>OZ038470.1:12736053-13376530 GCA_964036295.1 Plumapathes pennacea | reverse complement strand
TTAATAAATTTCCACTGGTTTGCCGTGGTGTGGACTCTTATTTACCACGATTTACGTCATCACATGGTCAAAATGTTGTGGACTCATGAAGCGCTTCGCCGAGTGAGTCCACAACTAATTTTGACCATGTGATGACGTAAATCGTGGTAAATAAGAGTCCACACCACGGCAAACCAGTGGAAATTTGTTTTTTACTACAATATTTAGAAATATACTGGAAACTTTCGTTATATTTCGCTGCAAAGCGTGACATGCTGGCGTCAGCATCGTTGTCTGGACTCTTATTTACCACGGTAAATCGACCAATGAGAGAGCGAGAAACTAGTGTGTTGTGGTAAAAACTGAGTTTTGTTTATGCTTATTTAGAGCCTGTTTCTCAGTAAAAAAATACAAATATTGCCGTCGGATCATTGCACTTTGCATTGTTCTTGCCCTTGCAGCTGTGGCTATAGTTCTCGCAGCCTTTTATATTCCTAAACTGGCCAGAAATGACAAAGAAGGTATGTTTTGTGAGATTCTCTTTATGCATTGGGCAAGCATTTTCTGCCTGATTTGAAGTGTCACTATTAACATTACGTTCAGCCCGCCAGTCGAATGCCAAATACATATGCCAAAAGAAATATATTTCCCATTCCCCTTTTAGAAGTGTGTGTTTGTAATGTGATACAAACAGTAGAACCCCGCTATCTCGAACTCTCAAGGGAAGCGAGAATTAGTTTGAGATAGCGGGGTTACCAAGGAAAATTTCTACTAAGTTCATTTCCGAGGGAAATCGGAATCTGTTCGACATAGCGGGGAGTTCGAGATAACCGAGGTCGAGATAGCGGGATCTTACTGTAGTAACCTTGGAAAGCGCAGTTTTCCTGCACTCCGCAGGAAGTGCCCCCCCCCCCCCCCCCCCCCTCCCGGGCTTACCCAGAGCACCAGGGCATTTGACTCGAAACCAGGCCCGCCCCCCGGGGCATTTGACCGTCGGCAAAATGTTGGTCAGCGGTTGCAAGCTAAAGGATTTTCAAAAAAGATTTTCAAAAAAGTCAAATGCCCGGGGGAGGGGGGGATGATCGCAGTTGGAATTGACTCACACATTAGGTAAGTTCGATGAATCGCTTTGTCGAAAGTACAAGATCCCGAGCTTTAAAATTTGAATCATCAGAAAGTCTAGAGTCCTTGCTTTACACAGATGACTTCAAAATATCATTGCCTCTAACATCCGCCGAATACGAGACCCCCGGGGGGGGGGGGGGGGGGGGTACTCGATAGATAATTTGGTGGGGGTGTGCCGCTGACGCTATCAAACCCTGACCCTATCCAAGAGACGAAACTGTAAAATATGATACCCTATTCAAGACTGGCTTTCTTTGTCGAGTTGCAAATGGTGTGAATTTTTACACGTTCTTGAAATATTTTCCATTATGTTCTTGATTAAATGGAAAAATTAATGAAAAACAAATATGACGTTCATGGTTTATTTCTCGTGACAGCGCGCAATGCTTTTTAAGTCGGCAGCGGAAGCAGGCGCAACCTATTCAAGACGCAACGCTCGGAAGCCAGGAGTAATGACCGGGATCATGACCCTGTTCAAGACCTGAAGCGTAAAATTATATACCCTGTTTAAGACAGAGGACCCTGAAAATCATACCCTATCCAACGGCACACCCCCGTATAGCAAATATAGGGGAGTGTTTTGCCTTAGTAGACATGTTTTTTTTTAATCCGTATTCCGTAATTCTGGAAAGCCAGCGAAAAATAACGGATTTTGAACTCACCTGTGTAAAGCAAGGACTCCAAACTTCCTGATGATTTAAATTTTAAAGCTCGGGATCTTGTACTTTCGACAAAGCAATTCATCGAACTTGCCTGATTTTCAGAATTCAACAGGCGCCAAAACGGCTGACACGGGGTCAAGGTCATTTTGTCCAATTTCGGAAGTCACGGAAATAATTCAGACGAAAGGGTTTCGCTTTTGTGAGTTCCATAGTAATGTTGACTTGTAGGGAGAAAATTAGCGAAATCCACCTCTCGAGTTCATAAAGGCTTTAGGTGACTGGCGCTCCAAAGTGCCACGGAAACGAAAATCCGAAGACTCTGAGAACAAAACAAAACGCTAGATGGATAGGCTATTATCACATAAAAATACGCGCTTTTATGTGAAGCGAAAGCACTACGCTGTATTTTTAACGAAAACATGGCCAAAATGGCCTGTTGGCGGCGACAATTCCGGCTTTGTATAATTTAAGGATGTGACGTCACAAGGTTGACTCGTCAGATCATGGCAGAAAAGAACGAAAGGCGCGCGAGAAAAGGAGGAAAGTATTGTGTTGCTGGAGGGCCACACAATGTCAGTTGCAAGAACGGCTCATACTCAGATGGTGTTTCAATGCATCTATTTCCAAAAGACGAAGCTACACGAAAATTGTGGGTGCGATTTGTTCGAAAACACAGACCGAACTTTGTGCCTTCTGAGTCATCTGCCCTGTGCTCAATGCATTTCGAGGCAACATGCTACACGAGATTGAGTGGCATTACGATCTCAGATAATTCTTCAAAGGAGAAGAGAATCCTCCGAAAAGGTTCAGTGCCAACCAAGGACATAAGTGCTACCGACAACGCGACAAATCCAAGTCAACGAGAACGACGCAAAGTAAGTCCATCCTTAGTTCATATGCATGTGCCGTTTGGTCAGCTGAAAATATTTTGTTAAAAATGTAGTATTTACGATTTGAGATGGCTTCGTACATTCAGATAGGAGTGTACAGCTCGTGAGATGCCGGATTTTAGTTTACGTACAGTCAGATTTATACATATATTTTTTTTTTCGTGCCATTTGCAGTTATTGCGGGAAATTAATTCGTCGGCGCCACCTCCCAACGCCACGTCTTCGCCAATTGCAGATAAATGTTTCGCTTTCGTCGACTTGCCACAGCCACCGTGTTCTCCGATTGTTTCACCTTCCAACCAAGTAGATACCGAGTATAGCGGACCTTCGAGGTTGTTTCAGAAAACTTGTGACACGTCTTCTCAGACAACCTCAAAGTTTTCGTGTACTCAGTACAATCTCCGGAAACCAAAAATCCGCCGTCTACAAAAGGAAAACAGCAAACTACGGAAGCACTTGGCAAAGATCAAGGTCACTGTGGAGCAACTGAAAGGACGGGTAAGTTCAAGATAATGATTATCATATTTATTTTTGAGCCATTGCAGTTATCAGAGAATCGAAAGTGGCAGACAGCACGGGGTACGTTATTTGTTGAAAATCTAAAATCTATATTTCAATATCTTTCCGGCAGAATCAAGAATTAGAACATGAAAGGACAGAAGACGGGAAGAACGATGAAAACAGTGAAAGTTCCAGTGAAATCGATGTTGATGAGTATGATGACGACTGGCTTACAGAGGGCGAGGATGAGGATGAAGACCCAGACTGGGCTGGCATGGAGCAAGACATGGAAACCAACCGTGAAGCTGATGATGAAGACAAACATGCATTACACATCAAAAAATGACATTAGGTAAGAAAAATGTCACTAATTGGTGGGGGTTATTGGGAGTGTATTCCTTTCCAATTTACTTCTTTTTACTGAACTTATAATTTACTTCACTAATAGGCAAAATGTGCTCATGGACAAATGTCATCAAGATTATGGATAAAGAATGGTCAGTAGATTCCCTTATGATCAATACAAATCATAATGACCATAAACACTTTTCTTCCCCTTATTCATGCTCTTTCCTATTTGAATCAATAGGTACAAATTCAAATAGTTATCAATATATATAATTTATTTTTGCAGGAACAACACCATTTGACAAATTAAAACCCATCTTGACAAACACTAGGATTTTGAATGACATAAGACAGTTATCAAGTGATGCACAGACCAGTTGTTTAGAAGGTTTTCACTCTACCTTGAACCAGTGGCACCCGAAGATGATCTGCTTTTCATGGCTTGGCACATTTTGCAGGTATAAAAGAAGTATTCGACACATAAAATAACATGTACACTAATATTTGAAGGTAGCTACAGTATGTTGTTGGTTTAATTTTAAACTGTTTAAATTTCTTTTTTCAGACATGTATTGGCAAGCCTTCACTTCAATGAGAATCTATCACGGACCACACACCAGGGTAAAGATGGGAAAAACTATATAAAGGTCACTTATCCAAAATTTAAGCTTGGTGAGGAGACTGTCAGGGAAGTTGGAGTACCACCAACCTACCGTGAGTATGCTTCAAAATTAAAATGATGGAGGGGAGGGGGTTAGCCCTTTACATAGTTATCATGTATGTAACATTACAGTATCTATAACCTGGAAACAATGTTGTGTTAACAGGGTATGTTGATGACATTAAAAAACTGCTATTCACCACACCTAAAGATGCAATGCAGGAGAAGTTAGATGAATACAAAGCCAAGGTGCCTGCAGCTCTCAACACAAAGTTTGACTGTAAATTGTCCAAAGAAGATGCCATCAAACGCCACATCAAAAGAAAGAAAATGGATACAGTGTTGTACCCACAAGGTTAGATATCAGAGTGTAAATTACTATACATATAATCAATAACATTTTCACTCCCAGTAGTGATAACAAAAGTTTCTCATTGAGACAGTAATATACTATATATTATTGTTTGGAAACAATCATAATCACAACAATCACAATGAAATTAATTTGCAAACTTTTTCTGAACAGTTCTTGTGAGCAGATCAATGAGCTCAGATTAAAAGATGTACAAAATACTGTTCCCCTTTCTTTTATTTAGCTGAAGAACAAGAAACCTTAAAGGCCACTTGTTCAAGCAAGATGGATGCTACAACACAACCAGAAGGACCACCCAAAAAACGAAAATCTCCATCATGTGTGATATGTGGAAAACCAACCAGGGGGCACCCCAAAAAGCAATGCCATTCCTCTGACACTGGCTGATACAACATTTCTATATGTAGAGATATGATTGAAACATTTTTATGAGTCATGTTTACCAAACCTGTTCTGAAACTTTATTTCATGATATATTTTAAATAATAGGGTACACAAAGGTATCTACAGTCGCTCTTGTGCTGATGCATAGCCTCTGGAATTAGATGTAGGAAATTTCTTCCTGATGTTGTTGTATAAACATGCTGGCAGTGGTTTAGTGTTGTCCCATCCCAGGTAACCAAACATCCACCTTACCAGCCATCTGTATGCAACAGCACGTAAACATCTAGAAGAACAACATTGATTTGATAAGTAAATGATGTATGAAACACATAAAAAATTGTAATTCGTACCACTGGAAAAAGGCTAGAGTCCTCCTACAGCAATACTGCATTCCATCTGTCTTTAAATCGAAAATGAGTAGCTACTTTGTAAAACTACTGCACCATGCATAAAGACTAATCTGCAAAAAAAATCAGCATTCCTACTTACTCGTTTTTGGCATTTCGAGTACCCTGTGAAGGGTAGCGGTAATTCCTCCCGTTCTTGTTCTTGAGCAGCGGACAGACTTGTCGAAGAACTGCCTCATTTGTAAGCGCGCCGAAATCAGGGTGGTCCGTTATACACTTTACATCTAACCCATCGAAAACTAATTTTCCAGATGCTTGGATGACTTCTTGGCAGCAACGGTACTCTCTTGCGCTCACGAGCAATTCGACACTACATTTATCACACAAGCACCTTCGCGCAAGAAGAGACAAATCAATCTAAATTTCAAACAATAACTTTATTTACGAATAAAAAAGCATAATTACCATGTGTCAACCGTAATCTCTCGCTCAAATCTCGATTCCAAGATCCCAGGCGTTAGACCATCTTCATCTTCATCGGAATCGGACGAGTCAGGTCCAGAAGGTTCGTCTTGATACGGCTCGAATAGTCCGCCCGCCTCACCTATTTCGTCTGAACTTGACTGCCCAGTCTCTTCCTCACTTTCAGAGGTAGTGGAAGATAAATATTCATCGGATTCAGACATCCTTAGCATAGAAATTTACCATCGAAACTTTGCTGCGCAAGAAGAATCAATGAAGCCACAAAGACAAGTCAACCTTGTGACGTCAGACACCGCTGAGAATTGCAGGCTCAGAATTTAAAAGTGTCGCCAACAAACCTTGTTTTCAAAAACCCATACGAGTGATCTTTTCAAAGAAAAATATCTCCTTTCAGCTTTTTATCGTCCTGTAGGTGTTGAAGAAGTTATACAAAGGGAAAAAACAGGGGCTTCATTTTCGTTTCAGAGGCACTTTAACCTAAGGTTACAATCGGCCAATTTAATATGCAAATCTATCCTTTCCATCCACCACACATCCACAACAACCACACCCAATTAGGGGTTTGGGAGTAATTTGTAAATGTTTTATTATTTAGGTACGTATTAGTAGTATTTTCAATATCATTGCATGTAATAGTAATAGAGTATTTGAGGAATCATATTTGTAATAAGGACTGTTGGAGCCCAAATGGAGTCTCACTGTGTTAAGGAGTACATCAAAGTCCACGAGATGTAATTCTTAATGCACGGGGATGAGATTTAGAGGGCACATGCCAGCAGGCCTTATTGCAAAATATTCCTCGTGGCTACCTACTGAGTCGCTAATAAGGTCATGTAATTGCACAAGGTTACCTAGACACTGTACCTTGAACTCATATCATATTCGGGGTAATTACGTGGGCCCCACGCCAGATAGGCTCATTCACAGCATCTGCTTGTCCGAGTAACAGCTAGCACTCGGCAAGCTCGGTTTTCTGCTCGACAGTGTAACAACGGAGTTTCTAGTTCGGACGAGCAGATGCTGCGAATGAGCCTATCTGGCGTGGGGCCCACGTAATTACCCCGAATATGATATGAGTTCAAGGTACAGTGTCTAGGTAACCTTGTGCAATTACATGACCTTATTAGCGACTCAGTAGGTAGTTTCACAAGGAATATTTTGCAATAAGGCCTGCTGGCACGTGCCCTCTAAATCTCATCCCCGTGCATTAAGAATTACATCTCGTGGACTTTGATGTATTCTTTTGACCCGAAAGTCACCGGATGGTTTTTACAGAGACTGCCTCTTAAAATGCGTTACAACACTCCGGAAATACCGGAAATACCAGGGCTCAATCAACATTGTTTACGGCTAAAATTTACGGCTTAAAAATCTTCACACTAAATACTCTTATGCATTAAGCACAAGAAATATGTGTCAAGTAAAAATGAGAGAAAACTGAGTTTTGTTTATTATGCTTATTTAGAGCCTGTTTTCCCAGTAAGAAAATACAAATATTGTGCTTTCGTCGTTCATTATCTTGAAATGCAGTAAATGCAGACGTCTCATTTCAAAGCAGAAGTGTCTATCGTATGAATGTTTCAGATGTTTCAGCTCCTTTCAGTGGACATTGGCATGCTTTCAGAACCTAATATGGTACATTTACGTCATGTGAACAAAGAAAACAACCGCACACCAACAAAAGGCTGGAGGTTTTGTGGGCATTTTTCACAAGTCACTGAGATCCAAGCATCATGGCATGTCATCTGACAAAAAAGGAACAAGAGCAAGTAAAATGTCAAGTAGGAAAGGAAAAACGTAAGGCCGAAAAACAAAAGCAAGAACAGAAACGACTAGAGGAAGAACAGAAACGACTAGAGGAAGAACAGAAACGACGAGTGGAAGAACAGAAACGACGAGTGGAAGAACAGAAACGACGAGTGGAAGAACAGAAACTACGAGTGGAAGAACAGAAACTACGAGTGGAAGAACAGAAACGACGAGTGGAAGAACAGAAACTACGAGTGGAAGAACAGAAACGACGAGTGGAAGAACAGAAACGACGAGAGGAAGAACAGAAACGACGAGAGGAAGAACAGAAACGACGAGTGGAAGAACAGAAAGGACGAGTGGAAGAACAGAAACGACTAGAGGAAGAACAGAAACGACGAGAGGAAGAACAGAAACGACGAGAGGAAGAACAGAAACGACGAGAGGAAGAACAGAAACAACTAGAGGAAAAACAGAAACAACTAGAGGAAGAACAGAAACGACTAGAGGAAGAACAGAAACGACTAGAGGAAGAACAGAAACGACTAGAGGAAGAACAGAAACGACAAGGGCAGCAAGGACAGCAAGGACAGCAACAAGAGGAAGAACAAAAAGAGAAAACTGGTTAGAAATGACGAAGAAGGTATGTTTTTTGAGATTCTCTTTATTTATTTATTTATTTTATTTAATGTTTCCGTGGAAAAGTCTCACTAACCTATGTAAGTGAGTGAGGGTAATTGCTATGGGCAAGAGCACTCTATAAGGTCTGTTGTGAGTCGCCTGAATAAGTTTGTTTCAGACAAATTTGCTGTTCCTTAGCTAAACAACCCAAGCTCGTGCATTAGGCAAGCGTTTTCTGCCTGGTTTGAAGTGTCACTATTAGCAAGACGTTCAGCCCGCCAGTCAAGTGCCAAATACATATGCCAAAAGAAATATATTTCCCATTCCCCTTTTAGAAGTGTGTGTTTGTAGTGGAACTCCGCTCTCTCGAACTCTTGAAGGGAAGCGAGAATTAGTTCGAGATAGTGGGGGATCGAGATAGCGGCGTTCTACCAAGTTCATTTCCGAGGGAAATCGGAATCTGTTCGAGATAGCGGCGAGTTCTAGATAACCGAGGTCGAGTGCGGAGTTCTACTGTAGTAACCTTGGAAAGCACAGTTTCCCAGCACTCCGCCGCATTCCTTGACAACAGCTGCGTGAGCCTTGGAGTACAATCATTGTGAACAGAAATTATTATATTCCTTCAGACCCAGCAAGACCATGATCAGTTGGTCATTAAACTGATCGATTTAATAACCGAAAATCTATAGCGGCACAGCAAGTCATACGAAAATTCTACGTTCTTGACCTTTGCGATCGATCTGCTATGTGAGTTGGTAATGCACTTATTGAATAGTTGGATAATTTGAACTTGTACGAGAAAGGGGTCACGAAAGGCGACAACGATATATTATTATTGTTACTGTGCAATTAAATTTTATCTGTTCGATGACCAGAGTGCAGAAATGTTTGGCTCAACGATGGAATCTTTTTCCGTAACACAGAAGAAGAACTCGCCAAAAAGCTTTTAGTCAAAGGCTTTAATCTAATTAAAACTAGACTGGCGTTGCCAATGAGCTCGTAGCGTGAGTTGCGTCGAGACCAGAATATACTAAAATGGAAGTAGGATCAAGAGCGGAACTTCCAAGAGAGACTTCCAGTTTCTCACCAGAAAAATATCACACAGTATAGAGAACTTGGCTTTTGACATCTTGCTCAAATGAAACCAGATTAAACTATAAATCATGAGGAGCCCCAGAGCCTGCATTCTTGTCACAACAGGGTTCCCATCAGGCGTTGGGTTGTGGCTTCCAAAGTGTTAATTAGATTACACCCAATAATGGCTGGGGTCACACCCACGACTACCCACACCCACTTCCCACGACTTGTACCCACGACCCACGAACTTGTCTTCGAAAATATGCTCCTGGGATGTTAGGGTTGTTATAATGAATATCAAACCACGATTATTGAGGACGAGGAAGAGCCCAGAAGTATGGGTGCCTTCGTCTTCGTCTCTGCCTTCGGCGTTCATCGTCGTCGGGTGTCTATAAAACTAAGACCTAGGACCTCAGACCTCAAAAACTGCGCAAACACGCGTTTGACAAATTTTGCTTTTTAAGTGGTTTTCTTATCAAAATATTACATGTGTAAACAACTGTCAAGACTAATTGCCCCAAAACTCGTGTGGAATCCAAAAAATGTCATATGATACTCTTTCGTCTCTGACTATGGTAAAATAAACTTTACTATAGTTTGGGAGATTTACTATGGTAAACTCCCTAGTGTGACCCCAGCCATTATTGGGTGCTACCTGTCTTAAATACAAAAATCTATTGTGACACAGCGACAAGCGAATTTGGGAAAACAACCGGAAAGGGGAGGGGGTCATATTTGCCGAACGTGATATCCTTAGTATAAATATAAACATCCAGGCGCGTCGTATCTACTGTCGTAAACGTGCAAATGTCGGGCCGGAAGAGAGAAAAGAAAATAGTGAACAGGAAAATGGCACGACAAAAAAAGAAAAAAACAAAATACCAGTTTTCTAAACTGGTGCGGCTCGTTTGCAATCAGAACCGGATGACTAATTGGTACTCCTGCGCTTGTTTACCACAGGAAACCAGTTCTCCAGAACTCTTCAAACAAAACTTATCAGGAATCATTTCTTGCTTCGGTGCAAGTGTAGAATTGTGAACTGCGAGAATATATATATTTTGTGAGGTTTAAAACATGAAAATGGTTTTGAGCTTGTAAATAAAAGGCGAGTTTAATAGTAACAATGAGCGGACGTGGACCAGGAACTTCACTGAACCAAACAGCTTGTATTCGTACGAAACAATTTCATTCACATGACATTATATTTTTTCGGTGAACACTTTCTTACTACAGTGCAGCACTTTCAAGTGCCCTCTCCTTTTTCCTTGATCACAAGTGTGACCCGAATCACTTTTCGTTTTTTCTTCCAAGCTGAAATTTCCCATTTCAGTCTGGCGATCGCCAGCGGTTATGAAGAAAGAAAAACCCAATAGCTGGCAAGGTGAAATAAAGAGAATAAACTGCACGAGTTTGGTCTCTTATCTGTCATTACGACGTTCGGTGGCCATACATAGCCCACATCGGCGCCTAATCTTCGGCGTTTCCATTCCACAGTAATTAGCACACTTTGTAGACTCAGGCAATCGCACATCAATCGGATGTGAAATGGCGCTTGACCTTGAAAGATGATTCTTGAATGTGGCACTATTTGACCTTGAATATTGCACCATTTGGCTTTCCATACCTTTCCACACAAAGTTTAAAAGACTCATCCACTGAATAAAATGATTGGCAGGGCCGCAGCCTGTAAGGGATTCTGGTTCAACCAGAATCCTTTGCAGCAACTTTCAGGAGCCCTATATATTCCTTAATATGCTTTCGATTAGAGAGCTGCCTTGCTCGCTCTCTCAGGCTCGCTCGCTGCGGCAGCAATAAAGAATTAATGCTTTACAACACTCCGGAAATACTGGAAATACCGGGGCTCAATCATCATTGTTTACGGCTAAAGTTCGTCATGGCTTTGGTGTTCGTTTTTGGCCTGGTATCTTCCCAGAGGTACTTCGTGTCGCCACAGAAAGTTCGTCGGGACTAAATAATTAGCGGCGACAGAGTTATTTGCAATCCCGTAAATCCATCAAACATTTGTTTATGCTTATGACGATGAACTTATGAACGCCAGCCAAAAATCGTTCCCTGAAATCCAGTTTACCCGTGCTTATTCCACAGAGCCAAACGGCGTTGAGTTTGGATGGGATATAGCTAACTTTACACGCAATTGTATTAACGTACAATTTAATCGCGGCGCCCACATCTCAAATTGTTCGCGAAGTCACCTTACGTCATCGCATATCACGTGGCAATGTGAACCAATCACCGTGTGCTGATTCGTAACCCAGAAAGAAAAAAATAAATAAATGATAACACGACGAAGATGAAGGCACGGTCTCCAATCCTAAGCTCGTCGGCTTTCCACGAACAATAATAAAAAATAAATAAAACGACGAAGATGAAGACACGGTCTCCAATCGAGCAAAAAGCCAATGACACTATATTCTAACATTTATCACGCATAACGACAATACGATGCGTTCAATTATTTCATACTGGCGCTGCTGTCATATAAATGAGAAGTAGGATTAGTATAATAAAAAGTTCACAGATCAAGTGAAAAGGATCAGACACATTCTGACAATCCCATTGACTAATGTATTTAAAACTCAAAAAAAGTGCCGACTTTTACCAGTAAACACACACTTGTGCCTAATCAAGCAAGTTAACTCAAAATAGAAATGTCATTAAAACTTAGTAATACAGAGAGTGTGTGTCAAAGGTTAATACTGTTTGAACATGAAGTGAAATTCATCGCAAAGATAGTAATCCGTGTTGATTGTCCTATTATATGACTATGAACATTTCTGCAATCTGATTGGCATAGTGCAAGCAAACAATTTTTTAGCTTGCAGTGCACAAAGTTCAATTTAAAATCGTTAATTCGACGGCTTTATCCAATGTCAAACGTGACATTAGTGTGAAAATCAGAGAATTATGTTGACTTTTGTGACCAAAAACGAACATCTACAACTTTAGTTGAGAACAAACAAGAAGCGTATGAGGAAAGATTTTGTGTCGTGTGACATCAGATTTTAGTGGATCGATAACTGGAAAACTACTGCGAGAGTAAAGTAGCTTAGACTTTGCTCACCTTGTTGTGGTGGTGGTTTTCTTGCTGCTGTAGCGATTTCAGCATGCTTTCAATAATTTTTTCGCAATGTAATCCAGCCGTGACGTCACAATGGCAATCAGCTTATCTTCTACAAACACTGTTGCCGACTTGCCGTAAAGTACGGTTTAAAATACACTGACAGCACCAGTTAGACTGAAAAAATAAAATAAAATAAAAACACAAAACATAAATGAAATGCAAGAAGAAGAGAAAAGAAATATTCACAGAATGTGAATACACTGAAGAAAACGCTGTAATAATTGTTCAGAGTGGGCAGCCTTTAGATAAATGGCAAATTATTCTTGATGCCTGAAAGAAAGAAAAAAAAAAACTCGTATTTACGTACTCGCAGTTCATGAGTCTTTGCTTTATTTCATGTCTCAGGCCCTACACCGCCGCCAACGGGGGCAGGCCCAACCGGACCAACAGGAACAACAGGAACAACAGGACCAACAGAACCAACAGAACCAACAGGACCAACAGAACAACAGAACCAACAGGACCAACAGAACAACAGAACCAACAGGAACAACAGGGCCAACAGGAACAACAGAACAACAGAACCAACAGGAACAACAGGAACAACAGGGCCAACAGGACCAACAGAACAACAGAACCAACAGGAACAACAGAACAACAGAACAACAGAACCAACAGAACCAACAGAACCAACAGAACCAACAGGACCAACAGAACAACAGAACCAACAGGACCAACAGAACAACAGAACAACAGAACCAACAGGAACAACAGGGCCAACAGGAACAACAGAACCAACTGGACCAACAGGGCCAACAGGGCCAACAGGAACAACAGGAACACCCTAGAGTTTTGAAGAAATTTGGCGACATTTAAGACTAGGTCACTAAAAAAGCCTGATCGCACTGTTACGGAAGAGATTTTGATTAAATATTAGTTGATTAATAGTCACGATTTAATATGATTAATATTCATAATTTTAAGGACGTGATTTAATATTCTACTTTTCAAATTGATTATTTTAGTGTGTGAACGGTCCACGGTCGGAACAATACCTTAGCATTACGGGCATATCTATAAATCCGGTCGGCCAAATCTTACTTGGCCTGACTAATTGAGTTTTTAAGCTGATCGACCAATGCAGCCTGGACTGAATTCAATTAAGTGTACAATTCTTTTGTTATCAATTATCTGGTTATGTAATTATGTATTGTTCAATGGTCTCACGTTCAAACAAAGTGCGCTGTCCTTAATCCCTTAATTAAGTTGTTTACGACAAAGTTGAGGGCGGAGTTTAGTTTAAAGCTCCAAAACCCTTACGTAATGTTATCTGGTCAGTTTTGTTGACTACGCAACTTTAGTAGTCAAGGACTTTTTATACCTCTTACAACTTAAGACTTTAGTATTTTTATATCAAGTGGTACTGCGTTCGCCAGACTTTAAGTAGGGCGCTCTGTTAGTTTAGCAAGTGAACTCTGCTTATTCGTAAACTATGAAAGTTTGAGTTAGCTGGCGGAGCGCGTCTCTTTACATTACTTTTCAGTCGCTATGTAGTGACGTACTACCTGTCTCCTTATTGGTTTTAAACTTTGATGGACAGCTAATTAGAGCTTCGAGTTATCGTCCGTACTTAAGGGCGCGTACACCTAGTTTTACGAGAGAGAACTTTGAGACCTAACGTGTAAAGTTGGTTATCGCTCGAATTAAAATTGATTTTAAAGAGGCCTCCGTTCCTGATCCTCCGGTAACCTCTCAAGCAAGCCACAGCGAGCTTTTCCCCTCTCTTACAGCACTATACGTGTAATGTACACACGGCATAATGGCTTTGTTAAAGATGTCCAGATTACACTAACATGTATCCCCAGTGAAGTAAAGTCATAAAATAAAATAAAAATGAGAAGCGCCTTGCACGGAAAACCTTGGGTTAAAGTGCTTATAAGCCCAAAAATGATATCTTTACAATGAAGGAGTGGTGAACAAAACGGGGTAACTTTGAGAGTAAATAACATGTTCAGGATAGTATCGTTATTGCCGGCTGGCTATTTTTGGCTGAGACATGTACCTTCTCGTAATAAAAACTCCAACCTGAAATAGCGAGCATTTATGAAAACACATATATGCGGGGAGGCAAAATGATAGGAGGATGGGGGTTATTTAATCATTAATATTTTTCCACAATCTGCAGAACTGAAAGATCTTCAAAATAAATGGAGCCGGGGAGGGTAATTAATGCATGGCCGGGCTTGTCAAAAACTATAATCGTATTTGAAACCCATTGGTTGCTTTTCCAGTTTAAAACATTCAGTTTTGGCAGAATATACCTTGATACGTGACTTATGAGTTTTGGTACAGCCGAAATCGACGCCAGTTAACTTTTCAGAAACAATCAATTCGTCATATTTTCACAACCCACCCTCCCCCCTAATTCCTCCCTTGACTACATATCCCTCCCAATCGGTCTTGTCTTTTGTTGGACGCGGCCGTGTCCGATTTAGATCGTGCCAGTCTCCTTTTCTGGCCAAAGATATCGTGTGCGCGGGTGAAAAATCAAACTCATTTGAATCAGAACAGTCTGGACCCGAGCGGCAGACCAAGGCCGTCGGCCGAGCCAGAAAAGGAGGGACTGGCACAGTCTATGGCGATTTGAGTTCTCTGCAGGACGGTATGGAAATCGACAGCAACAGTCTATCGGTAGGTAAATGTTAGTGGTAGAGTTGAATCATTTTGAGATAACTACCCGCCTTGACTCTTTCACCTTCAAATCTTCTTGAAGAAACGCGGGTCGAAGAAAGTGTAAATATATGCAATGTAAGGTTCTTGTTCTAAAATAACTCGTTCCGCGCAATATACAATATTACAATGAAGTTCCTTATGTTGATCTTCTTGGCCTTCGCACACAAATCAACAACTTAATTGCTGCTTCGAATCGGCAAATATGGACAAATTTAGGGGAAGGAATCTTGGTGGTCACGCGCGTCAGTCACGGGTCACGTGCGACGTATTATGTAAGAATCAAACAATTCAAAACAAAACGTCGCAATTAGAGCGGTTTTCGGATGACTGTCGAAAACCAAAACCAAAGTAATCACACAGACCAATCACAGAGACTGGGAGAAAACAGTTCAGCCAATTGGAAGCCAAAGTAATTCGCGTTTGGTTTTGCGTTTGGTTGTACTTTCCAATCAGTAATGCGAGTACACGCCATCGCTTGCGTGAGAAGTGTTTGGTTTTGGTTTTGGTTTTGTCTTTGGTTGGCTGAGAATGCTGCCAAACTTGTGTGGACCAATCCGAAAGCGTAGCAAACGCAAAACCAAAGCAATCACACGATTACTTTCGACAGTCATCCGAAAACGGCTCTAATTACGCATTTAGCGAGACAACTATTACAATAGCACAGTTCGGATTCATAATAACCTGCCTCTCTTTCTATGGCATCACACGGAAAGGTAAAATTGAATTACCGTACAGCACATCACTATTAGCGATTTATTTTATAACAGCCGACTTGAGAATACATAAAGCTTGGTTATTACCCAGACAGCGACATGTACAGTACATGTATGCACATACATACATATATAAACTGGACAAGTCCTGGAAAGCCCTTGTACTGCTGATGTGAGAAACATAGATAAGTTAAATAGCAGTTCATAATACATTACAAGCTCACACAGTTATGTAATACTGTAATATTGGACCAAAATCCACAGTGATTAGTTGACATTAATTTGTGAAAGCTAGAGCTTATGGACTAAGGTCTGCCAAGCTGTAACACTCAGGTACGTTAATTTATCTCATAAAGCAAAAAATATATATACAGACACAAATAATCTGTAAATTTCACTACCTTATCTAAAACAATTGAATTAGTAGCTTGCTTCAATTTGTGATACAATGGAAAGCTAGCACTAAGGGGAACTTAGATTTGGACTGTGTCCAAAGAGAATGGAAGGAATATTGGAAGCTGATGTTTCGAGTGCTAACCATTTGGAAGGGCAGTACTCAAAACTAAGCTAGGGCTAATCAATAGAAATGCCAGCTTCCAATTCCTTTACGGTATCATTCAGGTTTCAACATCAACCTTTAGTCGATTCATTATGTATGTCTTAAATTTGTGACTAATAACACTGAACTCCAAATTCTTTTGCTCATGAACTTATGTGTATGAACGGCAATGACACCTATTAATGTTCATGACCCCAACGGTAAGTCCAATTTTTTAATGCTGGAAATATTAAGGTACCCTATTCAAGATTGAAATTGCATTTTTGATACTGCAATACAGTGCAAGCTCTCTGGGTGGCCACTCACATAAGCAGACAGTTCTACTCACGGACATCTGTACCAAACCCTTTTTAAATTGTAGCTCAGTCCAACTCTGTATTTACACATTTTCACAAGCAGACAGTTCCAGCTTCGGACACTTTTTCTCACTCACAAGGGTGTCCACCTACAGGAGCTTTAACTGTATGTATATATACAGCATATATTAACTTGCATGGTCCAATATTCCAATCAATAAAACTTTATTTTAAATTAAATTCTGACCTAAAGTTAACTACATTTTAGACCTCAACCACTATAAAGTAGAATTATGCTGTTAGAACTAATCACAAGTTGTTGTTTTTAGGTTTACAGATGCTCTGTAAACCTAATGGTGTTTAATGGTGTTAGATAAATGCCCCAATATATAGCTTGTATAAATGACATTATGATAGCATGTGTGTTTTTATTGAATTAGGCTTCTTGTCTGCAATTCATTTATAATTATAGATGAGCACTGTGGCATCTGGTGGAAACAGCAGCTCTGTTGCTGTGCCAATACTGAATCATGGCTCTCACTGCAAGCAGAAGTGGCCATTTCTTTTCTGGCTCTATGTAAAAACCTTGGGATGCTACCATTCTGGTTAGTAATACTGTATTAATTTATAACATGACGTACCACACAGTAGGCCCCTGCTATCTCTAAATTATGAGTATAAGTCCTGCTTTTTTTTGCTAGGGTCCCCTATTGTGTATTTTTGGCATTCTTTTGGCAAGTGTCCCCTCTTATCATAGTAAGAGTTACCAAAAAATGCCAAACATACCAAGAGGGAAACTGGAAAAGTGCCCACTACTGTATCCCCCCCCCATCCTTTTTGGCATTTTTTGATATAGAGGGTCTCCACTGCCTTTCTTGGCATTTGTTTTTGTAAGGGTCCCCCTTTCTGTTCTTGTAATTTTTTTGTAAGGACACTGGTCTTTCTTGGCATGTTTTTGGCAAGGGTCCCCCCCCCCCCCCCCCCCCCCCACGTTTTCTTTCTTGGTTTATTATAATGTTAAGGGTCTTGGTATTTTTTTCTGGTAAGGGCCCCCCCATGCCAAAATAGAAGTGTGATCACACGTGTGATCACACTTCTGAAGTGTGATTAGAAGTGTGATTTATTAAATCACACATTTTCACTCTTTTAATCACACTTCTAATGTGTGATCACACTTCTGAAGTGTGATTTGTAAAAAATCACACTTTGAGAAGTGTGAAATGCAAAGTGTGATAATAGCACAAATCACACTTTGAAATCACACTTTGAAGCAGAATGACTGAGCAGGCACTGGTGCTAGTCACATGTTGCACATTGACCAATCAGGAGCTCATTGTTGTGGGGCGGCAAAATACGAAGCTTGGTCGGCCATTTTCATTCACTGAGTTGATCGAGGCAGGACAGAAGAGATGGGTTTTTTTATTCCCTGGGCGTTTAAGTACGTACGAGCCTTGAAAACTTTCGGGAACCGTAGAAAAAGGCAAACTGGGCTTACTTGAGTTTGCGAAGAACTTTATATCATGGCCATATGGAACAACTTGGTGTGACTGAACTGGCAGAAGGTCGTTGACAGTTTGAGGAAAAAAACAGCCTGTCTTTCAGAAATGCGAAGCAAGCAAAAGGTCAGAAAATACGCACACTTGATAATGTATTGTTCAATGTTGGCGATAAAGAGCCCCTCGTCTTTTTTGGCATGTTTTTGGTAAGGGCCTCCCCACCCACCATTGTCTTTTTTGGCATTTTTAGGTGTAAAGGGTCCCCCCTTGCCGTTCTTGTCATTTTTTTAAAGGACCTGTGGTCTTTCTTGGCTTATTTTTGGCAAGGGTCCCTCCCTTCCTTTCTTGGTATATTATAATGGTAAGAGTCCCCCTTCTTGGTATTTGTTCTGGTAAGGGCCCCCTCTGCTATTTTTGGGATTTCTTCTTTTTGGGCATGTTTTTGGTAAGGGCCCCCCACCCACTTTTGTCTTTTTTGGCATTTTTAAGTGTAAAGGATCTCCCCTTGCCTTTCTTGGCATTTGTTTGGTAGAGTCCCCCAGACGGAAATACGTTCTTGACATCTACGTGTCTCGCTCAAAAGTCTGGTTTGTTTTTTGGCATGTCTAGGTCATAATTGTCATACGGGAGTGATACAACTGAACAAGAATGATTATCTGAAAATTTCCCACTCTTACCACAAAGTTGCACCCAGTGCAATGTGAATTATTTAGCCAGTGTGGGAAAATGACCTCACTGCATGTTCCCCTTCGTAGCTGTTGTCTCTTCGGTCAGTTTAAGCTAGGTTTATTAGCTCTCAAGGGTGTTTCAAACCTTTTTGAGGCATTTTCTGTAGAAGTTGATTATCTCTATATTTTTAAAATCTGTAATATCCGACAGGGATTACTGGAGAAAACTTTGGGTGATGTAAAGAAGTCTTAGTACAAATGGAAAAAGTCGTTCATCTTGGTTATTCATTATCTTTAATAAAGTTTTAGCTTTCGAATAGAAAAAGTAAGCCCTTTTCACAAACGATACTTTATTTCATAATTTCAATTCAAATATCAGACGTCATTGTCTCCCTGTATAACTCGAAATGGTCCCATTTAGCAGAAAACACAAGATCGTACAGTGTATCAATAATCTAACACAGCTTGTTCACTGTATTCTCATAGGTCGTCTGGTTCATGTCAAACGGTGTTCCAAGTGCCGCAGTCTACCCCGAAAGTCTCATGAATACCACGTCGATGGCCCCTTTTATGGCGAGTCCCCATGTAAAGTATGCGAGACCTTCAGATGGGATCACGACGGCAATCCTACTTACATGACAGACAGCGACATTGGATCGGGCTCCCTGAACCACTGTGGCAGTGGCTTCTTCTCCTTGGTTTGGCTGCTGCTAATAGCAGGTGTGACACTGGCAAATATCACCTTGATTATCACCGATTATCACCAGAACAACATGGATGTGGTGCATGCCATATCCTGGATTGGGATGAAGTTGATCTTGTACATCGCTCCGTTTACATGCTTGGTTGCAGTAGTGCATTCCACGTGGCCGAACATCTGTTTTGGATCATGGGCAAGCGTCATCGATGTTGAGTTCCTGGTCTGGCGACTTCGACTCGTCAACATGAAGGGGAAACACATCGCAGGTTATGCCTTGTTCATTGGCAGTCTTTTAATCATCATCAGCCAAATTGTTAAACTTTCCGCTCCATATTTCGACCCTTCCCTCGTATCCGCCATCGATGTCAACACCACATATTTGGGGATAAAAACCACTATTCCCCTCAGCTTCTTCATCGTTGTGGAAGGCTACACCAATTTTGGGGGCTTCTGCTACATCATTTACCTCCTGAGATGCAGCTACGAATCCGAAATCCCCCTGGTGGTGAAGTTTATCAAGAAGAACATAACGGACATGGACCTCTGCCGGGCAAGGCTGGCCGAAACCTTTGACGCATTCCACAGCTTCCGCGAGTTTGCAACAGGTTGGATTGCAATGAACTTAATCCTCTGCACAGTCGGCTTCCTGTTAGAGTTGCACATTTCCATTGTGACGCCAGATGTGTTGGCCCCGTTCCAGTATGAGCACACTTTGTTGCTAGTCCTTTTCCTGTGCCTGCCTGTCCTTTCCCTTGGCAATGTAGACGTTGATTATTTGTGGAATCGTCTTCTGCGTCGGATAAGTCGCCAGCGTAGCACGAAAAACGAAGAACAGTGGGAGAAAGTGATGCGATTCCTGAAAGAACAACGGTCAGGCTCAAGACCTTGGCAAGCTGTCTTGGCATTTTTCATTTCCACCGGAGCCATTTTTGCTACAATCCAGTTTCGCCTGTGGAGTTTTAAGAACGACAAGGTAATCCACGTTTACTCTGACAAGAATGGCACTGTACATTTGCTGCATTAGCTCACTTTTGCGCAGAGCATAGTTGTACCGCTTCGTCTTGACTACCCCTTTCACTCCCAAGTTTAAAATGCAGATTCTCCCAACCTTCTAAGAGGAAAATGTATGAGTGATGTAGTGAGAATTGATAGTTTAATTAGCTTTGGTCTCCCAAGCTCAAAATGCAGATTCTCCCAACCTTCTAAGAGGAAAATGTATGAGTGATGTAGTGAGATTTGAAGCGAGGTCTGAAATTATGGGATTTTATCAATATTGTTTGGAGAGAGAGGGCAGAGAGATGATTTATAGTTTACATCCAGAACGATATTCACAAGTGCTAATAAGAGAAATTAGTATGTCTGGGACGAAATTATCATCTGAGCATTATTGTTTGAAAATTGTACACAACCTAAAAACGTCAATTTTGTGCTTTTTATGTCTATAAAGGGTAAGGGTAGATATAGAATGATTCAGTGTAGGTAGCAGAATGGAGTGTATGTTTTTTTTGTTTGTTTTTTTGTTTTTTTGTTTTTGTTTTTTTTGTTTTGTTTTTTTTTGTTTTTGTTTTTTTTTTTTTTTACTGTTCAATGTGAATTAGTGAGGACAGAACTTATGTGCGGGTAATAAAAGTACATAAAAATACAACTACAGAAAAGTTAGAATGCAGGTGCAGACGACTATTACGGGGACGTAAAAGAACTGCTGAGGACACAACCGAAGCTCTGGCAGTGACCACTCTCAGTGATTACAAAGGCCCGCCGTAATTGGCTCACTGCTGTTGCGGATACCCTGCCATAATGAAATGACGAAGGTAATAAAATAAAATAAGATAAACATCATTAAGCACAATAAGTATGTGTCAAGTGAAAAAGAGTGACGCACATTAAGAAATGGGGAAAACTAGTTTTGTTTATGCTCATTTAGAGCCTGTTTTCCCAGTGAAAAAATACAAGGCTAAAGACCTTGGCGGCTGTCTTGGCATTTTTCATTTCCACCGGAGCCTTTATCACGTAATCACGTGATAATGCGAACCAATCACCGTGTACTGATTCGTAACCCAGAAAAATAACAAAAAAATGAAAAAAACACGCTGCATTTGTGTAGCCACAAGCAAAAATACAAAAATACAAATATTGTGCTTTCGTCGTTCATTATCTTGAAATGCAGTAAATGCAGACGTCTCATTTCAAAGCAGAAGTATCTGTCGTATGAATGTTTCAGATGTTTCAGCTCCTTTCAGTGGACATTGGCATGCTTTCAGAACCTAATATGGTACATTTACGTCAAGTGAACAAAGATAACCCCACGCCAACAAAAAGCTGGAGGTTTTGTGGGCCTTTTTCATCAGTCACTGAGATCCAAGCATCATGCCACAGGTACACCCAACTCCTCCTCTGGGAGATGAAGAAAGAGCGCAAAGAAAACGCCGTCGGATCATTGCAGTTTGCATTGTTCTTGCCCTTGCAGCTGTGGTTATAGTTCTCGCAGCCTTGTATATTCCTAAACTGGCCAGAAATGACAAAGAAGGTATGTTTTGTGAGTTTCTCTTTATTTATGTATTTATTTTATTTTATTTTTCCGTGGAATAGTCTCACTAACCTGTATAAGTGAGGGTATGCTATAGGCAAGAGGACTCTATAAGGTCTGTTGTGTGTCGCCTGAATAAGTTTGTTTCAGACGAATTTGCTGTTCCTTAGCTAAACAACCCAAGCTCGTGCATTAGGCAAACATTTTCTGCCTGATTTGAAGTGTCACTATTAGAAAGACGTTCAGCCCGCCAGTCGAGTGCCAAATACATATGCCAAAAGAAATATAGCCTGCGTAGCTGGCGGTCTCATTCGATGCGGTTGAACGGTGTTCACGGGCGCCATTTTGTACTGATGGCAGAAGGGAGACTGAGGTCAAGTGACAAAATTACGGGGCGGGGAGAGGGGGGTGGGGCGGGGGAAAAGACCGCCTGCCCGAAGACTGTGGGTTTTCGACTGGCTGCGTGCACCAGTGCACGCAGCATTCTGATTGGCTGAGGATAATAAACTGTCAATCAAGTGAGCGGCGTGAGAGAAACGCACAAGAGATGGCGGATTTTGTGGAAGAAGCTTTGAAAAAGTTAAATCTAAGAGGTTGCGACCGTGAGATCGTCCTGAAAAAAGAACAGGAAACCGCCGTAAAAGATTTGTTGTCTAGGAAGGATTTTGCCGCCATTTTGCCGTTGGCTTTGAAAAAAGCCTAATTTTCACTTTGTTCGTGCTTGCCAAGGAGCATTTAAACGGGCAGGTTAACTGGAAACGGTTTCGCGTCTGTTTTACAAATACGCCACAGTCGGTGTACTGCTTTGCCGAGAAAGCGTCCTTGATGTGTTCGTAGATTATGATGTGGATGACAGTTTCCGATATTCCAATGCATGACGCCGTAAGCCCGCGATAAAACGCTCTCTCTCCTTTGCTCTTGTGAGAGTCTCGTACGAGTTGTAAAGCGTTCATTCGTTTCCCTTTCCTGTTGTCGAGCTGTAGTCGGGTCTTGATAAACCACAGCGGGTTGGCGAAGGTGTGATTTTACAAACGAACAAAAGCAAAAGCTGCCGAAGCCATATGACTGGAGCGAAATCCGTCTTCATGTGACCCGAACGACTTATGATGTCTTTCGTTTTGGATTCGTAATTTTAGTATACAGTATTTTCGTAAATCAGCTCGCCATGGGAAGTTTGCTGTGAAAAACGCATATCATGTATCAGATGGTGTCAGCAAATTTGACAACTGACAGCCCATTGCTGATTGGCCTGTCACAAGTGGGCGGATATCGAAAACCCACAGTCTTCGGGCAGGCGGTCTTTTCCCCCGCCCCACCCCCCTCCCCCCGCCCCGTAATTTTGTCACTTGACCTCAGTCTCCCTTCTGCCATCAGTACAAAATGGCGCCCGTGAACATTCAACCGCATCGAATGAGACCGCCAGCTACGCAGGCTAAAAGAAATATATTTCCCATTCCCTTTTAGAAGTGTGTGTTTGTAGTAGAACACCGCTATCTCGAACTCTCAAAGGAAGCGAGAATCAGTTCGAGATAGCGGGGTTCTACCAAATTCATTTCCGAGGGAAATCGGAATCAGTTCGAGATAACGGGGTTCTACCAAATTCATTTCCGAGGGAAATCGGAATCAGTTCGAGATAACGGGGTTCTACCAAATTCATTTCCGAGGGAAATCGGAATCTGTTCGAGATAGCGGGGTTCTACCAAATTCATTTCCGAGGGAAATCGGAATCTGTTCGAGATAGCGGGGAGTTCGAGATAACCGAGGTCGGGAGCGGAGTTCTACTATAGTAACCTTGGAAAGCACAGTTTTCCTGCACTCCGCCACATTCCTTGACAACAGCTGCATGAGCCTTGGAGTACAGTCATTGTGAACAGAAATTATTATGAATTCCTTCAGACCCAGCAAGACCATGATCAGTTGGTCATTAAACTGATCGATTTAATAACCGAAAATCTATAGCGGCACAGCAAGTCATACGAAAATTCTACGTTCTTTACCTTTGCGATCGATCTGCTATGTGAGTTGGTAATGCACTTATTGAATAGTTGGATAATTTGAACTTGTACGAGAAAGGGATCACGAAAGGCGACAACGATATATTATTATTGTTACTGTGCAATTAAATTTTATCTGATCGATGACCAGAGTGCAGAAATGTTTGGCGCAACGATGGAATCCTTTTCCGTAACACAAGAGAACTTGCCAAAAAGCTTTTAGTCAAACGCTTTAATCTAATTAAAAAAAGACAATGACACTATAGTCTAACATTTATCACGCATAATGACAATCCGATGCGTTCAATTATTTCATACTGGTGTTGCTGTCATATAAATGAGAAGTAGGATTAGTTTAATAAAAAGTTCACAGATCAGGTGAAAAGGATCAGACACATATTCTGACAATCCCATTGACTAATGTATTTAAAACTCAAAAAAGTGCCGACTTTTGCCAGTAAACACGCAATTCTGCCTAATCCAACAACTACTCAAAATAGAACTGTCATTAAAACTTAGTAATACAGAGAGTGTGTGTCAAAGGTTAATAGTGTTTGAACATGAAGTGAAATTCATCGCAAAGATAGTAATCCGTGTTGAATGTCCTATTATATGACTATGAACATTTCTGCAATCTGATTGGCATCGGCAAGCAAACAATTTTTTTAGCTTGCAGTGCACAAAGTGCAATTTAAAATCGTTAATTCGACGGCTTTATCCTATGTCAAGCGTGACATTAGTGTGAAAATCAGAGAATTATGTTGACTTTTGTGCCCAAAAAAGAAAAAACAAAACTTTAGTTGAGGGCAGACAAGAAGAGTACGAAGAAAGATTTTGTGGCGTGTGACGTCAGATTTTAGTGGATCGATAACTGGAAAACTACTGCGAGAGTAAAGTAGCTTAGACTTTGCTCACCTTGTTATTGTGGTGGTTTTCTTGCTGCTGTGTCGATTTCAGCATGCTTTCAATAATTTTTTCGCAATGTAATCCAGCCGTGACGTCACAAAGGCAATCAGCTTATCTTCTACGAACATTGTTGCCGACTTGCCGTAGTGTACGGTTTGAAATACACTGACAGCACCAGTTAGACTGAAAAAATAAAATAAAAACAAAACATAAATGAAATGCAAAGAAAAGAAATATTCACAAAAATAATGTGAATACACTGAAGAAAACGCTGTAATAATTGTTCAGAGTGGGCAGCCTTCAGATAAATGGCAAATTACTCTTGATGCCTGAAAGAAAGAAAAAAGAGAGAAAAATCTCGTATTTACATAGTACTCTCCCGTTCATGAGTCTTTGCTTTATTTCATGTCTCAGCTAGCTCTGCAGCTCCGCCAACGAGCACAGCTCCAACGGGGATAGCGCTAACGGGGACAGGCCCAACCGGACCAACAAGACGAATAGTACCAACCGGACCAAAAGGAACATCAGGACCAACAGGGCCAACAGGAACAACAGGAGCAACAGGGCCAACAGGAACAACAGGGCCAACAGGAACAACAGGAACAACAGGGCCAACAGGAACAACAGGACCAACAGGACCAACAGGGCCAACAGCTGGGACACCCCCGAGTTTTGAAGAAATTTGGGCAACATTAGACTAGGATTTGAAACACTGATCACTAAAAAAGCCTGATCGCACTATACGTGTATTGTACACACGGCATACATGACTTTGTTAAAGATGTCCAGATTACACAAACATGTATCCCCAGTGAAATAATGTCATAAAATAAAAGAACAACATGTTGAATAAAAAGGTAGGAGTATGTAGTTTCTTCCTTAGCCTTCTTGGTGGAATTGTATACGGTACTATGCTGACTTCCGAGTTCACAGAGGTTCCTGTTTGAACAAGGAGCCTAGTGACTCATTCACTATACTTCATGACAAAGAAATGAAGATTGAAGTGATTATGGCGCGGTGGGAAATTGCCTGGTTATATTCCTTTTATAGTACACAGGTTGAATCGCTTACTGGACATTGAGTATGAAACGAAGAACGTTTCGGCCATAACCCATGGCCTTCTTCAGCTTACTGGTAGTCACGTGACCCTACTGGGTCACGTGACAAACGGTGAGGAAAGTGCTTCAGGACCCGGTCCCACGTGCCTGGCAGTTTGAACCGAAGCCCCCCCTTGCGGTTGAGGGACGGGTGTTCGATTCTTTCCCACACGGCCTCTTTAATGCCTCTCCTGACCCAGTCCTCCTCCCGATCCAAAATCACAACGTCCCTATTGTGAAAGGAGTGTGCTGTCTCCCTGCAATGCAAGAAGACCGCAGAGGTCTGGGCCTCGTTGGAACTTTTGTGGCGGTGTTGCTCCAGTCGGGCGTGGAGGGACTGTTTGGTCTCCCCTACGTAGGTGGCCAGGCATCCCTCGGCCCCGCAGTAAGCTGAAGAAGGCCATGGGTTATGGCCGAAACGTTCTTCGTTTCATACTCAATGTCCAGTAAGCGATTCAACCTGTGTATTATATAAACCAACTGGATGAATAACAACATGTTTAATCATTCCTTTTATAGTGTTGAGTATGGACGTATCAACCAGTTGGTAATGACATCACTGAGAATCGTACCTGTACCTTGTATATTAAAGCAAGGCAAATATTTGGGGTAAAACACAATTTTGCCAGTACAAATTAGAATATTGCAAATAACAGTGTTGGGCATCTGGCTGGTCACTTCCACCAGAGGTGATGATTTTGACGTTGATGTTGACGGATGACTGGACAAAAAAATGGCCTTTTTTGTAAATTAAAAGGTCGGTAAGAAAGGATCGCATTGTCGTTCTAAAACTCGTGCCTTGCTATCGTTTTGCCTACATATTTGGACCCTTAATGAAAATTTTGAAAACCGCCGTAGGCGAAAATATATTCTTTGAAGTTGAAATTATGGGATCTCCATTACCACCGTAATTGCGCATGTTTACTGTATATTATAACGTTCATTTAAAATAGTATTAATTCGTGCTTTAACAAAAATGATGCGTGTATGTGCTGTAGAATTTTCATTGGTATTTTTGTTATTTTGAGCTTTTAAATGGATCCTCAGTCAATGCTGTGTGTGCGTCCGAAAATGCAGATCCCATAAGTACGCCGAGCTGAGCGACTAAACATTTACTACTAATTTTTCGCCTTTGGCGGTTTTAAAAAATTGCGTCAAAAACTTACGCAGGAATTCTTTTGGCGTGAAGTAACTAACAGTGGATACTATGTTTGAAGGTATACATCATATCAAGCAGTTGAACAGTTTACGGAGTGTCCATACCTTATATAGGCTATACAGTGAGGCTCCGCCCGGAAGACGGCCCCTTATTTTACAAGGCTTTGCTTTAAAAAAATGAGGACAAAAATGAACTGTTTTTTAATTTAAACTATCGCATTGTCGTTCTAAAATTCGTGCCTTGCTGGATCAACATTGCTTCCGTAAGTGCGCTTGATTACTGTATTAACGTTCATTTCAGAAAGTATTCATCTTTTAAATAACAACAAGAGGGGATGATCCTTTCTTGATAACAATGATGTGTCTATGTGCTGTAAAATATATATATATGTTAAATTGAGCGTTGGAATAGATGCGCTGGCATTGTTGTTTATTCATTCGCAATACGGATCCCATAATTGCGCCAAACAGTAACACGATACAATTACTACTAGATTTTCGCCTACGGCGGTTTTGAAAAATTGCGTTAAAACGTTATGCATGCAGGCAAAATGATAACTTAAAATTAAAACAAAAACAAAAAACTAACTGTTAAAACTACTGCTCGCAGGTATACAGCGCATCAAGCAGTTGAAAGGTTACTGAGCTGAAGAAATATGCTGCAACAGGAATCAAACTGAAGGAAGGTACACGTTCTATAGGTGGGCTGGGGGATTTTTTTGTATTATAGAATCAAGGACTAATAGTCCCTCAAATGGTCTTAGTAAAACAAGTGTGACCCTTCCTATTCGCGTTATCTGAAAAGTAGTACTCTTTTGCTATCACCTTTCTTTTTCTAAAACTGAAGCCTGCATATGTAACGTTTCAATGGATTTTTTTAAAACCGCCGTAGGCGAAAATCTAGTACTAATTGTACCGTGAATTTGTTTGGCGCAATTATGGGATCAGCATTGCTTCCGTAAGTGCGCGTGTTTACTGAACGTTCAATTTAGAACTCATTCGTCCTATTAAATAACAGTGATGCGTCTATTTGCTGTAAAATACATGTATATTTGTTAAATTGAGCGTTGGAATAGATGCACTGTCAATGTTGTTTGTTCATCCGCGATACGTATCCCATAATTGCGCCAAACAGAATCGCAATACAATTACTACTAGATTTTCGCCTACGGCGGTTTTAGTCCGATGTGACGTTCATTTATCACTGCACTTCCGTCAGTCAGTTATTACTGTTGAGGGGCGACCGCTGACATAATATAATCAGTTGCATTGAAACGTTATGCATGCAGGCAAATAGATAACTTAAAATTAAAAGAAAAACAAAACAACTGTGAATACTACTGCTCGCAGGTAGACAGCACATCAAGGAATTGGAAGTTTACTGAGCTGAAGAAATATGCTGCAACAAGATTGGGTCTGAAGGAAGGTACGTTTTTATTTGTGGGCTGGGGGATTCTTTTGTATTAAGAAGTCATTATCTAATACTCCTTAAATTAGTCTTAGTAAAACAAGTGTGACCCTTCCTTTTCGAGTTGTCTGAACACTCGTACTTTGCTATCACTATTATTTTTTTTAACTGCGGCCTTCATGTGTAACGTTTCAATGGATTATTTTAAAACCGCCGAAGGCGAAAATCTAGTAGTAATTGTATCGTGATTTTGTTTGGCGCAATTATGGGATCAGCATTGCTTCCGTAAGTGCGCATGTTTACAGTATAACGTTCATTTCAGAAAATATTTGTCTTTTATTTAACAGTGATTCGTCTATGTGCTGTGAAATATCTGTATACTGACTTGTTAAACTGAGCGTTGGAATAGATGCACTGGCATTGTTGTTTGTTTATTTGCAATGCTGATCCCATAATTGGGCCAAATTGAATCACGATACAATTACTACTAGATTTTCGCCTACGGCGGTTTTAAAAAGTTGCATTGAAATGTTATGCATGCAGGCAATAGATAACTTAGAATTAAACCAGAAAAAAAAAAAAAGATAGAAAAGAAACTGGAATACTACTGCTCGCAGGTATACAGCGCATCAAGCTGTTGAAAGTTTACTGAGGCGAAGAAAGATGCTGCAACGGAATTCAAACTGAAGGAAGGCACATTTTCTATAGGTGAGTTGGGGGATATTTTTTTTTTTTAAGAAATCAAGGTCTAATAGTCTCTCAGTTGGTCTTTGTAAAACAAGTGTGACCCTTCTTTTCGACTTATCTGAACTCTAGTACTTTGCTATCATCACTCTTTCTTTCTTAAACTAAGGCGTCATGTATCGTTTCAATGGAGTTGTATCGTGATTCTGCTTGTTTTTGGCGCTCTCAATTGGATAGTTAGAGCAATTTTGCGCTTTACTCTTCTTGTACGGAAGCAACAGCCGCAAAGTTTCCGTCATTCATTTAGCATATCAGCAGTCTTCCATAAAAGTCTGCATTCTTGAGGCTACTTGTGGGCGACGCTGCATTGAAGGACAACGCGGACTTTGGTGCGTTAATGAGCTCATTTTATGCGTTTCTGAGCTGTACGAGCTTAGTGGAGAGAAATACAACGTTGGCTATAACTTTGCCAAACGTGACCGATTTAATCGCGGATTCTTTTCTCGCACGCCTCTTTAGAAAAGTACCAAAATTTTTGACCCTCAAATTCAATTTCTATTGTTTAAAAAAACAATCGTAGTTTTTGTCGGGAAGCGAATTCCCACGTAAGGATGGTTACCCCCCCCCCCCCCCCCCCCCCCGCAGTCTTATTATATTATGTCAGCGGTCGCCCCACTGTATTAATAACTAACCAAACATGAAGCAACGGTAATTTTCGCGCTGTTATGGTTTCTTTCTAGTTGCCGTTTTCTGTGTTCGTGTTAGGTAACATCGCTCCAAAATGTAAATAAAAAAGGATGATTTGTAAATGACTCGTTACCAGCTTCCCGCAGAGGTTCACCTCAGACCCCTTGGGGGAATGGGGATCAGCAACCTCAGGCTCCTTGGGAGAATGGGGACCAGCAACCTCAGACCCCTTGAGGGAATGGGGACCAGCAACCTCAGACCCTTGGGGAATGGGGACAAGCAACCTCAGGCTCCTTGGGAGAATGGGGACCAGCAACCTCAGACCCTTGGGGGAATGGGGACCAGCAACTTCAGAACCTTGGGGCTATGGGGACCAGCAACCTCAGAACTGTCAACATGTTCTCGAGGCAAACATTAACGGATATAGTGAAATACTATCTGACAATGGCATTCACTATATAGAGAAAATTAATCCCATTCCGCGCGTAACCTGGTAATCGGCGTTGCAAATAGCTTTAGGCAAAGCACTAAACATCCAAGTGAACCATTCCCGGCGATAATTCAGTTGTTGCGACTGCTCGAGCCTTGTAAAAAGTGAAATCAAGTTTCTACAGCAAAACCCGCGCGCTGTCCGCATCGAAAGAGATTTAAGGCTACTGCTTTTTAGATGGGACCACGTTGAACTGTTCATATGGGACGGCTTAGGTAGCTAGCCGTTAAAGGCTCTGCCCCCCAAAACCTCTTCTCGGGGGGAGGGGGAGGGGGTGAAAACCTTCAGAGTCGGAGTGTTCTCAAAACCCTTGCCCTACTTCAAACTAAAACTGTACGATTTTTCGACCCTATTTAAAAATATATATTTGAGATTTTACCCTATATCTGCAACCAAATACCAAAATATGCAAAACCTAGTATTTCAGACCAAAAAGGCAAAATTGATCCCCTTTTGCAACCTTAAAAATGTTAAAAAACGATACTGCCTTTGAAGCGGCGCATGCAGTATTGATGGGACCCTCCCCTCCCCCCTCCGGGATATTTTTCTCTGATTCAGTTGATTTTAGTTACATTTACTAAATTTACACGAAACGCTAATTTTCTATGAAAGAGTATTGTATGCACATTTCAAATAAAACGCTTTAGGAACTTAGATATTTTATACTTTACGTCTTTCTTCGTACACGCTATTTCACTCCGATGTGACGTTCATTTATCACTGCACTTCTGTCAGTCAGTTATTACTGTTGAGGGGCGACCGCTGACATAATATAATCAGACTGCGGGAAGGGGTAACCATCCTTACGTGGGAATTTGCTTCCCGTTTTTGTCGCTCTCAGCGCGTCTAATGCAAAGTGCTTTACAGAAAAGTTGCGTCTCTCAAGGATATACACAAGGAAAGAATCCGCGATTAAAATGGTCAAATTTCCGCCAAGATATAATCAATCTACTTTCGCTCCAATTTACGTTTTCACAACTACACTATAATAGGATTACACCAAGTACTAACCATTGTGTGCGTCAGTGTTTCGGCGCCCGCGATGCTCTCGGCCGGTGGAATGAGTTTGTTTACAAAATTGCTATTTCCCAGGCTCTCTGACCTAAAAGTAAAATGGCTGCCACGTTGCTTAAATCGCCGAAAAGCTGTATGGTTCGCGAAGATTGTGACCAGATAGTTGAAGTACTTTCTAATATAGCTTTTTAGGTGGATGTTTAACGCTGTCGGCAGTGGCTGAAGCGGAGAAACGAGTCTTTAGAGCACACGAGCATTCAGATGGAGCCTGACACTGGAAAATTCATGATCCTCACGGCGAAAATACCAGAATTCTCTTCCAGGACTGAAGGTGAGTTGTTGTAGGTGTATATAGAACTTGCCTGATATCTTCTTCTGAACGCGGTGACTGAGACTGATATTTTTAATTTTAAAGATTTTGTATGTAGCTGTAGAATGAAAGTTACAGGGTTCAATCTTTGAGTGTAGAATCCATCATAATGCATGGAAAACTGTGTGTACTGTTCTTTATTCTATTTTATTTCATGCACTCAGTCATGTTTATCACGATGTACTCTACATCTCTGTATACTTGTTTATTATCCCACTCAATCAGATTTAGAACCCTTTTTAAACTGTGCAAACAAAACTATTATACCGTATTTATGTTTGTCCTATAACAACCATATGTACCTGTGTACAACCTAGAATTCACTGCAGTTAAAGAATGAGCTGCAAGAGGATAGTCAACATATATCACTGTTTATCCAACTCCTATGTGCAGCAATCACTGCCTGTTGGTACATGCATACTAGACTGGTAGAATCACGAATACCAGACTATTTTAGAATCACATTTTTCGTATTTTTGATTGATAGAATCTTCAGTGAAAGCTTGCTGCTGAGAACACATTAAAGGGGAAAGAGATGATTGCAAACAAATTGTGCGGTTTAGCGGGAAGTTTTTGCTTGCACACTGGTCAAATGATGTACATTTCCATCAAATTGTAGATGCTACTCATTATAGCTTGATTAGCCCTAAGGTTATTCTAAATAGCTCTTGATGCTAGTAGAAATAAATTTGTTGCTGTTGTATGTATGATATGTAGATAATTATTGCTCCTGATATGTATAAGTTTTGACAAGTTGTTTTCCTTTTTTTGTTCATAGGAGGAATACAGTTCAGAATATCCTTGAAGATCCAGAAGTATCATGACAGGATCACTCTCCTGGGGCCCATTAGAGGAGTTAAGACTTGGAAAGCACTTTTAAGGAGCCGCACTTGGCTAAAAAACAAACAAACAAACAAACAAACAAAAATCTAATCTAAGAAGCAATCACCACCCTGTAAGTTTTCTACATGGGACTATTAGTATTTTGTGATAGGACTACATGCTGTTCAATTTGGAAATAATTGGATGAGAAAAATTTTGAGGACTGCTGGCCAATTTGGCAGCCAGATGAATTTTTCAAATTCAATTATTTACAAGTTTAACAGCATGATTGTACACAAAGAGATAAATAATTGCTGCCAGTTAATCCTTAATTGGACAGTTTGAAAAATTAAGAAGTAATATAGTGGTTGATTGTATGGGATTTCGAGTGTACATTATAATTACCTCTGTAAATAGATACTGTAATCTTAGATCTGGACCAGTGTCAGGGGTGGCAAATGGTATCTAGAAAATCATGGATCTTGGAAAATCTTGGAGTCTGATCTCGGAATCTCGGCAACCTTTTTGATGAATCTCAGAGTCTTGTGTTTTTGTTTTTTTCCATCTCGAACTCTCGGAATGGTTAGTCTCAGTGTCTGATTTTCAAACAAGGGTCTCAGCGTCTTGGTGAGTCTCGGGTTTTACCATTTGCCACCCCTAGTGTCCCATAATGTACTACTCTTGTGGAGATGAGGAGACATTCCTCATGAAGAGATCAGGAGAATCTGTTACATTTAGATACTTCTATTATTGCCCTAATTACTGTATTTTATTAGAAATATTTTAGAAATATTAATGCTAGTTGTAGTTTTAACTCAATAATTCAGTGTATATTGTCTAACACTGCAAGAGAGTTTCAAGAGATACTTATTGTATAAAAGGACTGAAGAACATAGAGTGACAACCAGGAATTGCAGATAAAGCGAAGAATGACAAAATAGTAGTTTAGCCATTCACAATGAAGAAGCTGTATATCTATATACTTTGTATTTCAATGTCTGTCTATATATGCATGTCTGGAAGGTCTTCCTAACCTTTCCTGAGGAGAGATAGTACTGCTAAATTTGTTATGCTGTGATGTAAAAAAACGCCCTTGAACAATAAAATGTTTGCTATTAAAAAATTCTGGTTTACCAACTGATACCACCTTGATGAACATTTTTACATTATACCAATAAATTATTTATATAAATTAGTTGCTCACTTTTTAACTGCTATCAGTGTTCATAAAAATATTAGTGTTGGCAAATTTGCCAAACACAATAATTACAACATCCAGCACCTTTGAACAGTTAAAAGGTGGAGGTCACAGGTTCAAACACTGGTTCAATCCTTTTCTTTTTTTTTTTTTTTTTTCAATCTTTTTCCCTTTTTTTTTCTTTTTTTTTTTCTTCAATTTTTCTCCCATTAAATCAAATCGAAATTCTCGCAACTTATCTCTTTTTTTAGACTACCGCGGCCGCGGAAAAATGATACAAAGTATGTTTTTAAACCAACTTTTTCATAGGACTCAATCAACCATGAGTCAGTATTCAATGAAAGTAAAAATTTGAACTAATGCAACATCAAGTAATTTGATAGCACGGTCGGCAAGAGGGTTGATTCCCGAGGTGAAAGTCGTAGGTTCGATCCCTTGCTCTTTCCTTTTCTTTTTTCAATCTTTTTCTCTTTTTCTTTTTTTTTTTTTCGATTTTTCTCCAATTAAATCAAAACGAAATACTCGCACTTATCTTTACGAGATTTTAGACTACCGAGGCCGCGGAAAAATGATACAAAGTATTCTTTTAAACCAACTTTTTCATAGGACTCAATTTATCATAAGCCAGTATTCTATCAAACTAATAATTTGAACTAATGTAACATCAAGTAATTTGATAGCACGGTCGGTATGACGCTTGACTCCCGTGGTGAAAGTCGCAGGTTCGATCCCTGGCTCTTTCTTTTTTCCTTTTTTACCACTCATACGCATGCGCAGTGCTCCTTCTTATGACGTCATCTATAGTCCCACATGTGGAAGGCAAACGCTAGCAATAAGCCCAGAATTTGTTCGCTCTTTCGCCGAACTTTAAACCGCCGGTTCACCGACGCTGAAGGCTTAGTGATGAATACTGAAAGCCTGATGCTGGAGTGCCGGGGTTTTGCCTCTCGAGGACATCTCGATAGGAAGAACTCCACTGTGGGGGACTCTTGTCGAAGTTCTCTTGGGGGGACACCCTTACCTGGGGCCTGTCATAACTCTCATGGGGAGGTACTGGTCAGGACTTCTGGAAGGGGGACCTTGGAGGGGGGACCTGTCATTGCTCTGCAAGAGCTAATTGTCAGGACTCGCGGAAGGGGGACCCTAGAAAGAACCTGTCAGTGCTCTGTGAGAGAGTACTGGTCAGGACTCCCGGCAAAGGGGTCCCTGAGAGGGAAGGGTATCAGTAATCACTGGAACCTGGACAACATGGAAAGCTGCAACAAAAGGAACTATTAAATCAAAATGAATATTAATCAAAAAATGAATAAATTAAAAATCAAAATAATATATACACTGCGCATGCGTATTATGTACGCCGCGCATGCGCACTAGTGACAACTAGCTCATTAGCATCTCATTAACGAATTTTGGTCCGTTTTTAGCTAAAAAACCCCCGTTGCCATGGCAACCAATTAATTTCCGGCCTTCTGATTGGCTGAGAGCTTCATTAATATTTTGGAATAACATTAGCATACCAAACTTATTGTTTACCAAACGAAAATGTCTTCCAAAATTTTACGACAACTGCTCAAAAAATACAAGTCTTTTCCCAATAATTATCGGCTCAGCACCACAAAATCCGACACAAGAGGTACACGCATGTATAAAGTAACATCATTTATTAGCTACAGACCAGTTACAGCAATGACAACAAGCCAAACTTGGAAAAACTTCTAAGTGTACAAGTCCTTTAGTAACATTGCATTCGGCGCTACCTGCTTCAAAATAAAGTTTTAACAGCAAAAATGACCAGTACAACAACGACTTTACCAACCTTCTGTAATTTTTAATAGCAAGATATTCACGCAGCAAGGCCGCTTCGTTCTACAGAACAGATTTGTCGAAGTGTCCGAGTGTACGCTCGCAAGCAAATATCCTTAAATCAGCACGAAACGCCTCCCAGTTGTTCCTTTGTAGTGAAAAATCAACGCAGCCTATCTCATAAGTTCATACTGCTGCCACGAACACTTCCATCAAATCCTGCAGCCTCTTCGCGTTGTCAACTGACGTACAATTCTTTAGTTCCACGGCATGTTGTCCACTACGGGCACAGTATGTAATCGGTAAATTGCGTCCGGGTTTCAATGAGCTGGTTCAAATTAGCTGTCAAAGAAGGCGTTCAGTAGAGAGCAGAAAGAAATGATTCCTTCGCAGGGAAACTCGTCCTGTACCAAACGTTCTATGGAAGAGAGATGCGTTTCTTGCTTAGAATAAGACTCCAGTACGTCGTTTTTCTGCTCACTCATCCTGGCCAGAGATCCGTAGTGCACGACACACCACTTTAGAGGAGTATATCAATCGATAGCAATCGCTCCTAGAGGTCCAAAAGAAGGAACATCGCTCTCAAATCTGACTAAACTTCCAACTGGTAGACCAATATCGAACTGGCCCGTATGCTAATCCATGAAAAGACAATGGAACCTCACCAGCAAATGGTCGAATAATAATAGTTTTCGGCGTGCAAGTCGGGTATTTCTTTTGTTCAAAAGAAAAGTTTCTTTTGTCCGGAAAAAAAGTTTCTTTTGTTCGGAGCAAAATTTTCTTTTGTTCGAAACAAAAGAAGTAAATACCTATTACAAAGAGCGAAATGGTACAAGACAAACAACTACGTCGTTTTTCTGCTCATTCATCCTGGCCAGAGATCCGTACTGCACGACACACCACTTTAGAGGAGTATATCAATCGATAGCAATCGCTCCTAGAGGTCCAAAAGAAGGAACATCGCTCTCAAATCTGACTAAACTTCCAACTGGTAGACCAATATCGAACTGGCCCGCATGCTAATCCCTGAAAAGACAATGGAACCTCATCAGCAAATGGTCGAATAATAATAGTTTTCGGCGTGCAAGTCGGGTATTTCTTTTGTCCGAAACAAAAGTTTCTTTTGTCCGGAAAAAAAGTTTCTTTTGTACGGAGCAAAATTTTCTTTTCTTCGAAACAAAAGAAGTACAAAAAGCCAAATGGTACGAGACAAACAAACTCTGGCGGGGAAGTGAAAGAACAGCAAGCCCCGCGTACGCCGTAGTACACAAACTAAAAACGTACGCGCTCGCCAAGCAATTCAGTCGTAGCTTTTAATTTCGTCACCTCTCTTTATATGGGAAAAAGGATACGCTAATTTACCCCAGAACATTTAAAATTTAAGTCGAATTTTGATGTAAGGACCTATTCATTGAAAGCAACACTAAACTGTCAGCAAATAATCCACGAGTGCCGATTGAAAATCGGGAATTGAAATCGCTTTCACAGTGAACTTTTCGTCCTTTTAGCTTGATTGCAAATACGTTTTTATTTAAAACCTATAGTTCGTTTTATCAAATACATTTATGCTGTACTCTAATTAGTACAGGTGTATCACAAATGTCACTTTAAGGGAAACAAAACAACGTTTAACCCTTTCACTCCCAAGCTCAAAATACAAATTCTCCCAACTATAAAGTAAGAAAATGTATGAGTGATGAAATGAGAATTGACATTTAAATCAGCTGTCATTTGTGCAAGGTATGAAATGCCAAATTCTCCATAGTGTATGATACATCTCTGGTGGAAGACTGAAAAGAGAAAATTGAAGTTGATCACTCTTGGGAGTGAAAGGATTAACACAAAATCAAGTTCTGTTTTCATCAGCCAATTGACATTTGGATAACAATCTGAATAAAAACCACAGATTGAAATACCCCGCATTAATGATTTCAAATAGTAACCAAATAGCAGCTCTCACCTTGCCACAACATGATCCAAACAAGTTTCTTCAGAAGGTATAATGCATGCAAAAGTAACCAGGACCATTACAAGTGGATCTTTGGAGCGAAAGAGGCTTGCACCCACTGCCCTATGACATGGCTATCTATATCCTCTTGTAGACCTACAATACATAGAATGGAGTACAAAGTACAATTAGTGACTTCTAAAAGTGTCAAATCAGCAGGTGAAAAATGTGAATGTTCCACAAACCAATGATTTGTTAGAACATTGGTGTTTCCCCATAGGGATGGTTTGAAAAGAAATGGATGGTTTGAAGGAATTATTTGAAATGTCAGGGTTAGGACAGTGTTTTCCCAGAGGGATGGTTTGAAAAAAGAGGGTGTTCCCCAAACAAACTATTTGAAAGGTTAGTACAGAGTGCTTCCTGGAAAAGGTGGTCCAAAAAGAGTGGTATTTTAGGTTTTGTGGTTTGAAAGATCAGGGTGTTTCTGGAAGGGACAATTTGAAACTTGGACATGGTGTTGTCCAGATATATGGTTTAAAAGGACTGGGTGTTTCCATAAGGGGTAGTTAAAAAGGCAAGGAACAAAATCCTGGTCTGGCCAAGGCTTGATAGTCAACAAGGATAAATTTGTTTAATTTAAACTCATTATTCATTCATTTAAAAATAGGTAAGAATGATTATTGATATATTACTGAATATGTCACTGACAGGACAAAGAACATTCCTATTTTTGGTAACAGGCTATGCTACTTTTGAATGCTCCATACACTTAACTCTCCCTGTTTTTCTTGATTTATATATATTATCGACATTATTTCTATTTCGATATGTGGTATTTTTAGGTGCAATGCTCATCTCACTATGGTTATCAAATTTAGTATACTGTGTAATGAAGCTGTAGCCCACAAACCCATCTTCAAACTTTATACCTTCATAATTTTAACCTTGCTTGCTAACAACAACAACACAACAACAAAAACAAAGACAACTGCAACATGCAATTTCAGTGCATTCTGCCAGCAATATTTCCTCAGGCATTTACCCTATAACACCACAGGAAGCACGAAAATACACACATACGTACAAGATCAGTGTGATGAAGTATTATTCAGATTCGAATTATTGAAATTGTGATTTTTTGATCAAGCAATATTCCATGTACTCTTTGGGTTCCCCAACTGTGAAAATATTTTTAACCAGTATTATATCAAAAATAAAAACCACTAGATTGACATCTTCTGATTTATCTTCATTTACTTCTTTTTGATCTTTTAATTATCTCGGTATTTATTTTCTTTACTTTTGTTCATTCTGTTTAACCCTCTGACACTATTTACCCTTGACCTTTGACCAAAAACCATTCTTGCTTAAAAACACGGAGGGATAGTTTGAGATGAAGAGGTGTTCCCCAGAGTGATGGTTTCAAATGACATCCATCCTACCCTATTATCTGGACACCACCATATGAACAAAATAAGTCTAAACGATCGTGAACAAATTCAGTTTATGAGAGTTTTTGGACCTGGATAAACCGATATTTAAAGTGAGCTTAATTTTACCAATCACATTAATAGACTGTGGTATTATTCTTATATCCTGATATTAACACTGCTTCACTGACTAGAGCTTTCGCACTATCCTGAATTGATCTAACCATTTCTGTGCGTGAACTTGGGCACACGTAAAGAAATAATGTGCAATACAACACAAAAAGACTTCATACCTGAAATTTTCATCCTTCAGACTTGAGAAATCTGGCTGATACAAAGGCTTATCGACTCTGTAAAGTAAACATCCTCAAAACCAGCTCAAAACATGACCGTCTGTTTACGATGGAGCGGTCAATTACGCCAGCGGTAACTCTCGTTCCCAGGATCTCACGATCATCACAGAAGAATTTTTTGATAATTTTGAAGCCATAGTAACCGTATTCGACTGCATACATAACGTTTCAATGCAATTTTTTAAAACCGCCGTAGGCGAAAATCTAGTAGTAATTGTATCGTGAATCTGTTTGGTGCAATTATGGGATACGCATTACGGACGAACAAACAACATTGCCAGTGCATCAATTCCAACGCTCAATATAAAAGATATACAGATATTATACAGCACATAAACGCATCACTGTTAAATACAAGACAAATATTTTCTGAAATAAACGTTATACTGTAAACATGCGCACTTACGGAAGCAATGCTGATCCCACAATTGCGCCAAACAAAATCACAATACAATTACTACTAGATTTTCGCCTTCGGCGCTTTTAAAATAATCCATTGAAACGCTACACATGGAGGCCGCAGTTAAAAAAAATAATAATGATAGCAAAGTACGAGTGTTCAGACAACTCGAAAAGGAAGGGTCACACTTGTTTTAATAAGACTAATTCAAGGAGTATTAAATAATGACTTCCTAATACAAAAGAATCCCCCAGCCCACAAATAAAAACGTACCTTCCTTCAGACCCAATCCTGTTGCAGCATATTTCTACAGCTCACTAAATTTCCAATTCCTTGATGAGCTGTCTACCTGCGAGCAGTAGTATTCACAGTTGTTTTGTTTTTCTTTTAATTTTAATTTATCTATTTGCCTGCATGCATAACGTTTCAATGCAACTTTTTAAAACCGCCGTACGCGAAAATCTAGTAGTAATTGTATCGTGATTCTATTTGGCGCAATTATGGGATCCGCATTGTGGACGAAAAAACAACATTGCCAGTGCATCTATTCAAACGCTCACTATAACAAATATACAGATATTTTACAGCACATAGATGCATCAAAGTTAAATACAAGACAAATATTTTCTGAAATAAACGTTATACTGTAAACATGCGCACTTACGGAAGCAATGCTGATCCCATAATTGCCCCAAACAAAATCACGATACAATTACTACTAGATTTTCGCCTTCGGCGGTTTTAAAATAATCCATTGAAACGTTACACATGAAAGCCGCAGTTAAAAAAATAATAGTGATAGCAAAGTACGAGTGTTCAGACAACTCGAAAAGGAAGGGTCACACTTCTTTTAAAAAGACTAATTCAAGGAGTATTAAATAATGACTTCCTAATACAAAAGAATCCCCCAGCCCACAAATAAAAACGTACCCTCCTTCAGACCCAATCCTGTTGAGGCATATTTCTTCAGCTCAGTAAACTTCCAATTCCTTGATGTACTGCCTACCTGCGAGCAGTAGTATTCACAGTTGTTTTGTTTTTCTTTTAATTTTAATTTATCTATTTGCCTGCATGCATAACGTTTCAATGCAACTTTTTAAAACCGCCGTAGGCGAAAATCTAGTAGTAATTGTATCGTGATTCTATTTGGCGCAATTATGGGATCCGCATTGTGGACGAAAAAACAACATTGCCAGTGCATCTATTCAAACGCTCACTATAACAAATATACAGATATTTTACAGCACATAGAAGCATCACAGTTAAATACAAGACAAATAGTTTCTGAAATGAACGTTATACTGTAAACATGCGCACTTACGGAAGCAATGCTGATCCCATAATTGCCCAAAACAAAATCACGATACAATTACTACTAGATTTTCGCCTTCGGCGGTTTTAAAATAATCCATTGAAACGTTACACATGAAAGCCGCAGTTAAAAAAATAATAGTGATAGCAAAGTACGAGTGTTCAGACAACTCGAAAAGGAAGGGTCACACTTCCTTTAATAAGACTAATTCAAGGAGTATTAAATAATGACTTCCTAATACAAAAGAATCCCCCAGCCCACAAATAAAAACGTACCTTCCTTCAGACCCAATCCCGTTGCAGCATATTTCTTCAGCTCAGTAAACTTCCAATTCCTTGATGCGCTGTCTACCTGCGAGCAGGAGTATTCACAGTTGTTTTGTTTTTCTTTTAATTTTAATTTATCTATTTGCCTGCATGCATAACGTTTCAATGCAACTTTTTAAAACCGCCGTAGGCGAAAATCTAGTAGTAATTGTATCGTGATTCTATTTGGCGCAATTATGGGATCCGCATTGTGGACGAAAAAACAATATTGCCAGTGCATCTATTCAAACGCTCACTATAACAAATATACAGATATTTTACAGCACATAGAAGCATCTCAGTTAAATACAAGACAAATAGTTTCTGAAATGAACGTTATACTGTAAACATGCGCACTTACGGAAGCAATGCTGATCCCATAATTGCCCCAAACAAAATCACGATACAATTACTACTAGATTTTCGCCTTCGGCGGTTTTAAAATAATCCATTGAAACGTTACACATGAATGCCGCAGTTATAAAAAATAATAGTGATAGCATAGCACGAGTGTTCAGACAACTCGAAAAGGAAGGGTCACACTTGTTTTACTAAGACTAATTCAAGGAGTATTAAATAATGACTTCTTAATACAAAAGGATCCCCCAGCCTACAAATAAAAACGTAGCCTCCTTCAGACCCAATCTCATTGCAGCATATTTCTTCAGGTCAGTAAAATTCCAATTCCTTGATGGGCTGTCTACCTGCGAGCAGTAGTATTCACAGTTGTTTTTTTTGTTTTTTTTTTTTTTCTCTTTTAATTTTAATTTATCTATTTGCCTGCATGCATAACGTTTCAATGCAACTTTTTAAAACCGCCGTACGGGAAAATCTAGTAGTAATTGTATCGTGATTCTATTTGGCGCAATTATGGGATCCGCATTGTGGACGAAAAAACAACATTGCCAGTGCATCTATTCAAACGCTCACTATAAGAAATATACAGATATTTTACAGCACATAGAAGCATCTCAGTTAAATACAGGACAACTAGTTTCTGAAATGAACGTTATACTGTAAACATGCGCACTTACGGAAGCAATGCTAATCCCATAATTGCCCCAAACAAAATCACGATACAATTACTACTAGATTTTCGCCTTCGGCGGTTTTAAAATAATCCATTGAAACGTTACACATGAAAGCCGCAGTTATAAAAAATTATAGTGATAGCAAAGTACGAGTGTTCAGACAACTCGAAAAGGAAGGGTCACACTTCTTTTAATAAGACTAATTCAAGGAGTATTAAATAATGACTTCTTAATACAAAACAATCCCCCAGCCCACAAATAAAAACGTACCTTCCTTCAGACCCAATCCCGTTGGAGCACATTTCTTCAGCTCAGTAAACTTCCAATTCATTGATGCGCTGTCTACCTGCGAGCAGGAGTATTCACAGTTGTTTTGTTTCTCTTTTAATTTTAATTTATTTATTTGCCTGCATGCATAACGTTTCAATGCAACTTTTTAAAACCGCCGTAGGCGAAAATCTAGTAGTAATTGTATCGTGATTCTATATGGCGCAATTATGGGATCCGCATTATGGACGAAAAAACAACATTGCCAGTGCATCTATTCAAACGCTCACTATAACAAATATACAGATATTTTACAGCACATAGAAGCATCACAGTTAAATACAAGACAAATATTTTCTGAAATAAACGTTATACTGTAAACATGCGCACTTACGGAAGCAATGCTGATCCCATAATTGCCCCAAACAAAATCACGATACAATTACTACTAAATTTTCGCCTTCGGCGGTTTTAAAATAATCCATTGAAACGTTACACATGAATGCCGCAGTTATAAAAAATAATAGTGATAGCAAAGCACGAGTGTTCAGACAACTCGAAAAGGAAGGGTCACACTTGTTTTACTAAGACTAATTCAAGGAGTATTAGATAATGACTTCTTAATACAAAAGAATCCCCCAGCCCACAAATAAAAACGTACCTTTCTTCAGATCCAATCCCGTTGGAGCATATTTCTTCAGCTCAGTAAACTTCCAATTCCCTGATGCGCAGTCTACTTGCGAGCAGGAGTATTCACAGTTGTTTTCTTTCTCTTTTAATTTTAATTTATCTATTTGCCTGCATGCATAACGTTTGAAGCAACTTTTTAAAACCGCCGTAGGCGAAAATCTAGTAGTAATTGTATCGTGATTCTATATGGCGCAATTATGGGATCCGCATTGTGGACGAAAAAACAACATTGCCAGTGCATCTATTCAAACGCTCACTATAACAAATATACAGATATTTTACAGCACATAGAAGCATCACAGTTAAATACAAGACAAATAGTTTCTGAAATGAACGTTATACTGTAAACATGCGCACTTACGGAAGCAATGCTGATCCCATAATTTCCCCAAACAAAATCACGATACAATTACTACTAGATTTTCGCCTTCGGCGGTTTTAAAATAATCCATTGAAACGTTACACATGAATGCCGCAGTTATAAAAAATGATAGTGATAGCAAAGCACGAGTGTTCAGACAACTCGAAAAGGAAGGGTCACACTTGTTTTAATAAGATTAATTCAAGGAGTGTTAGATAATGACTTCTTAATACAAAAGAATCCCCCAGCCCACAAATAAAAACGTACCTTCCTTCAGACCCAATCTCATTGCAGCATATTTCTTCAGCTTAGTAAACTTCCAATTCCTTGATGCGCTGTCTACCTGCGAGCAGTAGTATTCACAGTTGTTTTGTTTCTCTTTTAATTTTAATATATCTATTTGCCTGCATGTATAACGTTTCAATGCAACTTTTTAAAACCGCCGTAGGCGAAAATCTAGTAGTAATTGTATCGTGATTCTATTTGGCGCAATTATGGGATCCGCATTGTGGACGAAAAAACAACATTGCCAGTGCATCTATTCAAACGCTCACTATAACAAATATACAGATATTTTACAGCACATAGAAGCATCTCAGTTAAATACAAGACAAATAGTTTCTGAAATGAACGTTATACTGTAAACATGCGCACTTACGGAAGCAATGCTGATCCCATAATTTCCCCAAATAAAATCACGATACAATTACTACTAGATTTTCGCCTTCGGCGGTTTTAAAATAATCCATTGAAACGTTACACATGAATGCCGCAGTTATAAAAAATAATAGTGATAGCATAGCACGAGTGTTCAGACAACTCGAAAAGGAAGGGTCACACTTGTTTTACTAAGACTAATTCAAAGAGTATTAAATAATGACTTCTTAATACAAAAGGATCCCCCAGCCCACAAATAAAAACGTACCTTCCTTCAGACCCAATCTCATTGCAGCATATTTCTTCAGGTCAGTAAAATTCCAATTCCTTGATGGGCTGTCTACCTGCGAACAGTAGTATTCACAGTTGTTTTTTTTTTTTTTTTTTCTCTTTTAATTTTAATTTATCTATTTGCCTGCATGCATAACGTTTCAATGCAACTTTTTAAAACCGCCGTAGGCGAAAATCTAGTAGTAATTGTATCGTGATTCTATTTGGCGCAATTATGGGATCCGCATTGTGGACGAAAAAACAACATTGCCAGTGCATCTATTCAAACGCTTACTATAACAAATATACAGATATTTTACAGCACATAGATGCATCACAGTTAAATACTAGACAAATAGTTTCTGAAATAGACGTTATACTGTAAACATGCGCACTTACGGAAGCAATGCTGATCCCATAATTGCCCCAAACAAAATCACGATACAATTACTACTAGATTTTCGCCTTCGGCGGTTTTAAAATAATCCATTGAAACGTTACACATGAAAGCCGCAGTTATAAAAAATTATAGTGATAGCAAAGTACGAGTGTTCAGACAACTCGAAAAGGAAGGGTCACACCTGTTTTACTAAGACTAATTCAAGGAGTATTAAATAATGACTTCCTAATACAAAAGAATCCCCCAGCCCACAAATAAAAACGTACCTTCCTTCAGACCCAATCCCGTTGGAGCATATTTCTTCAGCTCAGTAAACTTCCAATTCCTTGATGCGCTGTCTACCTGCGAGCAGGAGTATTGACAGTTGTTTTGTTTCTCTTTTAATTTTAATTTATCTATTTGCCTGCATGCATAACGTTTCAATGCAACTTTTTAAAACCGCCGTAGGCGAAAATCTAGTAGTAATTGTATCGTGATTCTATTTGGCGCAATTATGGGATCCGCATTGTGGACGAAAAAACAACATTGCCAGTGCATCTATTCAAACGCTCACTATAACAAATATACAGATATTTTACAGCACATAGAAGCATCTCAGTTAAATACAAGACAAATAGTTTCTGAAATGAACGTTATACTGTAAACATGCGCACTTACGGAAGCAATGCTGATCCCATAATTGCGCCAAACAAAATCACGATACAAATACTACTAGATTTTCGCCTTCGGCGGTTTTAAAATAATCCATTGAAACGTTACACATGAAGGCCGCAGTTGAAAAAATAATGGTGATAGCAAAGTACGAGTGTTCAGACAACTCGAAAAGGAAGGGTCACACTTCTTTTACTAAGACTAATTCAAGGAGTATTAAATAATGACTTCTTAATACAAAAGTACCCCCAGCCCACAAATAAAAACGTACCTTCCTTCAGACCCAATCCCGTTGCAGCATATTTTTTCACCTCAGTAAACTTCCAATTCCTTGATGCGCTGTCTACCTGCGAGCAGTAGTATTCACAGTTGTTTTGTTTTTCTTTTAATTTTAATTTATCTATTTGCCTGCATGCATAACGTTTCAATGCAACTTTTTAAAACCGCCGTAGGCGAAAATCTAGTAGTAATTGTATCGTGATTCTATTTGGCGCAATTATGGGATCAGCATTGCGACTAAACAAACAACACTGCCAGTGCATCTATTCCAACGCTTAGTTTAACAAGTATACAGATATTTTACAGCACATAGAAGCATCACTGTTAAATAAAAGACAAATATTTTCTGAAATGAAAGTTATACTGGAAACATGCACATACAAAATTTATCATGTAAACTAATAAACGAGTTGATCTTGTTTCTGACTAGTGCAGTACGCTCCCATATTTGCACTCGTTTTCGCCAAAATGTTAAGTCGTGTAATGAAGACAGTTAATGGCACAAGTTGTACGTTTGAAGCTGTTTGAAAGAGGAGAAACGCGCAGCAAACTTGCTCGACTTTGGATATGAGTTTCCTCTGTAAACGCTGAACTCAAAAAAATGAACTATTTAAATTAATTTGAGTTATAAGGCCTTTGTATGGGATTGATTTTTATGGTTATATCTTGGCTATCTCGTCTATCTCTATCTTGTCTATCTGTGACCCCTCTGGGCCAAACGTCCTGAGCCTTGTAAACTAAGGGACCAGCTTCCGGTCGGAACCCCAACGAATAGCCTATAATAGGGCGTACTCACTCCCCCCTCTTGGCCACAATGTTGGCACAACAGACAGCAGCAGATCCGGCGTCTCTCTTGAATTCGTCGCAGTCACTACGAGCGCAGTTTCCTTGTTGTCCTCTTTGTAATCTTTTCCTATTTCGAGAAGACATCGATTTGCGAGTGGAATAAGAAATGTACTATAGACGAACTGACGGGGTGTAAGAAAAGTTTCGGTTAGAAAAGTGACCAGGAAAAGTATTGTGTAGATAACTCGAAAAGGGAGGGTCACACTTTTCTTTTACTAAGACCAATTGAGGGACTATTGACCTTGCTTCCTTATACCAAAAATCCCCCAGCCCAAACCCCACCCCACTCATAGAAAACGTACCTTCCTTTGGTTCGAATCCCGTTGAAGCTCGATATTTTTTCAGCTCAGTAAACTTTTCAACTTCTTGATATGCTGTATACCTGCGAACATGGTACTCACCGTTAATATTAAGCTATCATTTCGCCGGCATGCGTAACACTTTAATGCATTTTTTTTAAAACCGCTGTAGACAAAAAACTAGTAGTTAATGTTCAGTTGATCAGTACGGCTTCCGTATGGGATCTCTATTATCGGACAAACATACAACATTGGCCGTGCATCCATTCCAACACTCAACTCTAGTTAATATAATTAGATTATGCGTAAGCCGGTTGAGCATAAGCAAGGCACCAGTGCCATGAAATGTATGGCTTTAACAGGTCAATTTAGAGAAGAATGACGATTGCCTGGATGAACACGACGTAAGAAGTCAATCAAGTGAGGGGGGAAACCAACATAATGTTTGATTGTTACTTTCCCCACGATATGTCCCCAATTGCTCTTTTCATGTAATGAAAACAAGTTGTTGACCGCTACCAAGTGTTCCCAGTTCCTCGTTCTTGTTTTCTATTCCCAGTTTCATCGTTGTACCCACTCATTGCGTGACATATCAATCAGTTATTTCTGACTTTACCAGTCTCCTCTGCGCTTTTAACTATTGCCCAAACAATGGCGTCGTTGATCTTGTCGGAGTACATCAGTGTGGGAAACGTCCTTCCGTTTCTGTTTTTCCTTTTCTTGTTGCATCAGTTGATTGAATTGTATGGCTTGAGGGGCATGCCTCCTGGACCGAGATTCCCAGTGCTGCCTGTCCTGGGTCATGTCCTCCATTTCGACTTCAAGGCCAAATACTTTGCCGAAGCCACAAAAAGGTATTGTCTACTTTACTCGATAGAGCTCGAAGGAAGTTATCAGTAAGTTCATACTTCGCTGTATACTGATCCAGTGCAATCGATATATCTTGGTCTGAGCGGTCTGCCATCGAGCAGGGGAAATACACTTGGATGACACGGCTAAGTCAGGTTATCACTGTCTTGTTCACGGTTTTGTTTGCCAGCCATCGAGGCTGGTTCTCACTAGCGCACAAGCATACGCACAAGAGAGCAACAATGCGACATAAGCACAAGCATATTATGTAATGGAACACGTCCATACTTGACACCCTAATATTCCTTCCGGATTCCGCAAGAAGTTAGCCACGCGCTTAGTACAGCAGCTACAATTGAAGTATATTGATTTGTCGACTTATTATTGTAGAATGCACGTGCAATTTACTGCTTTCCTTTCCAGCCTTTGCAAGAAATATGGAAACGTTTTCTCCCTTAAACTGGGAAGTTACAAGACCATCGTGGCGTGTAGTTCTGCGGCCGTGCATGAAATCCTGGTGACAAAATCAGGAGACTACGCAGGCCGGAGGCAGTCATACTCGTTTAGAAGGCTTACATTAGGTACAGGGGTATTTTTCTTACGCTTTTTATTGTGTTTACGCTTGCAGACACTATATGCTAGTTTGTGAATCGTGTGAGATGCAATGTCATGTAAGACTCGATAAACGGTCACGCAGTCGGAACCAATGAAAAAGATACTATGGCCAATTGATTTCGTAAAGAATGCGGAACTCAAGAGCATGATAAGGCAGATCCAACTATATAACCTACCTGGCATTTTGTCAAAAAACCCGACACTGTTTAGCCGATCTAATCCTCTGAATTAAAGTACAGTTGAAGCACCCGCAAGCGGACACCATTAGGAAATAGGAAATGTCCGTAACTCGAACTGTCCGCTTACGAGAATGTCTAGCTACAGAATTTCTTAAAGGTGTCCGTAAGGAGAGCTGCCCACAGTACGAGGGTGTCCGCCCAGAGAGTTTCGACTGTATTCTAGTTTTTATTGGTATAGAAAAAGTATCCGTAGCTCAAACTACCCGCTTACGAGAATGTCTAGCTACAGAGTAAAGGCGTTCGTAGGAAGAGCTGACCACAGTACGAGAGTGTAGGCCCAGAGAACTTCGATTGTGTCCTAGTTTTTATTGGTATAGATTACGTGAATTAACTCCATTGCCTTTCAATTCACAGGAGGGAAAGATATAATATCGGGAAATTATGGACCTGCATGGAAAATCCATCGGAAGCCTTTTGTCACAGCTCTGAGGCAGTACCTGAATGACACAACCCTCATTGAGCAGACGATTTCCTATGAAATATATAGTATGTTGAGATTCATGGAAAGCAAAGAAGGAAATTCCTTTGATCCTGCTGATACCTTTGCTCACTCCGTGTCTAATATCATCTGCAAAGTTACCTTTGGAGAAAAGTACGATACAAGTCATCCAGAAATGCAAAGGCTGCTGATGTTGAACCAAAAGGTTTTGTCGAACCTTAAGGACGCCCAAACTACGATGATGCTAGAGTTCTTCCCGATTACAGAGTATTTCCCAGAGTTACCAGCAAATAAACGCATGTTTCCTCTCAAAGATGAACAATTTGAGTTACTTCGGAGGTTGCTGGACGCCAGGAAACAAGAATTTGACCCAACAAAACCAGCCCACAACCTTTTATCGGGTCTTCTCCAGGAAAGGAAAAACACGAGCAGAATCCGCCAAAGCTGAAAGGAGTATTCGGGTTCACTCAACAGCCTGAGTCTTACAAAATACGAGCTATCAAACGACAATGATTTTCCACTTGAAAGTACGTGTTTATTTCCTATTCTTGATTATATTTTGCTTTTTGCCCGGTTTTTCATTGAGGAACAACAATTAAGCACTCCAATGTCAGTGGTAGTAATATAAAGGACTATATAAAAGTAATTACACCCTCCGTCAATTACAGAAACCGCTGTAAACTGATCGAGTTACTTCCAGATAATATACTGTAGTTCTATTGAATCATTTTGAAAAGTATACGCGCCATTTTTTGACGTCATAAAAAGATTCCATAAAACCTCCCATAGCTGTATGATATGCCGAAGGAATAAAGTAACGTTCGATGTCTATCGACTCTGCGCACTCTTAGTAATATACACAGAACACCCAACGTTACTAGGCGACAGCTTCTACAACAGCCCTTAACAGGAAGAGGTCCAAATAACAGATGCAGCTGCCATGCGTTTTAATGCTGTGCCGACTAAAGATATCTACATAATATATTTCTTCAGCCTTTGCAAGAAATATGGAGACGTCGTGTTACTTAGACTCGGAAGTTACAAGACCGTCGTGGCGTGTAGTTCTGCGGCCGTACATGAAGTATTGGTGGAGACATTAGGAGACTACGCGGGAAGGAGACAGTCATATGCGTTTAGAAGAATCACGTGAGGTACGAAGTGCGTTGCGTATTGGTAAAAATTGTTACATTTCCATTGCCCACTAAGACATGACGAATGACAAGGTGAGGCTGTCGGATTATTTCAGTAAATCTGCTGGCGATAGTCTGCTGCATAGTTACAGTGTGGAGGATAAGAGAGAACCCGAAAAAAAAACATAAAAAATAAAAGAAAACCTCAATTACTGCCTGACTTGAAATGCTTAAAATACTGCAGTGTTTATAAATGCTTTTGATACAGCAGTCGCACTGGGTGTGACTATGAGTTGTAAGGCAATCAGATGGAACCTTAAATATCTTTCTTTTACCTCTTCTTCAGTCAGATCCCAATCACAAAAGTAATTTTCACTAGAGAAGTCCTGGAAAATTGGACATTATCTGAATCATGAATAGAAATCATGTCGGGGGATCACGAAAACGGAAAAATATATCGTATTTACTACTGCAAATTCCTGTGCAACAATTGATATAAATATATAACTATAATATAAATACAGTGGTTATCGCAGTTACGAAGCAACTTAAGCAGTTGAAAAACATAATTCCAACTGCTATCTCTTTTCATTTCCTTGCCAAATATAATGCCAGAGAGTAAGAAAAATACGCCTTTTGATCGCTTGTGCAGGCAGAACATGACCCAACTACCATTCTCAGAATATAATTAATAGCTGCTTCCAGAATGGTTGGGAGAATTTGTAATTTGATCGTGGGAGAGAAAGGCTATTTGCGCAGTTGACATAGTATCTACATCAAAGTGTTTTACTTTCTCCGCACAGTGCATCCAACGTCGCCCGCGCATCCCATGGTACCTCTCGTACAACCATTCACCGCTGGTAACGAGGGACCCTCTCTTCCCTAGAAGGCATTCTGCGTTCCTCACCTCTAAACCGGCCAAGCCGCCTGTGCATCTCACGGTACCTCTTGCTCTGTGCAGCACTTCCAGGCTGATAACGATGCACCCTCGTTTACCTACGCATTCTGTCTTCTTTAGCTCTAAACCGGCCACCCCGTTCGTGTACATCATGGTACCTCTCGTTCTGTGCAGCCCTTCCTCGTTGCGGACGGGATCCTCGAGCGTCACGCCCATCGTCGTAATACTCGGGACTGTGATTATTACGAGGGCGTGATGGCTGTCCCGCGACTGGCTTACTCGGGCCGGAATCCTGAAAAGCGCCGCCCGCAATTCTTCGCTTACTGTACTCGCCAGCGTACGACCCTTGTTGAGGTTTCTGCCGTGCGTCATGCCGGTCCCTGAAGGCGTCTCTGTTTCCCCTCGCAGGGAGAGGTTCTTTGTGAAACTTTTTATTCCCTCCTGGTTTTAAAGCGCCATTCTGCCTCGTTCTGTCAATATCGTCATCATAATCTTCTTCGTCTGAATACATATTTCTTCGGTCGACCCCGGCCGGTTCGTACTCATCAGAGTCTGATTGGTAAGAACCAGTGTCCATGTCTTCTTCGTCGTGCGAGTCTTCGTTTTCTTCTTCTTCGTGCAAGGTTTCCAGTTTGCCTTGCACGGCCCATTGTATGACACACGCATCACGGCTCCCTGTACTGATCAGGTAAGTGTCCGAAGCAAGGAACAGCAGTCGAGTCACTGGAGAACTGTGACCTCTGTATTGGTGGTAATGAGCCTGAAATGCAAAACAACAACAACAACAACAACAACAGCAACAAAAATACTTAACTACATGGACAACCATATAAGTGGAAACAGTAAAAAATAAAGAACACTATGTTCTTTGGTAATTTTTTAGATTGGGTAACTATTTAAAGAGACCTTCTCACCATAGACGCTTAGCGCGCCCAGGTTTATATTTACATCCGGAGCTCGAGGCGCCCAAGTTATGACTGATGAATCTGACTGTCGCTGCTTGTCGTATTCAATACACTTTCCGAGTTTGTGCTGATTTGTTACATAGAAAAACATGAGAATCCGCCATTTTTGTATGATACGAAGATGGCCGCCGTCAGTCACTGGGCGCGCAAAGCATCTACGGTGCAAAGCATCTTTAAGGTAGTCCATTAAGTGACCTCAACGGAAACGAACTAAAACATGAGCTTAATTAGAGACCGCAGCTTTTGTCAATACCTTACTTAACACATGTCACAAGTTTACAAATAATAAAATTGTGATCAAACGAAGCTTGACCATACCAAAGGCCCATTATTGGTGTCCCTCTGTTAAGCGGCCACAAAGCCATTCCCCGTGGGTGGCCGCTTAATAGAGGTTTGCCTGTATACGCAAGTCAAACCAGGTGTATAAAGAATACTAAAAACATACCGCACAAATGAAGGAAGTCGTGTAATTCAGGCACCTATAACTTCGAACTGTCCTTTCACCAACTAACATTCACGTGGAACAATTTCTCGTCGCTTGTATAAATAGTACAGTCGAACCTGTATTAAGCGGACACCCTGTATTAAGCGGACAGTTGTCCAAGTCCCGAAAATCTACTTCCAAGTAAGATACTGTAAACTCTACCTGTATCAAGCGGACACCCTGAATTAAGCGGACACTTCACAATTCCCCAAGGGTGTTCGCGCAATACAGGTTTGACCGTAAAAACAATGTAAGAAGACTAACCGCTGATTGGCTGCAAGGGTGCTGGAACAAACGGATGTAGCCAAGCTCGTCGCCTACGGCAAATACGTCACGTGACCAGGCCAGGTCACAGCTGCACACTAAGTTGCCATTGTCTGACTGAGACGGCCACACTCCTGGAACAGGCAAGAAGCATTGAGAATCGTTCTACGATACAGAGGATCTCACGCTACACAATTAGGTTTTGTAACTAAAGTTGCTTGGACCAATCCGAAAGTGTAGCAAAACGCAAAACTAAATCAATCACGCTTTTTGACAGTCATCCGAAAACGGCTCTATTCGGGAAATACAGATTTAGACATCAATATAGAGCATTGAAAGGGCACACTGTATATTCTTATATTGGAGGATATCTGTTCTGTTACGCACTGAAAAACGTATATACTTTTATACTGGGTGTTGTGATATGCGCTTTATGCAAACGGGTCTTTGCTTTTATCTACGCTATCGACTCAAAATACGAAAATATTATATGATAGGCCACTTAACCCTTTCACTCCCAAGAGTGATCAACTTCAATTTTCTCTTTTCAGTTTCTCACCAGAGATATATCATACAGTATGGAGAATTTGGCATTTGATACGTTGCTCAAATGACAGCTGATTAAAACATAAATTCTCTTCTCATCACTCATACATTTTCTTATTTTATGGTTGGGAGAATTTGTACTTTGAGCTTGGGAGCGAAAGGGTTAAATATCTGCTGACTCTGTTTCAAAACGAGGCCCAGTGCAACATACTTTCCTCGTTTTGAAACAAAGGACACAAACATCTCCCATAATCTATAAAATAATTTGTGCACAAACTGAATCTAAAGTAACATTATGTATTTATGGTATTCGATACATTAGCGTAGATAGAAATATGTGGGTAGATACGAATGAAACCAGGTTTCTATACCTGCAACATCGTAGCCCAGCATCACGTTACGTGTTGACCATTCAGTGTCACGGATTATATTTTGAGACTCTTCTTTTTGAAAAGCACCGATTTCCCCTACAGAAGAAATAGACAAGATCAAGACAAGGTAAGAGATAAATGTGAGATAATTGAAAACCTATGGTCTCGTGCAAAACGGAATGGAGGCTTACGTACAGACAATGTGTTCGTAATCCGTGGAAACGCTCTGGATAAAACAGCCGTCCAGTGACCAGTCAAGGAACATGATGGGCTCTGCGTGACCCTAAAAGAAAATACATGAAACGAGGATAAGACTTGGAGCACATTTTCCACACAATGGCCGAGAAACAGTCCAGGAACAGCCGAACAATAGCCGATAAACAGGGCAAACAAAAGTCAGCCGAACAGCCGAGCAATAGATAAGCAGCAGCCGAGCGATAACCGAGCAATAGCCGAGAAACCTAGACAAACAACAACCGAGCGACAAGCCGAGCAAAATCAGCAACAGATGAACAAAAGATGAGCAACATCCGAGCAACAGACGAGAAACAGCCGAAAACAGCCGAGAACCAGACAGCAGCAGTCGAGCAACAGGGCGAGCAAAAATCAGCAACAGCCGAGCAACAGCCGAGCAACAGTCGAGCACTAGCCGAGCAACAGTCGATCAATAGTCGAGCACTAGCCGAGCAACAGTCGATCAATAGTCGAGCACTAGCCGAGCAACAGTCGATCAATAGTCGAGCACTAGCCGAGCAACAGTCGATCAATAGTCGAGCAACAGCCGAGAAACAGTCGATCAATAGTCGAGCAACAGCCGAGAAACAGTCGAGCAAAAGGTGAATCATCAACAGATGAACAAAAGCTGAGCAAGAGCCGAACAAGAGATGAACAACAGCCGATAATAGCAGAGCAATAAGCCAAGGCAAAGATCAGCAACAAAATGTCAATAGCTGAGAAACAACTTACCGAGCAAGAGCCAACTCTCCTGTAGGTGAAACCCTCATCATACACAGAGTGCACGTAAATACTGCCATCATGAGATGCAATAGCAATGTGTTCACCATCTGTCAAGGGATGAAACGGATTGTTTCAGTATTTAAAGGGGCATTGTCATAAGATGCGCACCGTTTGGTCGAGTCTCTAGAACATCGAGCGATCGAGCGGCAGATCCACCACCATTGTGGGCGCCATCTTGGATTTCAAAATTGAAAACATTGGGCGAAATGTTTGCAAGATTCGACCGGCAATTGCACATGCGCATCTCCCGACACTGCCCCTCTCTCTGAACTCCAGCCCTTCTCTAGAACGCTCACTTGCAAGAAAGACAGAAGCTAGCTAGTGATCAACAGAAACCTTATTTTTTAAATTTCAATCCTTTGTGCATTGTATCATCCATCAAACATGAATGATCATCTTCATCTCCCAATCTCTCATCAAATACGTACAATTTGAGAGATATTTTGATTTAAATACTTGGGCCAAAAACACTTTACCAGTACGCTAGTTTACAAAAAGCCAGGACGGTAGAGACAGTACCACTGTTTACTTTAATTGTACCTCGTGAGTACTCAAGATCTGAAAGGGGCTCTGTTCCATCCTGGAATGATGCAATATGCATTCCCGTGTCTCCGCTCAATACGATCCATCTGAGAAAAAATAAAGAAAGAAAAAAGGAGGAGATTATAAAAGGGTTGAAAGGTTTCGTTCCTGTTCCATACCCCCCGTTTCATACTGGTAGACAATTTTGATATGATTTCCACAGCGAAAGTACACACCTACTTGGCATACTAAAAACAAATGACTTGTAAGTTTCAAATATTTGAAGTGCTTTTACAATACAGGCAATTAAATGTAAGGGCATTTTTAACACTATACGAAGCAAAATCTCAAGAGGTCATTACCTGAACAATGCTAATAGTACGAAGCAAAGACGAATAAACATTATAACGACCCACCTTCCCGCTGTAGTTCCAAGGGCAATGACACTTCCAGAAACATAGAATGCAGCAGACTTGATGGGAAACTTCAAAAAGAGTAGAACAACGTTACAAGACTAATAACCAAGGAACACATCTCTAATACGGACAAATTATTATTAACTTAATGTTAGACGTATAGGCAGTGGGTAGAAATCAACAGTATTGTACAAAAACATAAACATCTTAGTTAGAGATTTCTTGAAACCCAAAGCTAAATTAAGCAGAAAAAAAAAAACACAAAAAAATAAAAACCAAAAAAAAAATCAAGTTCTAAGTTCCATTGTTAGCCAAATTAATACAGACAATCTTCCTTCCGGATGTATTGCCAATTGCATTCGACTTTTAGAGCACCTGATCAAGGATTTCGGAGCGCAAAGGACTGTGGTTGACAGAATAACGAAAATACCTCCACAGCAACATTCCAGAGCACTTTGTGCGTGTCTGCCTTCCAGAGAGTCAGCGTTTTATCCAGAGAGGCAGAGAGGAAAATCTGTTCTTCAGGATGCACAGCTAAAGCAAGGATGTCTTCCTTTTGGCTCTGTGAAAGCATTACAGTATAGCATTCATAAACAGCCCTGAACTTTCGTGATTGCGCCCAAGTTCGTGCCCAGATCAGCGGTCGTGTTCGTCTTTAAGTTCGTGTTTATGTTCGTGCTTGTGTTCGTGTTCGTGTCCGTGATAGTGTTGTCCGCGTTTGCTTCAATGTCCGTGTTCGGGTCAGCGTTCATGTCCATGTTTGTGTCCGTCTTCGTGTTCGTGTCCTTATTCGACTTCGTGCCCGCGTTCGAATTCGTTAGGGTTCGTTCGTGTCCGTGCTCGTATAGTGTCCGCGTTCGTGTCCCGAAAACGAAATAGCAATTAATTTTACCTGAACGGCCAGTTTGAAGTGCATCCTGAAGGATCCCTCCACAATGTTATTACTGGTGGTACCGAGAAGAAGCGTCACATTATCCCCATGAACTGACGTCACAGGTTCTATGGCCGTGATGCCCCCAAACGCTTCATCAATCTGAACGGGAGAAACATATCACTTACACCTCCATGTCATTTACTAATATACAGCTACTTTCGGATGACTGCGGAAATTATACTTGCCTATTGCTTTAATTTTGGCAATTAATTCATTCTTGAATTCAAGCAGGTCGATCGACTACAGTCAAGAATTCTTCGTTCAGCTCAAGTTGGAATAATTAGTATCTGCCTTATAACGCGGGGGTGAAAACCGCTTAACTTGCTCCAGCATTCCCTAACTTTCCTCGAATCCCAGGAAAACGTTCGACTTCTTTTACACAAAGGGTCACTGCAAGTTCACTTTTTGGCCAATACTTTTCTTCCCATGATTTACCTGGGTCTCTTGTAGTGGTGTGTTGAAGTATTTGTTTGCATCCCACGACAGCAGCTTGCCATCAACACCACCTGCTGAAAGCAACGTTCCGTTCTCTAACAACTGCAGACTGAGGATACTTTTCTGCAAAAGAAATTTGAGTGCCAATTGATTAAGAAGAAAAATGCATTCGATACTAAACATAACGGTAGACTACTTGGGGGCGAGATGGAGGGAAGAGTGTTATGAATGCTGGACAATTTTCTACGAAACAAGTGAAAAGTAAACAGATCGACTTTATTAGTGGTAGTTAATTATGTCAATGAAAAACTCCATGCCCCTCAATTTTGAAAAAAAAAAGAAAAGAAAAAGAAAGAGAAAAAGAGAAAGAGAACAAAAAAAAAAAAAAATTGCATCCACTTGCCAAATTTGGCCAAACGAGACGCAAGTCGATGCAAGCTCATGCAAGTTTTGTAAAAACTTTTTCTTTTTTAGACGGCTCTGAGTCAGAAACCGAGTAAAAAGTCTCTCTTGAGCTGGAACTTAATGAGGAGGCTTTTACTTTTGATTTTTTTGATTTAGACTTGCCTTTGCTAACGCGCTCTTCGCTGTTTTAGGTGAAAAACTTGCGTCGACTTGCATGAAAATTTGAACATGTTCAAATTCCATGCAAGTCACTGCAAGTCGATGCAAGTCCGTGCAAGTTGGTGGCCAAACAAAACGCAAGTCCGCGCAAGTTTGAAAACTTGCATCGACTTGCGTTGACTTGCACCTCGTTTGGCCAAGGCTTAAAACGTTTAAACAGAAAACGCAGGGAATTAACTACTGAATCAGTTTTCATATAAGCAAGCTTTCAGAATCGCCAAGTTTTCTATACTATATGATGTTTCTCTCGTGGGATCGTGAATGAGAAACTTAAAGCTGGTCAATTAAAGGACATAGAAATAGGTTTGTTACCTCGTGTGCATTCTTCACAACAAACTTTATCTTCTTGGATGCTGAAAGTAATGACACAAAGTATTTATTCCTGTCACATATCCATGTTTCCGTTGTTGGTGAACGACAACGTCAAAGCTGCTGCAAGAATGTGCTCATTGGAAGCTTTATTTGAGTGGACACGCCTTTAGGTTTCATTTGGCAGTTCAGGAGTTGGAAGTGATCACTACTGTTAGAATGTGCTCATTGGAAGCTTTATTTGAGTGGACACGCCTTTAGGTTTCATTTGGCAGTTCAGGAGTTGGAAGTGATCACTACTGTTAGAATGTGCTCATTGGAAGCTTTATTTGAGTGGACACGCCTTTAGGTTTCATTTGACAGTTCAGGAGTTGGAAGTGATCACTACTGTTAGAATGTACTTATTGAGAGCTTTCATTTGAGTGGACACGCCTTTAGGTTTCATTTGACAGTTCATAAGTTGGAAGTGTCAAAGGTAGAGTCAAACTGACCTTGGGCATTGAAACAGTTAACGATTTGAACAACACTGACTACTTATATATGATCCAACAAAAACCACTGCGTGCACGAGATTGTGACCACCGACGAATATTCACCGTAATTCAAAATTCAAGATTCACCAAGTTTCCCGAGAATTAACCGAAGATAAATGATTGTCAACTTCAACTTTCCACCTTCAAGTGGAAGTGGCAGATCGAGAAATTCAGGCTTTCACAAGAAGATTTCATCTCACATACCTTTGCCCCACACCGTAATGTTGCCGTCAGAATCACCAGTGATGACATCCCCACTGGGTGCGAACTCCAAGCATGTCAGAAAATGTGGAATGTCGTACTTCTAAACAAAATGAACAAACGTACAATCTGTCAGACAAAACGAGAGGGCTTCTGATTTTTTATACAACGCCACGAATATCCAAAAACATGTCATGTTCTGTTCCTTCGGCTCGTCTCATAGCCCTACCTCCCCCTCCCCTCCCCCTCAATTCCCTACCCCCCCCCCCCCCCCCAATTCCCCACCCACACTAAAGCGAGTACAATGGACACTGTTAAGATGAAAATCACGTGACAACCTCTAAAGATCCTTGGAATCAAGGATTAACAACTGCAATTTTACCGTAATGCGCGTACATTGTAACTAGAGTGTGTTGTAAGAATGAAGTGCAGTTTAATTCTGTATTAAGCAAGATATTACAACCTCAAAAAAGCCGCTCTTCCTCTCCAGTCTTCCATTGTGCAATCTCCAAAAGTAAATGTGCTCCTTTCCACATGACACGATGGTTCTGCTGTCTTCGGGATCAAAAGCTGCAGCTAGGACGGTGTTACTGAGACTCTGACAAAGAGAAAAGAAACACGATAATGATGATATGGCACACAGGAAAATGAGACCACTAAACCGATTCCAGGCTTCAGTATTACAGCTAAGACTATACTACAAAGATGACAATAGCATGGAAAGGTTAGGGGCTATTTTAAACCTTTAAAACTCACAAAATGCAACAGAGGTCTAAATTTGCCTCTGGGTTGAATTTTCATCATAAAAGGACTTTAAACTGTAATGAGATAAACATGGCCAGATATTGGTGCCTGTTTTAGGGTGGGATGGCTGATATCAAGGTAAGTATTCCATGTACCAACCTTACTCTGAGAAATTATACTTCTGTCTTCCCATTCCCACACAGACAGTCTGTAGTCTTCATCAGATGTATCCACACACACAAGCTGTTTACCATTGTCCTGAAACATTAGCTTTGCTAGTTACACATAACTTGCTAAAGGAGTAATGAACACACCAGCATGCCAAGGTATGCTGGAGCTACAGAATTACGCAGAAATTTGCAAGCACGCCAGAGAGTGTGGAAAAGCAAGAGTGCTACGATCATCACACTTCCCTGCCCTCGTGTTCTTGTGCTTCCACACAGCTCAACATAGCACGTTTACAAGTATCCAGTTTGATGCAAGGTTGGTATAAGGCTAATGCCGTAAGGCTAATAACGCCCCTTTGTTTTGTTTGGCTTCGCAAATACGCGCGCCAGCTGACGGCAATTTTTAATTTCAAATTTTTGCACTCTTAATTTCAAATTTCTGCACTGTTAATGTCACATTTTTGCACTGTTAATTTCACATTTTTGCACTGTTAGGGATAAATTGACGCGCGCTCAGCCAATCAGAATGCAGAAATTATTGTATGCATGTTATTACTGCGGTAAATGTCTCTCGTGTAAACACGGCATATTTGATGTGTATTCTACGTTGAGTTTTGGAGTTTCTGTCTCTTGCAATATATAAAAGACATCGTAACAACAGCATTTTCTTGAAGATAGAGTTGCCTACCTCTGAAGAAAACGACAGACAAGTCACACCAAGACCGTAATCCTCCAGTGCAAGAACAGCCAAGGAAATGAGGGTCTCTGCATCCCATATGCGAATGTGACTCTACAGGGGAACAGGTCAGAACTAATGAGCACATCATTGCTACAAAAATTATTCGTTTCACAGGGATCAAACCGTCTGCAAGTTTGATGCCAGACTGACTTCAGGCTCTGTCCCGCTGACGAGCGCGTAATACTCTACCAATCAAATGGCGGGTACTCTTTCTTTCTCTCTCTCTCTCTCTTATCTTCTATATGTATCTATAATAATCTATAATGTTCGTACCACCATTATTCAGACTAGTCGCGGAAACCGTCTAGCTTACCAGTTCGTTCTGATCAAGTGATAGTCCTGAAGCTTGTCCTGTTGCGATGTACCACTGATTGGGATGGACAGCCAAACTACACAAGAGAAAAAATAAAAGTAGATTGTTCTGAGGTTTTCGCTGTACAGTGTTAACCAAAGATCACGTTATTTTGGGGCTTTCACAAATTATCAGTTCCCAAAAGAACAGACTTTGTGCTATTCTGAAAACAGAATTAACTCACGCGACAAAAAACGCGGGAGATTAAACTGAATTCGCGGAAGACGAGGTGCGAAGGCGGGAGATTGGTGTGAGTTTGCGGAAGACAAAATGCGAAGGCGCGAGATTGGTGTAAATTCGCGGAAAACGAGTTGCGGAGGCGGGAGATTGGTATGACTTTGCGGAAGACGAGATGCGGAGGCGTGAGATTGGTGTAAATTCGCGGAATACGAGTTGCGGAGGCGGGAAATTGGTGTGAGTTCGCAGAAGACGAGTTGCAAAGGCGGGAGAGTGTGAGTTCGCAGAAGACGACTTCTGGAATCGGGAGATTGGTGTACGTTCGCGGGGGACGAGTTGCGGAGGCGGGAGATTGGTGTAAGTTCGCGGAAAACGAGATGCGGAGGCGGGAGATTGGTTTGAGTTCGCGGAAGACGAGTTGCGGAGGCAGGAAATTGATGCGAGTTCGCGGGAGACGACTGAGTTAAGGAGGCGAGAGCGAGATTGGTGTGAGTTCGCGGGAGACGAGTTAAGAATGCGGGAGATTGGAGACAAGTTGCGGAGACGGGAGATTGGTGTGAGTTCGCGGAGGACGAGTTGCGGAGGCGGGAGATTGATGTGAGTTCGCGGAAGACGAGTTAAGAATGCGGGAGATTGGAGACAAGTTGCGGAGACGGGAGATTGGTGTGAGTTCGCGGAGGACGAGTTGCGGAGGCGGGAGATTGGTGTGAGTTCGCGGAGGACGAGTTGCGGAGGCGGGAGATTGATGTGAGTTCGCGGAAGACGAGTTACGGAGAAGGGGAGATTGGTGTGAGTTCGCGGAAGACGAGTTGCGGAGGCGGGAGATTGATGTGAGTTCGCGGAAGACGAGTTAAGGAGAAGGGGAGATTGGTATGAGTTCGCGGAAGACGAGTTGCGGAGGCAGGAAATTGATGTGAGTTCGCGGGAGACAACTGAGTTAAGGAGGCGAGAGATTGGTGTGAGTTCGCGGGAGACGAGTTAAGAATGCGGGAGATTGGTGTGAGTTCGCGGGAGACGAGTTGCGGAGGCGGGAGATTGGTGTGAGTTCGCGGAGGACGAGTTACGGAGAAGGGGAGATTGGTATGAGTTCGCGGAAGACGAGTTGCGGAGACGGGAGGTTGGTGTGAGTTCGCGGGAGACGAGTTGCGGAGGCGGGAGATTGGTGAGTTCGCGGAGGACGAGTTGCGGAGAAGGGGAGATTGGTGTGAGTTTACGGAAGACGAGTTCCGAAAGCGGGAGATTGCTGTGAGTTCGCGGAGGGACGAGTTGCGGAGACGGGAGATTGGTGTGAGTTCGCGGAAGACGAGTTGCGGAGGCAGGAGATTGCTGTGAGTTCTTGGAAGACGAGTTGCGGAGGCGGGAGATTGGTGCGAGTTCTTGGAAGACGAGGTGCGGAGGCGGGAGATTGGTTTGAGTTCGCGGAAGACGAGTGAGAAGGCGGGAGATTGATGTAAGTTCGCGGGAGACTGAGGAGAGTTGTGAGAGGTGTACATATAACTTACCACTTGATGTCGTCAGCATGCCCCGTGTAGTGTCGCTGTGTGTTAGTCGACTTATTGTAGATGACAACAACAGTTGATACAAAATACAGCACCTCTCCAGACGGCAGCACATGAAGGTTTTCATGGGTATCTTTGCCTCGATAGCCATAACTAGCATCATGTAATTAAGGAACCACAGACTACTACTAACTGTATAGTGATCAACTTCAATTTTCTCTTTGCAGTCTCCCACCAGAAACATATCATACAGTATGGAGAATTTGGCATTTGATACCTTGCTCAAATGACAGTTGATTAAAACATGAATTCTCTTTTCATCACTCATACATTTTCTTGTTTTATGGTTGGGAGAATCTGCATTTTGAGCTTGGGAGTGAAAGGGTTACTTAAGGTGGGATAATTTTGGTGCCAATAGTTCGCTTCATTTGCCAATTGCTTGGTTATAAAAAGGGAGTCTAAAGTTTCACTAAATTTTGAGCTATTCTTTTCATCCCAATGGGGGATAATTTTCTATGGCCGTATGAACTTTTGAGGATACAGTAAATAATTATGTGTGCAGTAATAGTAATAGTTTTTAACTATTTAATTAAATCTTTAATTATTAAAGTGGCATGCCAAAGATGATTCTTATTCACAATCCCCAGCCTTATGAACTTTGAACCCTGGGTTTTGTCTCGTATAGCTGATAAATGCTTTTATAATAAAAAGCAGAAAATTAATCAACTGCTACATGGTTCTGAAGCACAAGAAGGATACACCCAACTCAGTTGCAACTTGGACTCTGGAGGTAAAACTGGGGTGTCTTCTATGGTGTACGGATCGAACTCCGATGGAGGATAATATGTCAGCTTTTGACCTCGGACTGTAATTGCAACACCCTGACCAAGCCCTGCAAGGCCAAAATTGAATATTAATGTAAGCAGGATACAATGAAGCTCAATTTAACTAAACAAGATCAGCACTTAAAACAAGTATGTTGTATTCCTTTGTTCCACAAAACTAAAATATTCTCACATTTTACAAAGTTTGAGTCCTAACTAATGAAATTTGAGGGTATGCTCCAAAGTTATAGCTACTTCAAATATGAGAGATAAATCCTGTATGTGCATGTGTGAGGAGAAGAAGCAACTGTCTGATTACTTTCATGTTTTTCATGTTTTTCTACATATTTTAGTCTTAATAAATAATGCTTAAAAACACAACAGCACACAATATTTTGATCACTCAAGTAACAACACAATTTCCTCTCTCGGGATCGAACATCATGTCAGTTAATGAACCTGCACATTTAGCAAGGCACTTTCTTTTTTACAGAAATTTCAGTCTAAAACAGTTAATATACTGTACATGTAATTGGATAGTATGAATGCTACAACCCTCATAAATGTTTCAAATATTCAATTATTTCTAAATTAATTATGCTCTTTTGTAAAATCTTCCATAAATTTTTTGTACAGAAAAAAAAAAAACATAAAGGAACAAGGAAATGACACCAGAAGCCACATTCACATGTAATCATACTTTGTGGAAAATGGAGACTTCAGGTAAGGGTCATATTTCCAGTCTGAATACCAAATTATTTACCTGTGGACTCCTTCCTGAGCTTCTTCCTGGACCTCTGGAGTTTTCTGTGTGGCGATGGTGATGGTTCTCCGTTACTGCTCAGGGAGGATGGATTGGAAAGGTTTCTCTTAAAACCCTGGTCTGAACTGACAGCTTGATAGGTGTCGTCCCCACGGAACAGCTCTGAAAGCCCTCCAATCTAAATGGAACACAGTACAGAACCAACAATATTACAGTATCAATGCAGCTTTGTTACATTGGTAATTTGTGCAGGAGGTGCAATTCAGTTATCTACAGATTTAATCAATTTGAGACTAACATGATTAAACATAGCCAAATTACTGACAATAATATTATTTATTGTGAATTTCTCATCTTGCAACATACTGTAATACTTAAAATTTTTGATGCATTTAATTAATGTTATTTTTGTTTTTGTACATTGCAATAAAAATTCTACATGTGTTAACAAAAGTAATGTACAAAAATGCAAATAAATCAAATCCCTTGTTTGTTTGCTGTTTGTTTTACTATGTCAACAGGATTATGCCTCTAACTGAACCACTTTTAGATTACAAAATGGACATGTATTCTACAGCAGTGTGGAAACTTATATGTGGTTAGCTGTGCCCAAATTTACATGTACACTTTAATTGAACTAATTGTGCACAAAGTTGAAAATCAAAGCACTATAATTAATTAGCACTCCATCAACACAAGGATAAGCAAAAATTTTAGTAAATTCACTACACTTTAACAAATCATGCTAATGAAAAATATATTTTTAAATTTTGTTCATAGCACAACATGAAAAACCAAAATGCTAGTCTTGATAAAATAATTAATATGTTAATATGTTAATCTGTAATAAATAAATAAATATGAATTGACTAAATTGATTAAAAACCAAATTAAAGATGCTTTTTGACCAATGAAACAAGAGAGCTATTGTAGACTATAATTTTAACTTTTCATTAATTATTTATGCCACGTTTCCTTTGAACAGCTACACGAAACCTTGTACTGATGTACGTGCTCAGCAGATACTGTTTACAGGCAAATAAATGAATTTGCAAGTAACAGAAATGAGAATACAATACACAAAAATGTTTTACCCGAGTTTCAAGACAATTCTAGAATGTTCAAACAAAAACATTAGTTTGAAAATGCTTGGCAACTTGTCATTTATTTGTGATCTGCACAAATCACAAAGTTTGTCAACCAAATACTGGAAAAGACTTTTGAACAAATTTTACTGACCATTGATATACCTTGATTTCAGAAAAATCAGGGCAGGGAAAGTATAAACCATTTCATCTACAAATAAAATGCAAATTGGCCAACAAAACGATGACAGGTGCGAACGTAATTGTATTTAGTTTGAACGTCTTCTGTGTAAACAGAACTAAAAACTGACATAAATATGAACCGAAGTATCTCTAGGCACACTAAACATAACTTTGTTACCACCAACATATCTTTTTCCATATAGCTTCGTGACTTACACACAGGTAGCTAACCGGAAATGTACAAACAAATAAACCGTAACTTCTGGACGAACAAATAAAAATCATGCGTTTCCAAAGGATCAACAGAAAATGACTAACACACAACAAACAACCACTTCTTACCTTTACACCTTGTAGAGTGTAGAGATCTCTAACAGGGCCCTCCCGGGGCTGTAACATTTCGGAAATATCCTTCAACACGCTCTCGTAACTCTTCACGGTTTTCCTGTTCAGAAGAATCTTGCATTTCTTGTTCTTATCGCTGTTGCTAATGATAGTTACAATCCGAGGTTTCGCGCCTCCATTTTTAACCTCAAGTCGGTGGCTCTTCGAAGAACTGTTCGTGGAGGATGACACGTCAGACAGCATGTCGATACTCCGCTCAGAGTCATTCTGTCTTTTTTCTCGAGCCTTCACGCCACCATAGTCAACATGCTTGATTAAATGGTCTCCGGAAGAACACACATAAACCCGACCATCTTCGAGTTGAGTAATCTCATCAATGCTACTTCCACCGGGTGAGAACACATGCCTTACTCCATAAGGAAGCGCAATTGCCTTTGATAACTCTTCCACCAGCGTGTCAAACGATCGATATCTCTGCGGTGTAATAATTACTTTCACTCCTTGAAAATGCTTGTCGCCGTTTCGGTAAAACGTCACTTTCTTAGTTGTGGTTGTGCGGCTTTTTCGCTGCACCTCTCCCCTTGCTCGATCTGAGTTGTCAGGCTCGAGCGCTGCGCGATTTCGGAAGCGTTCTCGTACCGGTGTCACTGAAGTATCTCCAGATCCGTTTGCATTGGGAACACGCAAACTGTCATTTCCATCACGAAGGGGTCTCCTCCCTTGACGCTCCTTTTTACCTCCACCGTCGATATCGGGCAGTCTAACACGATTATTCATATCTACTCCGGCATTATCGCCTGACATTGCCCCTGGTGTTTCGCCCAAACCTCCGCCATCTCTTCTCGAATAACCATGGGCCTTTCGCTGTCGTCCTCTGTCACGATAAGACATAGGAAAATCTCTTGCGTTCAAATTAAATTGCTGCGTAGTTTCTCCATTCTGTACGTTTCATGTCGCTTCACGTGTAATGTTTTGTCGGAAACGCAATCCATAGATTGACTACACTCCCCGCGTTAAAATTTCCTCGAGATTCCCTATATTCGAGTAGTTTATCCAGGCTAATAACAGGTAATCCGTTCTTTACACAAGTTAGAACGACAGCAATAAGAGCATCTCCAGTGTCTGTCAAGGCGCCATTCAACCGACATGGAGTGAATTGCTTATGCAATTGTTTCCAATCTAAACAGACTGCTTGCTTAGCTTTGGAGGTGTTTGCTGCATTGTTAGACCAATAAAAAGTGTTGTTACGAAGTCGTAACTAAGCAGATGTTTCGTGAGTCGTCCAAATCTGCATTGCAAATGATTAAAGCCAACTTCACCCACCGTGACGACTGCGACCGCCATTTTGTTTTCATGAAACAGCGGGAGACTGGGAACAAACATGCTTTATTCTCGGTCCCAGTGCATGGCGTAAAGACTTTTCGCGCGGTCATGGACATGGAACGCCTAACACGCAGGCTAGTTGGACACTGACTTATGAACAGCAGAAGTCATTTTCCTACCAGCAGTTTGACCGCTGTAGCATTATATGCTCCAAAGTTATGGCTGTTCTTAGAGATTTGTATAGTAAAAAAATACGAGTTACCCTACTAGCCTCACATCCGAGTTATATAATTTGAAGCAGAAAACACAGTCAGCAATTAAAAGACTATGGTCAAATTAGAACCTAGTTGAAGTTCTTTCTTTAGTCTTGTGTATGAGATATTGGAACTTACATGAGTCAAAAAACACACACACGTACATTAGGCGAGTCACTTATAACAATTTGCGCTACAATGCTTGGTGCGGATCAAGGATTTAGAGAAGGGAGTTCGAGCGCAACGAAAACTGGGTGAAAACTGCACAACACTGTTGCTTGGAGAATCTTCTTTGAAAAGCCCAGTAAGGCTTGCTAGGATCTCCTGCCACTCCATATTATTTTATCAAATGTAATCACTTTGTATATATAATGGGAAATATAGAATCAGAATAAGAATCAGAGTGTATATATATTCGATCTTGTCAACTTTATTGCTGCATGTTTACTAAGTGAGCCAGAGAAAAGGATGAAAAGAAAAATAGAGGGAGACAGTGCGGGTGAAGGAGACAAATTATACATTCTTATCATTCAAATGAGCAGATAGCAAATTTACCATACCGAAGGCCAATAATGATGCTACGTGGTTGAAAATAAAACACGACTACTCTTTAAATGCCACTTTTTATTTGTGTACCCACGTAAGACGCTAGATATTGACGTTCTAATATTTAATCCCACTTTCTATGACAGCCCCAGTTGCAGTGATCTTCCAAACACCGTTTGCCTCTTTTTCTGATATCACTCCTGATAGTATACCTCATAGTCTTGACAAGTATTGCCGAGTCCGATGAGGATTGATTTGGCTTGTCCTGAATCACGTGCTATTCCGAATGGCAAGGTATAAGAGTAGCCAAGATTAGAGGTTATAATACCGTTTTCATTAATGCGTAAATCAGCACCAACGCCAAACGATGGCCCATAACCATTAAGACTGTAGCTTGCATGGGCATAGCCAAAAACGGCACTCTTGAACGGTTTGTTCATCTCGTTGCTGAGTGAGAACAGGAACGCCTTCTGGCTTGTGTGCCACGCCCCACCAACTGAATAGAGAGATTATAGTTCACTTGAGGTTTCAGTGAACAAATAATAATAGTAATAACAATAATAATAAAACAATCACAACTTAACAATGATGGTGACGGTTTGAAAAATACTGTGATATAAAAAAGGGAACGTTGTTAGACGTCCTAATGCAAAAACTTCCTAAGTAGCACTAAACTAAAACACAACTGGACTCAGATAAAGCAAAAATTTGGAACAGGCGATATCCAAATTGAGAAAACAAAGGATCGTTACCTTGCGAAATTTGCAAATGTTTTATGACCTGAAACATTTCTCCACTTACTATTGAGTTTATCTGGTCCTTTTCCTGACTTTTTCATCGCATTCAAATTTACATTCTTTACGAACAAATAAGAAAATAATATGTGCATCAAAGGCTCCACACTGATCACCCAATTTAATGTTTGTTGCTTTCTCAGTATATTGCACTCCATGCAATATTTTCAATTCCCTGGCCTTAACATTCACTTGAATGTACCTCAAGTCCCCATCTTGAACACGAAAACGCTTGAGAAGAGGGTTTACCCTCCCAGGAGGGCCAAGTTTAATGGGGTCAGGCTACTGATGGTTTTAGTCGTCCTATACGAGATAGCCCTTGGGATAACACTTTGTAACTATGTAAAGGAGGGCTATCTGTTGACCATTCGTGGAGAGCATCCGTGTAGGTGGGCCACCCTCCATCCATATAAACGACGCTAAACGAAATGATAGATTTGGGCACCACCCCATGAAGCATTTGAGAACTCGCATATTTTTCAGTGACCCATACTCAGAGTACTAGAAGCACTCTAACTATTTAACTAATTTAATTAAGACTCACTTCCTCCAACCCAGTCCTGATCTGTGTATCCACCAAAAACGTTGCTTTCACATTGAATAACCGTGACGGTGGGACCTTTGTGGCTGCAATGGGCGTGGAACTCTGGCGACTTGAGGCCGCCGTAGTCGCTGGCTCTGTAGCACATTTTCCAGTCCTTTCCGCTAATTTCAACAGGCTGCAGGTACTCAGCGAGTTGTTTTGAATACTCGGGGTGGCCCACGAAAATGTTTGAGCCCGGAAAATTGGATTCCTCTGAGAAAAAGAAGAAACTATATAATGTTAGACCAGCATTGCTCTGAAATAAAATAAAATAAAATAAAATAAAATAAATCACTTATTTAAGTCTCAATGTATTTAGCACTTTGCCGTGCTAATTGGAGAGACTTGAAAATGCAGAAACCAAATATCATAAACTGAACGCAAATGTGTTAAGAATCCCAACTGGTCGGAGGCTAACCAGTTGGCTATTTACAAAGTGTGGCCGAGGATTTGAACTTAGGCTACCGTGTTGCAAATTCAGCTAGTGGTCAGAGCGGGACTTCAACCTGGGACCTCCAGATTTCAAGTCCGGCGTCCTAACCACTCGGCCACACTGCCTCCCTATAAATAATGAAATAAACAGGATTCATTGGATTTAGGACAAGTTACCAATCAGTTATAACTTGAACTGCAATATAACACTTGAGACTTAACGTTTTGTAATAATTTGTAAACAAAAAAACGAGTTTGTTTCGCTTCCAATAACCAAAAATACTTTACAAATAATGGAACGATATGAAATAAGCAGCAGTTTTAGGGCAAACAAAAAAAATTCTTAAACTTTTAAAACTAATCGGCCGATAATTATTTGCGGCGTTGGGTCTGTATAAATGGCGGATAATAATGTGGTCGAAAGTTAATAACATTAATAACGATTGGAACTCACCGCTACAGTCAACTCCCCCAAAACCAGATTTGCACTTGCATTCAAACTTATCATTGCCAAGGTCTTTACAAGTTCCTTGGTTCTTGCAGGGGTTTGGATCACAAGGCTTGGGTTCTTCTATAGGCAAGAGGAGATATTTGGCAGTCAGACTGTTATCATGATTTCGACGCAGGAGAAATTGAAACGGAACTTACCGTTGCAGTTCTCTCCTCCAAAGCCAGGCTTACATGTGCATTTGTAAGGGGCGACTTTCTCGCACGATCCGTCATTCTTGCAGGGGTTAGGACTGCAAGGGTTGGCTTTTCATGCAGACAAGAAGAAAGTATCCTTATTCAAAGAAATTGCCACGAGAATAGAAAACAGACAGGCAGACAAAAGAAAACTAGGCAGAAAAGGAAAATATAAACAGGACAAGGAGAGACACAGGATCTCTTTCCGTAACAGATACACGTGTTGCCTCTGTTTCAAAGCGAGGCTAAGTGTGAAAAACGAGTCCGATTTGTGTGAAATGAGAACAGAGCGTAAATCAGACATCGTCTATATAACATGATATTAGGTATTCAGTAGGGATTTTTGGCTCATATATATGTATTCAATACATTTTTCTTAGTCTGGTTGTTCTAAAATATAATTAAAATTGAAACTTAATAATATATTATAGCATTGAAAACTAGAATTGACTAAGCTAGAGGGAACAATACAGCTAATATTCATCGGTTTACTCACTCTGTTTTCAGTTTCTTTTTAAAACTACTGAGCAAGGACGTCTTTTTCAGCTCAATGTTGCTTGTGAAATAATAATAATAATAATAATAATAATAATAATAATAATAATAATAATAATAATAATAATAATAATAATAATAATAATAATAATAATAATAATAATAATAATAACGGCAATTCTGACTAATTCATGTATCTACCCAGTGAAATTATGTAAAATCCCTTACTTTCGTAACCTTTTAACTTGTCCTCCAGTTCAGCCACTTTTGCAGTCAGCTCCTTAAGTTTCTCGCATAGAACTACAACAACAAGAAATCGCTTATTAAGAGTTTATGGTGGCGAGTAGACAATGGATAGAGATTAAATGAACGAACTTTATGTGATATATTATATGTACTTAAATTAGGAGAAGTTTAGGCTCACAATAGAAACTAAAAGATATAGTTTATTTTAATTAATCCATATATTTTAAAAAAATTATACACTTTGATACAATTAGTTAATATATAACGTCTCACAAGTTATCATCCAGTTTGTAGAACATTTCTAAAACTGATAGGTATTTCTCGCCCAGTGTTTAAATAGAGATACTACGACTATCTGCTATTAGTAATTATTATATATACACGAGTGTTTTACTGGAAAATATACCGTGCGTAAAATCCATACGAAACTACATCCGGGACCCGAGTGGCGTATTTTCCATATCCTCACTAGTGAGGATATCGTTGGCATCATTTCTCGCTTTTGTACGGTTGTTTGTGCAATTTCTCGTAAAACACTCGTGTCTAATATAATAAAAAGAAAATTACACGGCGGCTTAAAGATATGGACTTTATTTTCTCGTGGTAAAAACAATATTTTACTCACTCGCGAAGCGCTCGTTCGTAAAATATTGTTTTTACCACCCGAAAATAAAATTCATATCTTCGCGCCACCGTGTAATATCCTCTATATACCACACAAGTGAATAGTGCTTTTCGCGCGCTCTGATTGGCTCCTCAATCTCGGAATATCAAGTACTATTCACCTCCCGGCGGCTTCCGGTAAAACAAAATGGCGCGCGAACCCAATTTTTGCCCACTTTCGTCGGAAATAAAATAGCTATTTGGGAGTTGGCTATTAAACTTGTATGGTATATACTAAAACAATTATTCGCCTCAGTGTCGGTCTCGCCGAAACGGCTCGGTAAATATCCACCGCTTTTCACCTCCACTTCGGCGAATAATTGTTAACTATCTGTTACTATTACAGTCTGCTAACTACTCTTTTTTTCTACCCATTACTACTGCTACACTACTAATGATGCGCTACTAGCGCTGCTTACTGTGCCACTGTACTTTCTAGAGGGCGTAGATGGAGGGGTCTGCATAACACTTAACAGTAAAAAGTTCAAGCCCGTAACACTTAACAGTAAACCCCATCTAGGCCCTCTTGTCTTGTTTTATTTAATATCTAGTCTTGTAACACTTAACTGTAATTTTTTGCATAACACTTAACATTAGTTGTTTTTGGCTTCATAACACTTAACAGTAAAAAATTCAGGTCCAGAGCACTTAAAAGTAAAACCCATCTAGGCCCTCTTGTCTTGTTTTATTTAATATCTAGTCTTGTAACACTTAACTGTAATTTTTTACATAACACTTAACATTAATTTTTTTTGGCTTCATAACACTTAACAGTAAAAAATTCAGGTCCAGAGCACTTAACAGTAAAACCCATCTAGGCCCTCTTGTCTTGTTTTATTTAATATCTAGTCTTGTAGCACTTAACTGTAATTTTTTACATAACACTTAACATTAAATTCTTTTGGCTTCATAACACTTAACAGTAAAAAATTCAGGTCCAGAGCGCTTAACAGTAAAACCCATCTAGGCCCTCTTTCTAAAACTGCTGTTGCTGCTGCTACTACAGTACTGTTGTTCATTCTAATAACAATAAGTGAAAACGATACATTTCTACTGTTACCACCACAGTGCTACATTATACTACTGTTATTTACTAGCATTAATTTGGTGTCATTATTTGATCATTTAGTATATGCTTACCTTTCTTCTTTCCCTTGCACAGGTCACCATCACCTTTCTTTGCAAAGATGCAGTCCGGTGTAAGAAGAATAAACAGCAAAACAATAGCCCACTTCATCTGGATATTTGTCTCTGTGAATTATTCAAGTCTGTTCAATTAATGAGCTTGCTTTATTTTGTCCCCTACAGAATTGAACATACTGCAAATGCTTGGTATTTATTTTCAAAGCTACAATCAGTGACAAAAGTCTTGGGACACTCGCACAGTTTCAGTAATTTCTCTACTGTTTCAGTTGAAAGGCAACCCCCCTCCCCTCCGCTCAATGTTGAAGTGGCCTGAACTTGTTTTCCCAAACACACGCAACATTGTACAGAGGGGAGGGGGGAGAAAAATGGTTTCGCGCCTTTCAGTACGCTTAGTCAATGACTTGTGTCTGAGATACATCAATTTTTGAAAGCGAGCGTCCCAAGAACTTTTGTCACTGATTGTAGGCTGCCTAATTAACTTTTGTATTATAAAACCGTGTCCCATTGCATACTAGTGGAAAAAAGTTACTGCGCAGCTCTGAGATATCCAATACAAAAATAGAGCATAATCGTTTTAGAATTGTCAAATAAGGATTTCTTTACAAATTAAATTGATCACCCAGAACCTCAGACCTACAATTCCAAGCAACTTGATCAATTAACGAGGATTTACAATATGTCAATATCAAAGCTTCCAAAACGAATAACTCGTTCTTCTAAAACTGTTGCCCGCTAGGATGAATATTGAAATCACAACATTTTGCCAGTCTGGATGAGTGTTTCTTGTAGTAACCATTTTGACTCTGAGCCCATTTTATTGGTACTTAAGAGCGAATTTTCCTAAACACCAGGTGAAATGAGAAAAATGTGGCACATCAGTCAAAAATCGGGGTTCTTCATATTTTGTCCAGAGATAGCCTATGGTGTGCCAATTACTCTCGTATATTTATTTTGTTCAAACAGTTTTAGAATTTCAAGAAAAAAGTTAAAACCGCTACGCCTCAAAATGACTAAAATGAAAGGAATTAATAGGACCACAAAAGTCTTCGCACGCGACCGTGCAACGAAATTCTGTTCTTAAATGTCTTCATCTATTGATTAAGAAGACATCCACGAGCAATTTGAGCCTATAAATAGAATTATAGGTCAAATATTGAATTTCTGGTGTCGGGGCATAGACAGCCCAAATTTCAATGCTCGGAAATCTCAGTTCAGAGCACTTTTTCAAAAAATTATTTCTATGTCCGGTATTACTCAGATTTGCACAAAAATTCGGTTGTTATATCTAGAAGTGTTGTTTTTATCAAGAATATAAAAATTAGTTTGGTACTTTTCATTACTCGAAAGAACTAACGCGGCTAATTTTGCCAAAATCACAACATCGACTTGTAAACAACGCGCAACGATCAATTCACACTTTCGAATAAACTCGAACAAAAACTTCGCCCTCTACCTCAAACTTGGCACAAAACTCTGTAGGAGACCTTATAATAAGTTTAATTTTCAATACCACCGGTTAACGATTGATTTATGTGGTTTTTTTCCTATCAAAATGCCTCTTCAACTCAGTGGTCGACAAGCGCTAACTGATCGCTTCACTTTCTTTGCCAATTTACGCCTCATTTCGCTTTATTCTGCTACAATATAGCACAAATATGTTTCCAAGGATGTCGCTGTCGCTTTAAGAGCTCTTTCTTGTAAAAAATAAAAGAGTTATGCAGTCAAAACATACGCGCCGACGTCGCCGTGGTTCGTTATTGTTGTCACGCAATCTTAAAACTCAGCGAGATATGTTTATTATATTTAGTTATACTGATTGACCCAAAAATATATTAACTTTGTTTTGCCATTATCGCTAACGGGAATGAAAATGCGACATAAAACTTTATTATTTGGGTATCAAAGTGGCCAAATAATGAAAACAACAGGAACCATAAACTAGAATGGTTATGGCCTGAGTAATCAAAACAGCACGAAGGCAAAAGTAACTCTTCTGACTTGACATTGTACCGTACACGTCATTAGGAGCTGCAAGACAACTTTATAGAAAATATCCCCAAAATGTTTACCCCCCTCCCCCCATACCCAGAAACGGATTATTATATATTTTGGTCTCCCCCCTCCCCCCTCTCCCTCTCTCTCTCTATTTGTACTTTACACCTTTGAGACTCCACTACGTCCCAACACAACCCACCGTCCCATACAATTTTGTCATAAACTGGCTTGGGGAGAAAAGTGCCCTTCCATTAAATAAAAAATCAAAAATCAAAAATTCCAAAAGCGGCAACTTTTAAGTTAAAAGCCCTGTATATATGAAAAAGGGTTGGCCCGGGGACCCTAGCCTGGGCGCGCCAACTATGTTCACACACTTTTTAATTATAAATCGAAGCAAGCGTGTACAAAGTGATATAAAGTTACAATAGTCTACTTGAAATAGTTTTAGTATGTACCGTAAGCACACCCATGCACTGCAGATAATCTTAAAGTTATATTTTCCGTTGTTCTTTCTTTTTTAATTGTACCCAAGAGAAGATATGAAGCCAGATTTGGAAACGAATTTCCTTTCAGAGCAGATAACAAATTATAAAAAAAGACTTGACGCACGTACCCGAACCAGCCGCAACAAATATACCAGTGCGGCGAAGGATTGTCCTAGAGAGCGCTTTGTTGATCCCGCGATCAGCCTTGCGCGATTTCCCCTTCTCACCATTCTACATAGGCCCGCTGGAACTCGGCAACGCTGCGATCTTTTGCGCCAACCAATTCGCAAAGAATAGCGGTGTGAAGCACAAATTGTCAATTTTGATATATCAGACGGCGGAGTAAATATCGACGCCCGTGCTAATATCAATTCAACTTCGGTCTCAACATCGCTTATCCCATCGCCCTTTTGTGCCCCGAAATATTCTTATTACAGGAAAAAAGAACTCCGCTTCTCAATTTGCCAAATCTGTTTTGAAAAACTAAAACCTTTATGTCACCGTTGCTATCTTTTCCTAACACCTAACGGCAGCTGCTTCTACAACCAATATAGGTATTCATTTTGGTGTGTTGGGAAAAAGTAAAACGGAAGTTGCCCCGCCCGACCCCGCCTTTACGAGTCCTTTCATTTTCTTTTTTTCCCCTCGGCACTGAGTAACAAAACAAGGCGGCCACTGAATAGAAAGAAAAATACAGAAAATAAACTAAAATGTGAATCTCTGTTAGTGATGTAAATTTGAGAAGAGGTCTTATTAGAGCCGAGAAAAAAAAAAAGAAGAAAAAAAAAAAAACACAATACAACACAACACAACACAACACAACAGGGTGTCTGAATGAGTGAATAAATGCAATATTTGTATAAGTCATGCGCTTCACGAACAGATAAAACTCTCGAGAGACAGTCACATAAATAAAGATTTCTTGCCAGTTAGGCCAGTAATAAAATGTACATATCACTTGCTTGTCAGTTTCTCATTAGATCTGTGTGCAGTTCATTAAGCCGGATCCGGTAAAATAACTTGTTTTGGTAAATAAAGTCAGCTCAGTTTAAAATCCAGGAGCCACTAAAAGCTACTGATCTTATCATGTTTTATTTGTGTATAAAAAAATATTTCTTGGCCAGATATGTATTCATGTATCATTTCAAGTACAAATTCTATTGTTGTTGTTGTTTTCATTATGTGGCCACTTTGATACCCAAATAATAAAGTTTCATGTCGCATTTTCATTCCCGGTAGCGATAATGACAAAACAAAGTTAACATATTTTTGGGTCAAACAAGGGATATCAATGTAACTATAAAATATAATAAACATATCTCGCTAAGTTTTAAGATTGCGTGACACCAACAACGAACGTACGGCGACGTCGGCGCGTATGTTTTGACTGCATGAATCTTTTATTTTTTACAAGAAAGAGCTCTTAAAGCGACAGGGACATCCTTGGAAACATATTTGTGCTATATTGTAGCAGAATAAAGCGAAATGAGGCGTAAATTGGCAAAGAAAGTGAAGCGATCAGTTAGCGCTTGTCGACCACTGAGTTGAAGAGGCATTTTGATAGGAAAAAACCACATAAATCAATCGTTAACCAGTGGTATTGAAAGTTAAACTTGTTATAAGGTCTCCTACAGAGTTTTGTGCCAAGTTTGAGGTAGTAGGCGAAGATTTATTCGAGTTTATTCGAAAGTGTGAATTGATCGTTGCGCGTTGTTTACAAGTCGATGTTGTGATTTTGGCAAAATTAGCCGCGTTAGTTCTTTCAAGCAATGAAAAGTACCAAACTAATTTTTATATTCTTGATAAAAACAACACTTCTAGATATTACAACCGAGTTTTTGTGCAAATCTGAGTAATACCGGACATAGAAATAATTTTTTGAAAAAGTGCTCTGAACTGAGATTTGCGAGCATTGAAATTTGGGCTGTCTTTTCCCCGACACCAGAAATTCAATATTTGACCTATAATTCTATTTATAGGCTCAAATTGCTCGTGGATGTCTTCTTAATTAATAGATGAAGACATTTATGTGTAGAGTTTCGTTGCGCGGTCGCGTGCAAAGGTTTTTGTGGTCCTCCAAATCCTTTCATTTTAGCCATTTCGAGGGGTATGGCGATTTTTCAAAAATTTCACGAAATGAAAAAGTTTCCGGACAAACTAAATATACCAGAGTAATTGGCAAACCATAGGTTATCTATTGACAAAATAAAAAGAACCCCGAATTTTGACTGATGTGCCACTCCTCACCCGGTCAGAAAAAAAAGTCGCTCTTAAGGTGTACATCATTCTTTATATCAGTCTATCTACAGTGCCAGTGTCTGTATTTGATTCTGTTAATTATGCCACAACTACAACTATGGTTGATTGATTTCTCTCAGAATATCTACTAAGCTAGTATGCTAAACATCTTACTCCTAGCCAAAAGAAGCCAAAAAATGTGCACATCTCATCAGCTCTTTCAAATCGACTGGATGATTTACAACTTGATTAGGTTCAGGTGATTATTATTTGCATATAAAAACAAACAGGCTCCAACGGTACCAATCTTGCATTTCAAGTGACGTCATGGCGGCCATGTTGAATGATCTATCATTATAAAAGGAACCCCCTCCAGGAATCAAATGTGACAAATATCGCTAACAGGGGTGGGGTGGTGAGATACTACAGCATGACGCAATTGTACTTTAAACTAATGCAAATCAGAAAATAGCTGAGAAAGAGCTGAGAAAGAGCTGCTGGTTTTATACTGATATATTTTTGTGCTCCCCTGTGGGAGGATCTGCCCATATTATTATTTGATTGTAACGTAGTTATACTATATAAGGTCGCAACAGAGTGCCGATACGGGAGCGTATTACACACTTCAGATCCGTATTGCACTGTAGAAAACCGGTTTGACTTGGGTTTTTATATGCTTATCACGTAAAGCCAAAACGGCCGATGAGAACGACGAGAACTGCTTTCCACTTTTTGACGACGACGACGAGCTAGGACTTGACGAGCTTTTCGGTGGTAATACTTTTGACGAATTACTAACAGACGCTGCAGACTCGATGAGCGAAACTAACCTGAATACTATGACAACAGAAACTAACCAGAAAACCAATTTAACGCTCTTCTTGACGACCGAGACATTTCGACATTTCTACAAGAGAACAGGAACAAAAACACTGTAAAAAAGACCAGAACGGACGTAAACAATTTTCAGAAATGGGCTAAAACAGTGAGCGAGACAAAATACCACCGAGTGAACTGAACAATCACTCGCGCATTTTGTTGGTAAAATTCTTCCAGACAATCTTTCAGTAGATTTGACGCAAACTTCGAAGGAAGTGAACAATATCTTCATCATTTCATTGAGTCTAATAAATAAGGTTTCAGCTTGAAAACCTCTAGGAATGGAATCGAAATAAGCAAACAAAGGCTGGAATGGTAAACAGGTGTAATTTTAGTACCATTAATGCATTTCCAAATATTTCTGATGTTAGAAAGTGGTCCTTGTGTCGTTTCAGTGTGAAAATTTTTCTGATTGGCCAAAGCAGTCAGATGATCAGAAAAGTCCATGTAAGCGTCTTCATTTTTCTCAATTCACTATCTTGAATGTCGACAAAGCTAGCTAAACGTTCTGCCATCAGAACTTAGAACGTTTCTAATGAGAAGAAACCTTGCTAGCTCAGCGCTGAGCTGAAAATACATCGTGTATTTTCGACAATACGATGAATGACGTTAGAAAAAGTATATGCTTGCATGAACGGAGCTTTCTGCACAAAAAATATCAACTTAATCGGTGAGATTTGATAGTAGAAAATTACGCACCAATATATAGTTTGGAAAGGCAAATAGAATAGCGTAAAAGGATGTGAAAACATATAAAGAATAAATTGTATTCGCTTTACCTCTATTAATGGAAACGCAGCTGAATGAGATGTCAACACACCGAGGAAAAGCTGATAAACAGTTGGTTTGCTGCCAATCAGCAAAATGAGTTAGTACGCGCCTGTTTTCTAGCTTTTGAAAAGGAGGTGTAACCATGCCAATTCAAGTTGCATAAAAGGCAAGCATGTTGTGAGACTCAGGTCCCGCCCACACTAAGCCGCCGGATTAGTGTGGGCGGGATAATTTTGAAAACGGAGTTTTCAAACGAAAACGAATCGAAAGTTTTCCGTCCACACAATCGCTTTCGAAATGTTTTCGCTGTCCACACTAATACGCTGGACCAACCGAAAACGCTAAATCCCCGGATTTAGCATGCGCATCATGATCACATGACCATCATGACGTAACGCGTTTCCGAAAAGCTCGTTTTCACCGTCCACACTACAACCTGGAGAGCGTTTTCGATCGAAAATATCCGTTTTCGGTCACCGAAAACGCGTCTTAGTGTGGACAGAAGGCCAAAACGGATAAATAAATATCCATTTTGCAAATTTATCCGGATTAGTGTGGACGGGGCCTCAGATTAATTGTTTGAAAGGCGCCGATTTGCTAGGAGACTGGGTGTGTCAAAAAGCCGAGCACAATGGTTTTAGGCTAACTTAGTGGTAACCATGACGAAGATCCTCTTCAAAACACAATCGGTTTCAGTCAAATAAATGTATGCTGTGCAAAAAGCTTCTAGGAGTGGCTAACCATTGTAAACGCAGAGATATTCCCAAAGAGGTCCATGGAAGCCGAGCAAATGCCACTTTTCAAGGCTAGCTTAATGATAAGCAAGACATTTCAATATCTTCGAGACAGTCTGTTTCGACTAGATTAGCTAGGTTTGACGCAACTTTGAAAGAAATGAATGATTTCAGGCGAGACACCTTTAAGACTATCTTTGTTTTAGACTAAATCCATTTGTCCAGGTTTGACGCTAATTTCACTGTTTATTTATTTTTATCTTGAACATTGACCATAAATTAAACAGAATCTATCTAAATATGGTTTCTCCAACTGAAGAAGTACACCTGTTTACTTGCCATTAATATTGGCTTTGCTCTCCAACAAGATTATGCCATCTTAGTGCGCCTTACAAGTTATTTTAACATCGTGAAACCTTTACTAACAAGACACAATGTTTTAACGCCTCAGGTATAAGAAAAGGTACAAAAAATGTATGCATTTTGGTATTGCATGAAAGGGTCAGTAAGAGACTAAACTAGGCCAAATCAGCCGTATTCGTGTCTCGAGCTCCATGTGGTTCTAGAACCTCTGCCTCGTTTGAGGTTTTCGCAGATATTTCGTTGCCGGGTTGTAGCGTGCGATTTGTCTGGCATAAAACATGCGGCAGTAAATCGAGCGATGAACTAAATGAATGTTACCACAGCGACAAAAATGTTCAAACTTTTGATTCTTTGCTTGAATGTTGAGAATTGAAGAAGACAGTAATGAAATTGTGGGTACAGGAATAGGTTCCTTTCATGTTTTGCAAGTTCATGATTGCATGCAGTCAACTCCCACTAAGACGGACACCTATCTAAGACGGACACCTGGCAGGAGCGGTCTTTGTTGTTTCTTCAGTTATTTCCTCTAACTGAACTCTCTTTATTAAAGACGGACACATCTCTAAAACGGACAGCTGGAGCTGGTCCCGAGGGTGTCCATTTTAGAGGGAATTGCCTGAATTTGGTGTTGTGTGCCTTTTCAATTGTGGCAATTTCTGTCGTCTTCAAGCACCGTTCAAGGATTGTTTACAAACCATCATACAGTCTTGTGCGAACCAAAGAAGGCGCAAGCGCGTAGTAGGTTAGTCGCTCTTTTCTAAATTGACTTGTAAAATTTTCACTGGTTAAAGTTCGATCCTGTGCGGCGTACTCGTAAATGTAATACACTGCGCAACAAGTTGCCTTTTCCTATTCTTCGTTTGCACCTGACGTCATGGCGGCCACGTTGGAGTAAGATTAAATGACAAAATATTGTTTTATTGTACTCAGAGCCAACACGGCCGCGATGTCTTTGTATTCCGAATATCCGGGGCCCGGTTTTTCAAAGCACGATTAGGCTAATCCTGGGTTAGGTCTAAACTGTCTTGCCATTTATAAGCCCGAAAATGTGAAGGGTTTGTCCACAACGACTATATTGATACGTTTTCAGCTGGAACAAGCTATTTAATCCATTTTCTAACAAAGCTGTGGGCCTGGTTTTTCGAAAGTCAGTTAAGCTAATCCAGGATTAACGAAATTATTTCTCTCGAACTCTCTCCCAATAAATTGCAGGGTTTTGTTAGAAGATGGATTAAAAAGCTTGTTCCAGCTTAAAACGTTATCAAGAAAGTCGCTTCAGGCTTATAAATGACAAGAAAGTTTAAACCTAATCGAGGATTAGCCTAATCGTGCTTTGAAAAACCGAGCCCTGCAGTTTATTGGCAGAGAGGTCAAGAGAAAGAATTTCGTTAATCCTGGATTAGCTTAATCGGCTTTCGAGCAACCGCGTCCAGGGAATGATTGCAAACCAAGAATTGTTCACAGTGTTTTCCCTGATTTTGAAAAGGCCTGGTGACATGCCACAATGCCAAACGAAATTGCTGAATGTTAAGAACTAAATGTTTTTGCTTCGTCTCGCTGAGTGATTTTTTACAATTTTTGGTCCGGCTGTACGTGTCCGTTTTCTTCGCCAAAATGTTTAACATATTACACGACTTCACATTTTCGAGTGCAAATAAAGGCCAAAACGAGTGCAAAGATGGGAGCGTATTGCACTCGTCAGGAACCAGATCAACCTGTTTGTTAGCTTACGTGATCAATTTTCGCAAGCAGAGTTTACGAACGCGTCATTTTTTGCGCGCGGCGAGAACGTTTGCCCTGCTTCGTTTGTCGTATAATAAACAATTTATTACACAAAAAGTCGTGCAATACGGCTGTATGTTTACTCGTCAGTTATATTTTTTCTCGCCTAAAGCAGGCTCGCAAAATAAAACCGACCCGTAAAAGTACTCCACCGTATTGCACTCCTTCCCGTGTAATAACCTCTTTGGATTATATTATTTCCATGATTATATACAAATAATTCCAACTAGTTCTGTGAAGACTAGTTTATTGTTTACTTATTCATACTGTGTTTTAACATGCGGTTCGTGATCGTTGCAGCAATTTCCTCGGCTGTTTTATTCTTTCCAAAGTAATCTGAGAATTCTCCCTCTGGAGTTACAAGGTACTGTATGATGGTGTGATCCACCTTACAAACGAACAAACAAACAAACAGTGAGAAAAAGAATAAACCAGCTAGAAATAGGTACGACCGTTTGAATTTGTTTTGAGCGCAAGATTATGTCCCCGACAGCTCATAAGCAGAAAATAACGTCGCTTGTTTATATTGAAGCAACCCTCCTCTCAGCCAAAATTTGAAATAAGCGCCCCCCTCAAATATTGAAGCAACCCTCCTCTCATCCAAAATTTGAAATAAGCGCCCCCCTCAAATATTGAAGCAACCCTCCTCTCAGCCAAAATTTAAAATAAGCACCCCCCTCAAATATTGAAGCAACCCTCCTCTCATCCAAAATTTGAAATAAGCACCCCCCTCAAATATTGAAGCAACCCTCCTCTCAGCCGAAATTTAAAATAAGCACCCCCCTCAAATATTGAAGCAACCCTCCTCTCATCCAAAATTTGAAATAAGCGCCCCCCTCAATATTGAAGCAACCCTCCTCTCAGCCAAAATTTGAAATAAGTGCCCCCCTCAAATATTGAAACAACCCTCCTCTCAGCCAAAATTTGAAATAAGTGCCCCCCTCAAATATTGAAACAACCCTCCTCTCAGCCAAAATTTGAAATAAGTGCCCCCCTCAAATATTGAAGCAACCCTCCTCTCAGCCAAAATTTAAAATAAGCGCCCCCCTCAAATATTGAAGCAACCCTCCTCAGCCAAAATTTAAAATAAGCGCCCCCTCTCAAATATACGCCCCCCACCCCACCCCCTCGACTAAGCAACCCTCGCCTTATCCCTGTTTATTTAAGGATTTACGGTATTCAGTTCAATAATTGATCACAAGCACATCAACTACACTTACAATATAATCGTTGTCTTCGTCGGCAGGTCCTGCACTAAAGTAGACCCTGTAGGCTTTTGTGACTTCCATGATACGTTCCTTGCTGCCCGTCAGGCCTATTAACTTCGGATGAAAATCTATGGAATAAATCATGTGTTATTTACGTAGTTAGAAACTGCTGCTACTTCACAACAACTTACAACTGAGTTACTTGTTTATTTTAATCTTTTTATGTCCAACAATGCACGTCTTTCAGAATGAGTTATTGCAGACGCACCTTTTATATATTCTTTGACAGCTTCAACATCATCTCTCTCTGGGTCAACTGTGATAAACAGGGGTTGGAGCTCCTCTGAAATTTCTTTAGTGGTTTTGGCTATGAGAAAATTGAAGAGAACCATTCTCTATCACACACGGTAATATTGCAAACCGGTACATGGTTGACACTTGGCAGACATGGTATATAATTATTATTTTGAGTATGGTACCATAATTTATATGAATAAGATGAGTGACAAAAAAAAAAGGATCTTTAGTGTATGATGAAACTCAAAGCATCTCAATCCTTACCCACAGTATTGATCACTTCAGTCATCTTGTCAAGTTCCTCTGGGCAGATGTCTGGGCAGTGTGTAAACCCAAAGTACAGCAGCATCCATTTACCTCTGAAATCCTTGTCAGATACTGCCTTGCCGGTGTGATCAGTCAAATTGAATGGACCTCCAAGAGCAACCTTTCCTATTGACCTCTGTGTTTCCCTTTTCTTCGCTGGAAGACAAGGATAAGGTTTGGTCACTAATTAGTGTGGTCTAGATAAAAAAAAAAAAGCTGTGGTTGCAATAACAATGAAGACAGAAAGTACAGTTTGAAAAAAAAAAGCAAAGAAAAAAAAAAAAACAAAAAAAACAGTGCAACGTAATATAATGTACTGCAGCCATAAGACAGGTTTTGGTAACTATTGCTGCATTCTGAGCACTACGTGGGGTTGACCTCTTAAAACTAAAAATGTTCTCCCTATTGACCACAGTGTACAGTATTGTTAAGTCTTTAAATCTTATTGAAGGTACCAGGGGATTTCAAACAGCATTCCAACCACTCAAATGACAGATTTAAACAAAACATCAAAAAGGTATTCTTTTGTTCAGAGAATTAGGCTCAGTGCATATGGTACTGTATTCCTAATGATTTAAGTCTGAGTGATCACCATCAATAATTGATTATTTTTACTCTTTCCTTAATTGTCCCTGACTATATACAGTTAGAGAATATGGAAACTGTGACAGCCTTATCTAAGTTGTTGAGATATTATTAAACCATAAATTATCACTACTGCATCACTTATAAATAGTTTCTTAGTACTGAACAGTTGCGGTCAGTATCTGTATCATGATCTCAGGAATGAAAAAATGAGTTAAGAGCACAATACCCTTTTCCTTTTCTTCTTTGAGGTATCTAACATATGCAATAACACCACCACCAGCTAAGGCAAACAGTGCAAAGGAAGCCCAGGTGACTGGTCCTCTCTTGCCAGCTTTCTTGATTGTTTCATCACTAATTTGACCAGATTTGCACTGTAGTGCTGACGTTTTGAATGATTGGACAAAACTGCAGGGTAGTGCAGTACTTCCACTTGACTGATTACCCTAACAGGATTCAAAACAACATCAAAATTAACAAGCCACTTTTACAATCATGCACATTTCGTGAAGCGCAGATGTTCTGGTGTGCCACCTGACTAGAAAACTTGGTAACGTAAACGGTGCTATTTGTGTAAATGCGCATGATTGTGAAAGTGGCTTATTGAATATTGAGAAACACAACACAGCACACTCTACTATATAAATGAGTTTGAGAAAACCCAGGAATCTCTCCTATAGGAATCAAAGAAATTAGACCAGCGTTTGGACATCGCCTAGCTCCTCCAAATTGTTCAAACTTGTCTGGAAACGGCACAGAAGGAGGAAGATAAATAAAGTATCAACTGATATCCAGCTGATTGTGGCGCCTGCGGGTGCATGCTGTTTGCTACACCTCACTACAACAACAGCGATAAATGGTGCTGGAGCAAGGGAAAGTACAAGTATGTACAGCTAGCTCAGTACCTTTGTTTTGAATACAGCAATCCGGGCCAAACTGGAAACTCTTGGAAACGTACTGCTAAGTCTTCGTATTAGCTGATTGGAAAGCAACATACTTTCGTTCTAAAAGAGGTGCGGTTGATATAGCAAAACGGAGCACTTCACTAAAGTTTTTCCGCCATGTTGTTTGGCATTACTCGTTCCCAGCTCCTCTTGGTCACCCTCTCCCCAGTCCTTCCCGTCCTTTACTCAACGTGATTATCTCCCTCCCCTCCCCCCAAAAATGTCATGACTCGTTACCAGCTTCCCGCAGAGGTTCACCTCAGACCCCTTGGGGTAATGGGGACCAGCAACCTCGTTGTTTGGCATTACTCGTTCCCAGCTCCTCTTGGTCACCCTCTTCCCAGTCCTTCCCGTCCTTTACTCAACGTGATTATCTTCCTCCCCCCCCCCCCCCTAAAAAAAATTTCATGACAGTTTTTGTATTCATTGGCAAGACCTCTGCCATTACAAAAAAAAAAAGAAAGAAAAAAAAATTTGCCCACAGCGGGTGCTGAGCGACATTCCTGAGCATACAAGTTGTAACAAATACTATAAGACATAAAACAAATTGTGTGTTTTAATAGAAGGACTAATATTTCGTTCTCTTCCTTCCCACCTATGATTTGTTAGTCTTGGGAAATACCATAGTTTTGCTCATGCAGTAGTTTTCCGAATGCAAAAAAAGTGTTGAGATTCACTGGACAAGTCGACCTGCACAAAACTCCAGAATAGGAATCATAAAATTAATGGAATAGCTGTCAAAAGATTTGTGCCCTTGACTTGATCCACTTCTGCATGTGTTGTGTACCATGTAGGGAAGGTATTGCAGGGACTATTTGACCCAAGATTGACTTAGAAACAAGATGTGACAGAGATCAAGCCATTACAAGCATTATGTGTTGTGTTGGACGTCCTTGCTTGCTGGTGAATACCGCCAAACACCAGCAACTCCCCTCGACCGACCACAACCGAGTGCAATGAAGTAGCCTCAGGTGCGCTTGGGTTATCCGGCAAAGGATTCCACGCACAGAACTGATCTGTCTTAATATGGCTACAGTCTAGAATGTACATTTGCATATTCTTCTGCATTTGAGGACGTTTGGAAGAGCTCAACACTACAATGTGATCATTCACTAAAACGCCTGGGTGACACCAAAGCTGAGGTGCTTCCCACACTGCATTGCGTACTTCAATTTGTTGCCAGATCCAGTCTTCCACATCCAACAGCCAGACATCTGTGAAAAGCTGAATGCAAAAGTAGAGGCATAAATTAAGGGTGCCATTACAAAGAGAGTTATCAGTTTCAACCTGTCGAGTAATCCATATATTTCTCTTATTACTGAAATGTTATACAGCATAAAGAAACTGTGATGAAAATTAGCTTAGTTTTAATAATTTAGAAGAAATAATTTCTCACTTTGTTAATCACAGACACAGCTACACTGTAAATATGAAAAAACACCTACTGTGCTTGGGCCACCACACCCACCAACAACTATGATGGTCCTGTCATCCAACAATACCTAAAGAAAGAAATACTATGGTCTATCAAGCAGTTTAACCCCTGAACATGATCAAATAGATTTTCCCCTATCAAAATCTACCTGGATGGTAAACTGATAAATGACAAAAAATGTTTTGTGAGGTTGCATGACAGAGGGACCCAATACTTGAAGAGGGACCCCTTTTGGGCAGGCACTGTACAGGTATGCATAAACATTAACAGAAAAATATAACTGCACAATCATTTAGACTTTATACCTGGGAGTGTCCAAAGCGTCCTGATGGTTTAGACTTCCCTCTGACGATTGGGAAGCTCCACTCATTCATTGTGATAAGATCAAATACCCACACATCATTAAACCTGGAAAAGATGAATTTGCTTTTCAACCCCTTCTGATGGACAAGAAAATACTGCCAGGAATTGAACTATAGAAGAATATGTCCTGCGAAAAAACCTTTGAACCTTTCTCACAAAGGGATCAATATCGATGTCCTCTCTCCTTTCTATTAGTCTACTGTGCAGCCACTTGGACCTCTTTTACGCTATGTGTTTGGAGCCCACAAGCACGTTCGTGGGGAGATAGAGGGAACAAGGTTAAGGACAACTGCATAGGAGGCTGGTAGTTGATAGCCTTCTTTAGTCAAACCTGACTTGCAATTCTTATAAACAATAAACTACTTTTGGTGAGGAAATATGCATGGATAATTGTCTGAGGATATTATCTGTTCCGAGAAGCGAACAGTTGCCCGAGAGCGAAGCTCGAGGGCAACTGTGAGCTTCGAGGAACAGATAATGTCCAAGGACAATAATTATTATTTGTGCATATTTCCGAAGCCAAAAGTAGTTTATTGTCTTTATTATCCTTCAAATATTTCCTCTCGTAGCGCAAATGACGGCGCAGAAACTGTGAAGTTTTTTAGTGCTTTCTGGAACTGCTTTTTCGACCAATAAATTGATGTCCTCCTCAGTAGTCGTCTTGTAATGATTTTTTGCGATTAATGTATAAAACTGTGTTCGGATATTGTCAATAAACAGCGTTAGTTCGCCAGGCGGGGGTTATTCGCTGATAACGTCCGCTCGTTATTTGGTCACATGTCACGATTCTACCAATCACGAGCGGGAGGAAATATTTGATGGGTCATAAATAAATATAAACGAACTGTGGAACATAGAATTAGTGTAGTGAAAGTGACCCTCGTAGTTAATTGAAGCAACTTAAAGCAGTTGCAAGGATGGCCTGGATTTTTTTTTTTTCATAACTTCAAGGGGCATTTTCACTATGATTCTCATTATGTATGTTTATACTCATTATGTATGTTTATACTACTTTTTCTTGTTGAGTCGCGGTTGTAATTTTTTATTTCTTTTTTTGTTTGTTTGCTGGATACTGAGTTGAACGTACCGGAGATGTCGCTGTGCTCCACCGAAGACCACCATTTTGTTGCCTGCAACACAAGCTCCGTGCCCCGCCCTTTCACAAGGTCGCATACTGTTGCTTCGAAACACAGCCGAGCTCCAACTCATGGCAGGAACGTCCAAAATGTTCACGTCGTTATAAAATTTAGCTGACGAATTGACTGAAACTCTAGCTGGCTGACACCAGCCTCCAAACACCACGATCTTCTGCTTGTAAACAACTGCCGTCGCACACTCTTTGGGCGAAGGCGAAATGCCTGAGTTTCTTGGTCTGTTCCATTTCCGATCTCTCAAATCCAACTGGTATAGGTCATTGAAAGCGGTGTTTGACGACGAACATCCGCCAAATACAAACATTTTAGTCCCCAAGACACAGCAACCGTGGGAGAACCGAGGTAAAGGCAAAATTCGAGTTCTGTTTTGAATTGTTTGGAATCGAAGAGATCCATTGCGAACGGCTTCGTTGAAATTCTGAAGACGTTGCTTCGATATTCCCAGGATCAAACGATGCCAAAGGCGACAGACTAACTTTGCCTCGGATATGTCCTCATAGGGACCCAGGTAAGTCAAGATGGCTTCTACAATTTCCACAGGGAGGCAATCAAAATGACACTTGTCGTCCACCATTTTGAATTTAGCCTGGTCACCCAGCTGTGGAGTTAGTTACCATGCTTTTCCGGCCACGGTTGGGTGGAAACGCCCACACGATTCCAAAAAATCGTGCGCGTCAAACGTATATTAACACGTGATGCAAGCTAGCCCTTTGCTAGAGTAAATGCATATGTGGCGTAGAAGTTTTCTCGCTAGCCGTTCATTTGTATGAAACTGGTTCAAGAATACCGGCCAAAAGGCGCAAGAACTTTGATTTTCTAGCTCATTAATTACTGCGAGTCGCACTTCGTCTCTTAATTGACAAACAGTATACACTTTCGTTACGAGAAACTGCCGACTGTCATACTAAAGGGAAAACATGCACGCGTCATTCACTTGCATGAACCGGTCAGGCGGGAAACGAACAGGAAGTCCGATCGATCATGCGTAGCTAGCGGATGCATACGTCACGCGCCCAGTTTTAGTTTTCTCTGTAAATGAAATCAAACGTACCATAACATCCCAGCCTGTTACTGACTCGAGAAGTGAATCAGGGGGATCTCATTGGCCAAAGTGCTTATAAATGTAAACGTAACCAAACGTACCATAACATCCAAACCATGCAAGCAAATGAAAACGCAACGCAAACAAAAAAAAAGGCACAACGCAAATATAGTCAACGTAAACAAAGAAATAATACAACGTAAACAAAACACTGCAACGGGTTTTTCCCGTGATTGATTGTTTAACGCGCTTCTATGAATTATACGAGTAGATATGAATTATCATGAATTATCATGCATAGTCGTTGAGAATGGGAATAGTGTAGCAGTACATGACCTTCTGGTCAAGTTTGAAAGTGTATCATCATTAAAAAGTAACTCAAAAGCAAAGGCCTTCTCACTCGGCAGCCTGTTACAACTCAAGGATTAAATCAGTGGGGTCTCATTGGCCAAAGTGCTTATAAATGTAAACGAAAACATGACTGCTGACTCATCGGAGTACATAAATATCGAAAATTGTTTTTTTCCGGGAACTACAGAAGTTAATTATAGAACCATTTCAATAGAGTGCTATATATATGAGAGATATCTATGGATTTGGCACCACTTAGGTTCATTTCTGAAAACCATAGCAGCAGCCTGTCAGGAAATAGACCGTTAGCTCGTGAAACTTTAGAAATGGGAACACTCCTATCTCAAGCCACTAAAGACATTGCCGACGTGGGCAATGCCTACAGCAAAGAAAAGCTACATACTGTGCAAACACTTATGACCAACAAAGTGAAGGTGATTCAGTCAACTCTTCAACGGCGAGCCATGGCGGACAAAAAACTACCCATAGTTGCAGTGGTGCGAAGTACCAAAAAATACTCGGTGAATGTGACAAGCAAGGCGTCTGAGAAGGTCGGGGCGGTGCTTGCAAGCCTGTTTGACGGCAAATATCAAGAAGGTCTCAAGGATGGCTTGGTCGCAACCCTGGGTGAGTTTGTTGGAGATGTGTCTCTCGGCGAGCAAGAGCTTAGGGAATTTTCCGTGGTGTTTTCCGATAACGTCTTGCTTCGCGTCGATTATATGCTGTACAAGTACCAGTTCGACTCCAAAGCCGTGGAAGACAACTGCCAGAATGGATTCTGCTATTTTGCGCAAGTCGCTGTGCTGGATCTTGAGAAAGTCAACCCACAGATAGCGCTTTACGAGATGAGCAAGTCCGTAGGAACACAGAGGGTTGACGAGGTTACGAAGAAGCTAGACAGCGTCGGCCACTTTGCTGTCAAATTGTATAACGTGCTGGGAAGGATGAAAGAGGCCAACCGTGAACTCGAAGGCGACGCGAAAGAAAAATCGACAAATGGCAATGACTATGATGGTGATGATGATGATGACGATACTAGCTTCTAGGAATACGGACTCTGTGCAATGACACGTCAGAAACTGAAGTCTGAAGTAAAATAGAAGGACTTACTTAATCTACAGTTTTAATTAGTTCGCAGTAGCCTTGAATGTCCCTGGGCCGTTTACTAAATTAGTCCCGCTATTTAGCTTGTCATGATGATCAGATGCTAAGGAGGCTTCAGTGTAGTATAATCTGTCAATTATTTTTAAAATTTTACTAAAAAATTTGTATATATATATAGTAGTCTTGCATGCTTTGTTCATGAGCTTCGACATGACAAATTTAAACTTCTTCAATAAAAACAACAGTCCAGTGATTCGTCACAAATGCGTCAGTTTTATTTAGCACGTATTAACGATACGAATTTGATACGCCTGTTTTTGTCCGTTCTATCAGTTACCCTGCGCCTGGGGAAGGGGGGGTTCTTAGACGAAAGCACGTGATTTTCACATTGCTGAGTCACCACTGAAACAATTGTAACTGGTCTCATTATAATTCTATAGCGACAATTTACTACCTTCGTTATTCTATTTTGCCAAAGGGATACTGCGAACATCACGTGACTTTACCGAGGTGACGTCACGGTGGTTATCTCTATTGTGTAGCGAGTTTTCGTTTCGATTTCCACGTATCCGTGCCGCTACAACACAGCTGAAACAGACCTGAGTGAATTCATCACATGCTAAACACTACACACACGCCTCATAATTTTTGCGTTTGTAGTTTGCATCCGGGGAAGAAAACACTCGCACATTCCTTCCGTCTGAATATTACTAAGCTACCAGTTTTTACACCCCCATGAGCAATTCGTGAAGTTTAGCTGTTTTGGCCTTATGATAAAACTTGGCGTAAGCCAGATTTCTTACAAAAAGTGTTTGAATTCGTTCAGTGACCCACAATACTGTGCGCGCTTGTATTTTTTGTTTGTATCCTGGAATGTATGATTTGACCATTAAAGCTTTCATCGGTGAAACATCGTTTTTGTTTTCGATTTTATTACGTTCGGAATTCATTAAACAATACATTTTCAGTAAAATAAGGAACTACCTTCTCCCTTTTAATAATTGACCAACCTAACAAAATCCTTATTTGTATCTCAGATAAATTACTACAATTCAATACATTTGACCATAGTATTCTACAGACTCTTATCAGATTAGGGCCCGTCCATTTACGGTGGTGTTAGAATAACGAAAACCCCTAGGATATCCACCAACACTTTGAATTGATGCAATCCATTGTTGCCTGGGGTTCTCTTAGAGACTAGAATTCTGCTAACGTAAAACAAAACTGCAAAATAAGAAATTTACTTTTACAGTGGTCACGGGTTAAAAATGTGACAAAAATATATCGAAAGAAAATACAAAGAAATAATAACACGAACTTCACACACCAGTAAACATTGCTTTGTTAGAATGCGCTTACTGATAACTTGCACTTCACCCCTCAGCACCTCACGTTTCATTTGACAATTTAGGAGCTGAAAAAGAACACATCTATTAAAATACACTCATTGAGAGCTTTTGTTTGAGTGGTCACACATTACACAGGTCATAATACGAATCCTTACTCGCTAAGGGCTTATTCAAATATAAATAATGCATTTACCATATATGTAACTTAATGAAAGCAAGTGATAGTTTATATTCCCCATAGTGACTGAGAACGAAGTGCCATTCTTTACTAAACTACAAGATAAATACGCCGACCAATAAAACGGTTTTCGATTGAATGTGTTTTGTTTTGGTTGAATCAAGTTTTGTCACATTCTTTCGGTAAACAAAACCCAAATGTGGTTTGGTATAGCCGGCTAAACAAGTTGCTTTGATGCTTTAATAACTTTGTCTCTTAATAAATTGAAAGTGCTTAGTTACTGCCGCTCCGATTGGCGCGATAATGTAATTGGTCAAAAGTGTCTTATAACAGCCACTGCGATTGGCTCTGCCGGTTCACTTTGTCTTCTGGTTGGTCGAAAGTGTCTTCCAACCGCCTCTACGATAACTTTAATGACTCCAAGTTGGTTGAAATATATTATTTCCTTCGTACGGCCACTACTACTGGTTCTTGGTGCTTTAAATTTGTCATGCTTAAAACAAAATCGTAAACCGTTCTATCATCAAACTATGGTTATAACATTCACATATTTTTGTCATTCGCATCTTTTTGTTCTTGTGCTACAGCGTCATAGAACACGTTAGCCCTGTCTGGCGGTTTCTTGAAGCCAGCTGTGATGTCCTCTATTGTTCTGCCCTTGGTTTCTGGCACCAAGAAGTACGTAAATGTCCAGAAAATGGCCAGTAGTGCCATGAACACAAGGAAGGTGTAAGGATGGAGGGCTTTCTGAAGAGGATATAGAAACATAGCAAAAACTCAACACAAAAAGGCTCAAAGTGCCTACAATGTCAAACTACAGTGGAACCCCGTTAATACGGCCACCACCGGGATATAAAAATCTGGCCGTATTAACGGGGTTCCAATGTATGTTATCGTTAAAATGCATACTATATCAGGTAAATAGTTGACTAAAGGATTATTTCTTGGTTTGAGTGTTGTAGCTGTGCGTTGTAAAGGTATATATTTCCAATGTACTAATGAGTGACCTTAATCCAGGCATCAATATCATACAAGCATATGTTGATAGATATAAATTTCTTTTACACATAATTCTCTTATTTAAAACTTATAAGAAGGATCTCGCCAAATATTCTGACTGATTTCTATTCAAGATCTGTTCCTTCGCATTGAAATTCAATGGTGAAAATAGCGAAGGTTGCTTCTGATCCAACATGGCCGCCACAATCAAACTACGAGGTACGCAAATGGTTATGGGATTTCTATAACTTACTGCACTACTTGGGCGCTGACTGGCTGAGAATACAATGCCATTTCAAATGGAATGCACGAACCTGCATCGCGGGAAATCCAATGCCCACAAGAAAGTTGGCCAGCCAGTTTGTAACTCCCGCGACACTAACAGCTGCCGGGCGGGTGCCCTGAGAGAACAACTCGGCCGTGATGAACCATGGGATGGGACCTACGGACACAGGAGACTTGAAGCAAGGCCAAACGAGGACACATTGTGTCCTCCGATATTTCCAGGGTGGAAAAACGTGCCGCAACAATGTTGCGCTCAGTGAGGACACAACGGATGTTTCGCAGAGTTTTTCAGAAACATTTCTTATGTCCTGGACACAAATTTTGTGTCCGCAACCAAAGTTTCGCGCGTGGCAAAACGGGGCAACATGTGGGAAACATGCACGCTATCATTGCCGCCGCCACAATGTGTCCTCGTTTTACGAAGCCTTTAGTCACAGTAGGTGCAAATGGCCTGGGCGTCATTTTGTATTTTGGGAGATCAGTCTAACCAAAGTTACGCAGGATACAGGAAACTTCTTGTACTCAATCACACGACTAAGTAGAAGCAGATTTTATTTCTCACCTGGACCAAGCTGAAAAGATGCGACCAGGATCAGCGTGCTGACCACCGAAATGTAATTCATTCCTGACCATTCGTCCTGCATACAAAACAAGCAAACGAAAAAAAAAAAAAAAAAAAAAAAAAAACAATAAATAAAGACTACAAAGAAAACGCGAAGAACACTACTGAAAGTAATGTAAGCAAAGATACTTTGCAAAATATAACTCAAGAAAGCGAAATAAAATATCAAAATCCTGAGATTTTGATCCATTTTTTGGAGGCATTTGTTAGATCATTTTGTTAAAAATAAATACCCTGCACTATCGTCCGTGGAAACTGCAACTAATTGTGCTCCTTACCTGGAGAGCGAAGCTGAGAGTCATGACAGCATAGAAAACAAACATCCCTCCAATACCATACAGCATTAGTGTCCGTCTTCCCAAAACCTCCACAAGCTTCACCTAAAATGAGTTACCATGGCGACAAAAAGGATACTGTTAATGCAGTACGCATGTGCAACTTATTTTTCAACGTTGAGTGCACACCTAATGACTAATAGAAAGAACATATTATAGGCACTGTGGTTAGTTAGCAGTAATTTGTTTTGTAATGTAAAGGGGCGCTCTTAGTCAGATTGCCAAATACTGCAGCCCACAAATAGTCACTTACAAGTCCCGTTTGCTAAAAGCAACAGTTCTACAGCTCCACAGCTCTCCAGTTCTACATCTCGACAGCTCAAAAACTCCACAGCTTCGGTCCTCCACCTACTGGTAGAGAAAAATCTCTACAGGGGAAAAATCTACCCAAAAAGCGTGTTCCTAACCATGTAAAAACTTCTTGCGGTTTGAGGTGGAAGGTTTGAGGGCTGCAGAAAACGGCAATCTTAAACTCTCTAATATGTACAACCCACCGTTATTGCTGTCATGAGCAAACTGACGGCACCTATGGCAGACGTGGCGGCTCGACTCTCCTTGACGCCAGCGCTCTCAAAAATGGACGTAGAGTAGTAGAAAACCTAGTACAAGAACTTTGTATTAGCCGGGTCCTTTGCATCGACTCTAAATAATCACGTACTAAGTTTACAAGCCCGAGAAAACGAAATTAAAGTACAGAAAAGCGATCCGAATTGAGAAAAAGAAACAACAATGACAACAACAACAACAACAACAACAACTTGATATTGACAACATATAAGTGGAGGTTTAGTTAGCCCAAACAAATGACCAAGGAGCATTGCAGCTTTGCTTGCGAAGACATACATGCAGCTGGAGCTGATTGATGCAATAAAAGTTTGTCATTTGACTCCTGATAGTGATCAATTTTCTCTTTCAGTCTCATCAGCAATATATCATACAGTATGGAGAATTTATTCGGACGGAAGTTGAGTCAGCTGCAAATTCTCACCAAAACTGCTATTTTGTTTTTGAATGGCCAGAAGAATTTGTATCTTGAACTCGGGAAAGTAACGAACCTCAATTTTCACTTTTCAATTTCACCAAAAACATATCATATAGTAAGGAGAACTTGGCTTTTGATAGCTTGCTAAGAAAGATTATCTTCAACTGAACTATCAATTCTCACTACATCACTCATACATTTTCTTCTTGAATGGATGGGAGATTTTGTATTCTGAACTACAGTACTCACAGCATTGATTCCACTCAGCTGCTGTGACAGTTGCATCACAACACTTATCAGTAATGGCATCTGCAGTTCTTTGAGCCGAAAAAGCTGCATAACACTGATCTTTTCTTCCTGGCTTTCCGTGTCCTGTTCCACCTGCAAATGGACAAAAAAAAAAAAAAAAAAAAAAAAAAAAAAAAAAAAAAATTCACAACGGGCCTTGTTATAAAACGGAGGCTTTTCCATCTGTCAAGGCTAGGCATGTCATTCCTGATTGTAGTTTTTGGGTGCTGATTGGTTATGAAAACGATATCTGGTCAGATGGTACACAAAGCCACTAAACAAATATATCCATCCACTTGGTTTTTGTTTCCTTCCTTCCCTATCTTGCTGAGTTTTTTTCTGATATGCCTGCAGTTTTAACAGGGAATGAAACATTACATGGTTGTCTTAACTTACTTTCATTTCTTCAATATCTTGACTGACATCAGTGGAGCCCCTCAGAAGTTGGAGTGCTGGTCAATGAAAAATAGAGAAAGAGAGATTAGATATAATGAGACAGAGAGACAAGCAAACAAAGGTGCACAGAGAAAAAAAAAACAGAAAGTGAGAGTTAAGTTTACATCAAGCACATACATTACAAATAACAGTTGCTGTACTTAACATTTTGCATGTGCTGGGTGCATCTAATCTTTTAAAGAACCTAATACTTGCAGATATAAAGTACTTGAGAGTCAACTGCATCAAAAATTGACTCATTTCAACTTGGAGTACCTCATACGAGTACTCAATCCTACTACTCAGCAGTAAGTTTGGATAAAATATAAACAACTTGTTTGACTCATTACTAAGAATTATTTATACTCGCGGTAATGTATGAACTGGCAACTGGCTATAGCATTATCATAAACAGAAGACATAAACACCTTCTATTGCCTTGGATTCCTCGTTACATTTCAGTAACAAATATCGAGGGCTTTTGGGGCAGAATGGAAGAGTAATCAACTGGAGGATGGATGGTACAACGCTGAATGACAAAAGATAGGGCCACCCTGAAGCATTTCCCAGCAACTGAAAATAAAAATAAACAAACAAAATTTCACATTTAAGTCACATTTAATGTGTGACTGCTGTAAAAACCATCTCAATAATGTAAATTTAAATAAGTGTTATTTACCTATTTTCATTTCTATAATCATCATCAGTACATTACTGTACCTGTTCTAGGCCAAAGACAAATCCCACAAGGAGGCCGGTGACAATTCCAAATTGGTTGAGGGTCCCCAGAGAGCCTCGCAAATTGACAGGGGCAATTTCAGAGAGATAAAGTGGAGCAACTGCTGTGTTGATTCCTATAAAAAAAAAAAAAAAAAAAAAAAAAAAAAAAAAAAAACAATCATTGATGATATAAGAAAATATTGCTTACAAAAAATAGCTTTAGTTAGTTTTTAATCTTGCTTTTCTGTGAAATATGTGAAATATAGTATTTCTAGATAAAATGTACTCCACTATTAAATGGCCCAATGCAGGTATGATTTATTAGCATGACATGTGTTGTATTCACATACCACAGTTCACTCCAATGACCAATCTGCCAACAATCAGAAGGGCTGATTGTTCTGTGTGATATGACAGGAACATCAACAGAGACCCAATCAAGGCGGGAATGTTGTTCACCAGCAAAGCATTCTTCCTGAAGCCGAGGAATAAACAGTTCAACTTTAACAAGAGTGTAAGTGTCATATTTTTTATATCAATACTTCACTTTTTTTTTTTCAATAGCAATGTGCAGTACTACTCTAGTTTTAGCCACACTGATCCACATTTAGGAGGTTTTGGTAACTGATATCAAAAGTAACACTATATTTTACTTTCCAAAATGGCATGTCACAATAATATTGTATATTACAATACTGTCTAAAATATTTTTATGTGAATTGTGAATGGATTATTTTGTAGATAGTAAAAGTGCGGCTTTTGTACACAAACTGTTAGTACAATATTTTATGAATATATGAGTACTTGTATGGTTGTGAATCATGTGCATTGTTTCTTCTTAAAGATGTCACACTTTATATAATTATATATAAGATATCACACCCAATAAACATACTGTACGATCACCATTTATTTTGTTAATAATATGTATATATAAAATAATACTGACCTGCCCAGTATGTTAGCAACAACAGGACCAGTCAAAGCACCAAACATCCCACCAATGGCAAATATAGCGACTGCCGTGGACCATTCCATGTCACTAAATCCTGAGGTTCTAGTCCTAAAGAACTTCTTGATGTCCTGAAACATATATTTTATAATAAATTCATCATCAACCTATCAAATAATGGCCACCTGTCTACAACAGCCAGTTTCTTTTTTTGCCCTATCCAATGATCCATAATATGTTATGTTTACTATATCTAATTATTATATAGACACGAATGTTTTACTGGAAAATATACCATGCGTAAAATCCATACGAAACTACATCCAGGACCCGAGTGGCGTATTTTCCATATCCTCACTAGTGAGGATATCATTGGCATCATTTCTCCCTTTTTGCACAGTTGTTTGTGCAATTTCTCGTAAAACCCCCATGTCTAATATAATAAAAAGAAAATTACACGGCAGCTTGAAGATATGGATTTTATTTTCTCATGGTAAAAACAATATTTTACTCACTCACGAAGCGCTCGTTCGTAAAATATTGTTTTTACCACTCAAAAATAAAATTCATATCTTCGTGCCGCTATGTAATATCCTCTATTTATTAAACCGCAACAGCCACTGGCATTAAATGGCCACCAAAACCAGACCCAACCCATCAAAATAACAACCTCTCCATAATGGCAACAGAACCAACAGTAATATTGGTTTGCAATGCAAATTAAACTTGATTTTAAATCTATATGCAAAGTCATGAAACTCGATCTTCTCTATATCTGGAAGGGTATGAAAATGAGGTAGATGAATTAAAACTTAGCAGTCTGTGCTTACACTAACTGAACTGTAATACTGCAACATTACAGTACTCTAGTATTTGATATTTAATCATGAAATGTCAAGAGCAAATTCTTAAATGCATCTTGTTGGAATATATCATGATGGTGGGATATTTTAATATCAAATTATTTTAATTATAATATATTATTTCATTGGGAGATTAATGTCATATGATCATGCAAATAAATTTACTTTTCATGCATTATCCTTCCATTACCTAGTACTGAGAATCCCATGGACAAACTTTGGGGATAAACATAAAGAATATATATTGTAACATTACATCCCGAGTCACAATATTAAAAGGTGGTCAAGATATCATTGTCATACCTCATTGTGTAATGACAAAAATTCAATCAACTATTTTCTAAATTAACAAAAAAAAAATATATATATATATATATATATCAAGAAATAGCAGGTCACAATCCTTGACTGAGTTACAAAGAAGACTCACAATTAGATTTAGGAATATTGCAGAAAAAATGGATATCTACATAGAGTGTTCTTGATAAATTTTGGTCCAAATAGATATTGAAACTGACTGCCGAATCAACACGAAGATCTTCCACTGATGAATCACAATAAACTTTTAACCCAACATTATTATTTAATATTTCAAATACGTCAGTAAATAATCAACTTCGCGTGAGCAATCGATTGGAAGAACAACAAATCAAATAGTACGTGTGAGATTACAGAATAAAACTACACGATAATATATAGCTTTCTCCCATACCACTTTGTACCTAGGCCGATATACTCAAAGAACTCGAAGCATTTTAACACTCGCACATGTGCACTGTTCGTAAAATATTTACAAACTGTTGTCGGGGTCACGATTTCGAAAATTTAAACTAATGATACCTTTAAGAAAATTATCGACATAAATATCTTCCGTTTGTCTTTTGATCGAGTAAAAAAATGCCACATGAATTGCTAATATCGAATTGCAAATTTCGCAAGAACGCGCCATATATCACCTGCTCGGGAGCGTTGATACAAGACGTATTGTAGCCAAACTGAAGCGAAGAACCAATTATAACAACTCCTGTAGTGTAGACAAGCCATAACGTCCATTTAGTGTTATCTTGCGGTACGGAATTTAGATGGCGTTTGTTCAAAGGAGTTTGTTCGTTGTCAGTCGCCTCCTCCTCGTCCGCCATGATTACTTTGGTAACCAAGCCTTCCGACAATGTGAGCGGATTTCGTGTGAAACTCGTGACCACGGCTCACTCACGCCACGATAGTGATCGAAACAGACTATCTACTCGCGCATACGATCTTGGAGAGAAACGGCGGACTGCCTTATAAACAGTCTATAGCAAAAGAGATTATAGCGTGACAAAGGACCACTTCCGTTGTTCAAATGTTTAACCAACATATCATATTAAATTAATTCAGGACCCCATCACGATAGGAATGAAGAAGTGCCGAATAATAAACAACTTTAAAACAACCTACGCTGCGTCTCTGACACACTAAGATTTTCATGAACTTCATTACAGCATCGAGCATAATAGACTGCACTACACAGACGTAATTTGGAGCCCGTAATTTAATGGCCCAGTTTAAATAGCGAACTTCTCGAGCGCCGAAAGGGCAATATTTATATCAACCACAACATTCACACATCTTCATTTACCTGCTCCGGAGCGTTAATACAAGTCGTATTGTAGCCAAACTGAAGCGAGGATCCAACTATGGCGACGCCAGTACTGTAGAGAAGCCACAGCGTCCATTTGTTACTGCTGACTCGTGACTCCACGTGTTCTTCGACTTCGTAGGCGCTCAGAGGTATTTCCTCGTGTTCGCTCGTTACTCCACGTGCCTCCCCCTTCTCTTCTGCCATGATTGCTTCAAAGCCGCGAGGAAACAGTGCAGTCCTAGCCCGCGCTTTCAGAGGATTCACTGTCCGCTGTTGCTTTTATGGGCCACGCCAGCCGTAGCCTGTGTACAGTCGTCCCATTAAGAATGTCAACACTGCAATACTTTGACCAATCATAATTTAGCACTCACAGGAGCAGTGTCACGAGATGCGCGTGCGCGTCATCGACTCTCGCTCAAGTTGTGCATATTCGCCGCCGTTATGGGGTCGAAAAGGGCTAAAAGGGATATCTCAAAAGGACCATGTCTCGAAAGGACCGAACCTTATGGACATCTCCGAAGGGTTAGGGTTAAGGATTAGGGTTGGAACTTTGGAGATACATGTCATTTTAGCCTGGGGTAGGTAATGTACAGGTATATGAACATAAATTTGCGTCTAGTCATCAAAGAAGTCTGTCCAGCATTCACTTCTTCTCATCTGATAGGAAACCTGTAAATGCACAAGTTCCTGCAGTATGAAGCACAAAGCATTAACAGCACTGAACATATAAAGGATGTCCGTGCAGATCGAGGGAACTGAATGTGGAGCGCACAGTGAACTCCCTCCGAGACGGAAACCCTCGGAACCAGCTCCAACCGTCCATTTTAGGGTGTTCAGTTAGGGCGCGTTCGATTTGGTCTATTCCGGAATAGGAATAGCAATACTGGCGATACTGATTGATAAGATATTTTTCTTTGGAGCTGAATTATGTCGAGATGTAACGGGAGCTGTTCGAAATGTCAGCGTGAAGGTTTTGAAAACAATCCCGAAAAAAAACTTCCCCCACTGGAGCAAGCAAAACTTTGGAACATTTTAGGTATAATCCCTATTCCGGAATACGGTCAATCGAACGCACCCTCTTGTGGCGCAAAGCCACAACAGGCGAAAAATCCGAGCAGAAAACTCGTCTGTTTTCGTAGGTGATATATTCTCGACAATAGGAGATTGTTTCCAAACTAATTCTTTACATGTGTCTCGTAGGTCAGATCCAAGCTGTATCTTATAGTGTGAGAGTCTATTTGCACCACAGACACTAAGGCCCGGCCGTTCAAAGCTCGATTAAGCTGATTAGCAGATTCCTTATCTAAAAACACTGCGCAAACAAACTGCAGGTTTTAATCATTCAAAGACTAACTAAAATGAAAAGCTTAATCCAGTTCAAAACATATCGAGCAAGTCGACTGAAGTAAGCGCGAAACCTCATTTCGAGGCCAAAAAAAACAAAAAAAAAAAACAAAAAAAAAAAAAAAAAAGACGTCAACATTTACTTTAATACAATCAAGGGTTAGCCAAATCGAGCTTTGAACAACCGGCGCCGGTATTGTGCAGATCAGTGCATAATAAAGGTGACGACTGTTTCTTCAGTTTCTTCAAGGTTTTTTCAGATCATTTCTCTCCTTGAGTTCCGTTAGTGCTCGAGACTCGTGGATGAAAGCACAGAAGATGACTCCCTGAAAAGGAAGAGGTAATGTTGAAAGTTGAATGGCCCAAAAAAAGCAATGAAATACAATCCCCATGCAGTTCATGAGAATAGAACGTAGAATGTGTTAAAGTAACACTTGGCCGAGCATCATTTTCACAGCCAATCATCATCCATAAAGTACGTGAGTCAGAAATAAACGTGCCTCGGGGCTTGTCCGTCATAGTGTTTTTGCTTCGGCAAAATGCCTTGTGTAACAGGAAATATAAGTGGCGGCGTTATGCTTCTCGACATTTGTCTCATGTTAACAAACTCCCGCTTTCTTCTGTGACTCAAGATAACATTCAAATCATCTTCACCTGACTTGCTGCTCCGCGCACAAATGACGCATTCGCCGTCGCTGTGACTGCCTGTAGGTAATCTCCTGTGCCAAAAATGACCTGTGGAGGTACAAAAGCATAGAGACTCATACACGTACCTACATTGGAATATCATGCCTCAAAGGTGATCGCAGTCGTTTAAGAGAGATTTCACTAATAGAAATCTGAGTGAGTGACGGAATTGTAACTTCTGTTGCGCAGTCGCCCAAAGGAAGGTAGTTTATTACTATAAGTGGTCATTCAGGGAGGCGGTATCACTGTACCCACTTATAAAAAAGGGTCAACGTGGGAAAACGATGATAAGTATCACTGGCGACCGGAGTTTCGGATTGTGATTACGTCCGGGGCCAAGACAAGCCCATAATCCTTTGCCCGGCGCACTTGTATCCTGCGTTGAACGTGCACGAGTTGGGATTGCATTGTCGTTCGTGGCGCTTAATAAATCGCCAAAAAAATAAAAAAATAAAAAAATATAAAGGTCCGTTTCGATGTCGTTTCTAGAAATCTTCTTTCGCGTCAAAGTTATATCGGTGAGTGAAAATAACGAGTTCGGTTCTAATTACTTTCACAATTACTTTTGACAACCGACTCTAAATACTGAAACTCAAGCTGTTATTACTCCTCCAACTGAGGACTTCACCCCACTTGCCTTTGACCGTTGTTTTACGGAGGAACTGTTCCGAAGCTCAAGGGATCGCGCAGAGGGATTATCCTCCACAACGGTGACGTCTGCAAGAAATGCACTGCAAGCAGAGGAAAAACAGATCAGAATTGAACTCGAAACCGAAGGGACCCTCAGCTGCAAAATAATGCATCTTAGTTTTGTGAAATTTTCTAATGCACCTAAGACGGACGGCGCTATAGACTTCTTTCCTTTTTACCGTGTGCGTTGCTTTTCCTTATCACCACCGAGAGTGTCCACAATGGTTTTGAAGTCCTTCACTGCAGACTGACAGGCCAGCAGCTTTCTACCTGAAAAAATAACAACAACAACAACAACAACAACAACACTTTTAGCTTTTTTTTAAATGCAAAGCCCAAAATGACTTTTGATTATTCGACAAATACTTACGTCAAATGTTTAATACCAAATTTTAACCGAAACGTTCACTTTCCTTATGGAGATACAAGGTGGCGGACTTTCGTCAGTCGACAATAGGTGTGCTCAGACGTAACGTTTTCAGACTTTTCTTCAAGTTTCTAGTGGCCGGATTGCTTTGCATGCAGCGCAGACAAATACGCCAATAATTCTCAATTTCCTCACTCGCTCAAGTTCTATGCCCACTCCAACGTCATAAACTCGATCGGTTCTCATTTTTGCGGAATTGTTTAGTTTCGCTAAATACTCCGCAACGAAAAGAAATTGAGCGCTTTGTACCTTGTAGGAAAGACTGCAGCCTTGGCAGTAACGGTTTTGCCCTTTCCTCTTCAGCTTGATGATTGAGGACATCTTCCTGGAGAGAGATGTCCGGTTATAGATTATGGTCGAGCAATTTAGGTCAACTATCCTTGGGCTGGTAATAGATTTGCATGCAGACAGATTCAGTTGGTGAGGTTCAAAATGAATTCCGGAAAACAAAGTGACAGTTTGAAAATATAAATAATGATGAAATCATACATGTTTGAATTGCGGGTGTAGAATCCAGTACGTATGAAATAAATCCAAGTGGGATACAACAAAATAACATTACTAATACCTTGAACAAATAGCCACATCCTCCATTGGTTAAAGATGAGACATATGCAAGCATAGTTGTGACATCCAGGTTGACAGGTCCACTAGAAAAATACATACATGTACAGTATGTACAGTACAAAAATACTTAAAAAACAGGCCAAAAATAAATATGATACAGAACTTGTACATTAAATAGGTAAGAAGCTAAGTTTCATTGTGACCTCTGTCAACTTACAGTGTCTCTTGACTTGGTGCTGGTAGAGTCGTGTTGACAATGGCCCTATTCTTGCCTAATAAACATGACTCTGTCCCTGGGTCAGGCCAGGTTTCACCTTGTACTTGTACACCAACATTCCTCAGGGCTCCTGAGGTTAATAACAATACAAAAGGATCTTCCATTGGTGATACTGGCAGTAGTTCTTTAGTATCTTATTAAAAATATTAGGTGTGCAATACGGCTGTATACTGTTATGATTGGCACATGTCAAAGAGGAGTTGTATTTTGACACTGTAAACTGTGTTCAAGATGCTTGAAATGGACTAAAAGAAAGAATGAAAACAATTAGGAAAAAACTAAAAAACTATTGAAAAATCCACTATGTCACTGTATTTTACAGGGGTCCACTAGTTATTATAATATTATTAATATTATAATTACTATAATTATTGTAATTTATTATAATTGTAATTATATCAATTTATACTATTATTATATATTATGGATTTTACAAAAGTAGTCAAAGCAATTACCAGTGATAATCAAGTACTAGCTGTTATCATTACACACATGCATAGAAGAAACTGTGCCTTTTCAATATTGTTACTGAGGCTTTTCCAAATTATAAAGAATATATACTCTAGAACTCAGTTAGTGTTACCTGCAAGAGACTCAGTGACACCATTGTAGAAGAAAAAGATTACTACTGGAGGGGAGAAGTTGATTATGTTTTCTCTGCTTGCCTCAAGAAACATCTGATGAAACAACATAAACATTATTGAAATGTTAGATTATGGAAATAATAAATAATTACATTCATTAAGAAATTGTGCTGTCTATAGTGCGCAAACCTTAGCTTTTTGAAGAAGATTTCTTTCTCCAAATTGGCCTTCACCTGTAGATGAAGTAATACATAAATAAATACACAAATAAATAATCTTAATAATAACAATAAAAAATTATTAATAGTGAAAGTCACAGAAAGCAATATATGAAATAACTGTATTCTAATGGACATATGAGCATAATATATAAGAAAATTATTAATGAAAATTAATGACCTCCTTTTGTAAAATATTATAATTGTAAAGTTTGTAAAATATACAGTTACACAGAATATAATATTTTACCCTGTAACATTCTGTGAAGAGCCTTTGCATTCCTTGCAATCACATTAACCCAAGAATTCCCATCAAAAGACACCACATCCACTGTGATGCTTCCAGAGTCTGCTGAAGCGAATACTTTAAACAAACCACACACATTTCCATACAGCTCTGTTGCATTCAGCACTGCTTCCAAGTGGATGAGATTGCTGCTACTAACTTGGCTTTCTTTGATAGGAAATGATCCATTTGGAAGCTGCATGTATGAAGACAATAATATATTACAATACTACTGACATGTTGTGGCAAATGGCTTGTTTATGATCATCCAGGTGAGTTATTAGTATCCAGGAAGACTGCTGTCGTTGACTGGCATTTCAAAATCATCTTCAGAGGTTTCATCAGATGGTGGTATCAATATGGCTCTGGTTGTGGCTGTGATTAGTGAGATACACAGTTGGTAGAGAGGACTCGGGTGTGTTTCATTGGTCAGTGGCTATTTTATTGTCCTTTTCATCCATCTAATATTCTCCTGATATATAATGCTGAATATAATATATTACAATATCCACATGCATTTTTATTACATATTAAATATTTAAGCATGTACGCCATTGACTATTCTCTACTGTTATTTGTGAAGATCATGCTTTCTAATGTCTCATAAGAAAAATAAAGCATTAACAACATACTACATTGAGTTATACATTGAAGCACTTGGATCTTTGATGAACACCGTGATGTAATGCGCTTTCCCACGCTTCTCTAACCTCCAAAAGAAACAGGTTTACTTACGCTTTCTAAAAACTTTAGCTCGGCCTTTAACTTTTTCTTCAGCTTGTGTGCTCCTTCCAACCTATTCCCCTCTAGTTCTGTGCATCTAACGATAAGTTCTCGAGCTTTGGCGCGACGATTTTCAAGCAACTCTTGCAGTTTGTCGTAGTGCGCCTCTGCGGCAGCCATGATGGCCGTGCGCACGATAGAGACTGGACCTGAAAGTTAGTTACCAGACTATCTGGGCCCCTTTAGGTGGTGGGGGTTGGGGTGGGCGCGCGCCGCTACAGGAGTTGCAAACAAGCAGGAAGAAAAAGATTAAAATATTTTGATTCACAGGCAAGTATAAGAAGTTGGCGTTCTTACGACTAACTGCGAAAGAGCCCACCTCTGCCTGGTGTCCGGCACTGTCAGTCGCGAGTTGCACAAAGGTTAAGTATCCAAACTGCCCGTTACCCATTATGTAGTTACAATTTAGCTCAAGTTCGGTTTTGGAATTAGCTATCCTTATAGCTTTTGAGCAATAAAATAACAATCAAATAACTGCCTTGTTTTAGTAGTTTATTTCGATGGTGTCGAAAATGTGACGAAGAATGTTCCCACCCATTTGTAAACATGCGCAGTTATGGCACTTTGAAGGAGTCCTCTAATCCAATTTATGTTTTATTTACATTATTTCTGCCGATGACGTCTCCAACATTAGTCACGTAGTGAGTCTTTTTGCAAACAATTTCTTATATAGCAAAGTGTGGCCCGTCAAACTTGGATGCGCGCGAAACCTTAAGAAACTAGTGTATTGTTTCGGAAAGTTGGAAAACACCTGGTCTCTTGTAATATCTTGGGAACTATATAGATGGGTGACCAAAGAGGTCATGGAAAAGTCGTGCAAACAACCCAGACTCTTTCGTTATATACTAAAAGCAAATTTAAATAGACCTACACAAAAAAAAAGGCCTCTGGAAAACTCAGTACTATAGCCGCTGCAGTAGAACCTGGAGGTGTGACCATTCAAATGAAAGCTCTCAAAGAGTACATTCTAACAGCGGTGTTACACTAGCCTGCGTAGCAAGCGTTTCCGTAGGTTTCTGAGCCCAATTTTCGCGCGGCCAAAATCGAAAAAGTCGTCGTATGCACTCAGAAACCTACGGAAACGCTTGCTACGCAAGCTAGTGTTACACTACACCATCGTTCCCGAGGGTTCGTTATTGGGATTAATCTTCTGGGCAATGTACAATATATTCAGTCATCTTCGTCCGTATGTATGACTTCTTGTGTTCCAGCCTGTATTAGATCCAAAGGATAAAATGGACTGTTAGAAATTCTGTCATATTTTCTATATTACAAAACCATTTCTGGGTTCTAACTGAACAAGGGCATTCTCGGGGATTGACTACGTGATTTGAAATGGCGTTTCCCCAAAATATAACTGTAGCGTTTGGAATTTTGTACAGAAGCAAAGAAAACTTTCATGTTAAAAAACAATTATGAAAATTATAAAAATGACAACCTATCATGTCAATTCATTCCGTTTATGCTACAAACGTTATCCCCTCTTGATTCAAATGTATTGATTTCGTAGTGGGAGTTTGTATGGGAAATCAACTTGCAGCACTTGGAAGGAAATGACCAAGAAGTCATTAAGATTTCTAAAGTTTTACAATGGGGTAAAACAATGGATTAATTAAAACAAGTGACTAATGGGACACTTACAGCCATGGCTTCCTCTTGCCTCCTTTGCTCATAAATCTAAAACGAAAGAAGAAAGATCAAAGGTGGAAGTTCATACTGAAACTTGTCCTAGCAGTGAAGATAAAACCTTAAAATGATAACGTTATTTCCCAGGTACGGGTTTGTGAGTAGAAACTAGAGTAGGTCCATGATAGGGGATGCGAGCCCGTAAGTGACTCGACTTCAAGGGGGATCCCACGGAAAACTTTGGATTTTAGAACTTCTCAAATGAGATTTCCTGCTTTCTGATGAGTATTTACAGCTTAATTTTAGGAAGTATAAACTTCAGAAAATCTAAGATTTTGAGGTGATTTTTCTGTTAGCTCTTGAACAAATCTTTGGTCTAAAACTGGCGTTATGCTTTGAGCAGACTAAGGTTTTTAGTTGAGGATCCAAAGTTCGTTGGCCAGGAGAACGAGGGTTTGGCTTGGCTTACTGAGCTTTGAACAATCGGGTTCAGACTTGTAAGTTACCTCTTCAGCTTCTTGTCTCTCATCGTCGTTGTACTCGTCCTTATCAAGCCGCTCGAGCCGACGCAGACTGATAAGAACTTCAATTCGGTAGTCGTCCTCATCTGAAATGGGGTTTTCTTGACAAGACAAAGAAGACATAGGCCACATTTATTGTTTTGTTGGTTTTAGCAAATGCAAAACAGGATGATGTCAATCTACTGGTGCGAGGCCCTTTTTTAATGATAGTTTTTCCTCTTGAGTCTTTTTCGCATCAAAATAATAATCAAATAAATTAATTTAATGGTGAAAATGACGGATTAATCCTCTTCCGTCGAAATGGATAAATCATCTTGATTTATCAAGCTACGAGGCACGCAAAAACGTATGGACTCTACATTGAGTGTACATTTCGGGAGCCTATTGGCTGAGTAATGATACAAGATCAGATAAAATACATACCCATGAATACAAGAGCTCTCAGCAGAGGTAAACACTTCAGTTTTGCGACTTCTTTAATATCAGTTATGTTGTTTCCCCTACGATAGTAATAATAATTTAATAGTAATAATAACAACACTGCCTTAAATTTGAAATAACTATATAATTATTAACTCTGTTGTTAAGCATCAGTTATGCTGAGAAAAGAGAGTTCAGACTGTTGGAGCTTTACAGTAGCGATCTGAAAGTCTGCACGCGTTCTTGCAGCAGCTGCATAGATTGCATGTCCGGCGTTTAACGGTTCAAATGTATCAGTTTCCAAACTGAGGTCATGACGTCACAACTTGCCACACCAACTTTTGAACTGTTTTCGAACGACCTCTGAGGTTGACAGTATGTATAATCTTTCCATAAACCAATCACTATTTTGGTTATACGACAGTCAATCAAAATTTTCAAAAAACACATTTACAGCAACACCTACCTCAAGTTTATATACTGCAAATTTTTCATGTTCGCAGAAAATCCGTCCAGTGTTTCAATCTGGTTATCACGCAGATGAAGTGTTGTCAAGTGCTCCAGCCGATCCAGTCCCTCTACACTTCTTATTGTGTTAGCAGCCTGAAAGATAATTAAAACAGAATTCACCTTGAGAGGGGTTCGCTCAACCAGTCCTTTGCGTGTCGAAATTTCCCGTCCCTCGTTTTCAAGGCTTCATTTCTAACTTAAAGCAAATCGAGACATATACGCGGGAGATTGACGTGAGTTCGTGCGAGACGGCGTGTATGTGGGAGATTGACGCGACTTCAAGAGATTGACGTGAGTTTGCGGGAGACAACGCAGAAGATTGACGTGAGTTTGCGGGATTTGCAGGAGACGACGTGCATGCAGAAGATTGACGTGAGTCTGCGGGAGACGACGTGCATGAGGGGAGATTGACGGAGTTTGCGGGAGACGACGTGCATGAGGGGAGATTGACGGAGTTTGCAGAAGACAACGCAGAAGATTGACGTGAGTTTGCGGGAGACGACGTGCATGAGGGGAGATTGACGGAGTTTGCGGAAGACAACGCAGAAGATTGACGTGAGTCTGCGGGAGACGACGTGCATGAGGGGAGATTGACGGAGTTTGCGGGAGGCAACGCAGGAGGTTGACGTGAATTTGCGAGATTTGCGGGAGACGACGTGCATGCAGAAGATTGACGTGAGTTTGCGGGAGACGACGTATATGCGAAAGATTGACGTGATTTTGCGGGAGACAACGCAGGAGATTGACGTGAATTTGCGAGATTTGCGGGAGACGACGTGCATGCAGAAGATTGACGTGAGTTTGCGGGAGACGACGTATATGCGAAAGATTGACGTGATTTTGCGGGAGACAACGCAGGAGATTGACGTGAATTTGCGAGATTTGCGGGAGACGACGTGCATGCAGAAGATTGACGTGAGTTTACGGGAGACGACGTATATGCGAAAGATTGACGTGATTTTGCGGGAGACAACGCAGGAGATTGACGTGAATTTGCGAGATTTGCGGGAGACGACGTGCATGCAGAAGATTGACGTGAGTTTACGGGAGACGACGTATATGCGAAAGATTGACGTGATTTTGCGGGAGACAACGCAGAAGATTGACGTGAATTTGCGGGATTTGCGGGAGACGACGTGCATGCGGGAGATTGACGTAAGTTTGCGGAAGACAACGCAGAAGATTGACGTGAGTTTGCGGCAGGTGATGCGCATGCGGGAGATTGACGCGAGTTTGCGGGAGACGACGCGCATGCGGGAGATTGATGCGAGTTTGCGGGAGACGGCGTATAATCGGAAGGTTGATGTCCATTCACGGGAGAGCGCAGCGAGACATCGATGCGGGAGATTGACGTACGTTTACGGGACACGATGTGCATGTGGAGATTGACGTGAGTATGCGGGAGACGATGTAGATGCAGGACATTAACGTGAGTTTGCGAAATATTGACGGACAAGACTTGGATGCGGAATGTCACTCCCTTGTACTGTAGTAAAGCAAGCCGAGAGTTTTCAATGGTCGGCTTTTGAGAGAGACGTGATTAATAGAGAGAAACAAACAAGGTCTGACAGCTCCAAGGTGGTCAGACGTCTTACCAAGTAAAGTTCTTTAAGGTTAGGAAGAACCAGACCACCAGTGTTCATGAGTTTGTTGCCACGCAGTTCAAGGATTGACAGTCGGCCCAGTTTGGCAGCGTCTAGTCCGGTCACCTCCACTATCTCATTATCTGTGTAAACAAACAAACAAACAAACAAAGCAGTTAAAACAAAGGTCAAGACTGTGGGGCTACTACAGCACAGGTCCTTTATCATAGTGTAGAGAACTCTTGATCAGATCCTGGGGGAGGGAGGTACTCCTCAAAAATTTGGGTGGGAGTGTGCTGCCCAGGATTGAAAACCTTTACCCTATTTCAGGCCAACGATTTTTGGCCGTTTTCCAGACCAAAATGTGCAATTTCAACCCTATTCCAGACCAAATATCATAATCTCCAAGCCTATTCCAGACCAAAATCAATACCCTATTTCAGATTGAAATGCTGAAAATGATACCCTTTGGGGCAGCACAGCTCATGCGGATGGAAGCCAATATTGAACTACACATTCTCACTACATCACTTACACATTTTCTGCTAAAAAGTTGGGAGAATCTAGAATTTGAGCTTGAGAGAGAAAGGGTTACAGTATAATTGATTATCTAGATTACAGGTACTTACAGGACAGGTTGAGGTGTTCCAGTAGTGGGTGATTAATTCCTTCTGTGTCCATGATTTTGTTGTTGGCAAAACTTGCAATCTGTAGATAAGGCAGCTGGAAAACATAGCACTGGAAGTGACTGAGCTGCATTGGTTGTTTAGATAGTCAAAGTCTTCTATCTAGTCATATGAAGGTATTATTAATAATTATTAACATAATTATTAATTACATATCTTTATGAGCAAATAAAACTACAGTCAGTAGTTTGATATGAATGGCAATGTGGTATCCTTGGTTGGGGTGGGGTATGGGGCTACACTCAAATTTTGTATGAAGACTTCCACATGTCTGCCACCTTTCGAGTTTCAGACTGAAATAGACTAGGTAAAACCTTCATTAAAAGTACTGTACCTCATCAAGTTTTGCTGAAAACAGGGTGTTTCTGTCTGCTTTTAGAGTAAGAAGATGTGTGAGAGAGTTCAAAGAGGAGATATCCCTGAGCTGGTTGCTTGAGATATCCTGCAGAAGAATAAAAGCTTCTGTCACAAAAAAAGAAAAACTCGGCTCATGGAAAATCACTAAAACTTACCACATATCTTAGATGTATAAAGCAGTTTAAAATACTGATATCTGTCAGCTCTCTGCAATAAAACAGAATGAAATATTGTACCTGCAATTTACAAAAAATCAGGAAAGCTGTTTTATTGGGCAATGGCACACGACGATCGATTAACTGAAATTCTGCTTACTTCTCGTGAATATCCAATCGAACATATGCATGTGCCAATCCATTTCCAGTCTTGCACAACAGCGACAAACTATCAGCTAGCATCTCTTCTGTCAGGGGATTCTCTGGGGGTTTCTATGGGTAATAATCAACGACAAATATTTAGTAAAAAGATATTAAAAAAAATTAGTGCTATTAGACTCTATACTTTTCAACAGTTGAATTGTAAATGGTTCTGGGAAATTGGGAAACATGTATGCAATCTTTACCATGTGACAAGAAAAAAAGAAAAGAAGATTTTATGCGATTTGCCAAGTGGGGATTGTGCGGGGAAATTTCTGATAGCCGATAGATATTGACAGTACTAAATTCACCCAACATAGGTGACTTGTGAGAAAAGAACTCTATTCCTCGCAAAAACTGTGCCATTATTCTGCCCTGAACAAGTGTGGCCCAGACCCCCTCCGCTTTTATTGCAGCCGCCACATTTAAAACTTCGTTGCTGAATGTATATGTCGCTGTGCAAAAGGACATTACCACCATCTAACAATTTTTGCTCATAAATGAGTCATAAATCCATTTTCTATGCTTCAAACTTCACGCGATGCGAACAATAAAATCGATACACCGCAGAAATTAGCTACACAGTATTTATAACGTCTTTGCTATTTTAATACATCTAACAAGTTTGTAAAAACACGAAGGCGCCGCAAGTTTATTACTTAAGAACTTGATTGGGTTATAGAGTGCACCTATAATGCACAGGTATTACAATCTTCGAGTTCATGGACTGTACTGTACGTAGCTGTCTGTCCTTGAGATATGCAAATCATTCTCGTCAAACAAACCTCCTCTTCTTCCTCGTCTTCTTGCTCATCGTCGTCAAGCACAGGTTCGTCTACACCTTCTTCATCCTCGAAGTCAGACATCGCTGGACAGATTGTTTGCGGTATTTATACTACAAAGGTCAAAACTTGCAAGTCCCAGTTGAACAACGTTGGACGTCAACAGTTCGTGCGAGAAATGGCCGAATTATTTGTTGCTATAACAACACGCGGATGGCCCTGGGACGAGGATTCTATCCCAGGATGCACAGTGGTGGTTTGTTTTCAATATGGCGGACGGAAACGAGCAATGAGTCCGTAATTCTACTCTGGTATTTCTTCACAGATGACATTCAAGCCATGAAGAAGAACTTCGGTGTTGATGGATCCAACAGAGGCAACAAGATCGATCATTCTGGTGAAGACCCATCGGGGTGGAATGATATTGTTAGTCGTGCACAATGCAGCCGTAGTTTTCTTGCAGTCTGACAATTTTTTTGCTTTCTACATCTAAAGATCCTTAGGGATTAAAGGGTAATTTTCTGATTTAGGGTGGTTATATGCGTGCTAAGGTCCGGAAGCTTGATGCACAGTTTAAAGAAGACATTCCAGTGAGCGAGAACAGGTGTGTACTAAACTTTCCACAATTTTCCGAACCTCTCCATGGACGAGCTTTTTCGACTAATTTCTTAATGAACCGGGATCGTCTTACCAATAGGGGGAGGGGAGGAGAGGTTGGAACAAAAATGGAACGGTCATTTCGTCAACGTAGCCTATGGTCAGATATTGTGTCATTAAAAATATGAACAAAGACAAAATATGAACATCGTGACTTAGTTAATAATATGAATAATTATCATGGTTAAGCAAGTAAACTGTTTATAAATGGATGTTATATATTTTACTGTTAATTGGTTGTTTTACAGCTCAAGCACAAAAATCTTTGAGAATGTTGTAATACATGTGAATGGATATACAGGTATGAGATGCATGCATCATTTGATAAGAATTTTGACAATGCTATATATTTTTTAAGCTGGTTATAAAGTGTGTGCCCTTGCATCTTTTCTAACAACAGCCATTTGTCCAGTTCCACCTGTAGATGAGCTCCGACGTTTGGTTTATAAACATGGAGGTCGCTATCAACAGTACTACACCAAGTCTACAGTGACTCATATCATTGCTACTAACCTGCCCGACTGCAAAATAAAACAACTCAGGTCTGTATTGTACAGACCTCATTTGTTACCAACTGAAGGTTGTTGTTGATTGCTTCACCTTATCAGTGTCCAACCATTGTCTAGTAAGTAAAGTGTAAATAATGAAAATAAAAATGACTCTTGGAGCAATATACCATTGAAAATCTCACTTCCATATGTCTTGGATCTGCAGGCATAAAATTTGTATACATTATAATTTTGTTACTGTTGTCATCATGATTGGTCAAATCAAGTCACATTGTCACCCCAGTCACATTGACTGTACAGTGACTTTGATTTTTGTTTTAAGGGATGAGAAGGTGGTTCGACCAGAGTGGATAGTCGACAGTGTGAAAACTGAGAAGTTGCTTCCTGTAAATGATTACCTCCTGTATCAGAGACACAAGTCCACCCAGGCCCTTCTTTCCAAAACACACTCTGGTTCTATGAACACTGTTGTATTCAAGCCACCTGAGGCAGAAGAAAGTAGAAAAACGGAGATAAAGGGACTCGAGGAAGGGAACATGGAGTTGCCTTTCAAAGCACCACAATTGGCTGCTTCCAGTAATGCAGATGTAGCAGAGGGTAGCAAAATAATTGAGACAACAGTATGTGAAGAAGGAAAGTTGGAGTTATCCTTTGAAGCACCTCCGGTGGATGATGTCACAAACATTGATTCTAACAGTATTGAAAGAGATGAGACAATAGGACACAAGGAATGGGGTAAAGACCTGCCCCTTGAAGCAGTCCATGCAGACACTCTTAAAATTTCAGACAACGAACACTTTGCAGCTAAGGCTGGGGATACTAACTTTGTGTCAGAATTTTACAAGAATTCCAGGCTGCACTTTCTGTCCACTTGGGGTGCAGAATTCAAGGAATTCACCAGCAAGCTCATCAAGTCACGAGTTGCCCAAGGAAAGACACGATCTCAGCCAAGCTCTGTGCCCACTCCCTACGGGAGGGTCATTATGCACATCGATATGGATTCATTTTTTGTGTCTGTAACTCTTCGTGACAAGCCACACCTCAGGGGAAAACCAATTGCTGTTTGTCATGCAGGCAAGGGAAACCCCGCAGAGATGGAGGGAGGTATGGTACAGCTACTGTAGCACTTCTATAAACGCGCCTTACTTTAGCTTTACCATGATATTTGATTTTCCAGCACATGCTTTCTTACATGCGAGACAAATCCCACGTGCTGAGCTTGGCTCTAGCGCAAGTGTGACCACGGTCATCTACATGTATTGCTAAGACAACGGCTTGGAACTCTAATATGAGTTGGTTTCGTTTCAAGCAAAAAAATAATCAATTTTGACGAGCGATGATTCTCACCACATACAGGACAAGCCTCAAAACGATTGTCCCCAGACAAGCTGGCCTCTTTCTTGAACTCCATGTCTGAGATTGCTTCATGCAGTTACGAGGCCCGCGACTCTGGAGTCCGCAACGGTATGTTCCTTGGGAAGGCCAGGCAGCTATGTCCCAGCATTATTTGCGTGCCGTACGAGTTTCAGAAGTACCGCCAAGTTTCTCAGAGGCTCTACGAGATTTTGGTGAGCTACACGCATGAGATTGAGGCAGTCAGCTGCGATGAAGCCTACATTGATGTGTCTAATAGTTTGGATGGTTAGTGGTTTTTATATTTGCTAAAACGAATTCAAGTGAAATAAACAATAAACTGAAAAGTTTAAACGGTATCTCTGTCTTCTTACAGAAAACACAAGCCCTACTGATCTTGCTCAAAAGATTCGTGGCGACATATACGAGGCAACTGGCTGCACAGCATCCGCTGGCATTTCTTTTAACGTGTTGCTGGCTCGAATGTGCACTAAGAAAGCGAAACCAAATGGACAGTTTTACCTCTCGCGTTCCGACAACGTTCAAGAGTTTATGGGTATGAATACAATGAACTTTTTACCACAACACACTAGTTTCTCGCTCTCTGATTGGTCGATTTAGCGTGGTAAATAAGAGTCCATACAATGATGCTGACGCCAGCATGTCACGTTTTGCAGCGAAATACTACGAAAGTTTCCTGTATATTTCTAAATGTTGTGGTAAAAAACAAATTTCCACTGGTTTGCCGTGATGTGGACTCTTATTTACCACGATTTACGTCATCACATGGTCAAAATTAGTTGCGGACTCACTCGGCGAAGCGCCTCGTGAGTCCACAACATTTTGACCATGTGATGACGTAAATCGTGGTAAATAAGAGTCCACACCACGGCAAACCAGTGGAAATTTATTAAATTTACAGTAATGTAAAGTAGCGGCTTCGATACGTGGTAGTGATGGTGATATGAAAGCAATACTGTAGTAGTAATAGAGCCAGTGCAGTAGTAGTGTTAAGTTACCGTACAGTGAACAGCAGGAGGAGCAACACCAGAAGTAGTAGTTGTAGTAGTGACCAACTTCAATTCACTCTGTCTTAGTGTAAAATGAGCTTCGCATAGAACAATACTAGTACTTTTACTTCTGTTTCGTTAACAGTGACTTTAACTTTTTCCCAGGACTTCAGAGTGTGAGAGATCTGCCTGGGGTGGGCTGGGCATTAAATGAGAAGCTGCAGTCACTGAACATCCGAACTTGCGGTGAGTTGCAAAAGTTGAGCCTCCAAGCACTTCAGCGGGAGTTTGGGCCCAAGTCAGGTACGTCCCTGTACCAGGCCTGTCGCGGAGTCGATGACAGACCGCTCAAAACAGAGCACAAGAGAAAATCGGTGTCGGCAGAAATCAACTATGGCATTAGGTTTACTAAGGTATTACTATTTCTTGTTATGAAGTCGTGTGAACGAGTGTACTCTCCATATTTTAACTCAAGAACATAACGACCCAACGACCCAAGATCAGCTCAATTTCACATACTCAGTGTATGTCCGGCTTTTGTCTTTTAAAATGGATATTTCTTGAGCTTGGCGATCTTTTCTAAATTTGAAGATTTTTTGTGAACGTTTATTCCAGGATTCGGAAGCCGACAAATTTATCGAGGAGCTGTCATTGGAGGTCCACAAGCGACTCAAGGCTGTTGATATGAAGGGTAAATGTGTTACTCTGAAGGTAAGTAAATCACAGCAGTAAAAGTGGGCAATGATTACAAAGAAATTGTGAATAGTTGGTCCTCAGGCGGGCCCCACTCGGGCTACAAGGCGCAAAGTCATAACATGTCATTTTTTGTGGAAACATTACCTCAACCTGCCGTTTACATCTTTTCCTTTCAGTTGAAAGTTCGTAAAGCGGGTGCCCCCATGCCGAGCAAATTCATGGGCCATGGAATATGTGACAACATCGCCCGCTCCTGCATGTTGCCAATGGCAACAGACGAGAGCGCCGTATTTTCAAGAGAATGTGTGACACTGTTACGTGACCTAAAAGTTCGTGCCGAGGACATGAGGGGAATGGGGATCCAAGTGAGCAAACTGTCACCTTCTAGCGAATGCAGTGGCTCAAGAACGTTACTTGACTTCATCAAACTGCACAAAGGAACGACCCAACCTTTAAGAGAGAGCCACCAAGAAGAAGCAATGCGCATAGCGGAAAGAGAGGAAGGACCTGCAAACAGAGTCTCGCCTTCTTCTGTTCAAGCGATAGAAAGTAAGTCAGATGATTAGCTTTCCTCTCCAGTCAGTTCCTCCCGCCTCTCTAGGCAGTCAATCAACTTTTTAAGGAAAAGAAGTTTTAGAAATTTGACGAATTTTTAGTCCCTATTTATATCAACTTCTTGGTCAACAAAGTGTAGGGAACTTAGATTAGTTAAAGGGACCGTGTTGGCCTGGTTAATCAAATGTTTTTTTCTGGAAGGCTGGAATTTGGTTCTCAACATGAAAGAAACGTATAAGCCATCGAAGACAAGTAATGAACCTTTCAGGCCAAAAGAACCTACTTTTTTCAAACTCGTCCGATGAAAATGGTTGCCCTAAAAATTTGAACAACTGGGCCCAGGGTAAGGATATGTTTATATATGAATCGTTTTGCTACTGTTTTCTAAACCTTTGCCCTCAATAGCGGAACTGAGAGTATTGTGCCTACAGATAATTACTAATTGTAAATGTCACTCCCAAAAATGGACATTTCTGACTTCATCTGTCTTAGATGTGCAAGTGACACCTCGAGACAGTGGCCTGCCCCCATTGCCACGCTTCTCTCCTCCGATGACGTCATTCCAAGCAGTACAATGCGTGCGTCCAGACGACGGTCTGCCGTCGCCGTCGCAAGTGGACCCGACAGTACTCGCCGCTTTACCGGAGGATATCCGGAGAAGTATCGAGAGGAGTTATGCGGCCAGAAACCAGCACCTGCCCGTGTTCAAGACCAAAACTCCCGAACATAGAGTGAGTGGTTTCCTCTTTCTTATTCTTTTTCGAATGCAAACGTAAGTGCAAGAAAAAAGGGAAAGGCATCAATCAACGCCACTTCAACTCCCATCTTTGAACCAATTGAGCCCCTGAAATCGTTTATTTTTGCTTTCCATTCAGAGCCGAGTTCCTGTCTACACTCCGCTTGCCGCCAAAACCGTCACACACACGCGAGAAGAGTCACTATTCACCGAATCCCTACCCACCCCCTCACGGATTGACCCTGACTTTCTTAATGCTCTTCCTGATGACGTGCGTCAAGAGGTGGAGATGACTTACCGACTGCGCATGCCCGAGGAAAAACGGCATGGTGAAGCAACTGATGGAAGAAACAACCCAGCGAGGAGAGGGGAGTTTGAAGAACTTACGTGCTCTGAAAAGAAAGATGACACCAAGTCGAGCTCACGAGCAACAGAGGTAAAGGGTATGAGCAGAAGTAACGTGGGGCATAGCTAATTGTAGGGCGAAATAAGTCCAGTAACAGGACAATAAAAGTGCAAGTCAAAAAGATCTGTAATTCTTACGAAATGGCAATAGATTGCTAACCAGTTTGTATAGCTTTGGATCATACTTGAGTATCTACATTTTCATTTTTTTTTTTTATGTTCTAGGTTAGTCTCGGTGGAGCGGTGAGCTTTCCTGATGTGAAGAAAGTCCTGAAGGAATGGACTCTTCAGTGCGAAGGTTCGTACTTGGTGTGTGAGCGATTAATTAATTTGCTTATACATAAGATTGGTTGACCTGAACTGAGATCCTTGTATTGACACGCGTCCACGTGACCCAGAAAAGCATCACTCGACTGTTATCTCACACTCGCGCCCGTTTATCTTGATGCTTATTGTGAACTGGCTTTACGTTTGGCGAACAGAACAGTTTTACTTAGTTTACATTTGGGCAGTCTATTTATAGTTATAATCAATATACAACACGTGATACTGGGTAGTAATGTTCTTGTAAGTAGTGAGTAATATAGTAGTAGGTAGTAAAGTAGTTAGTAGTTTAGTAGGAGTAGAAGTATTGGTATTAGCTGTTAGTAGTGGTAGTAGTAGTTTTTAACAGAAGCAGTAAAAGTAGTTGTTGTAATAGAAGCATTATTGGTGGGCAGTGTTATCGCTTCGTCATGATTAGTAGTGGTGTAATTAGTCTTAGATAAAACTTTCGTATTAACTCTCAATTACTCATTTTCAGTTCCTTTGAAGGAAGACATGGAGGAGGTGTGTGATTACTTGCTAAAGTTAATCGACGACAACAATTTGGAGCGGGTGTCTAGCGTCCTAAAGTTCTTGTCAAGGTACTAACTCACGTCAGGACCATCGCGGAAATACGATCGCATCATTTCTAATTCAGCGGCTAGTTTTAGGAATTCCCCTTGAAAACCGCTCCGTGCAGTTGTCTGTTTTTGTTGATTTAATACTATTTGTTGGTTTTTGAATTTCAGAGTAATCCAAGGTCTCGAAGAAGAAGAGTCTTGGCGGTCAGCGTACGGCGTACTCGTAAGCTGCGTACAGGAATCGATGACCAAGCGTTATGGTTGTCGGTTGGTCGTGTAATATTCGTGCAAGATTCGGTAACCGAGGGCTTAGTTGTCGGTTGGTCGTGCAATATTCGTACAGGAGTCGGTGACCGAGGGCTTAGTTGTCGGTTGGTCGTGTGACATTTAAAGATATAAACAGAAGACACTTTACCTCGGTTACATTTACTTCAGGAGTTAAAGGATTCAACTGAAACTCGACCAAATCAGGAAGGTTTCGAACAATTATTGCATGCACGTGCATCAACTACTATTATACTGCTGCTCATGTATTCATTGTGGAATAAGAGTCAGCTTGATTTCTATTTCTAAGATAATTATCCACTAATACCACACACAAGTCAACTTGTAGCAGTACGCTTCACAAGTACCTCTCGGCCTTATCAATAATCACCAATTATACAATATTTAATTATGCGGAAAAATTATTTACTCGAGGTTCAAGTTCAGCTTTCACTTACCAAGAACTCGGTCTTGCTATTCAAATTAAACGTGGCGTTCTTTGAAGCTGTGAATTTCTGTGAATTACTAGTATTCAAGAGTCGTTTGAACAAATCAGAGAAACTTAAATTCACACCAAAAAACGTGGATTAGCTTCCCGGCATGGAGGCAACACAACTCTCAGCACTCCATGTCAACCAAGGATAAATAGAAAACTCTGCTGAACATACCAAGTATGACAGAGCTGACAAACTTTATCATACAAAGGCGTTGAGCGCGAACTCGACGCTGGACTACGGGCTCGTAAACTCTGGCAAGTAAATTGACTGGCAGAAATTCGACTGAAAAAGGTCACCTTTAAGCTCATTTTCAAATTGATAAGGTTTCCTTAGTAAAGTCGATCTAGTATCGATTTAAAAGTTTGCAATACTAGTCTAAAGTACAATCTTGTGGATGACGCCATGTTTGATGACGTCGTGCTAGATGTGTCAGGTTGAATGACGCCTTATTGGATGACGTCACCAAAGATTTGTCAGCTCTGTCATGAAGTATTCAACACAATCAAATGACAGCAGCTTCGACACACTGCTGACCAACGCCCTCTTTGCATATAAATTAAATATCTCTGCATAAATTATATAATATAACTCTGTGAATAAACTAATATATAATATTAGCATAATATTCTACTATTTTAGACCCTATAGTCAGAAATACTTTGTTCGCTGAACAAGCACCGGAAAGAAAATATCTCTTTCATGCAGTCTATTGGTTGCTAAAGAAAAAATTCCATCTTCTCAAATTTCAGAGAAGAAACAAAACTATTGGCAAAATCTGGGAGTTTCTTGAATCTCCCCCAGGCCCTAATGTAATGTTTCGTTGGCCCAATGGGATAAGATGAATGTTAACATTAACAAAATATATTAGAATTAATCATCAAAATCCTTTTGCCCAAGTGCTCTTTAACAATACTGGTGTTAGCTCAGCTATATAAATAACACGGATAACAACGATCGACTGCAGCAGTGGAAACGACTGTCCTACTTCACCCCAAAGCTCTTTACCAGTGCTTGTATCAGCTTGTTCATAAATAACAGAGGAAGATCATTTCAAGATTAGTATCATTAGTAACAATAGCAAACAACGGCTCTTACGACCATCTCAAACAACGTCTGCGGACTCTGCGATGGCAACCCGACGAGGCGCGGTCTGAAAATGAAAGGCCACTAAATTTCCCCCAGTACCTTTCGGCCGACGGGGACTGGCTCTGCAAAGAGTTTATTCAGATATACGTGCAGTTTAGCCGCGCTCGTAAATTATCAGACATTAACGCTGTTTGAGTTGACGTCAGAAGCCGACCAACACCTTTTCAAGGTAAATTAATCAAGAAACAAGAAAAATAAACTAAAATAAGGAGGAGGCAGAGGTTAGACGTCCGGCATCTCGTCTTCAGTCTCTTCTCGGCTTTCATCATCCTTATCCAATAGTGTGTGGTGTTCCGACATGGCTTGCTTGGCTCTGTAAGCCTCGCGCTTGATGGTGATCTCTAAACTCTGAGGGATGTCGGGTACCAACATGTCAATCAACCGGGAGATGAAGAACACGAAGTGCTGCAAGAAAATGGCCAAGTAATATCAGTAACTTATAAACGTTACATTTATGTCAAGTCATCTCGACGTCTTTTTACCTCAAATATGATGACAAAGCCCAGTCTGAGTGAGAGGAGATGCCAGTAGAATCCTGTAAAGTGGCCATTTTGGTCACGGAACTCTGGGTACCTGCAAAAGACCAGTAGTATGATCAGAACAGCACTTTCAAGAGGAAATACACGTCGTGTATTCAAGTGTGATTGCTGATGTTCCCATGAAAAGAAGTACAGATCACAGCATAGTTTTTCCAAGAAATGCTACAGATCAGGACCCGGTTGTTCTAAACTCGACTAAGTTAATCCAGGATTCAAACTATTTCTTTCATTCTCTGAAAGCTTGTTCGAAGACCAACTAAAAAGCTTCCTTTAACTCAAAACTTATCAAGGACGCTGAGTTCTGAGCAAAACTTTCATGTTCCCAGGCTAAAGATGACAAAATATTTGCTCCTAATCCAGGATTAGCCTAATCGTGCTTTGAACAACCGGGCCCAGGTGCAATAAGAATAGGCGGTATTTTTCCAGGAAAAGTGAACTGAACAAAGAGAGTACAATTGACAAGATAGACAAGATAAAATGCGTCATGTGACAGAGAGGAGAGGGAGGGAGGAAACAATATATTCGCTACTCGTGCCGTTAGAAATCTTTAGTGACGTCTCAGTAGTGTTTCCTGTCGCACTATTCGGTGGTGCAACTCCACTTGTTCATAAAGAAAGAGTTTTACCTGCAGGGATGCATCGTAGTGTTGTGGGGAGCCCAAGCCAGTGAGAAGTTGGTGTAACCTTTCAAACTGTGGTCGGGTGAGACGATCGCTCGATACAACAGCTTTGGCAAGAAGGTGGACGTGAACGCAATCAAGAAAGCCTGGTGAACGAAAGTCCCTCTGTTAGTCAAATGTGCCGATAATTACTATAGACTGGAATATATATATATATTTTTTTATACAATGTTGTGGTCGTGATGATGTTGATGACGATGATATAATGATGATAGTGATGATGATGATGATGATGATGATGACGACGATGATGATGATGATGATGATGGCGATGATGACAACGATGATGATTATGATGATGATGATGATGATGATGACGACGACGACGACGACGACGACGATGATGATGATAATGATGGTGATGGTGACGATGATAACGATGGTGTTATGATGGTAATGATGATGATGATGACGATGATAATGATGATGATGATGTTGACGATGATAATGATGATAAAATCAATGACTTTTACACTACAGTAAACATTGCTAACAGTAATAGTGACAATGATAAATACACCATCAAACAAAACTTACGTTGCTAATGACTGCCACTTTGGCCACAGTATCCAAAATGTCAAACCAGATGCCGATGTCCTGTGCTCTGTCAGCTATTGTACGCCGAACTTCGTCTACGAACTTGTCCGAATCGATACGAATCTCAAAGATATTGTTCGCCAGGGCGAAGAACGGAGCCAAGGGAAACGCAGCCACGAAGATGGTAATGAAACCAAACTGAAGAACTGCACAAGATAAACAAGAACAAAACTAAGAATGTAAGATGTAGAACAAAAAAACATCTAACAGCAAAGTCGTCATCTTGGAGCAGTTCTTGGCTACTGTCAAAAGTAATCGTGTGATTGCTCTATTTCTACGCTATTGGAGTAAAGTTTGGCAGTATTTTCGGCCAATCAGGAACAAAAAAGGTGACTGCTATCTGCTTACGCAAGCAAGCGGAGATGGAGTACCTTGAGGAAGGGACCAATCAGCAATAGGAGGAAATTTCCTCGCACTACTGATTGGTCCCTTCCTCAAGGTAAAATTATGCCAAATTGGTTTGGCTTCTGATTAGTTGAAAGCTTTCCATAGTCTATAACCTCCGTGACTGACGGTGTTCTTATAAAAACCTCTATCATTGTAATTAATTTGTACGAAAAACAGTTTCAAAAGGAGAAACGAAAGAACTCACTCATTTCCAGATATTCTTGAAACAGTCCCTCGTTCTCAACCAACTCGTAATCCTCTTCCCAGCGGGGTTTGATCTCTGTTTTCGATGTACCTCGCTTCTTTCTCTTGACCCACTGCTTGAGCATCCTGCAGTTCAAACGAACACCAGGACGAGAGACAAGTATGCATCAATATCATAACAAAAGTAAGACATATAAATAGGGATTCTCAATGGGAACCTCCCGTCCACAGTCTCTTGCGCGCCGAAATCCGCCATTTTACTGCACCGAAAGACGAAAGCAGTACATTTGCAATCCATTTCCATCCGACCAGTTTGAGAAAAAGGTTTAATATCTTTTGGTCTAACATTGGCACTTGCCCTTTTTTCATTCACTTATTAGTGCGTTTTTTTTTTTTTTTTTGTTTTGTTTTGTTTTGTTTTGTTTTTGTTTTTGTTTTTGTTTTTTTTGTTTTTTGTTTTTTTGTTTTTTGCTTTTTTTTTTTTTTTTTTTTTTTTTTTGTGGGATTTGTCACACACATCTGGACGTAAATGTCGAAATCTTCATTCCTGTTATTCGTGTCACTCATAACCCACTTTACTTACGGGATGACAATTTCCTGCACATTGTTGATACATTGTTTGCCCACCATGATGATGACAAGCTGTTGAGCCAACTCAATGAGACAGCCGCCGAGGCCACACTGCATTTTGGGAAAGAAAAAACAAAGCTATATATTAAACGACCTCTCCTACTACTAGAGTCACTGGATAACGGACATATTGCCTTGACCATTTCACTTCCAAGCTCAAAATGTAGAGTATTTCAACCTTTTAATAAAATAAATAAATAAATAAAAAAAAAAAAAAAAAAAAAAAAAAAAAATATATATATATATATATATATATATATATATATATATATATATATATATATATATTTATGACCCATCAAATATTTCCTCCCGCGCGTGATTGGTGGAATCATGACACGTGACCGAATAATACATACATATATACATATATGTATACATACATATATATGTATGCACATAGTTGATCAAGAATTACCTCTTCTTGCCTCAAACCAAACAATCGTCGGTAATGTCCTGGGTATCCAACCATTCTGTTAAAGAAAAACACACACGTATACATTGTTACTACAGTAACGAATGCAAAATGCAGCAAATTCAACAAAATAAGGCTATATTTCAGTTGGCAGGTTATGCACACTTGATGAAGTTAAAGACTATGCAACGTTGATTGGATAAACAAATAGGATGACATTAAATATAACTCATGCATGAAAGGAGAGATAGATTAAATATGCTGATTGGACTAACAGATGTGCACGTTGACTGGATTAAATTACAGATAAAGGCAAAAGCCGAGATGCAAGCAAGCAAGCACAAAACGGGACAATTTTTCTCAACCACAGTGCTTTGCGCGCGCGTCCAAGGAAAGGCGAAATTTGAAAATATTTTTGACGTTATCCGCTCTTGTTTTTAGATACGGAAATTTTCAGCTACACCCAAGCGTACAAAGTATCATGGTCTGCGGCTCAAAATATAATAATAATAATACTCACTTTCCCTTGAAGAAGGCGATGTAGAAGATGGAGGAGTAGAAGTTAACAAACTGGAAGACGAAAACCTTGAACGTAAGGCTGTCCTCGTACTCAGTCTGGGTACGATGCATCTCTGAAGAAAAAAAATGTCAGATCAGACAGTTGCATTTTGTATAGGTAACCACGTTCATCATTCGTAAATCTTTGCAAACTAAAGTATTTGATTTCCGAGAATTTGGTCACGTGACCCCAAATGGCCAATAAAATTGAGCAAATAACAGTTTTAACTTACCCCAGTGTGTCAGAGCCAACGCCACCCTCTCATACACCTGAAAGTAGCAAAGAATAGACACTTAGCTCTGCACACTCCTGGTAAAAGTTACGTAACATAGAGCACAGACCAAGTAAACGAACTTAACATTAAATAATTATTGTGTGGCATCTTCCGCTGAGAAAAGGACGTGGCTTTAGTTTGCCGGGCCAAAAAAAAAAAACGTTAATTTATGGACTTGTAAATTGACCATTCAGAGTGTACTTACTGTTTGGGCGATATAATACAGAATTATTACTTACTCTGCTCAGTATCATGATGATCATCAAGTTCACGAACGCTCCAGTGATGTTGGCAATTTGAGGAGCGCGCTTTCGCGTAGTTGGATTTTGCGCCAGCGGTCTGTAGACCAGCAGCTTGTACACGATCACTCCCACCATGAACACCAATACCAAAGAAACCTGCAAGAAAGGCAGGGGTCAAACGTCATGCGCAAAAGAAGAACATAAAGCAGTAAGATGGAAGGTGTACGATCAAAACAACATAAAAACCAAGCTACAGCAGCATCGTGACTTTGCTTTTCACGTACCATAGTGATAACAATTGCTATTCCCGAGAAAATACGAGGAGTTCGTTTCTCGTCTGGAAAATGCGGTTCTAGAATTCCTGTCACCGGATTTCTTTCAACTGTTGGTGCTAATGCTGCAAACGTCGGCCGAGGGCGCTCCTGTGGCGAAAATGGCGGGAAAAACGCGGAAAGTTTCAAAGACTAGAATAAAGCAAGCCAAAGCATACCATTTCAAAATGCAACATGCAGATAAGAAGTTTCTTTGAAACTCATAATTACCTCTTCGTCTTCATACTCCAACACGTCCCAGTGATAGGCCACTGTAATTTCCTTTCTTTTCCAGAACTCCAGAAAAAACACGGCTAAAATAAACGCGTAATTTGTTCAATTCGTGAACACAAAGATCGAGGGTCAACGCCCTGATATTTATCATTATACTTTACTCAACAGAGTAAAGTATATTGATAATTATTACACGACTTCACATTTTCGAGTGCAAATACGGGCCAAAACGAGTGCAAAGATGGGAGCGTATTGCACTCGTCAGGAACCAGATCAACTGGTTTATTAGCTTACGTGATCAGTTTTCGCAAGCAAAGTTTACGAACGCGTCATTTTTTTGTTCCATTTTGCGCGCGGCGAGAATGTTTGCCCTGCTTCGTTTGTCGTGTAATAAACAATTTATTACACGAAAAGTCGTGCAATACGGCTGTATTTTTACTCGTCAGTTTTATTTTTTCTCGCCTGAAGCAGGCTCGAAAAAATAAAACCGACTCGTAAAAATACTCCGCCGTATTGCACTCCTTCCCGTGTAATAACCTCTTTTTATTATAAACACGAGTGTTTTACTGGAAAATATATCGTGCGTAAAATCCATACGAAACTACATCCGGGACCCGACTGGCGTATTTTCCATATCCTCACGTGAAGATATCGCGAGGCGCTCGTTCGTAAAATATTGTTTTTACCACTCGAAAATAAAATTCATATCTTCGCGCCGCCGTGTAATATCCTCTATATATCAGGACGTTACTCACACAGGCACACAGGGACTTTACTCACACAGGCACTCTACTCACCCCAGAAGGAGACAAATATGGCGAAGAAAACTGTTGCTGCGTTGTCAAACAAGTACGACACCTTGACAAGTTGATAAAAAAGTTCGAATTATTAATTCCTCTCTTCAATCTTCTCGGTAGTTATGCACATAAACACGTTATAAAATTGAAATACCAAAAACAGTTTAGAAAAATTCGTGCTTCACAAATTCCAGATGCACACAAAAACTTGAGTTTGCTGGAAAATGGAGATGAAAGTGACTAACACTTCTGTTTTACCTTAATGAGCATACAGCTGTCTTTGAGGTCGTTGTATGCGCAACCCAAGTCTTCATCACACAGGGGACACATAATGAACGACTTTTCTGGGGCATCACACACTTCCGACCTGGAATAGGATACGATTAACTACTGTTATTTGACTGATCCGAGCATTTCATGAACAGAGCGGGTATCTGCAGGGGTTTTGCTGGTTAAGAACTCGTGAAACGTATCGTCTGAACCGCGTGTTACCTTTACTGATAGTACTAGAATACAAAATAATTTGTTTCTCGGTCTCTTGTCATTATATTATCATCACGGCTATACGGACAACAAACACTATCGTCAACACCATCATCAACACAATCACCATCACCATGATCGTCACCATAACGATCACATGATCATAGCCATCACCAACTCATAAACAGCAGCTCTTGATCACTATCATTATCCACCACCACTCCCATGATGCAACCACCACCATCGCTGCCATGATCATGATCCCTCCCACTATCATTATCTATAGTATCATTATTTACAGAAGTAAAACGTTTAAATAAAAAATAAAAAAAAGTGTAACTTTGTTACTTACGCTGGTAGGTTGTCAGGACCGTTGATCGTAAAAACGCCGTACATGAAGACAAGCAACCCCACAAACGAGGGCATAATCAACCAGGCAGTGTACTGACCTAAACAGATTGAAGAAAGTGCGATCGAAATTGTAAGCAGTGAAGCCACTGTAAGCTCACCTACTTTGTTTCACTATTTTTTTATGAAACTCCTATTTTAAAACCGATTGGCTTGAGCGTGCTTCCGATCAACTTGTTTGTTTGATGATCGTTAGTGGAAAAAAAACGTTTCTTTACCTTATTCAACAGGCAACAAGACGCATATGGAAGGAACAGAGGAATATAAAGGATTGAACGCTGGTGGGAAGGAAATGAAGAACAGAAGGAAAAAGGATGACAAGAAGGAAGGAAGAAAACGAGGAGGAGGAACAAAACATGGAAGGAAGGAAGAAGATGAGACTGAGGGAGGAAAATAGAAGTGGCAGAGGAAGGACTGAAGGTAGGAAACGCGAAAGGAACTAAGGAAGGAAGAAAGGAACGGTACAGAGGAAAGAAGGAAGGAAGGAGAGAGATTTAAAAGGGGGGCAATAAAGATGAGTCTGGACGTCTGCACCAGGAGCCAATGAACTCCAGTAGTCTGGACATACAGCAGTAATTAGCCCGCCCACCACAACACCGTCTAATAGTAGTATTACAATAAATTAACGTACCGAGCCACGCGAAGTAGATTCCAATCTTCTCGCCAAAGTATTCCCTGCAAAATGTTTAATTTCTGTTAATTAGGTTTCCCAGCGACACTTCTCCACAACAGAACGTTGGACACACACACACGCAACCGCGGTTTTAGGATTTCGTCTTGGCGCATTGAACTACATTATTTTTAACTCCGATAAATAACACTGAGATTTTAAATTTAAAAAAATGCCCGCGGACACCCGCTGACTAGGCCAGCAGTACTCCAAGACATGGCCGAGAAAGACGATTTTGCCACTGCCTACTAACAAACTCCACAAACCTGATGTGGTCCAGGGGCTGGTATTTGTACCATTTCCCCCATCGGGCCCAATACTCTTTAAGAACCTGTATAAATTAAGCAAATAAAATAATATCAATAAAGATGAAATTGCTATGCATATATTCCTCATCGTGTGTGCGAGAGTTCACGAGTTTACTTGTGTATGTGTGCGTTTGTGCGTGAGTGTGCGAGTGCATCGTGTCACCTGTCTTTTGTTCAGCTTCACTTCCTCTGGTCCATGTGGACCGTGCCAGTCTTTGGGCAACGCACTCGGACCCTGAGAGAAAAAGAAAGAAATAATAAAGCAACATTCGACTCCTGATGCTTTGTGGGTAAACATTTTAAAGAAAAACCCATCGTACTTCACGGCCGGGGGGGTACTCCCTATGATCGGCTATACGGGGAGGCTCCGCCCGAAAGGGGTGTATTTTTACGATCGAGGTATAAAAAAGGGTATAGGAAAATGACGTTTTTTAGGTATTTTAAAGGGTCAATAAAAAGGGTGGAGTGAGGAAATAATTTTGGTATTTTAAAGGGCTACGAAAAACGCCAGGAAAAACCCGGGGAAAAAAACGGCGGAAGACCGGAAACTCCGCCTTGTTAAAAGTGGGAAGCACCCTGCCATGGAATCGTCTGCCGGACGCTCGGGCCAGACCCTGATCAAAGGTATATAAAAGGGGTGCATTTGTACTGGAGGTATATAGGGTCCCGATTTTTCCCCCAGGATGGTATTTTAAAGGGTAAGGGGTTGACAGTCCGGGCGGAGCCTCCCCGTACAAAAGTCCTTTGAGTACCCCCCCCCCCCCCCCCGCCCCCTGGGCGCTCGATTCGTGCGCTCAAGATGGTGACTCAGTTTCGATACAGTCTCTAACAAATCGTAGCTGTGTCCCTCATCGCGCCGTAATGTCATTGAGACGAAAATATTTTTGTCAGTCTAGTCATTTCTTGTCCATTTTTTTCGGAAGTTTTCGTAGTGACCGATTGAATCTGAAATGGCCGACACTTTCGCAAAGGATCATGGCTAATTGTACTTCTGGCACGCTGATTGGTCAGTGAATGAAGGATGGATTTGTCCCGATAAAGTGGACATAAAACGCTGGTCGATATTTTACGAAGAGGTTTTTCTTTTTCTTTATAAGAGTTGCCTGTATGTTGCAAGTGTGAGTTTTTTGTTTTTGTTTTTGTTTTTGTTTTTTTGTTTTGTTTCTGTTTTTTTGGTTTTTTGTTTTTTTGAAAGTAAGTTGCAATTTTTCCCACCCACCCACCCACCCACGGGAAATTGCTTTGCAAATATTCCGACGTGAATGACTGGAAACGACCTAACATGCTCGATGGATCGTGGCGGAGATATTCCATCTTCTGCTGGTAAGTCGCCCTTTCTCTTTCCCCGCCCATCAGAGCATAAAAAAAAACAACGTGATACCAGTAGCTTTTGCTCACAACTATAACTAGAGAGTTATTGTGATTTAAAGTAAAAAATACCGGGTTCATTGCAACGAATGAATGTCGCTTCCCTCATATACTCCTCCGAAACAAAAATTGTCAAGAACTCGTGTTCTGAGCAAAGACCCTCCCGTGTATCTTCAGGTCAGATTACAAGGAGAAATTAAGACCAGAATTATCCTGATATTATGTGATTCGATGGGGTTTTGCCTTTGCAAAGGAAATTGAGATGCGCAACGCTGAAGCTGCTCCCATTTGTACATTTCATTCACACACGTGACAACGCTCGACTGGATATATGCAGATTCTATAAATTGTGATTGTGCTTTTGACAGGGCCCTGGCCACCGTTCTCGCACTCTTCTAGGTTTGATGAAGGTAAGGCATGTCTCCTTTGACTAAATGTGAAGCAGCTCATAGCCTCTTATCATATATATTTTTTTACTCTTCTTACTGGGAGGAATGGTTAAAGTTTCAATCTTACCACATGGAGAGGGTAGCCAGCCTTGAACACTCCTTCATCCACAAGGCGATTGATTCCTGAAAGATAAAGTTCCCGTGGGAACAAATAGTGCATATTATTGCACTGATATCATGGCAGTTTCATTGAGCATAAAAATTTTACTTACAATGCCTTGTTACTGACTTAGTAAAATATGCTAAAAACAATTCAGTCTTGAGATTAAATTGCCAAGAGGAATTTTCATCTAACTAGGGAGTAAGAAGTTAGAAAAATGTCAGCTCTAGTCTACTATCTCACCAATTTCGCCTCTCTGCCTTTTTCCGTACGGAGCAGTTTCCATGATCTCATAAACCTGTATAGATTAAACATGAATTATGATCAAATCATACACATTTTCCACCACTTCCTCTTAATTGTGCCATTGTTTTTTGATCGATTGTTGAAAGTCAATATGTGATTGTCATTGCTACTTACAATACTCTTGGGTTGGTCCAATCAAGTTTTCAACAGTTATCAGAAAACAGCTGTATGTATTATATTTTGTCAGCGTGAGTGGATGGAAACATTCTTATTGTGACGATAACCTACCACTCTTGTCCTTTCGGTGTCAGTGAAATATGTATCTGGGTTTTCACTGCCAATAAATCTGAAAAGCACAAGTCAATTTAGTTATATAGCTTGGTCATGCGACAGAAACATCATTGCCTTGTGATACAATGAAGGACATGTTTACCCCTGGTCAACCCTGACACATTTGAGCCCCAAACCCATCCCACTTAATTTGTGGCTTATATAAATTACATATAACTGCACTGTCTTATAGAACTATGAAAAATGAACAGTGGGGCCTGAGAAACAATTCAGGAAAGTTTCCCTTAGCAACACTGCATGGAAACTGAGAACTTTCAGAACAGTAATAAAAAGCAAAAATTAACATTGCAAAAGCATGCACATCTTGAACATCATATGAATAATTAATATGTAAATATCTAATTATTTACTCTCCAAAACAAATTTTCTCCGAACCCCAGGGCAAGGGGATGTATGCAGCAATTAAAATATTGTACTTCTAGAAAAAATGGGTCATGCTTACTTATTCAGTTTATTGGCTTGAAATGTGCAGGTGAAGTAGTCATTTGGGGGGTTCGGCACTTCCTCATAGAATATGTTCGGCAGGCGAAACTTATTCAGCATCCTGTCAGACCAGTTGATCTTCTTTGAGGTGCGTAGCTGTAGAAATAAACATTATATAGCAGTATTAAGATCTGCCTGGGGTTAATATTAGACTGGAGCATCACACAATCCTTCAATCTATTATTCCTCCCTCCCAAGTCACAACCAAAAGTCTGTCCCATATTAACTAACTAACTTATCATCTAGCATGTCATAATATTGTGCTTACAAATACTTGTGTAAGTTCAGAGGATTTCAATATCTTATTCCAAAAATGGTGAAAGCAATTAAAGTTTTAAACAGAATCAAAATTTTAGCTACTGGTAGTTATAATTAATACAGTATCTGTACAGTCTAAGCATTTTGCCAGGTAATGCTGTATTTCTTGAGTGTATATGTGATGTCATCTTCATAATAGTTTTGTTGTTATTTCTTGCTTTTGTGTACATTGTTCATATTGGGAAGCTGTTGGAGAAAATGTTCAGTAAGAATGATGAACAAATATTGCTTTTTACCCTAGGTTTTAGAGCAAAATTTAGCAGAACTAACAAACTTTGAATGCAATGCATTGTACCTCAAGTGGAGCTCTGAAGTTCAGTTCCTCTGCATAGAAAAGTAGCACTTCCCATGGGGCATGACATTTGATGAAGTGCAACTTGACATTCTTGTCCTGCGTCACTTCCTGTTCCAAGAAGATGCATACTCAGTATTGGCAAGGAAGCAAAGGATATAACCCAAACAGCCCTCTCAACTACAGTGACTTTTGCACTATAAAGTCCTCGATCCACCATTGTTAGGGACCCCGGACGTCAAAAGATAAATTAGAAGTCCATTTCCTTCTAACTTGTTTGAGAAGATGGTATCTTTTGGCCTAAGAATACTACCATTGTTTCATCAGTAAATGCCTTTTATTTGCAGGAACCAAGTTAGCCTTGGGATTTTTAAACATTATAGATGTGAAAAAAAAAAAAAATTGGTTGAGAGGGCCCTTTTAATGTTAAATTACTTTCTAAAATAATGATATGGAGATTGTGTGCTGAGCACTAGGTATGAAAAAGGCTAAATACCTCCTCAAACTCAAGTTGAGACTTGGCCAGATTTTCCAAGAACTTTTGTCTCTTAGCAAGTATTTCCGGTGGAGGTTCTTTCTCTTCTTCTTCATACACCAAGACAAAATCTGATAAAAACATAGGTTATATATATATGTTATATTATATGATGCACTTTTGTATCATACACATCTATGCAGACTGTGATAAAAAATCAGATATACCACAGTATAAAACCTGTGTATCACAACTATCAGAAATCTAGGGATTTTTTCTGTACGATTATACAAAATGCCTATTTTGGGGCAGACAACTAATCTCTAAATTTGGACAGCTTGCAATTTTGTGAGCACTCTGCTCGACCCATATGTTTTTGGGTCAGTGGGACTTAGGGTCCTGATTGCATAAAATGCTTACACCCGGGACTGGGTGATAACAACAATAGGAATAACTTAATTACCAATCAACTTCAATTTTCTCCTTCCGTTTTTCACTAAAAATATACATTACAATAAGGAGAACTTGGCATTTCATAGCTTGCTCAGATGGTAGTTGATTAAACTATCAATTCTTACAGTACATTATCATACATGTTACTCTTAAAAGGTTGGGAGAATCTGCATTTTTAACTTGGGAGTAAAAGGGTTAATGCCTGTTCCCAGAGGTAAGTGTTTTATGCAACCAGGCCCAGGCTACAATATATTTAGAGCTGTTTCTCACCAATTGTCCTTTTTCCATCTCTGAAGTAGCAGCCTCTCTCTCCACTCATGTCCTCATCATCGTCCACATTCTTTAGAGAGAAACACAATGTTAGCACTTTAATTGTGTGAAAATGTGATAGGCATTTTACACCTGGGTGGGCTGGGGCCTCCCCATCCAAACCTAAACCACCAGCCAGATATTCAGACCCCTTTCAAGTGATGCACCTCACCATATGGCCATCATAGGTGAAATACATAGCAAGATGACAATAAATGTTTGTCAAGTGGTAGCTATACTCACAGAGCCTGTTGCTCTAAACATTATGACAGAAAGATGTTGCTACAGCAAAAACTTGAATGGCATTCTTGAAAATTTGCAGGTGCTGTTATATTCTTTAATCAAGTATAAAGTTGGCAAATTTCCAGTGAAAAAACAATATTTCTCACTCTCACTGCACCTACGATGTCATTTCACTAAACATTTTCAGTCTAAGCTTATAGCTTGTAGTTCAGCATGGAGAAATTGCAATACTGTGCTTGGATTCAAGTTATCAGACTATCAGGTCTCCTCACACTACTTGTGCATTTTGTTTAGAGAAGGTTGTGAGAATTTTGTCCTGGGTATGTTAAGGCTTGAATAGGAATAAATTATCAGCATAATGGACTCAACATTTCACTTATACACTGTATTTAACACAAACATTTTTCCACCAGGTTTCTGGAAAAATTAATTTAAATTACTTAAATAAGATATGTGCAGTCATTTAAAGTTAATAATTAAATATATATATATATATATATATATATATATATATATATATATATATATATATATATATATATATATATATATATATATATATATATATATATATATATATATATATATATATATATATATATATATATATGAAGAAAATGACAAGAGGTAATATTACATACTGGTATGTTGTACTTTATGTTTTATAGTTTTTGAAAATATATACATGCTTTCTATACATAAATATTGTATTTTATTACAATTTAAAATACCCAAGGAAACATGATCACTGCTATAATTTATTATATTATATTTTGTGAATGTATCATTGTTGTTGTTATTGAGTTGATGTATTCAAGTTGATTGTATACAGTTATTTTCATGTGTAGACTACACTGTACTGTACTGTACTGTACAAGTGTTGTGTTATTTTACTAGTGTTCTGACAACAATATTATTTTTTGGTCCCAAAACATTTTGAAACTTTACAAGAAGAAGGTGGAACATGTTAGCTTGTAATTGGACTATGTTGCCATCCCCAAAATACCTGCTCTTCCAATCATTTGAGAAGTACAGGTATGAGTTAAATCAGTCCATCAGAATACCAATTTCTCAAGTTCTTTGGAGAGATATTGAAAGTTAAATGATCACATCCATAAGTGTACATTGTCAATAATTTTAGTACAGTACTCTGATAAAAATTAAAACTCTAAATTATATAAGAAATCGTAAAGATGATGAAGATATTTGCAGTATCATTTAAAAGTTTTAGTTTTTAAGAAGAGGAAAAGAAGAAGACAGAACCTTGTAGTCGCTACTGTAAGTTGGCTCAAAAGTGTTATAAGAAGCCATTTCCTACAGAAGATGAAAGAGAGACAAAGAATTAGAACATCTAAGCCCCAGACAATGCCTTCTTCAAATATTGTGATTTTACTATCAATTTAGTCAAACTTCAATCTCCAAGGGACTGTGCTTGTTGAGTTGATAGAAGCAAACTTCTCGGAGTTGCAATACACGTAGTGAATTTTAAGCAATTTAGTGTAGGAGAAAATAACAGGTAATTTTGGATCAGACTAGGTGATATATGTATGCTATTAACCCATACAATTTGCTCTGGGTAGAATTAGGGCCTAAACACTTGGGGTTTAAAGCTTAATTTAAACACAATTTTATACTTTGCATTTAATTGGGAAGTACAGCAGCATGTACATAAACCTAGAGTTTAAAGTTTTATTGTATTTTAACTTTCTAAAAATTAATTTATATCACAAAATAATGTTTATTGAAGTGCATAATGTACAGAAAAAGTATTTTGCAGTGAACTACTACTACTAACTATAACTACTAATACTAATATTAATAATAATAATAGTTTCTTAAAAATGCACAAAACTGTAGTCTCTATGCTTTTTACAGTGGAAGAAATCAAATCAAATTTAAAAACACTAAAAAGTCATTATTAAATTAAGAAAATAACTTTATAAAATGAAATGTACAAGCCACCCCTGCATGGTACTAAACACAGTTTTTATATCTGACTTGATTAAAATATACATGCAAGATATTGAAGCAAAACTTCAACCAAGGGTATACACATTAACAAACACATTAATGTAATACTGTTCAGGCAGTCTGTATCCAAGCAAACAGCTTCAAATGCCAAGTTTTTAAACTGTATATCATTCTATATATTAATAATTACTGGCTCTTATATTTTTTGTTATCTGTTAATACTTATAGCACACTATCTTTAATAGGATACCCAACATGAGTTCGCAGGAGATGGGGCTCAGAGGCGGGAAAGTTATGCTATTGTCGTTCACGGAGATGATTGGCATGACTGCAGGAGTGGGTAGTCCTACTTACTGATAATTTAGATATATGCATCAATATACTGTACTTTTTTTATAGCTACACTACACAACAGCAGAGACATAGAAACATAATATGTATGGAAACATTTATATGTTATGTTCTTGTCATCCATATGATACTGTAGATTTTACAAACTTTCTAAACCTAACTTATAATTATAATATAGCTCATGAAACAGCCTCTTCAGTGATATAATATGTCATATTCATTTGCCCTTATCCAGGCATAATCCTTCCATGTGAAACTGATTTCCTCAGTGTATGAGCTAAACATGTATTTTATAAATTACTGGCAGTTTATGTATATCAAGGATAGCCACATATTTCATGGTGTCTTTACTACAGTAACCAGATAGTAGCTGTAAGTAGAGATTACTATGAGAAATCAGTCAGGTTTTTCTTTAAATTCAGTGAATATATATATATGTCAAATAGGATGACAGTAAAGTGATTACACAATTTTCAACAGTACCTGTTGAGACTCTAAATTGTCCAAATTGTCTTGGTTCTCTGCCAGTGGCTCCCCCTCATCAGCCATGCTCCCCAAATTTCGTCTTTGAGTACTTTATATACACACAATTTCCTTCTTTCCCCACTTATAATAATTATTTTTTATGGACCACTTAAGTTCCAGTTTAGAACACCAAGTGGTTTTAACACAGGAAAGGGTACCTGTTGTTTTTTTCTTGATCTAAAAGTCTTGTGTTTATTACCAATAAACCATCACTGCAGCAACAACTAAACATATTTCTGTAAAAAAAACAATATACTAAGAAACAGTAAGGTTACATATAAGAATGAATATAGTAACCTTTAAAAAGGTTGGATGTGGGAATATAAATATGTGGCACACTACTTGGCAAGTTAAGTTAAACATATCGCACTGGTAATTCTAATAAGTTGTGCCATTTGAGATTACTAATTTGTAACCAGTCACAAGAAGCTGGTACCTGCCGACATTTCTTAGTGATAAGAGCTTTATTCTCCAGTTGACTGATTTTTATCTCTAAGGCAAATTGTGTACTGATATATTTTAATTATACTATTTATGTGAAAAGCGAAACCTATACATGACATTTTCAGGAAGTAGGAAGTAAATTTAAGCTTATCTAGACAAGTATAGATTTAATATGTACCCAGTAAAGAGCAACACTGTCATTTCGTTTTGTATATGATTCTCTGATGTTGAATAGACTTTCTCAAACTTATAAAGTCAATACTGCTGATAAAGCATATATGAACTTGTTGTTCACTCTCACTGTTATCGTGAAATTACTGCATAGTTTGTACATAATTACGATATGAACATGTAGCAGAAAATTCGAATTTAGAAACCCGAGAAAGCCTTAAACGTCTATTCCGGAAGAAAATTAGTAAAAGCCCTAACCTTCTTGCGTTTTTTTTTTTTTTTTTTTTTTTTTTTTTTTTTTCTTTTCCTTTTATTTCTTTTTTGAGTGCTGTGGTGTCAATTAGATGCAACTGATTTGTACAACTGTTTTCAACCAAACCCTTGCCAGTGTTTGACCTTGGTCGCGATAGCATTGGGCGGCCGCAAGATCGCTGTGCATGAAAAGCGCCTAAACACACATTGATATTTAAGCTAAATCAAGCTTGTAAAGAAGCATTTTATTTTTCCGTTAAAATCCTTCGCTATTCTGCTTTTGTGATGGAAAGCGGACTTTGATAGTCGTCTCCCTCCACCGCAAGAGCTGTCAATAAATTTTCATGTATCGATTTTTACGACGACGAAATACAGCCAGATTCCAAAGTCCATGGCAAACTGTCTTGAATTGGAAGTTGGAAGATTGGTCGCGAGCTGACATGCATTGTATCCTTGCATTATAGTTCCTTTCGGTTGTCACGCAGTTTAGAATTGTATCCATAACAATACGAACGTCAAATCATTGTGTTCTTGTTTGTCTTGCGGCAATATGCAAATTTCTCTTTAAAAGAACAAAACAGTACCGAGCGAAGCGTAGAAATGTACGTAGAAAGCTGACACGGTACATTTACTACTTTTTTCCGCTTTGAGACTTTGAACTACGACTACCTAATCGTTGCAGAAGCCTAAAACTCCAGTCACTTTGACAATCTATAGTTGCAAAACATGATGTTTTTTAGAGCAGATTTAGTATGCAAAGCATATTAGATGCATATGTATGTAAAAGATAAACTATTTTTGTAGTCACGTTTTTTATACAGCCATCTTAGTTGTGCTTGAACTCTTTTCGCCAGCATCCATCGAGTACGCGGAAAAAAACACTCATGCAAGGTTTCGCTGACCGATTTTCCGTTTCGAACACGAACTTTAACCTAATTGAATTTGCAAACCGTTCTTACAACGAGTTCGGCTATTCTGCTCTCTCGAAGAATACACTGTTATACTGTCCTGCATATTTTTTATAATTACAAATTCGACAGAAAACTACATCATTTGAGTGTGAGTCGTCTAATTTTACTGTTGCCTTGCGAGAACTTTTTTATAACACGAAATTTATGCAATCTGTGTGTGCGGGATTGATTTCGACGCCCTGTTTCCATTTATTTTTAATTTCCTTCAGACTCTCTGCTGAGTTGGTCTTGGCGATCTTTGATCTCGCCTAAAACTCTGTCCGTTTAGTGGGGTCTCTTCTGAAAACAACTAACAGCGTTTATCTCGGCGATAAGAAATTGATGCGCAAGGTAATTTCAGTATGTTCCGTATTTGTACAACCTTCGCTCTGAGAATGAAACTGATTCTCGCGCGAAATACTCCTCGGAGTTTTGTCGCTTTATACTTGTGTAAAATATCTCAGACGGGAAGTACGGATATATTTGAAAAGTTCTGCTACGGTCGTTCATGTCGCCCGATTAAATTTCTGACATTAAATGTAGACTGCTGTCGTTTCATGAGGAGAGGATGTATATTTTGTTGCCGCGCATACAAAAAATAATTGTTACCATACAAAAAAACACATGCAAGAAGCTCCCAGAATACATGCAGAACACCTTCCCAAATAAATGCAAGAGGTTCGAAAGAAAAGCTGGGGGGAATTGTAACAAAAGTGTAACAAATACCAGACTCTCGTTGTAAGCGAGTGGATCCGTGTCATCCATGTTGCCTGTCCTCACGCGTTTATCGAAGTCAACGCCAGCGCTCGCCACTCAAGGAATCGAGTTGCCATTAAACACCAGAAAAGGAGCTCCGAGAAATACCAGGATATTCCCGCAAAGCGAAAATATCTTCCAAGCCAGAGCAACCCAGAATCGCTTCCGCGCCTCGCTTCGACTTTGCCAATATTCAAATTAGTTCCCGAGTTAAACTTGCAGCACAGCCCCCGCTTATTTCTCAACCAATAATAACGCGGTCTCTGGATTTGCTGTCACATTCCTCGTAACATCTGCCTGTCTCCCCATCAACCCGGCATGTATAAAATACACTCTTGCTGAGACTGCTATTGTTTATAAGAACTTGGGTGACCAAACATTTAGTTAAAAAGTTCCCGATATTGCAAGAAAAATAGCCGTTCCAAACTGGACCATCAATACGATGTATCAAAGCTACTAAATTAATTCAAATTCTTCAGGCACCACGGCATAACCATGTAAACACGACTTCTAGATGTGTCTGATGCCTTTGCACATTATTTAGCTCAACCCAGCGTGTTAGAAAGGCGAATTAAAATCCCCATGGGTTTAATGCACCTAAATATTTCACATTTCGCCTTCAATTCCGTTTCTTCCATGGTCATTCATGTACTACATTGATTGACGGGTACTTCTCCTTCCACGACGAGATTTTGTTTTGTCTTCTTACTGAAATTCGACTTCACAGGCGCAACAAAAACGAACGATAACGACATGAACCACACTTGTTTGAAAGAAGACATAAAAATATTGAACTTAGATTTGTGTGTGTGTGTGTGTGTACGTTTTTCTTTTTGACTGATCTGAGAATTCAATGAAATGCCAGTCCACCTGAGAGCTGCATCCGGGGACAAAACTCACTGGAACCCATACCAACAGAATCAAGTTACATACGTCTAACTGAGAGTATAAACATAATCACTCATGCCCCTCCCCTTCTATCTCCCTAAAATGTTGCTGAATTAGAGGGAATGGTGAAAATGAACGAGGGTTCACGCATAGGAACTGAATTCGTCCTATAAATCGGAGCTACGTCGTCTAATAGATAAAACTACAAGCGGGGCTTCCCGTAAAATACGGGAAAATGTTTGTGGAATTTCTAATCGTTCTGACTTTTCTCAGTTTGGAAATTATGCGACGTACAAACCATGGCTGATTCTCGAAACGTATACGTTTTATCTCTACACTCAATCACGGAAAAAAGTCTGACACTCGCTCATTTCCCAGGGTTCAAATTAAATTTTGTGCTCAATTGTCCCAGGGACAACCACAAGTCATGTTTTGGTTTTCCCATCTAATCTTTTGGTGCCCCACATTGTTTTGAAAAGCAGCATCATCATCATGCAGCAATAAAATTGCATCATTTTTCTCGAAGGCATATTGCATACTGTTTGGTTGCGCCCGAACATGTTTTTGGTTGTCCGGGACAACTTTACTGTCAACCATTAAATTTCGAAGAAGAAATTCCTTTTTTCCACGACGTTTGAAACCAGGCCGTTTCACTGACGAGCCAGCACGGCAGAACTTGTAGTCGAACTCAATTGGTTTCAAATATCGCGCTACAGACACTACACAGAAGCCCATATTCAATATTTTTAATGGCAGCACATGGATGATGCTTGAAAATTTACACAAGCCAACCAGCTACGCTTTCTTTAATTTACTACAGCAGTGAGGGGAAGCGGCGAGGGGGAGGCTATTTTTTCGGAACAGGAATGTTACCCAGAATAATTCACATTGCGTCTCATCCCGAAATAGTTCCAAAAGAGTGCAACCTACCACTAGTCCTATTCCGTGTAGACCCAAACAAACGCAGTCGCGATGTTACACCATTACTAATGAAACATCATCCACACACCGTCCCGTATTGTGAAGGCTAAAACCATTACTAATGAAACACGCAAAGCCTTCGTGCTTCGGAGCCATTATAGGGACCTTAATGTCAGCCCATTGCTAATGAGACAGAGTCGGTACCGTCTTCCTTCGTGCCCATCAGAAAGTGGTGATCCGAAAGGGCTTGCTCTGCCAAGTACTTTTCTCGCTTCATCACTTCTTCCAACTCGTGTGGGACGTCGGGTACAAGCATGTCGATTATCGCGGACACACCAAACACGATATGCTGCCAAAAGAGAAACACTTGCTTAAAGAAACCCTCGCACTGCTTTGCGCGCCCGTAAACAATGACATGTCCATATGAAAAAACAAACAAAACTGCGCTTTCTCAACCCTTTCACTCCTAAGATCAAAAATTAAAACAGATTTCCCTAACTTTCTAAGAAGAGAATGTACGAGTGACATAATGATAATTGAATTATCAAGGCAAACTATCAAGTGACAAAAGCTCAATATTGTGTGATATATCTCTGGTGAGACTGAAAGAGAAAATTGAAGTTGATCACTGTTGGGAGTGAAAGGGTTAAAGAAGACTTTTCACTAGTGAAGTAAGCGGAAAAGGAGACGTAAGACACTTGCGCGCGTGTGAAAATTAGCGAACGGAGACGGAAGCGGAAAAGGAAGGAGATGCTATTTTTGGCGTACGGTCGCGCGGTCAGTGAGCTGGGGACGTGTTTTTATCGGCCTCAACATCTTTGTAAACATGGAGGACGACGATGATAAACTACTCCTGTTTCTTTTCCTGTTCTTGAAGCGGCGGAGGAGGAGACGAGAACTGGCTTGTCAGAGACAACCAAAGAGATTTTGAGTCAGGGAGATGTTTCTGAAGAGGAAAACCCATGGGCAGTTCGAAAACCTGATAAAAAAAATCAGGTTAAATGACATATTTGTTTTTGTTTGGTGGCAAGACGCGTTGGGCATGGGAACTAGTAGTATTTTAGCCTCGGGAGACGCCTTCTGATTGGTTGATTCGTTCCGTCTCCGTCTCCGCTTCCGTTCAATCGATTTTCACAGGAACGTAACCGAAGTAAGCGGAGACGGAGACGCAAGAAAAAGAAAACCTTCCGTTCTGCTTCCTTCACCGCTTCCTTCACCGCTTCCTTCACCGCTTCCGTCTCCGTTCGCTAATTTTCACACGCGCGCAAGTGTCTTACGTCTCCGTCTCCTTCTCCGTCTCCGCTTACTTCACTACTGAAAATCGGCCTTTAAAGAAGACTTTTCGCCCGTAAACTCTCAGAGACCATTTTCATATTAGGGAGTTTAAGAAACCTAGGACGGCGACGGCAACGCGAGGAACCAAAAAATAGTGTCTCTGTTTTTCCTATGTCTTTGTAACTTTGGCTATTCTTAGGTTGCTCAATTTGTTCCGTTTTTGCCGAGGTTATATTGATTTCACCGTTTCCTACTAAGAAGAACGACTGCCGTTATTTTGTCGAACTGTCGTCCACGTCCTGACAACGACGTAAAAAAGAAGCATTTGAAGTCGCACGCGAGAGCACGGCGACCCCGAGAACATGTCAATTTCAGATATTCACGTGCTTCTTTTGTCTTCTTTGATTAGTTTTATTGTTTCGCCGACGTCGCCGTCGTCCTCTCGCGTCCTGTATCTTAAAGTCCCTATTATACGCAGCAAAATGGCGGACGCCCAATTCTCTTCTTTCCCTCTTTCTTATGCAAAAAAAAAAAAAAAAAAAAAAAAAAGCAAAAAAGACCAGAAATAAAACAGCGGAGAAAGTGTAATGAATATGGCCAGTAGCAACAGCCCTTATCTCGCCAAGAGATAACTAACATATACAGTCATACGGTAATAACAAACACATAAGTGTCCATTTTTTTTTTTTTTTTTTTTATGTATGTATTATTTTTTTTATTTCTCTGTTAATGTTATTTGATTTGTCAGTTACACTTCCTTAAGTCTAATTTTATTGTCTTATATTGATTTGCCACCATTCCCAATGTCCAACAGCAGTATTTTTTTTTTTTTTTTTTCACTATAGACTTTCCTCCAGCCTATGCAATATAAGCCTCTGGCTTTGGCTATTAATTTCAAATATGTACAAATCATAAAACAATAAAGGCAAATTATTATTATTATGTGCAACCCACCTCGAACATGAGGACAAAAGCCAGTCTGAGAGTCAACAGATGCCAGTAAAATTTGCTCAGATTTCCATCTCGGTCCCGGAAGTCGATGTACCTAAGAAGGATGATGATACTGATATAAAACAAATATAGGTTCGATAAAAACAATCCAGCGTGAAAAACATGTAGGAATGCAAAGTTCCAAGCTCATAGCATTCATAGATCATGGATTTTGATCATGTGACCAGCCCGATGCAGGATTATTGTTGTTGGGTGCTGCGACAATCAAAACATCATTTTATCACAACACACTAGTTTCTCGCTCTCGGATTGGTCGATTTACGGTGGTAAATAAGAGTCCAGACAACGATGCTGACGCCAGCATGTCACGTTTTGTAGCGAAATACAACGAAAGTTTCCTGTATATTTCTAAACGTTGTGAAGCGCCTCGTGAGTCCACAACATTTTGACCATATGATGACGTAAATCGTGGTAAATAAGAGTCCACACCACGGCAAACCAGTGGAAATTTATTAACGTGATAATAGGAAAGCCAGTGCTATCAGCTAACCTGCAAGGCGTTGAGGTAGTATTGGGTGGTGCCCAGGCTAAACTAAAGTTGGCGTATCCTTCGAGAGATCCGTTCTCCGATACTGCCCCCTGGTACAGCAATTTGGGAAGAAAAGTGGACGTGAACCCGATGAGGAATGCCTATAAAAGAAAATTGAGAACATGATGTTAGAACTTCGGACTGAAATAGCATACAAACTGAAATTGGGTAGCAAAGAAGGCTGAACAAAGACTTTTGTTATGAACTAAAGTCCCCAGTTCAAGAGCAACGGAAAGTCCCCCAAACCAAAATTAGGACACTATAATTAATGCATGAATGAATGCGAATAGTCTGTCTGTGTGTATCTATTAGTCGATAAAAAAAAAAAAAAAAAAACACGAATTCGGATATATGCTTAAAATTAATTTCGGTCATTTTGGAGAGCAAGAACGTTCTGAAGTTTCTTTCTTTCTTTCTTTCTCACGTACATTACTAATGACCGCCATCTTGGTTATGGTTTCCAAAATCTTAAACCAAATTCCGATGTCTTGCGCGCGGTGCGCCACGGGACGGCGCAAATCACACACCAACTTGTCCGCGTCGATACGAATTTCGAAAACGTTATTTGCGAGGGCGAAGAATGGAGCCAACGGAAAGGCAGCGACGAAGATTGTAACAAATCCATACTGAATGACTGCAAGGAGGGAAAGGGAAATGTTATTTAAAAAAAAAAAAAAGAAGAAGAGAACAGTGTTTATTCTGATGAATGTTAAGGCGATAACTAAAAATACAGAAGATTGTGCACCAATTACACTCTAAGAAATAGTTGCATTTATGATAGTTATCATTCTAACGACTATCATTATGCATGTCTCATGCCTTGCTGTGTATTTTTTTTTTTCGTAAATTACATTTGTTGAAGTCAGTTTTAGTAACTTACTCATTTCTAAGTATTCGTCGAAGAGGCCTTCGTTTTCCAGCAAGTCGTAGTCCATCTCCCAGCGAGCCATCACTTCCGTTTCCGTAGTTCCTCTTTTTCGCCTTTTCATGTATTGTTTCAATTCTCTAAAAAGAGGTGTACAATTCTGATCAACTTCAGATGTTAAAACAAACTTCAGCGGGCTGTTGATATTTTAAAATAATGATTCGGGTCAATGCGTTTAATCCGTATAAGCATGATATTTGATACTTACGGTATCAGAACTTCTTTAACGTTTCCGATGACCTGCTTGCCTACCATGATGACGGCCAATTGCTGCGCCAACTCCATTAGACACCCACCGGGTGAACACTGCAATCGATCAAAGTAAATAAGTCGGACTACAAACAAATGAACAAACGGTTACCATGCGAACGAGCCTTAAAATGAGTCGGCCTGGCTAATAAAAAATATATAAACAAATAAACAGTTGCCATGCCAACGACCAAACAAATATAACCATGTGAGCAAAGGAAACATGCAATGATGAACTATGAAAACGAGTCAGGAAAACCATTAATATAATTTGAACGTATAATAACGTAATAATAACGTATCGTACCTCTTCAGAGCGAAGGCCCAGAAACTTAGTGTAGTCTCCAGGTCTGCCAATCAATCTGCAGAGAAATTGGTTCGAGTTGTGTGAGCGAGTTATTATATGATAAAGAAAGAGTGACTTCTTTGAATATCATGAACTGAACTCTCTGAGAAACATTATGAGAATTCTCCTTCCAAACTCGTCAATAACTTAATCAGCTCTTACTTCAACGAGGAATCAAATGACAATTTCTCCATACTGTATAATATTATCTCTGGTGAAAGACTGAAAAGAGAAAATGGAAGTTGATCACAAGAATAACAGGAATAACTTACTTTCCTTTGAAGAATGCGATGTAAAAAATGGAGGAGTAAAAGTTCATGAATTGAAACACGAAAACTTTGAACGTCAGGTTATCCTCATACTCTGTTTGAGTACGGTACATTTCTGAAAATAAAGAAAAACACAAACATTTTACGAAAAACCAGAAATAGCACTGTGAAATTAGGAAGGTATGTAAATATGGTGAAAAGGAATTACTCAACCACAAATGATTTGCGCGCTCAGTTGTCCTAACTTGGCAATCTTGGTGAAACGCTTATCAAATTACCCAGATAAAGAAGCAAACAACAGCAACAACAACAATCTTAACAAACAAACAAACCTTAGCAAACAAACAAAGAAGCTTGCAAAGTACTATAATCTATAAGGAACCGGTTTTAACCGGAAAATATGGGAGATTAGTGAATAGTCTTACCCCAATGGTTCAGCACCAACGCGATCTTTTCATAGACCTGGGCACAAGCAGGAAACATTAGTCGATCTCACGAATGCTAATCAAATAAATCGCATTTCACCATCATTGTCATGTCGTTTGCGCTGAAAGGAGAATCGCATTCATACATTCATTCAACTTTGCTGTCAGTGACAGGCCAGTTGTCACACTTTTTCAGACAACTTGCTCAAATCTAACTCTCACCTTACTGAGCACCATGATAATTATCAAGTTAAATATGGCTCCTGTTCCGGAAGCCACTCCAGCGGCGTATGGCTGCAGGTCAGGGTTCTCGTATAGTGGATACATAATCAGCAGTTTGTAGATGATCACACCCACCATAAACAGAACCACAAGGGAAATCTAAGAGGAAAGTGAACAAAAATACAACTTTCTAAAGCGTAAACTGGTCTTTTTTCTATTATTATTATTATTATTATTATTATTATTATTATTATTATTATTATTATTATTATTATTATTATTATTATCACAATGGAGTTTTGCGTAAGTTTCAGAATGGGACATCGTATTGAGCCAAATTTTCAAACGCGATTAGGTGAAATATTGAGGATTTTTTCCCACAAATAAATATTTCGCAAATTTTAGCTATACCCGTCTCTCTCTTTGTAGTGATAAAGTCAAATGTAGGGATTTTAGCGGTATCTCTGAGACACAAAGGCTTTTGAGAACTGAACGCTATTGTCTCTTTCCACACCATTGAACTCCGTGGCCGCATCTGAATAAAGTCAAGTTGCGCGACCCCATATTTACGTTCGGATAAATGCGACGTGAATTCTATATATCAAACGTTATTTGCACTGTTAAACAACTTTCTCATCAAAATGTTTTGAAACCGATTCCGTGTTTGCAATTAATCCTCCTCCTGATAACTCAGAATACAAAGACATCGCGGTCATTTTGGTTTGGAGTACAATAGAGGATAATGAGCAATCTTTTGTTAAAGTTCCTCCAACATGGCCGCCATGGCGTCAGTTGCAAACGAAGAATATAAATAACTTACTCTAATTCAAGCTTCATGTACAACAGAAAATTTCCCTCTCTCCACTGTTACAAAATGGCGCTCGGACACTACAAGCCTAAACTTAGTACATATGAATTTGAAGTTTCGCCAAATTCTACAAAAACCGAATGCAACTCACCATGGTAAAAACAACGGTTACGCCAGCGACGACCCTGGGAAAACGCCTTTCTTCTGGAAAGTGAGGTTCTAGCATACCAGTAACGGGGTTCCGTTCTACTGCTGGAGCCAAGGCTGCAAATGTGGGGCGAGGACGCTCCTGGAAAAGAGCCAATCAGAAGCAGTGTTAGAGTGGAAAAGAGCCAATCAGCAGCAGTGTTAGAATGAGATGCATAAAGCGTGACCATTCAAGTGAAAGTTCTGGATGGGTACAGTCTCGTGGCATTGTTTTGTAAGACTTAATCTCACATTTTGACTGAAAAAAAAAAAGTTCAAACTAAAACGATTTAAGATACATTGGGAAGAAACATGGACGTTGCTTATTCCGACTGCATTATTTATAGAGCAAAGAATATGCAAGGGTGATTGAGTCATATTCTCACCTCGCCCGATTCAAAGTCCATCACATCCCAGTGGTAACCTATAGTAACCTCTTTTCGCTTCCAGTACTCGAGAAACAACACGGCTATTTGGAAAGAGGGAAACAATAGTCAGCAAAAAGTACGAAGGCAAAGAAAAAAAGCAAGTAAACAAAAGCGAAACACAACAAAAACAAACAAAAACAAAACAGACCAGGAATCAAGTCGGACCAACTTATCCCACTCAATCCATGGCGAAGTATTGTCGCGCGTACATGCTTATTGAATTGGTCACATACTTCACTATTCATTTAACTCTTACCCCAGAAGGAAACAAAGATGGCATATGCTACCGTCATTGGGTTGTCAAACAAGTACGCGATCTGCAGAGAAAATGAGAAAGGGAGAGAAAGACGATGAAGGAAAATATGTTTGTTGAGTAGGTGCATGATTTTCACTATCAGAAAATATTAATTTTAGACGATGTAAACTATCTGTTATTTAAAGTTTGAAATTTTAATACTTATCATACAGACTTCGAGGCACGCAAAAGTGTATAAGCCCTGATTGGCTGGAAAACGATATCCAATTTGATTGTTAGAAATTTGATTTTCTTACCCTTCCTCGGCCGCAGCTCGTCTTGAGATCCCAAACTTTGCATCCCAAGTTTTCGTCGCACTGTGGGCACATTGTGAAGGTCCAGTTGGGGAAATTACAAACGTCCAGCCTGGGATGATGTCATCAAGAACAATTTTAAGAGTCGCCATAGAAATTCTCTCTTGGTCTTTCAAAGAGTTTGAAAATCCTACTCGTCTGCTATATTGAACAAAGAATGTCAACTTACGCTGGTCTATTTTGAGATCCATCAAGCGAAAGGTAGCCATACAAGAAAACCAATAGGCCAAGAATTGAAGGCGGCCAAAGCCAAGCCGTGTATTGACCTACAACAAGTAGAATTGTAAAGTTATCGATTGATTACTAAATTTCGGTTCCAAATATTGCTGTAGTTACAATGCAGAAAAAAGAAATATTGACAAGAAAAGAGCAATCTTACTTTCTCATTAGTCAAAGTCAAAGACTAAGTTTATGATTTGTTATCTGTTATGTCTCAAAATGAAAAACCAAATATAATACAGAAACAAATCAGAATATTAAAAATAAATATTTAATAATAGTAATAATAATAATAATTAATAAAATAGCAACATACCTAGCCACGCAAAGTAGATTCCAATCTTTTCACCGTAGTACCACCTGATATTCAAAGAAAACATACCTCCTGTAAATTTACCTTGTAATCGACGCTTCAGGTCACTAAAAATCTGCTTAACCTGCAGATATCCTGAAATCAGGTTAACGGCATTATGCAGGACTATTTTAAGTTTGACTCGAACCGTTTCAAAGAGTTGTTTTGATAATTATCTTTTGACCCTGTTTAACATATGATTTATGTTTGTGAATAGGTTGTGTGTTTCATATACATGTACCTGATGTGATCCAGAGGTTGGTATTTGGTCCATTTACCCCATCGTCCCCAGTACTCTTTCAAAACCTAAATTAACAAGCAAACGAAGAAAAATAAATAAACAAGCAAATAAACAAACAATAAGGGCAAGAGAGCGTTGTAGATCGTTGTGCTTACTGTATGCTCGTGCCGGTTGCACACACACACACACACACACACACACACACTGTCAGCTCTCTCTTGTTTAAGTGAAATTTAAATTCACCTGTCTCATATTCAGCTTAACCTCGTCTGGACCATCAGGACCTGCCTTCCACTCTGGAGGCAATTCATCGGTACCCTGATGAAAGAACCCATTCAAGTTAATCCGCTGAGCACCGATTATAATGAGAAGCAAAACCCTATTTTAAGTAAACTGAACTCTACGCAGCCATTCGTTTATAAATTATCTTCCGCCTCACCCATGCATAATTCCCTACAGTGGAACCTCTACTTTGGGACACCTCCATTCAGGGGACACTTTTCCTTGTCCTGAGGGTGTCCCTTTAATGGAGGGTCCACTGTATTTGTTAACCCTCGAAACGTCAGCTTATATCACGTGATACGTTATATGAGTTGAGAATGGCACTCCCAGTTGATAAATTGGCATCACTAGTCTTGTTTTTGCTTAGTGCAACTGTAGATAATTAGACTCTGTTAAAATAATGAATCGTTCAAAGTACATGTATCATTTATGAAAAAAATATAAATACCCCTTACTTCATGAAGTGGATACGCTGCAGAATAGATCCCTTCGTCAACCAACCGGCTGATTCCTGAAATAGTAATTTGAAATGAAGTTACGCTTAATTTGCAAACCAGGCTTTCTTCAAGTTTTTTAAGGAGCGACGTCGCCACGGAGCGAATATATCATGTATGTAGTACTTCACGGAATATTATCTCGCTCCCTCGGAAAAAAGAATATATTATAACTGATAATACTTCATGTTGATGTCTCTTCAGTAATGTAGTTCAGTTAGTCAATCGTAACCGATGGGAATGCGCAAGAACGCAACACAAGAGGAGTGTAGAGAAACACGAGTTCAGACGTATAAAATAGATATGATTTGGATACCTATTTCTCCTTTTGCTCTTTTTCCATAAGCAGCGGTCTCTAATATCTCATAGGCCTGAAAGAAATACAGAAATTGATTAATTAGTCCCACGACATAATAATATATAATTTAGACTTTATTTAACGAGGGTATATAGTGACAATAACATGATACTTGTGGCCCTCAAACTATTATACTAGCAAAAAACTACTTGAAATGAATAAAACATATAATACAGATACTACATAAGCTAAAATTTACTACGAAATTATATCCTAAGGATTTAAAGGTGATATCGTACTTTTTGATTGTCTTTAACACGGTTCCTTAATGCATTCTTAAAAGACTTGACAGTGGAAGCAAAAGCTATATATTTATCGCTTGTGTCTAAGATGGGCATGAGGCCCTCCAGTTCGTACTCAGACCCCTCCTGGTTTCTCTCGTGTGTGTTACTTTTGAGCTGATCTCTCTTACCGCCCTGGTTCTTTCCGTCGGAGTGAAGTACGTGTCGCGATTTTCGCTACCAATGTATCTGTTGATAAAGAAAACAATATCAACTCCAATTCAAATCGCACTTTGCTGAAGAAGGCAATTAATTCCTGGAAAACCAAGGTACAATATGCCATTTTCATTACACTGATGAAATGATGAAAGTGTTCGCAGAGTATGCTACATTTCATTTTTTACAATAACACGTCAGTTTCTCGCTTTGTGATTGGCTAATTTTCATTATCAATAAGAGGACAGACACATAAAATCGAGTGCTGACGACAGTGATTTGGACGAAGAAGGTGAATTCAGCTTCAATTTTACCTCAGTTCTTGCAAAAGTGACATTCGGCATTTGAAGTAGAGAACCAGAAGTGTTCAGAGGCGAATTTCCTTGAGCTTTGTCTTGAAATTGTCGAGAAAACCGCAGCAGAAAAGCGTCTAGTTTCATTTCTTTCCAACTTCTTTGACAAAATTTTATCGGCGAAGCGCCTCGTAGATCCACAACTTTTTGACAATGTTATGACGCGTTTCATGATCAATAAGAGGACAGACACATAAAAAACTGACGTCAATTTGTTAATTTCTTCTTTTTTGATTCATAGGTTATAAGTATTGGCCTTATTCATAATGGCGGCAACTAATTGACATGCTTTTATGAATAAGGTATATAGCGAGTCTCAACCGACACCACAGTTTACAAGAGGTTAGAAGTCACATGTTGTTATGAATAAAATAGTTTTTAGGTATCGTAGGTTATTATGGTTGTGGGTAACGCATTGAATGCGTTATTTGAGGAACTCAAAAGTTATGAGATGTGTACGTACTTGTGTAATTTGTTAGCTTTGAACTCCGCAGTGAAATAATCTGGAGGGGTGTTCGGCACGTCATCTTTGCTGATGTTAGGCAAGTGAAGTTTCTTAAGCCACCTTTCAGTCCAGTTTATTTTCGTGCCTTCTCGTATCTGAAAGAAACGTGAAATATTCATTTTAGAATAACTACCATGTTTCTTGGAAAGGACTGTTAGAAGAAAAGATAAATGGATTTTGCATTGTTTTACCAGACAGCCGAATGATACATAGAGATTACTTCATGGAAAGTGCGCGCGTACGGTTTTTATTCACGAGTTGTGAAGTATCATAAAACGAACGAGCGAGGCTTTGCGAGCGAGTGAGTTTTATGATACGAAACAACGAGTGAATAAAAACTGTACAAAGCACTTTCCATGATGTTTTCTGTTTATTATATACATACTGAGACATTTATGATGGGGCCGGGAAACCCTTTAAAAGTAGTGAAAAATCGTCGTTCGCAGCTTGTGATTGGACGAACGATTTTTTTCACGTGTGAAAAGCGTCGTTCGCGGCCTCTCATTGGCTAGAACTCATTTGCGTACGAAATTTTACGATATGGCTTTTTCGTGAGTATGTCTCAGTATGTATATAATAAATGTTATTGAATTATATAAAATACACATGCACATTTACAAATATAAATGCTATAAAATTAAGCAGTTGAACAAATATGCAAACATAATGTATAAACACACGCAAACGGAGGAGGGGGGGGGGGGGGGGGGGGTAAGGAAAAGAAAGCCAACCAACCTGCAGAGGACCCCTGAAATGCAATTCCTCTGCATAGAAAAGCATAACGTCCCAAGGAATGTGGCATTTCAGGAAGTGGAGTTTTCCAGTCTTTACTTGAGATATTTCCTGTAAGATTAAGCAAGACTCTTAATTGTAATGAAATTCATGCAAACGGATTTCCGTGATGCTTCATATATCTGAATATCCTAAAAAAATTATTGGGAAAGAAAATATGGCGTTATGAGGTGGCTGCCGTTCTATTGGCTTTACGTTACCTCCTCAAATTCCAGCTGGGACTTGTGCAAGTTATCCATAAACTTCCTTCTTTTTAGAATAACTTCTCTTGACGGTAGCTCGTCTTCTTCCTCTTCGTAAACCAGAACGTAGTCTAAAAGAAAACAAGGAGCAAAAGTGTTGACTTCGTAGCAATGTATTTTTTTATTTATTTAGAAGTTTGGAAAGTATCAAAGCAATGGCATAGCTCCCTGATATCGAATAAAGGTTTAATTATTAGTTTGGAGCTGCTACAATCATGGCCAAATATGCCCCAAATCAATGTTGGAATATCAGTTGCACACGGTAAGTAACATGTACCAACTCACACCAACATTGATTCAGGGGGAGGGGGACATCATAGCTAGTGCTATTGGTAATAGTTTATTTTATTTCGGTACAAAATACGTAGCCTTGGGGTAAACCATAGGTCGTATAGTCATGCTAAGTCAGCATCGTCCCAGCTAATTTTGGCCAGGATTGTAGTTTAAATTTAATGGGGAATTTGGGCCTCTCAAAGTGGTATAGCTTTGCTATGAATACTAACCTATTCTTCTCTTTCCGTCCCTAAAGAAACATCCTCTTTCTCCACTCATGTCAACTTCATCGTAGTTCTGGAGAAATAAAGGTAAAGAATGGACAAAATTTAGAAGTAAAAAAATATCGGATTGCCTAAAAGATTGTCATCCAGGGTGCGCAACTGGAGTGCAACACCGTATTGCTTCTTTGTTTTTAGGAGAAGGAGGAGAGTTAAAGGCGTGATTTTACTCGGGTTTATTACATCTTCAAAGCAAAAACAGTTTTTTGGAATGGGAGGTTTCTTTTGACTTTGTGCACCCTCGTCCCAGGCTCTTTTCCCCACCTGGACTTTGTGACGATAAATATGAAACATGTTACGATTTAAGCTAGTGGAGATTGATGGTTTTTGTTCCCTTTTCCGCTCTTCAAGGTGTTTACTACAATTATGGATTACTGATATAGACTGACCAGGTTATATAATTCAGATTTCTTGTAAAGTTTCTCGGCGTTTTTCTCCACCAGGAGCATGACCCTTGAGCCGGCATTCTGTATCATAACCACAGCGGCGTTCTGGGTCACGTTTCTCACACTTTCACCATTAATCTGTGAAGGGAACAGTTAATTCTAAGAACTGTGAACTGTGATTTACGACAGTGACACGTCTGGTGTGTTTGAATTCAACATTTAAAATCACATGTTTGAGTTCAACAGTTATAAGTCATTCAACAGTTAGAGTCAGGTGTAAGTTCAACAGTTAAAGTCACAGGTCATAGTTTGTCATTTGCACGTTATTTGGTTCAAAGTAACACGGGCTTAACTCGAGTGGTGCATTATAGTCACATAAAGAGAAGCAACACAGTATTTATATTGATGTCCAACTTGCCTCAATAATTCTGTCGCCTGCCATCAGACGGTTGTTTCGCTCGGCTACACTTCCTGGTTTGATAGCGGTAATGAAAATCCCCGGATGTTCCTTTAGATAGTTAGCATCACTTCCACCTCTTATCGTAATTCCAAGTCCTAAAAGAGTGAGCCAGATAGTGAGTCGCGCATTTTGCAAGGCGCTAGCTAGACACAGCGGAAAACGTTCTTTTTTCTTTTAATTGTGTGATGACGTACTTCTTGAGCCAGTGGTCATTGCGCAGAACCTTCGAAACGACAGAAAATTGCAGTTTTCGTCAGAGTTCATGCAACTCTCGTAAAACCTCGAGACTTGGCGAAAGGAGAAATAGTTGATTTTCAGATCGTAGTCACAGTTTGTAGGTCTTTTGGGGAAATTTGCGTGAGGTAACAGAAATGATGCCAGGCTCACCTTCTGTCTCGTCTCTGTCCAGTTTGATTAGCATCTCTTGTCCTCTGACTGTGTCTACCGCTCCTTCTCGTGCACTGCTCTGTAAAGTTACAATATATCATATTAAATATAGTCTTTCAAAGAAAGTTAATAACCAACCAAAAGTAGAGAGCAATTATCGATTATGCATAGCACTTGAGTATAATAAAAAAAGGAACTTGCTAACTGGCAAACAAAATCATTAAACCTTTTAATTATGTAGATAGCAGTATATTAATTTGAACAAACTGCCTTACCACTATTTTTTGCAATGCTTTCTTTTGCACAAACAGGACAATTTTCTTCTTTGAAGAGTTGATCATATTTACGGCTTCCTCAATGCTTATGGAGAGGACATCAACGTTATTGATCTGCAGAACACAAATGCATAAACTTTAGAAAATGTAAATACAACTGAACCGTGTTGGCTATAGAGATGACCATAAACCATACTGGGCCAATCACAAAAGCTGTGATAAATGTGATAAACTTTTACTTTTTTTTCTGAATTGTGAAACCGTTTCAATTACCAGAAGAAAGAAATAACAATAAATTCCTGTGTTGACGTCACGTATTTAATATATTTAAAATAACGACCAAGGCGCTACATAGTCAGCAATTTACTTTACCGACAATCCTTAATACAATATTAGGGTAATGTTTGTTAGTTTATAGTTGATTCTAACATGGCTGCGATGTCTTTGTATTCTGAATATCCGAGCATTGGTTGAAAACCAAGTAGACTTGTTTGTATCGCATAATATGGACCTACCTCGAGAATCCGGTCTCCAACGGATAATCTGCCGTCATTCGCTGCGATGCCATCACTTCCGATTCGAGTGACGTAGATACTGGCATCTCCGGGAACAAAGGGGCTCTCAATGCCTCCCCGGATGTTGAATCCGATAGCTCTTCCTAAAAAGAAAAAGGAAAGAAAAGGCAGGAAAGATTATAAATTTAAGACTGGCCCAGCGCAAACGCAAATCCAAGCAATGTTTACACTTTAAACGCAAGCATATTGGTGAAGCAGGCACATATCTAAGCGACAGAAACATAAACTTTGTCATTTTGTTTCACTTGCTTTTGCACTTGATTTACGCCTCGTTTGACACGTGGTTGCTCTTGCTCTGAACAGTGCTGGCCCTTCTAATTAGTTTTTTCTCGGTGACCGCTGACTAGGAATTTAGTGATTGCAGAGTCGAAATCTTGTTTGCTGTGCATGCGCAGAGTACGAACGCATAGTTATTATTCATACCTGGCACTTTTCGAAGTTCAATTCGCATTTGACCAAGTTCGTCTGCCATTTCTTCCTCGGGATCTTCCAGCTTTCCAAAAAAAAAAATAATAATAATACAGTGTAAGTGTAAAGCTCGAGAATCTCAAGAGTTCTCCATATAAACAACAACAAGTTGTGCCCACAAACAACAAACTGACAGTTTACAAACAACTCTTCAACAAAATTTCGACAGCTACCCGATGCCATCCGGCAATTGTAAGATAAACCTTAAGAACTAGCGAATAACCTATCAACATGTATTAATCGTGGCCTAAAATGGCGAATCTGCGTTGATAAGTACACTGACCTCAATGGCCTTTTTCTCGACGTGTAAAGTGATCCTGCTTCCCTTTGAATTCCGCACGAGGTCCAAAACTTCGCCATGAGTTTTGTTACGTACATCCACTCCGTTAATCTGAAGAGGCAAGTGAACTCACATGGGGCGTACACGACGTGCAGGGTGAAGAAAAGTAGGGGTGATGGGAGGGACGTTTAAAAAATCAGTCAAAACGTAAAATCACACTTTGTGGAATTTGGCGTTTCTCAATTAGATACGAAGCTCAGAAAAATATGCAAATCATATAACCCATTTGGTATATGGCGGAATTGCACCTAGTTTGTAAAATGGCCGCACCTCTACAATCTTGTCCCCACGCTTCAGGTTTCCTTGTCTTTCCGCGGCCGCCCCGGGGCGAATCCTAGTGACATATATACTGGGGTCTCCTTCAACAATAGGTTTATCGGTTCCTCCTTTGATATTAAAGCCATAGCTCTCAGCTGCGGACAAAAACAAGATAGCTGTTAGTGAACTGCTACAACTACTACCACTACTACTACTACTCATTAGTGATGCCCTGATGTTCACACCTTTCTAACAAACCTTGAAAATAGTAACTTTATTGTATAGACAATTATATACAGGTTGTAAATAGGCTGTAATAGTAATGAGGTGCATTTAATTATTAGAAACTCTGTATTTTGTATTCTATTTGCCACTGATATCATGTAAAACAGTTGTAAATTATATTTCTAAACTGTGTTGAAATAAAGCTTCTTCTTCTACTACTACTACTACTACTACTACTACTACTACTACTAGAGTGATTTCAATAAACCCGTGAAACAGTTTTTATTAGTGAGGGTGTACTAGTATCTAGTAGAGAGTATTTGTCTATATCTTTGATATTCGAAGCAAAATGTCGCGATATTGGGAAATTGAATATCCGAAGTGGCCGCGATCCGACCGCTAGTAAGTGTTAATGTCCGCGTCGATACAAATATATTAAAGGCATATCTACGGAACGTCACTAAAAACAAGCGAGTCGACGTCAACTCAAGGCAATTTCTTGTCCTTTCACCGACCAAATGCCAATAGTGCACGCAGGCTCATTAGTTTTGCAAATTACGCGGAAAATGACAATTCTAGGCTCCTCTCGCACAGCTCAACACGCCAATCAAGTGCCCACATTGTTTCCTAACATTAGACGGGCAAGAGTCTAGTTTACTGTGAGTTTTGTGTAGGGGTTTTTGAGAAGAATTTCCGGTGGCAAATAAACATAGTCCATTGCCGTATAGTCTGACATCTACTTGGAGTGTGTACGTGTCTCTAATAGTCTCTAATAGTGTAGTATCTGTTTCACGGGTTTATTGAAATCACTCTACTGCTACCACAGTTCTACTGCTACGACTACCACTATACAAAGTCCTGCTTTTACTACAACTGCTGCTACTACCACTGCTACCACTTCTACAGCTGCTGCTGCTGCTACACAACAACAACAACAACTACTACTACTACTACTACTTTGCAAATGGTTTGAAGAACTGCTACTGCGGACAAAACTGCTACTGCTTTGACTACTGTTATATCTACCATTGCTGCTGTTGCTCACTTTTAGGGTGAGCAATATTCACACATGCACTGCCGTACCTTTCCGTTTGCTGATCACTATAATGTCCACTGGGTTAGTGCTCTTCGTTGGTAAAGGTTCAGCGGCCGGTTCAGTCGCTGTGATTTCCTCCTTGGGTTCTTCCGTAGCCGCCTCAGTAAGAGGAACCTAAAAAAACGCCTCATATTAATATAGATCTCCGCACTATACATGAAGACCCACTGTGGGTGCCGTTCAAAGAGAAGTTCATCTTATACATATGTCTGGTGTATGTTGCACCGATATACAAAGCTCTTGTTCCTTTTCTTAGAACTGTTATCCCGTTCACAATCAAAACAATCTCCTCTGGAAGCAAAGACAAACGCGCAAAGCCCAAGGGGGGAGGGGGGGGGAGGGCATCGCCCTATATACGCCTGTAGTGTGTAGGAGGACGAAATTATTATTATTATCAGAATGGAGTTTTGCGTAAGTTTCAGAATGGGACATCGTATTGAGCTAAATTTTCAAACGGGATTAGGTGAAATATTGAGGATTTTTTCCCACAAATAAATATTTCGCAAATTTTAGCTATACCCGTCTCTCCCTTTGTAGTGATAAAGTCAAATGTAGGGATTTTAACGGTATCTCTGAGACACAAAGGCTTTTGAGAACTGAACGCTATTGTCTCTTTCCACACCATTGAACTCCGTGGCCGCATCTGAATAAAGTCAAGTAGCGCGACCCCATATTTACGTTCGGATAAATGCGACGTGAATTCTATATATCAAACGTACAACAGAAGATATAGATAGTAGCTTTGTCATCTTTGCGCATTATCTTCTCAGTTTTTAATTTATAAAAGCATGTTGGTAATTTCCCTCCAGGCTAACAATGCATTGTTGATCGCGCCGGGTGGCCGGCATAACTATCCTGTTATTTGAAACAAAACTAAAATGGTGAACAGCCCGTGCAACTAATATCGATTATTTAGTTAGCTGTCGTCTTCGAGATTATTGATAAAGAAAATGAAATAATACAACATATGACTCGTTTCGCACCCAAATTCCTATTGAGTAATCCCCCCCGGGAGGACACATAACTTGAAGTGGGATTATGTTTTGATTTTGAATCTCTGTCAACAAAATCTGTCAATCCCCGAATCTAAAGGAATGAGATATAAAATTAAGGAAAGATCGAAAATTCAGCTCCAGAGTAGATATTTGGTAGTTCATAACTTATGTACAGGCTAGATTCGAACGAAAGTCAAATGTCCGACCATAGGTATGTCAATTCAGGAATTTATCATGAAGGTCTAACGTCTTCTAATCGTTTGCTTTTGGAACTCTACAAAGTTAAATTTGAATCTTAAACTACTAGAGCTGAAACGCCGTATATTCAAGAATTGTTTCGGAAAGGGTAAATAGTGATGCTTAACAGACTTGATTTTGGTATGCAAATTTAATATGAAGATTTACTCCCTTAAATTTTTCAAAGTACGTGCTTAGTATAAATCTCGCTTGTAACTGAAAACTTTGTAAATCATAGTCTTCGCGTTACCACTGAAATTATATAGACCAAATTTTCAAAAGAAATAGAACAAACGAAGACGTGTAACTTACATCTTCATCTTCCTCCATAGCGGCAACCCTCTTCTCAAATTCTTTCGGTTCGCTGTTCACCAATATCAGTTAAAGGAGTTTTTCGTCGCTTTATACCATGGCCATACGAGTTAAGTTGATGCAAACAAACTCCAGAAAGATAGAACACTATTGGCAAGCAAATAAAACTCGCAGTGTTCGGCCAAGTTAATTCGTGATGTTCTTATTATTCCTGAGGGTCAATTCGTCGCCGCCAATTTACATGCGAACAACCTCCTGTGCTCAATAAGCATAGCTAATATACTTCACAAGCGCATAAAAACAAAAGAGGTTAACGTTCTTGTGTCAGGTTGAACAATAAATGTGCCCCAAGGGATAGAATGTTCTGACTGAGATCTTCATTTGCCAAAGCACTGAGGCGAGAAACGGGGGTGACTCTCGTCCGTGAAGAATTCACAAAGAATATGTTGGACGAAACAGCTCGCAAATGGAAATTATATAAGCAGCACATATATTCTGTAAATCCGAGTTAAAATAGAGTTCATAGATATAAATGTTAACACATACTTTTCAATCTGTATTAAACCTTTCGTTCAGATCTTTCTAGACTATTAATTACCACCAGCGCTCGCCCACTCACGTCCTCAATTGAAGTACATTATTCTAACACTATTTAAGGCTTGCTTTGGAGAACCATTAACACTATATCAATTCTTTTTTCTGTATTTGTATCGTCTCTCTCTCTCTCTCTCACTGTCTTCCCTCTGACTTCCTTCCATCTTCCCACTACCACGCGGAAGGCACGCAAGGGCTGATGGGAAGAGACATCCTTCCCATTGTCCCTAGCACGCCCACGGCAGCGTATGCTCTTACCTGCGTTGAGGACCCTCTTGAATGACGTGAAGTCATAATGCTGATTTTGTCAGTTTAAATGCAGGGTGGGGTTGCTCATTCTTCACTCTCCTGGGAAAATATAGCAATAAACATGTCATGTCATGTAAAGAAAAAAAAACCACTATAGATGCCGACCGTGTTTACTTCTTCATCATATCGAGTTGTTTACTCAAGTTGAGACTCTTTAAAGTCGATTAAAGTACCGCCAATGGTAACTGCTCGTACCAATAGTGCATATAACGATGGTTCAGTGCGGAATACTTCACGAGCTGCCGGATTCTAAAATGGCTGCCCATAATTTTCTGGTTTCTTGAAGATACGCTGTAAAACAGTAGCAACGCATGATAGGTATTGAGAAAGGAACGAACAACAAGAAAACAAACTGCGATTTTGATAAAAGTTCCTGCATGAAAATAGCTGTAAATAAGTGTTTGTCATCTTCATCTTCATCTTCAGTTCATCAAACAGGTGTATAGCTTTAGTCAGCTTCCAAAAAAATGTAAACGCCGCGGTGAGGTCTAGTGATAGAGCAAATAAGTCTCGCCTTGCTGAAGAGGAATGAATCAGTAGTATGTACAAAACTTGAGTAAATTGAGGTTTCATTTTGTATCTAAAATTACAACGCCAAAACGTGCAAACAGTAAATTACTACTCAAAAATAGACTGGTACCTTTCAAAAACTTAAAGGTTTCCTAAACCAAAACGGTCAATGTTTACATATGGCAATCGAATCTAGTAGCTAGGCTGCTTGTACCAACCAATTATGCACCTGGGATGGTTGAGGGCCCTATAAAAAAGTGGCACTATCCATTGGAAGTAGTACCATCCAAAGGTCAGCACGTACAAGCGATTTTCATACCTCAGGCATGGTTTAGTAATAGTAGGCTATCTGACGTCTTCTTTGCTTTCGTCCTCTTCTTGTTGGGATTACTAGAAAGGTCAATATATCGCGGTCAAGAACGCCCCCACAAGGACTATTTTTTGACGCTTTGACAGCCTTTTTACGTCATTGTCGTTCAATGCAGTAGTAATTGCAGGAAGTGGCAGTCGGTTTAAAGTCAGTTGAACAGACTGAGATAAGTACATCCGATTTGAATTTCTGAATTTGCATCAGTATACTGTTAGCATCAGAGTTTGACAGTTCCCAAGCAGAGTGGAACGAAAGGGTCAAGAAGTCCGTTAAGCTATCCTGATTTACAAAATCAACATTGTTGAGAACTTAATGAATAGTTAGTTTGGTGTGTGGATGGATACATGAATGAACTGAGATACATTATTATCCAAGGCAACATTAACACTTGCAATGGCGAAAATTTGACTCCATCTGGAAAACTTGCAATTCCTAACCAGTGTCCGAACTAAAGGTGTGGCAACTTTAAAATACACATTCCAATGATTTAGACTCTCAACTCCAGTGAACTGTCAAATGAAAGCTGAAAGTTTGTCCACTTGAATGAAAGCTCCCGTTGAAAATCATTTTAATGGAGGTCGTTCTGAAAACATTTTTTGCAGACTGCAGAAGAACAGTGTAGCTTGGCGTGACTCGTGACACGTGTCTGTCTGTCTGTCCGACTGTACATAGCCGTGTACGGTCGTCTGGCGGAACAGTGCAATTCCAGTGCATGCAAGCAGGATAGATTCACTCCTCCTCTAAACAGTGTTTCTAGTATAAAATTGTATTGATGATACAGTACTCGAACACATGGGAATATTATGTGCCGTTCCGCTTTAAAATTAACGCGTGATCTATAATTTGTAGCGGCGTGTAATGTATATCATTCAGTAAAGTTGTCCTTTTAAAAGATGCCATGTTACTAGTTTTATCAGCGTATTTTCACTCTACTCGTTAGCTGGGATTCTGTAACAAGTAAATATCGTTATACAGAATGATTTGAAAAATATGCGCAGAGTCCGTGACCGCGTGTGACAAACCGACTCCAAGCACTGCGAATACAGCGCTGTGCGATTTGAGTTGATTATAGGAGCTGTCCAAAGTCTAGGTTATATTTCAAGCAGAAGTTCAAGAAAAACGAATATTCAACAGCTCTTTCCTCAGTAGCTGTTATGAAACTTTGAAACGGTCAAGCTACATAATAAGTGGCGCCATTTGAAATTCACTATAAATACATAAACAGAGATTCAGAACTAACAATTGATTGAGTTCAATTAATATACACTTACGCTTAGTGCTGCCATCCTTCATCATGGACTGCAAGGTATCCTGCAAGGCACATCCGATACAAGGCACATCCGATACGAACCTGTTCCACTCTTGTGAGGAGAAATTTTGCGAACAATTTACATAAATTAGGAAAGCGCGCGCCGTGTGGACGAGATTCGTTTTGAATTATTTAACGTACCTTAAAACAGCAGAATGCCAATCATCGCTCCCTGTTGAGTTTTTTTGACTTATATAACGAGTTTGATAGACTATATCCTTCAGACAGTGCCGATTTAGTCCTGAGAGTGGCCGTGCAAAGCAAGAAGCGGATGTTTATCGCATTTCCGGTTGACAACTCAATCCCAGTCTGCTTGCCGGGAAAATACGGTGTCGTCATAACGACACACTTGAAACCGAAAAGTTCCAGTGGTATTTTCGATTTCACAACAATGGGAAATCTCAACCTTATGCAGTCTCTTCCTTCGTTCGCGAAGCTGGCATCGGTGGAAAGGAACGAGAAAGAAAGTGAACCTCATCGCAAATTAAAGGAGAAATGCAAATCCACCGGCATCGAGAAGGAGCGAACAAAGTTCAACTTACGTAATGTAGACGTGCCCTTTGAATTCCGAGAGCCCTTTGTCGTTTCAGGTTACAGAAAGCCTGGCATATCAGCGCAAGAATGTGTCAAGAGCACCTTCTCGACTTGTAACGAGACGATCAATGTTTGGAGTCATGTCGCGGCTGCAGTGCATTTCTTGTATCTCTCTGTGGATTCTTGGTCGCTTGGCTTGGCGGACGAGTTTATGTACCCGTTGTTGTCCTTCATAATTGGTCTTTTTACGATGTTTGTCATGAGTTTCGCTGCCCATGCCTTTAACTCAATGTCCTGTCACGTTCGTCATGTTTGCTTCTTCTTCGACTATGCCGCCATAAGCGTCTACACGTTCACCGCCGGTTTAGCCTTCTTCTTCTACTCACGCCCTCTGAACACTGGCTTGATCTTGTTCGAGTCTCCTTCGTTGTTTATAGCCACTTCTGCTGCTATTTCCCTCGCCTGTACATACTTTTGCGCTGCTTCACGCCATCGCTGGATTAAGCAGAAATATGTCATCCGCACCGGAAGTTTTCTCGTGTCGTTTCTCTTCAACACTTTCCCATACACCTGTCGATTGTTGATGTGTGCCTCGAGCGTTGAATGCAGTCTTGGCTCCCAGCCCTTCTTCAAACGGCACGCTTTATACTACTTTATGGCCGCCCTGGCGAACGTGTCCAGATTTCCTGAGCGTTGGGTGGAAAAATCCTTCGACTTTGTGGGCCAAAGCCACCACCTTCTTCACATATTTGCTGCTATCGGTGCTGAGGATGAATATATTGCCTTAAAACTGGATATGGAAAATAGGAAGGATTTGCTGCAGCTGTCAGGAATACAGCCGGCATTCTGGAACACTCTTGGACTGACGATGTTGGTGATTGCAGCCAATATATTTATTGTATTGTGGTTTTCTCGATCAATCAAGTCTGAAGATGAGGTGAAGGAAAAAGTTTTGTAAACATATTCAGCTTGCAATATTGAAGTTTTATATTGGACCTGGGTTCTGTCATTGAATGCAAGGAAAATTGAAACCATTTTAAATGTTTAAAAAGTTTTGTAATTTAAGCATTGTTTAAATTCTTAATTTTAAAGTCACTTCAATCACTTATGTATTGGAATTTAACAAAATAATTTAGCACCACAGGTGTTTATGATCCATCAAATTTCCTCTGGGCATAATTGGTGGAATCGAGACAGGTGACCCCAGAACAAGTGGACATTAACATTCGATAATCCCCGCCTGGCAAACTGTTGCTCTTTATTGACAATATCTGAACAGTTATTTAGTCACAAAACCATTTGGGGATGACACCAAGAAGGACATCAATATTATTCAGTGGTTGAAAAAGCAGTTGCAGAAAGCACCAAAAAGCTTCACAGTGACCCCCAGCCATTATTGCTCGTGGCGAAGCCGACGAGCTTAGGATTGGAAAGCGTGTCTTCATCATCGTCATATTTTTATTTTTATTATTTTTATTTTTATTTTTTTTCTGGGTTACGAATCAGCACACGGTGATTGGTTCATATTTTCACGTGATTTATGATGACGTTTTGTCATCACATGACTTGCCGGGCGAGCAGTTTCGCCATTTTGAAGGAGATATGTGGGCGATGGAATTGTGCGTTGCTTGCCTTAGTTGGCTCTGTGGATTCTGTTATGGACCGCTGTTATAGCCGTAAACAAATATTTGATGGTACCGCTGTCGCCGATAAATATTTAGTCCCGACGAAACTTTCTGTGGCGACACGAAATACTTTTGGGAAGATAACAGGGCGAAAGCAGAAACCAAAGCTACGGTGAGCTTTAGCCGTAAAACAATGACGCTTTATGCTTTACTCTGTACATGACATCTGTTGCCTCATAAAATTCTTCTGCGTATCGTACATTGCCTGTTGAAGTGTTTCTTTCATTCGATCATGTAGCCTTTGTTTCGCAATGGTCAGTGAATACCAGAAATGAAAAATACACCGAAATAATTCTGAGGATTGAGTTTGCAGTCACAAATGGACTGAACACACTGTGAACAAAAGCGCAATAATATTGTAAACATCTCTCGTGTGACATTCCTCGCTGTCAATTTTATATTTGTTACAGAGCACGAATACTCGAAAGCCTGATAGAAAGAAACGTATTGAGTTAATAAAAGAAAACATATAAGTAGTGAAGCGAAAAAGTAAACTGCATCCCATTCAAATTCAACGCCATTTGGCTCTGTGGAATAGGCACGAATAAACTGGATTTTAGGAAAAGATTTTGGCTGGCGTTCACCGCACAAGCTTTGAGAATAGCCGTAAACAAATGTTTGATGGTACTTCTGGGGTATTGCAAATATCTCTATCGCCGATAAGTATTTAGTCCCGACGAAACTTTCTGTGGCGACACGAAATACTTTTGGGAAGATAACAGGGCGAAAACAGAAACCAAAGCTACGGTGAGCTTTAGCCGTAAAACAATGACGCTTTATGCTTTACTCTGTACATGACATCTGTTGCCTCATAAAATTCTTCTGCGTATCGTACATTGCCTGTTGAAGTGTTTCTTTCAGTCGATCATGTAGTCTTTGTTTCGCAATGTTCATTAAATACCAGAAATGAAAAATACACCGAAATAATTCTGAGGATTGAGTTTGCAGTCACAAATGGACTGAACACTGTGAACAAAACCGCAATAATATTGTAAACATCTCTCGTGTGACATTCCTCCTTTCAATTTTATATTTGTTACAGAGCACGAATACTCGAAAGCCTGATAGAAGAAACGTATTGAGTTAAGAAAAGAAAACACATAAGTAGTGAAGCGAAGGCTGGATTAATCGTGGCCTCTGATTAGAAATATGAGTCAAGGTCAAACTGTCAAAATCGATTGTGCATAAAAATATATGTCACGCATTCTCAAGATGCAGGGTCGCTCAACCTTTAAGAAGCAAGTGTATGAGTGTTGTAATAATAATTTTTAGTTTAATCAAGGTGTCAAAAGAGCAAGGTGTCAAAAGCCAAGTTCTCTATACTGTGTGATATTTTTATGGTGAGAAATTGGAAGTCTCTCTTGGAGTTCCGTTCTTGTCTTCTACTTTCCATTTTATATTCTGGTCTCGACCCAACTCACGCCGCGAGCTCACTGGCAAGGCCAGTCTAGTTTGTGCAGCAAGAGGAAATATTTAAAGGACAATGAAGGCAATAACTTTTGGCTTCGGAAATATGCTCGGATAATAATTATTGTCCTTGGACATTATATTATCTGAGCATATTCCTTGCCAAGAGTAGCTTATTGTTTAAATAGTTATTATTGAATAATGATATTTTCTTTATATATTGATATTTTTTTATTTTTCATCATCATCATTATTATTATTATTATTATTATTTAATTTTCTAGTTAGTTAGGGTAAGGATTATTTAATTTCATTATTTAGTTGAATATTCTTACAAAAAATATAGAGAGAGAGAGAGAGAAAAAGATACATGCAAGATCATGCAAGTTTGTAATAATTACAAAATTATTACAATTATTATACATGACAATATTGACCTACAGTAAACTACCTGGAATAACTTGGAACAATCCACTAATAAGTGAACTAACATACAGTAGAATGCACAAAAATAGAGCAAGGGAAATCAAGCCACCAATTTTAGAGATCAAAGCAACGTTTGAGGAACCATAATGCAACAAGAAAGAGAAGCCTCGGGTGACAACAAAATTTAATTGGCAAGAGTGCCAGTGTATGGGGGTTGATTTCAACCCAAGCATTATATAATTTATACAACGCTGGGGTCGAAATCACCCCCCATGATGGCCATGCAGAGATACAAATTTTATCTTCAAGTGTTGATGTCTCACAGTTGATTGTGTATCTACATCAGTGCATATTAAAAATTAATCATTGGCTTAAAGTTTCTATCCTTGCCATTTCACAGATTTTCCCCGAAGAAACAGTTAAATTTCAAATTAACCTAAATCGCACTCCATCAATACACGAAAAAGATAACATGAGATGTTCATTCTGCAATCCAGTACCTTTACAACGATACTATTGTAGTATTTGTATGTGCCTTGTATAGAAACGCTATAAAGATCTTTTTTCCAAAAAGCACGCGCGAACTTTGGCGGCGACCCAGAGAAAATGAAGGAATTTTCTGGGCGCAGAGATGCAACTCAGAACACAGTACTCCGCACTTATAATTAAAGATTTGAGAACGTTTTGTAGAACAACGGAAGCGACAAAAGGGTCAAACACGCCCCATACTGCTCTGAAAACGAGGTGAACAGTTTTGCCCATAATTTCAGGCACGCGAGGGATTGTGGGTGGAGATAACATCCCTCAAATAAGTAGTTGTCACCTGCGGGTAATGTCAGTACGATATTGGTGCTGAAGGCATTGTTTTATAAACATTTAATGACGTAAGGGAAGTAATATGCATATAGTTTGTATGACAATGTTTGGTTGGTTATTTGAAAACAGAATATATTAAGTTAAATTGGTTTCAAAAGTGATTGCGTTGTGACAGCTGGAAACGCTAGCAACTTGAAATGAAGTCTTTTTGGATTCTGGTAGTGGTACTCCTTCTTGTTTCCGTTTGCTTTGCCGACAGCAAGAAGTCGAGGCACAACAAGAAACGCGAAAAAGCTGTGGAAACTTCAGATAGTTCAACAGAAGTCGAAGACAAAAGAAGCCACGGTGATAACAAACAGAAGGTAAATGATGTGGCTTCCCTATTCTCGACAATTAGGCGCTGCGGCCAGAAGGGAAGATGGTCTGAAAAGTCATTTTCGTCAACATGTTAATATCGCCCAAAACTCGGTTGCGGATATGTTCTGCACAGACTAGTACAAGAAATCGAAGACAATATTTAACTGAATTACACGATTACATACGTAATCAAAACTGTCATGAATTGAAGTCGAAAAATACCAAATTACAAACAAAATGCGAAAAAGAACCCGTAAGATGTTCTTTCGGTTAGGTTATGAACGCCACTCGAATACAGTTGCAAGTAACGAAAATTAAGGTTCCTGTTTTTGGCCAATGAACTAGCGAACCGTAGAATATGTGTAGCACACAATCGATATGTCTACACCGTGAGTATAAGGTGCCGATGAAAAATCCGTATCAGACAAAATAATAATAAAGTCTGGTATAGAACACCTCACATTCAGTTGAATGAGGTACATACGCCGACGGAAGATGATCAGGTCGGAATAACAAAAACAAAGCTTCCTTTGTGGAATTTGCGGTATTGTTTTTATGGTCAGGAAAAGAAATTAAAAAGGCGTGGGAAATGGGCAGTTTGAATAATTAGAACAAAGTGCCCATGTTGAATTTGATGTCAAATTTTGCAGTAAGGGTAGATTTGGAATCCATGCCGCCTCAAAGGGCGCAAAGACGGCATATAAACGACCAGTTTTAACTGAGGACAGTTTCCTAATGGTGACCAGAGAAACCCATGCTGTACATAATTATACATTATATATACAAAAACATGCACAGGCACTTAAACATGCATGCTGTGCAGAAACCTAGCAGTTTTCTCACATTAAAGAGCCGGAGCTTCGCAGTGAAACAACAGTTGGTTTACCCTTGACACAGAATTTATACTGCATTAACGGCCGGTTCGTTTGGCACTATGGAATAAGAGTATACATTCTGGAATATTCTGGGATAGACAAATGTTCATTTTCTTACTGTCTTTGTCACAAAAAGACTACATATTCCTTCACCAAACCAACTGGAGAGTTTGACATTTTATGCGGTATGTAGAGTATACATTGTGTATATAATATACAACGTGAATTTACTTCTATTTACAGCAGCTAGTTGAAAATGGAGCTGGTAAAAAGGGGCCAGACCATCTGAAGCATGGCGAAAAGCAACACCCAGAAAAAAGGCACCCTCATAAGAAGCATCACAACAAAAAAGATAAGCGTGTTGAAACCGACATCAATGCCGTGAAAAGGGGCCTAAAAAAGCTGTACAAGAAAGAGATGAAGATGATGAAGGGAAAAGGGCGGAAGGACCTCATTGACAATCTTCCCGACAAGATGCGCAGCAAGCTTAACAAGCGCCTTGAAAACCTGAAGAACGGCCAGCAGAAGGGGAAATTCGGAGAAGTCATGAAAAGAAAGCTCGAGAAAATTCAGCAAAAGTTGAATAAAATGCTGAATAAAAAAAGTAGAATGGAAAAAGGTGGCAATTAGGCACCTTTCCGCGCAGCCGAAAATCGGTGTGTGAACCGCTGTATTTGTCAGGTGCAATTCAGGAAAACTAGATTTGTGAGCTCAATTAGGTTTTTGCATGCATTTTTTTTAGTAAAAGTCTTGAGTTAGGTATAGTCAGCCTTCAACAGCAGCAGAACATGAGACAAACAATGTCAAATAAAATCTGCACGTTAATGAGTTGGAACTGGAAGCTTTAATTAAGTAACATATGATGGGACTAACAAGCTAACGAGCCCAAAGAACGTCTTTGCAGCCGAGCTGTGCCAGCACTGTGACCCGGAGGACAGGAGGGGGAACTCCCTATGATATAGGCTATGTGGTGAGGTTCTCCCCGAAGGATTCTATACATCTGATCTATCTGCGCCCTATCGTGTCTGTGCTCATAGGTTCGAAGAGAGTTGAAGCATGATATTTTCTGGGTTAACTAAACTGTTCAACTGTTGATGTGCTGTATACCTGCGAGCATAGTCAGTAAATCTCAATGGCACAGACTGAAGACTTAGCGCCGTAAGATTGAGAGCTGAGAGTCATTGCAGTTATAATTACTTGAAAGTCGGGCATTTAACCACTCACAAGCTCGTGTTAGTGTTTAATTTTCTCTTCCGTTTCTTGGTCAATCGAATATTGTTTAAGGAGAACTTTACGGTCTCAGAAATTTCGCATAAACATCCACTCGGCCCATTTCCCTCCTTACGCTACCCCACAAGTCCTGGTGCCCAGTGAGTCCGCTGTCCACTTTTTCGGCTCAACGGCTGGAGACGGAATTTCGTTTTAGTTTCTCCGAAAAGAGAAAATGATAGCGAACCCACGGGTTTTTCAGTTAAACTATGGAGCTAAGCAAAGAACAAAAGCTGCGTAGTGCCAGTCAATTTATCTGCAGTGCGGAAAACCACGGCAAGAACGCAGTTTGTTTACTGCTTGAAGTTGCTGCACATGTTGGGGAAAAAGTCACCTTTCAATCTGCGGAGGAGCATGGCTTGTCATTGAACAAGATGTTCACTTGTGAGGTGAAGTTTGGTTCACTTCTCAGTCCGTGTAAAGCTATCGGCATGAACAAGAAAATGGCCAAGTTGAGCGCCGCAGAGCAAGCTTTGGAGATGCTGAAAGCCGATGAATCATCGTCAGCTTCGTCGTCGGAGTTAAATTCTCGTCGTCAACAGGCAAGTGCTGTAGCGGTTCGCAAGCTAGTTGAACGTGTCAGTCCATTCGACAAGCAAGAGTTGAATAAAATATAGTTCGATTATATCAAAAGCTGCACTGAGATTTTATTAATAATTAGCTCAGTATTACAAGTTTGTTGTCACATCTGTTTAATATGTGAGCAGTTTTTTGACGAGTATATACGTTTTATTATCGATTTAAATGTTACCCAGATATAACTTTGAGAAACGCTTTGCTTATAAGTTATACATACTGTATCATTCTGTAAACATGTTTTTGTTGTTGTTGTTGTCCAGTTTATATATACTATGGAATTTTATGAATATTTATATTATGACACTGTAGATACAGCCGGACTCACATATTAGATTTAGTTCTACTGAATCTCATATAAGCTCATATTTTATCAGATTCCAATTGGAATTTTTTCTTGGGAACGCTGATAACATGGTATGACAATCAGCACAGGCGGCTGATCCTCACCACTTTTGTGTACGATTTGCCATACTTTCCTGACTTTTGAAGCACTTCATTTTACTCAAGATAACAATACAATGTAGCTTTTAAGCTGGCCAAATGCGACCAGAATTTTGTGATAATTACCATTAAACAAACGTGGAAGTATGGTAGATTAGAGACATACAGTAAGTGCTGAATGTGAACATTTGATTTTGTTCTCTTTGCAGAGCAACCCCAATTTCCTAGGTTCCAGGAAACTTCAAATATCAATGGGTCCATCATCACTAATGAGTCCTGGGGATTGGGGTCCAGACTCCCCCCAGTCTGCAAGTAATCCTATTGGTGAGTTACAAGAGATGGCCAAAGATTATAGCTGGGCCCCTCCCAGTTATAATGTCATACATGAACAAGGCCAAGCTCATGATAAGACCTTTGTTGTGGAATGTAAGGTAAGTGAACTAAATGGGAGTGTATATTTATAATAATTATTTATGATAATGGGGAGATGCTTTCATTTAGAAGCTGATAACCAGCAGTCTTACTAGCTGCCACTTGCATTGCCTCTCACTGGTGGTAAATTATACTCATTCAATTCAGTTGTCACATTTTATTATCTGCAAATATACAAGCACAGAAATGGACAGAAACAAATACAGTGTATGTGTCTTTGCCTTTTTAGTATTTATAAATTCCCACCTCTAAATTGTTTACAAAATAAAATCATTTTGGTAACATGCAATCCCATGCTTGATCAGTTCAGGTTTATACTTCAATGTTTAACAGTATACTCTTTGAGCTGGAATTTCCTGGTAGTGTGAATCTAAAAATTCAAACATTCTGGAAAACACAAATTGAAATAGAAATACTCAAAACACAAATGCACCCAAAATTTTCAAAACTCAAAAACCAACTCAAGTAATATTACACAAATACTCAAAATGCTCAAAACATACTCACACAAAACAAAACAATAAACATTCAAAATTACTCAAAGCACAAAATATATACAAACAAAATAATTATACACAAAACACAAAAACATTGACAACCCTCGAAGCCACCCCAAATGAACAAAACAAACCAAATTAACACATTCAAGATTATTTAAAATACAAACACTCAAAACACACAATGTGATTTAATTTCAAAGATTGATTATCTAGTCAGCAAAGGAGAAGGGCGAAGTAAGAGAATTGCAAAGTGAGTCTCATCCGAGAACATGAGCATGATACTCAATTCAAATAATATTACACAAATGAACTCAAAATGCTCAAAGCATACACACACAAAACAAACAAAAATCATTCAAAATTACTAAAAGCACAAAATATATACAAACAAAAATAACAATACTCTAAACACAAAAACATTCAACCCTGAAAACCACCCCAAATGAAAAAACAAAAACAAACCAAATAGCACATTCAAGATTATTTAAAATACAAACACTCAAAACACACAACTTGATTTAATTTCAAAGATTGATGATCTAGTCAGCCATGGAGAAGGACGAAGTAAGAAAATTGCAAAGCGAGTCTCAGCTGAGAACATGCTGAGCATGATTAGGGAATCAGAGAGAGTGAGAGTTAACAGCATAGACGATGAGGTCTGTCCCGTGAGTATACTGTACCAACAATTTTTATTATTATATGATGCTCACCCTAAAGGCATGTAACAGTGCTGCATACTGCAAAGTTCTTTTAATTTTAAGATTTATAATTAGGAGTTGAAAATATTTCCAGAGTTTCCCCTGTTTGCAAAGGTGATTAAATTTGTGGATCAGCATTGCAAAATAACATCAAATGCAAGCATGGACAGGACAGATCCTTATGAGAGATATTTATTTTCCATCCCAAGTAATGTTGATAACTTTTGTGTTCTATTTTAATTCAGTATGTACGCAGCATACCCCTCGAAATATTTCTTATGAATTGATAACACTGTTTTGCAATGATTGGTCAGCTTTTGATATATATCAATTTTGAAGCTTTTGCAAGACAGCTCAGTAAACGGACGCATCTGTACACTACATCAACAGTGTTTTGTTGCGTCCACTCGAATACCATATTTTTAGTTTGAATTTTCAAATTTCCAACAGAGACCGAGAACACCAGAGCTAGAGCCTTTACCCAAGTCCCTCAGAACGGCCAGTGCGACCAGGCCTTCCAAATTGCCAGGCGCCTCAGCCTCGAGGTTATCCTTCGGCTCAAGCTTTTTGTTTGACGGCAAACCCGACACGATGAACTTAAGCGAACTGAAGTCTTCGTTGCGTTCTGACCAAAATCAGTCCGTAAAACATACGGTAAAGTCCTTAAGGGAAAGAGGCTTCAGCATCAAGTTCCACGATTTGCCGGAGATAGGGTACAGCGGAAATTACCTTTGTTTCGTGGAGTTGGGCATCAGTCCTCCAGCCGTTTGTTGTGGTTCGGGGGTAACTGAAGACGCGGCACACGCCGATGCTGCCCATAATGCTTTACAGTATCTTGATACAATGGGAGTGAAGGGAACCAATCAAACGTAAACAAGCAACTAGCATTTTAAACACAAACTTAAGAGTTTAATATTGCCAGATGCGCATTTGCACATATTTAGATGGAATTTGCGACTATTATTAATTATTATTTTATTTGTTGATTGTTGCGATTTGGGTTTTTGTTATTTGAAAATGTTTAGATAGATTTTGCAGTCCATTTGTCAGGAATACAGTGTTTTCACTGCTATGTGTTTTTGGATTTTTCAGTTTGAATCTGGTTTAATTATGTTTTTATGATCTGTACATGTCTAGACTTTTGTAATCGTCCAATCGTCCATTTTTTAAGCAGGTTAAGTTGACTTTCGTAAACTGACTAAGAACCAGAGAGAGTAAAACACCAATTGCAAAGGCCCTACGAACACACTTTCCGCCAACTTCAAGCCAAATATATAACTACCACACCCATCAACAGCGAGCGTAACAAAACACTTTCCACCAATCAGAAGCGAAGGAACTACAACGCCAATCAGAGCTTTTCTTATATCGCAGGCATGGAACCGATACACAGATCAATAAAACTTTGTTAAAATTTAATAATTTTATCAAGCAAAAGAACTGAGCTGCTGTTTTGACTTGTAAGAGCTACATGTGGTTTTATATATCTGTTTGATACATAAACTAGGACTGTCGCATTGCTGAGTCTGTCTAGCATAACTTCTCCTGTTAAACTTCATCTATGCCGTGGTTGGAAATTATAAATATATAAAAAAAAGTGTTGTGTGGGTTGGATGTCATCAAATTATGGGATAGTGCTGATTAAGAACTGACGAATGAACAGTGTGCAGTGTTTCAAACATCCTTCATTTCAGCAAGCTTTCAAAAGCTAAGTTCTCCAAACCTTGTCGTTCACATTTCAGAGCAGTGTGAAGTAAAAGAGAAATTTGAAGCTGGTCGCTCTCTAGGGCACTAACAGGTCCGATTTAATTGCTTGTTTTCGTGACGTATTCTCCATAAACTTCGTGCTCATTACGACAAAGGAAGCTTCCCTAAAACGTTGCAGCGGCGCTCTCTCCTCCTCCTCTTCCTTTCTCTTGAACTGAATCACATACAAACGGTAAAACAAAAGCGTCAGAGCAATGGCATTTTTACCGGCCCAGAATGGCAGCATCTCGCCCTGGATGCCGTATTTAGTCATGAGCAACAAACGCACCACCAGAAACGGTCCGTCTTGCATGAAAATGGCGGCTAAAATACCGTAAACGTCCCCCTGAAGTTGCATCTTCTTCATTTTGTCGTCCGACTCTTCGGCTGCGACTTTGGGAGTTTTGTGGCGTTTCTTTCTCTGCTTTTCTGCTTCTTTTAGTTTTAATTTTCTCAGGTATTTTCGTTTCGGCATCTTTGGATCCTTGAAAAATAGAACCAAGGACAGTTAGATAATTCTTACACAAAGGGAAAATAAGTTAGAGAAGTCCATCACCTTCGGTACTAGAACGGTATGGCGCACGTAACGTAACGGTACGTAGCGTACAGCGCCAATCACAGAGGCTGTAAGAAAACTCGTCTGCCCAACCAGAAGCTAAGTAACTTGGGTTTGGTTAACTTTGAGGAAGAAACCAATTATCTTTGCGAAAAAACATCTCACATTTTTAGGAATTTTAAAAAATTTTCAGGTGTGGTTTACCTTAGTTTATAATAAGAATCGAAAAGCAGCAAAGAAAGACGAAATGAAAAAAAAAATCCTGGCAAGGTCATCAATGGCTAATGCAAGTTCATGCTCTTCCCACCCCTCCCTCTCGTATTTGGGTCACGTACATTCTCCATCGTCTTCAGAAGGTCTTTCCATTTCTCTTTCTGCTTCTCTGCTTCCTTGAACTCGTCATAGTCCTCTTCTTGGCCATCTGTGGCCGTGATCACCAGTGTAAACTGGAGCAGACTCCAACTATAGACGGCCAGTATTGCCATGGTAACCTCCTTGTTGCGCGCCACCGACTCCTCATCAAACACCTCGAACAGCTCTAGGATGTCTGCTGCTATGGCAACGTATTCCAAGAGAAGAGCGGAGAGCTGGTCGCGTGTTATGAGCCCACGGGGAAGCATCCAGCGGCCCACAATGATTATGATCATCAGACCGATCTCGCAGATTTTCTTTGCACCTTCTTCAGTGACGATTGGCTGTGTAGATCAGGAATAACCGTTTATGAAACATATACAGAATATAGGAACTGTGGATAATTATATGATACTAGTATATTTATAAGGGATCTTCACAGTTCTAAAACAACTTGCACTGACAAAATGTAAAAACCTGAACCTGCTAATAGAATGTACTCATTGAAAGCTTTCATTTGAGTGGTCACACCTTCAGGTTTCATTTGACAGTTCAGGATTTGGAGGTGAACACTGCTGTTAAAATGTACTCATTGAGAGTTTTCAGTTGAGTGATCACACCTTTAAGTTTCATTTGACAGTTCAGGATTTGGAGGTGAACACTGCTGTTAAAATGTCCTCATTGAGAGTTTTCAGTTGAGTGATCACACCTTTAGGTTTCAATTGACAGTTCAGTAGGAGTTTGAAATGAACTATGCTAACAGAATGTACTCATGGAGAGCTTTCATTTGTGGTTACGCAGTAAGGTTTCATTTTAATAGTATTCCGAGGTCAGAGCTGATTTTTACGTAAGGAGTTGTTTTGAAAGTCCTTTTTTCATCTTCTTTTTTGATATATTTTTCTGACACTTACCCCGTTTCCTGGCAGTTTCACGTAGGCGGTTTGCGTGCTGTTGTTGAGTCTGTCTTCAAGCAGATCCATCTCGACCTGCCACGTGGCAGGAAGTAATGTACACAGATAGAAGAAACAACTTGGCCAAAAACTAAAACAGCAAGAAAAGAAAAGAAAGAAACTTTAAAAGCAGTCTATAGCGAAATTAACTAAGCCAAGAATGCTGCTAAACTTTTTTGGGCCAATCGGAAAGCTTATAGCAAACACAAAACCAAAGTAATCACACTATTACTTTCGACAGTCATCCGAAAACGGCTCTGTGCCCTACAAGTCACAATTGTCTGTTTGATTACGAAATGTTTGTCGTTCTTCACAAAATGTGAAAATGTCAATTCAGCACTATCCCTGAGAACACAAGGCAGGTTCAAGTTCGTTGTATTAAACAACGGTTCAACTGAACCGGACACCGCTTTGATGACAGGCTTATCACTTATGGATACGGCAATACGACAACAAGATATGAGGCAGGGGATTATAAAGTGTAAATACGGTCATTGAATATGCGTTAGAATACCCATTGATTATCGACTCAATCTCAACCCAAAAACGAACAATATTTGTTCGATACATTCGTCATGGGCGGTTCAGTGTCCGTGAACTGCTTCTACGATAGTTTGTGCCTGTGCACAGATGAGTTTAAAACTGGGTACCGTTATGTGTACGCATGATTTGTTAATGAAGGGTATGTATGGTTGTTGGTAGATTTATCGCTAGTCGCGATTTAGCACTGATTAATGCGAGCAACTTCACTTAGTATCTCCATTTAGCGAAACAATGATGATTCAGAAGTATTGGCCGCAGTCATTAGGATAGAATCCTTTGCTGGATGTAACCAGGATTAGGTAACAAGAAATACTCGGAAATGTAGGCTTTCACCGATGGAACCCTGTAACTCCCTTTCAGTGCTACAGTTGTTGTACAGCGTCCTACCCCGGATAAGATAGAATGCTTTGTTGAAAGGATAGTACTACTTACTATTTATATTCGGTGCATTTGCGAACCAGCAGTGTAAATAGCATCTCGATCACCAGACAACACAAGCCGGTACACATTGAGTAGTAGATTGTCTGTCCCGAATTGAACTGGACAACAAGCCAAACGCAAAAGAAGCCATGGCAGAGAAACAGAGTCCGCGGTATGAGGGCAGCTAAAACTTCAAGAACCGAAACCATAGTTCACGTTTGCCTTTAGAATTAGCCGCATATTTTACAACAACAGAGTATATTTGTCATGACAGCACCTCATCCCCTGGGAAGAGTTTGGAACGCCGTATTATTGTTTTGCAAAGATTAGTGAAGCTTTTTCATTCCTTAAATTAGCATTAAACGAAGTCCTTTTCATCGTATGCCATTTAATTAGGTACTATAGAAAATGTTGGCTGCGAGAACAAAGAAACTGGAACAGGCAATTGATAATTGAAATTAGGAGAATGCTGACATGCTTTACCCAAGGAACCTCAATTGGTAGTTTTCTTTAGCCAATGAAAAACACGATTGTAACTGATCCTGCCAGACACAGTGAAATGTTTGGCACAAGATCGTATAGACCTTTGCCATGCAAGGCCGAATTGAACTGTTGATGTATGTGCCTTAACATGTAGTTTTAGTGGCAGTATTTCTAAAGTAAATTGAGTTTTGCTAATAATTAATTGCTGTCCTTGTTAGTCTTAGAAAGTACCGCAGTAACCCAGTTTACAGTATCAACTAAGCCATCTTCACGTAGATGTAATGTTTCACTACCCTACCGTTTTTCGCTGCTTTTTACCAGTACTGTAGTTCTGTTCTAATCACCGTTGGTGCAACTCGGGTTTTAAATTCGTCGAAGTTCAGATTTAGCGATTTTTTTTTTTTTTTTTTTTTTTTTTGCAAACCGGAAAAATGTGTTGGCAATAACATTTTTAGGGACTTTGTTCAAATTATCAAAGCGTAGTTTCTTTGTCGTTGGCTTATCTTGTTTATCCAGTAAGCCCAAGACAAGCACGAATTTGGAAACTTCATAAACTTTGAATATTTGGCCAAAGTACCCGACAATTGCGGAGCGCCCGCAATGTAAGCCTAAATGGACAAAGTCGGGGCATTTCCACGTATGTCCGTTCACTTTGGACGGTCTCTTCAACTTCCTTCGACATGCACAGCGCTATACGGTTTTACAAACGGTGTATATACTTAGATTTGTCCAACAGGGATGACGTTCTTCCCAGAGAAACTTGTGTCAGATTATCTGTCAGATTTTTGTTAGAACAATTTTGCGGCGGCGAAACTGCGCATCTTTTGCATTTCCAATAAAGGGTATAGGTAAGCTTTTAGCTGTAAATAAGAAAGTCGAAGCGTCTAACTTATACTCGTAGGTTCGCAGTCAAAATTAAACGCAACAGGCGTGCAAATTAGCGTCCATCACAAAATTATGTAATGTGGAGAAAATACAGAATACCCCGCACCTATTGTCACAGATTTAAGGGCTTTGTTAGCTGCTTTGTTAGTGACCAGCAACATTAGAGAACCATACTTGAGGCGGACGAGAAATATCTAAATATCTCTATGCTCGTGATTGTTTGCACATCTGTTATGTTTTATTTTTCTATCATATTTACAATTTTCCAGACCATTTCAAGACCCTTCAGTCTATTGAAAGATCGTGTGGTTTATGTGGGCAAGTTTCAAGTACTCAAAATTCATGGCTTTATCAGCGCGTAGTGTAAACATTTTTATGATTTGCTACTTAAGTATTCGTTTAAGGCGGCGTTGCCTGGTGATAAAGTTTGTTTATCTCAATATATGACGTCGATTGTCTATAAACCTTGCGTGATTGACTCGCGTTTGTTCATCGCATCTATTGTCTACTACGAAGGACAATGTGCTTTCTCTGTGAAATGAGTTCGAAAAATTTGAAGTTCAATTAGCTGTAAAGCGCTGGCATTAGAAGTAAGGTAAGCCCTTTGGTATCTGAAGAATATTTGGTATAGGGAGTCTCGGTAATGGAGCCGCCATTTTATAGTCAGATGTCGCTTCTTCAAGGAACCATAGTGGATATACTTGTGTGTTGTAAAATCCATTTAATATTTTATTTTGTCAGATATAACCCGCTTTTGAAGATCCCGGCTCGTGAATTCTACAAATTACATAGACAGCAAGAAAGAAAGCGATAGCAGCTTCGTGCGATGAATCGCGTGGGCACAGAACAAGCGGAGGCTGGCCCATCCAAGTGCGTTAAATTCGCCTTGTTTTTCATGAATGTGTTCTTTTGGATCATGGGAACCATTATCCTTGGCATTGGAATCTATGTCGTGGTTGAACAGAAGCGAGTGGTTTATAGCGACCTCTCGGACTTGAGTTTTAACGCCGCTTTCATTTTCCTGTTTGTTGGGGGCATAATATTCATAACGACATTTGCGGGATGCATCGGTGCGTTGCGGGAAAACTGCTGTCTCTTGGGATTCTACGCAATCGTCATCGGCCTCCTTTTACTTGTGGAAATCGCCTGTGGAGCCATTAGCGTAATATATCGCGATAAAGTTCAAGAAAACGTCGAGTCAAAGCTCCACGACGCCATTAAACTGTACAGGGAACCAACGAAGCAGGACTTGCAGCTGCTGATCGATACGACTCAGATGGAACTGCACTGCTGCGGGGTCACTTCGTATGAAGATTGGCGAGCAAATATTTACTTTAACTGCAGTTCTCGAGGAGTGGAGGCCTGTGGGGTGCCTTTCTCGTGCTGTCGGGGTGATACTTCGAACAGGCAGTGCGGCTATGATGTAGGAAAGATGGATACTTCCAAACGAGAGCAAGCGATATACACGCGGGGCTGTGTGAGCGCCGCTATGGAGTGGTTTGGTGATAATCTCCTCTTGATCGGTGTAATCTCGTTTGTTTTGATATTTTTGCAGATTATCTCAATCTGTATGGCGGCTAATTTGAGACGCCAAGTCAAGGCCATAGGCTCGTAAATGTGACAACCAGTGTGATAGATTTAAACCCGGATTACAACATAATCGCCTAATCGACATAACACCAAAGGTTTACGATAAAGTACAATCAATCTTACTCCCAGTGTTTTAGACACCGCAAACCATTGTTTGAGCTAGTCATGTACATTAAGTTCAGCACATGTGAGGAGCGGCAGGTGAAATGGGCCTACACTTAGTCAATTAACAAAAATGCCCTAAAGTGTTCGATAAAATGTGGCGCAATTTGTACTCGAATACGATTTTTTGTGTAAGGTCAGTCAGGCAGTAATAACTCCAAATCAACTTGTACATTCAGATGTGTATATATAAATAACCGGTTTTTGGATGACTTTCGTAAAACCAAAAACAAATGCTGCAACCGATCAGACGAAACCATGAACTTCGCTCGACAAAATTGGTAACGCTGCTATTAAGATGTACAGGATGTCGATTGAGAGCATTCTTTGAGTGCATGGTCGTACTTTAGGTGCTATTTGGCAGTTAAAGAGTTAAACGTTTAATTAAGTTATAAGTCGAAGTCGCCTTTGACAGTGAAATGGTTTAACAATATATGGCTTATACTTACGTGGGCAGCTTGGAATTATAATTACACATTTGTGAGGAGGAAACATGCAGCTGAAAATGACAATATTTTGAATAATCTACATGTACTCTTCTTTGCAATTACTCGTAATGAACTTATAACATTCACAAGGCATCTACGATCGTTCTCGAATGTTGAACTCATCTTACACGGCATATCAGTCTTTTTAAGTATTTTCGAAACTTTTTGCATTGGAAGGTGTAAACAAAAGGATTTACCGAAGAGTTTAACACCAGCAGACAGTATGCTGTTTTAAAGAACAGGTCATTAAAGGTGAATACGTCAGGATATAATCGCGAAACAAAGTAGAGAATGTGCACTGGAAAAACGCACAAGCTGTACATAAAACTGATAGTGATACACTTTCTGGTAATTCTTTTCCTTGCGTTGATCACGGCAAGACGGGTGTTGTCGCCATTATCGTTTTGCCACAACGTGTAAACTACTCTGGAATAGAGCACTGCCACCACGGTGACTGGAATTATTGCAGCGCTGACTAACCGAAGAAAGTCATAAGTTACATACTGCCAGACCGCTTTAAGTATTGTGCGACAATGTTTTTTGCCGGGATCACCTTCGTAGAAAGTCTTAAAGACAATGGATGGGATTGTAATTAGTGTTGCCAGAATCCAACAAGCTGGCACTATTCGCTTGAGTTTTCTCTTGGTGATTTTCTGTCGTATACTAGTCGGGTGCACAATTGCGTAGAACCGTTCCACAGCAACGTAGACAAGAGTGAAGCCTGAAGCCAGCGACGCGATCCAACTAAAATTCCTACCAGTAAGTGTTTTGCAAAGGACATTTCCCACTGTTCCCGACGGATGTGTGAACAAATTAACACTGAAAAGAAAATGCGGAGCGAAAAATGTTCCTACCATGATGTCTGCTATGGCCAGGTTTAACAACAGATAGTTCATGGCAGTCTTCATGTTGCGATAGTTGAGAATGACTAGGATAACTAAGGTGTTACCCACAATATCTACCACGAGAAGCATCGAGAAAACAATGCTAACGATGAGTTCTGTGGACATGATGACTCGTCCACTGGCGCCTCGATAAGCTGTTCTTATAAGTAAACCACCTATATTATTGGAAAAGCGCGCTTTCTAATTGGCTAACAAGCCGGCTTCTGTTTACGTGTGCTTCTGTTTTAATACATGTGCAGCCCGCCCTTTTGTCGACAGGAATGGAAAATGCCATATGGTAGGAGTTTTGGCCCGTTAAGAACTACACATTTTAAAACCATGTGTATTAACATCCTTTATTATACAACTTTATTATACACTCCTTCCCGTGTAATAACCTCTTTTTATTACACGACTTCACATTTTCGAGTGCAAATACGGGCCAAAACGAGTGCAAAGATGGGAGCGTATTGCACTCGTCAGGAACCAGATCAACTGGTTTATTAGCTTACATGATCAGTTTTCGCAAGCAAAGTTTACGAACGCGTCATTTTTTTGTTCCATTTTGCGCGCGGCGAGAATGTTTGCCCTTCTTCGTTTGTCGTGTAATAAACAATTTAGTACACAAAACGTCGTGCCATAAACGTCGTCGCCCCGCGGCGGGGCTCGGAAAAATACGAGCAACTCGTAAAATACCGGCCCGTATTACGCGCTAAACCATCGAATAAGATGTATTTATTATACAACTCCCTTAGTAATGTGAAAATACCGCATAGTAACGTGCGAATAACTCCATAGACACGTAAAAAAGATACAGCCGTATTCAACGTTGCTAAGGAAAAAAAAACTTTTTCTTCATTCGCTGCCGTTAATTCTTTTCTTTCGTTTTTAAGGTCGCCCACGAAGTGGGCGACCTTAAAGCAGTTACGTTGTCCTTCCAGGCTTCTGTGCCAACAATGAACTTTCAAATAAGGAACTTGTCAATTCCAAATTTGGGCATGATCGTGTTACGCGTTATAATAGCAGTTCTCCAAGTAGGTTTTGTGCGGAAGGTTTTCTGGAACTCGTTGTTGTTTGTCTGGTGGTCAAGCATTCGAAGTTTATTTGGTCACTGAGCCTAAAATTTCGCGAATGTAGATTACATTGTGATTATAGGCACGAAAATATAACGCCGTTGAGCGCGGACGCTAAAGATACTGAAATTAATAGTCAAATTGCATGGCCATACTGTTATCATGAAGTGCAGCCATTTCGTTGTTTTTAAACGAAAACGAGCCGCTGAAAAAATGAGGGTGCAACAGCAGCTTATGAACTTGAAATGTTTGACGAATGCTCGCGTTGCTATTTAAACGGAGTGGTAAGGGTAAATAAAGTCGATTTATATTCAAAAGCGACTCGACCAGAGAACCGTCGCATATTCTTTTACGCAAACTTCGTAGACTCTTGGAAAAAAAGGAAGAACGTCGCTGTCACTTGTTCAAATTGTCATATTCCACAGCAATAAAAACTGTACACAAATGAAGAAGAACAATGCGTGACCGAAACCGCAAGTCATGTCCTTGAACTTGAAACTCAGCCAAAAGAAGAACGGCACAGTTTACTCTACATGTGTATTTAGTTTGGATGCAGCCCGGGCGTAGTATCATTGCTTCTGATAAATTTGTAGGTGTCAAATGCTAGCTGTGCATGATACTGGATACTGGAAGAAGAATTCAAAAGTGAATGTGATTGACCAAAACCGCAAGTACAGTTGTCAACAAGTGTATCAGATTTCCCTAAAATTTATTTAACTTGAAACTCAGCCAAAAGAAGAAAGGCATAGTTTTTATTGCGCACGTATTTAGTTTGGATGCAGCCCAGGCTGGAATATCATGGTCTCTGATAAATATTGTCAAAGGTGTCAAAAAAGTCACGGATAGGCCTTTTTTTCTTTGCCGGCTTGGGAAGTCCCGTCACGGTTCAGAGTACTAAATGATTGCCGCAGTGTTTTGGAGATAAATCTAAATTCTCTCATTTCGAGCGCCACATATAGTTGTCACCCTCTGCCGCCTTGTAAATGGAGGGTTTTTAAAACTAAGACTTATTCGAATACGCAGTTTAGCAAAAGTGGAGGCCCGCGGAAATGGTTCCGAACTTCACATACCAAAAATTGAGCAAATTATAAAATGTGACCTTCAGCCGCAAAAGTAACTTTCACAAATTCGCGAGCTTAGAGTTGCCTTGCTGTTTTGATCTGCTGTTTTTAGTCCTTTTAAAAAATATTCGAAAAAATTGTTTCATTGTTATATAGCAATGCCAATCCCAAACTAACTTTTCGAACAATTATCGAATTTGTCTCTGCCTCATTAAATAGTATAAAAGTATACCCGAGCTAGCAAGTGCGACGAAACCTATCGAATGACAAGAAATGGGCGACCTTTCAGCGGCGACGCTGCTTTGATTTTCGTATAAAAGTCACCCTGTGCACAGCTGGTATTTACATTACTTCTAGAGATTATTAAGCAAAGAAAGAAGCACAGAATTTAAACTTACTATCCGATACGCAAAATCGAGCACGGAGGCCAGCTTCTTCGTCAGAAAATCAACTGAATTTGCCGTAACATAACTAATCTTCCATTCCACAAAATGTCAGACCACACACCACAGTTCGGTTATCAGGCCATAGTGTTTCCAGCAGATCAATATTTCTGAGAGCAGTTTAAGAATCCCTGTCAATCTCGAAACGAGATCTTGTCGGCATTCAACACGGCAGCCGTTGGATTTGCCTCGGCGTGTAATTCCAGTCCAAGATCTATGGCATCGACTTGCAACAACAGGCAATGATTACCTCTATCGAGAAACGGCAATTTGTATGCTAACTGTACCACCACTGGTCACAAGATAAAGTCCTTTTCATACTTCATAAGCGAGGAGAAGGCGAGAACTGGCTGTTTGTTGATTCATGGCACTCGACGAAAATGAAAATGTTGACACATCTCGTTCGTCCAATTTGTTCTGTTTACGACCACATTATGTGATGTAGTATCTTAGATCTCCCCGCAAACTTTGTTTAAAGTACCTCTTTCAGCTTCATTGTTACTCGGCTCAGAAAACAACGACTAGAAGTACTGCAAGTACAAAATCCGCGCTTGCTTTCTGCACACGGCACTAAACTTGATTGACATATCGCGCGCGGAAAACATGTCACTTTGGTCACACAACGTACCTCGATTTCAAAATAATTTACATCTTTTACTAAGGGAGTTGTATAATAAATAACTTATTAGACACTTAGGCGTGTAGTACGGATGTATATTTTTACTCGTCGTTTGTATTTTGGCTCGCCGAAGCGGCTCGCCAAAATACTGCACGACTCGTAAAAATATACAGCCGTACTACACGCCTAAGTGTCTAATAAGATATATATATTTGAGGCAAAAGTGAACACACATTCAGTTTTTGTGCAATGATGTCAGCGAAGCTCTTTTTCAAAATATGCAGTGATTAAGTATTTCGTCATATCATCCGCACTTTGTTAGCGAAAAAAAGAAATCTATAACGTCAGGTTAGCTTTCTCCTGCTGATCGAAACACCAAATAAACTAGTGGTGATGTTGTTTTCACTTTTAGCCAACACAATATTATTCACATTTATAATTTATGAACGCTATGTAAATTTCTAAACTGCGTTCATTATACGTGGCGTGCATCTATGTCTTAAATCCAGCCTGATCCAAGCAAAACAATTGCTAATTATGTACCAGAAATATGTCCCCTCGCTTTGCGAGACACCAATCATGACACTATCCGCCATTTTAAATTTGAAAACCTATCCCATGATACCACACAATTCGAATAGTCCGCCCGTTCATCGTCCACCACAGATTGCAAGAAAGTGTCACGATTAGTTCTTGTTAGGGCGAGGGGGATTTCATAACTAAATACAATTCTTGTGATGTTACAGATAGAATGCAAAATTATTTAGCCGCTGCTGTTGCGTGTACAACGTGGTCTTTAGAATATGCGTTCAATGAGAAATCCAGGCATGTACAGTACTTTTAGTTGTGCCATGTTTATACAATCCTGTACAAAGCGAAGAAAACTGAGCATGGACTTATCTATATCTATACTTATCTATGGACTTAAACGTACACAAACTCATCTTGTGGAAACTATAAATGCAGGTTTTTTGTGAGTTGAGTTGCTGAAAATGTACAGTTATTTAAGACTCTTCGTATACTCTGTCTAGTAATTGTCCACTGAAACGGCCGTATTCTAAAGCAATCGACTCGAAGTATTTACAGGACAGTCATGACATGAAATGCATGCAAACTTTATGATGCGGAGACCGTTGTCGATGAACGGCACAGCAATCTTTTAAAGTACTTTCGGAACTTTTTGCACTGAAACGTGTATACAAAAGGGTTTACGGTAGAATTTAACACCGCAAGACAAGTAGCTCCTTCGAAGAACGCGTCGTGTAGGTCATGTAGGGAAAATGTTTCTGGATAAAGTGTTAAAAGAAGGTAAACAGTGCCCACAGGGACAACACAGAGTGCGTAAATAATACTGACAGTGATGGATGTTTGGGTAATCCTTTTCCTAGCTTTGATCACGGCGAGATTGGTAGCGTTGCCGTTATCTGTCATCCACAAGGTGTAGAGTACCCTTGAATAAAGCACTGCCATTACGACAGTCGGGATGATACCACCGCTCATCAACCACAGCAGATCGTGGGTTACATAATGCCAATGCTCTCCAAATGTTGTGCGACAAACGTTTTTCTCAGGATCGCTTACGTCCACAGACTTGTAAACTAGTACTGGAATAATGTGTATTATCGCTATAATCCAACAAGCTGGCATTATTCGCCTGAGTTTTCGCGTGGTGATTTTATGTCGAAAGCTGGTGGGATGTAGAACTGCGTAGAACCGTTCGACTGCCACGGAAACAAGAATAAAGCCTGAAACCAGCGAACCGACCCAGCTTAAGAGCATACCAGTGAGTGCCTTGCAAAGGACATATCCCAGTGTTCCTGTCGGGTGTGCGAAGAAGTTGTCAAAAAGAAAATGCGGAGCGAAAAATGTTCCCACCGTAATATCTGCCACGGCCAAATTTAACAGCAGATAATTCATGGGAGTCTGCATGGCGCGGTTGTTGCACACTACAGTGATAACCAGTGTATTACCGACAATGTTCAGAGCGAGGAGCATCGAGAAAACGATGCCGAAAACGATTTCTGTAGACATGATTGCCTCGTCGATCTTTTTCGAAAAAGTAAGGCAATAAATATGAAACTGAAATGAAAGATGATTAATTTTATAATTAATTTATATATTACTTCCCTGGTTGCAGTTTTGCCATTGGTTTAGAGCTCTGTCTCGTTACCAGCAACAGTTTTACAAAATAATTGTTTACAGTATCTTGAAGCTCTTAATATCCACCAGTTGTTCTGTCAATTATGAAGCTTTAGTAAAATACCATAATTAGGTCACTGTCGCACTGGCGACTTTCACTGATAACGTCTCAAGTTAAAACGGCGCTTTGTAGTGATAAATAGGTGATTTGCTACCAAACTTTGAAGGCGCCGTCGTTTTGCTCTCGATGATTATTTTCATTGAATATTCAAAATATCACGCGATGCAAAGTTGTGTAAATATATCGTTAATTGTTCAACTTATTAATGCAGGAGCAAATGGAATTTAAACTAATATTTAAACTAATCTACGTCAAGAAACAGGCTGGCAGAGGACGTGAAGTGTTAATTATTTTCTTTACTTTGAAATTTTTATATTAACCTCGGACGTACAAGCGAAGTCATGCCCCCGGTGGATGGAACCCCTCCCCAGATTGTTTGTTGCATTGATATATTTTGAAGACATTTTAACCTTAATACATAGCCTGGTGTAATTTCTGCAATGTACGGTTCCTGTGGCACATTAGGGGCTCTGCTGGGGGTCGACGACCATCCAAGATGGCGTAGTATATATTTGAAATGCCTTTTTTTCCCAGAAAAGGGAAGCAAATCAAATGAAATGACCTACAGTTGCTTAATATTTAATTATGTATACGTGTATTAATTTCATAAATTGAGGAACACTGCATTTATCAGTTTATTAAGGAATAACGCTGACTAAAAATTCATTATTATATACACTTTTTCTTTTTCTGAACGAATTTCAAAATCAAAAGCTCCTCTAAAAAACAACGTGAGCATTGCTATTAGAATGTTACTCGTCTATTGATGTTAATTGAGTGGTCAGTTTCAGCTAATTTACATTGTATTCGAATCATATGAAGTTCGACGTTTCAAACAGGCCTCAGAACAAGTAGCAAAAATAGAACCAGAAAAAACAACAACAACTACACCAACTTTATTTTTAAGTACTGGTGCACAAGTATAGAGGAACTAACTTTCTGTCAACTGAAATATCCAGAAGGCTAATGTCAAGTGATAGGATACATCGTTTAACTAGCTAGAGGAAATATACATGGCGAGAAAAATCAGATTCTTTAACCAGGGCGTTAGGCTCAACAATAAAAACTTGGAACTTCAATGAAATGCAGATTCAGGCTCAGACACTAGTACGACCAAGTTGAAGGGAGTAAACATGAATTAAAATGATTTTGAAAGAAGAATTACCTCACAACAAAACCGGTGTATTGCACCATCTCATATTTAACATGTGGAGGCCTTTACTTACAAAACGCGAAGACATTTCTCATCTGCATCAATTAGCTGAAATCGCCTCATATCATATACTTTTGATATTGAGTTTTAATGAATTTCTTATACTTAAATGGGCATCTTATGGTAAACTATTGACGTAGTACAAGGATTACAACCCTGGTCTGGTTGTTAATAATAAAAATCTCTCATTATTTACTTCAAATCTGTTCTTACTATAAAGTGTGAGATTCCCATTTACTGTTGATTTTCTTTTAGAACTAGCTTTAAGCCTGGAAAATGTGATGATTTTGTTACATGCCTTTCTTGATTTGGGCCTATCAAAACGTTAAGATTTTTTCCTGTGGTTAATCATCAAAACCTGAATGCAGATTGTTGGACAATAGTCTGTGATAAAGGGTTTAGTATATCCTGCATGAACCAGCTTAGATCGGGCTTTGAATAACCGTGTCCCGAGCATTAAACTCAGAAACCCAAGGAGACTCAACACACTAACTTTTTCAAGCATTTTCTAAACTTTGCGCATTGGAACGTGTATACAAACGGGTTTACTGAGGAATTTAACACCAGCAGGCAATATGATGTTTTGCTGCTTAAAAATATGTCATTGGAAGTGATAATGTTGGGATTGACTCGGAAAGTAACGAAAAATATGTTCGTAGGAAGGACGCACAGAGCATAAATAATACTGACTGTGATGGCCTTTTTGGTTATTCTTTTCCTTGAGTTGATTACAGCGAGATGGATATTGTTGGTGCCGCTTTTTACCCGTAGCGAGAAGATTATTCTTGAATAGAGCACTGTCATCAAGGTTACTGGAACGATTCCAGCGATGACAAGCCAAAGGATATCGTAAGCGGCGTGGTGCCATTGGGCTGAAAACTTTGCTTGACAATGTTTCTCGTAAGCAGAAGATTTCCATACGAGTGAAGGCATCGTAAATAGTGTCGCTATAATCCAACAAGCTGGCACTATTCGCTTTAATTTTTGCTTGGTGATCTTGACGACCGTGTAGAATCGTTCAAGTGCCACATAAACGAGAGTGAAGCCGGACGCCAGTGCTGCAATCCAACTGAAGTTCTTTCCAGTCAGTGTCTTGCATAGTACATCTCCCACTGTTCCTGTTGGGTGTGTGATGAAATTTTCAAACAGAAACTGCGGAGCAAAAAATGTCCCCACCATAGCGTATGCCACGGGTCTGCAAATATTTACTTTAACTGCAGTTCTCGAGGGGTGGAGGCCTGTGGGGTGCCTTTCTCGTGCTGTCGGGGTGATACTTCGAACAGGCAGTGTGGCTATGATGTAGGAAAGATGGATACTTGTAAACGAGAGCAAGCGATATACACGCGGGGCTGTGTGAGCGCCGCTATGGAATGGTTTGGTGATAATCTCCTTTTGATCGGTGTAATCTCGTTTGTTGTGATATTTTTGCAGATTATCTCAATCTGTATGGCGGCTAATTTGAGACGCCAGGTCAAGGCCATAGGCTCGTAAATGTGACAACCAGTGTGATAGATTTAAACCCGGATTACAACATAATCGCCTAATCGACATAACACCAAAGGTTTGCGATAAAGTACAATCAATCTTACTCCCAGTGTTTTAGACACCGCAAACTATTGTTTGAGCTATTCATTTACATTAAGTTCAGCACATGTGAGGAGCGGCAGTTGAAATGGGCCTACACTTAGTCAATTAACAAAAATGTCCTAAAGTGTTCGATAAAATGTGGCGCAATTTGTACTCGGATATGATTTTTTTTGTAAGGTCAGTCAGGCAATAATAACTCCAAATCATCTTGTACATTCAGATGTGTATATAAACAATAAACTACTTTTGGCGAGGAAATATGCACGGATAACTGTCCGAGGATATTATCTGTTCCGAGAAGCGAACAGTTGCCCGAGAGCGAAGCTCGAGGGCAACTGTGAGCATCGAGGAACAGATAATGTCCAAGGACAATTATCCGTGCATATTTCCGAAGCCAAAAGTAGTTTATTGTCTTTATTATCCTTCAACTATTTCCTCTCGCAGCGCAAATAATGGCGCAAGGACTGTGAAGCTCTTTGGTGCTTTCTGCAACTGCTTTTTCGACAAATGAATTGATGTCCTCCTCGGTAGTCATCTCGTAATGGTTTTTTGTGTTAATATTTAAAATTGTGTTCGGATATTGTCAAAAAACAGCGATAGTTCGCCAGGCGGGGGTTATTCGCTGATAACGTCCGCTCGTGAGCGGACGTTATTCGGTCACGTGTCACGATTCCACCAATCACGCGCGGGAGGAAATATTTGATGGGTCATAAATATAAATGACCGGTTTTTGGATGACTTTTGTAAAATCGAAAACAAATGCTGCAACCGATCAGACGCCAAAGTAAAAGATTGCCGGAAACCATGAACTCTTTTCGAAATGTTTTTGCGACAGTCTTATGGGTTTTGTGGCCATACGGAGGTTGAAAAGGCCGCATTTGAGAGACTTTTCTGGAGCCATTCTGGATGCCAGATCGACCGAGTTGCCAGCCTTGAAATTCTTTCTGTTAGAGAGGAAAAATTCAGCGAAACACCACAACAACAAGGTTAGAAAGTCTAAGCTTTATTCTCGCAATATTTTTCGAGTTATCGATCGACTAAAATCTCCCATACATTTGCTTATAAAACCCGACCGTGACGTCACACAGTCAATCAGCTTGGGCCGCCTGTGATTACACATTTGTGAGGAGGAAACATGCAGCTGAAAATGACAATATTTTGAATAATCTACATGTACTCTTCTTTGCAATTACTCGTAATGAACTTATAACATTCACAAGGCATCTGCGATCGTTCTCGAATGTTGAACACATCTTACACGGCATATCAGTCTTTTTAAGTATTTTCGAAACTTTTTGCATTGGAAGGTGTAAACAAAAGGATTTACCGAAGAGTTTAACACCAGCAGACAGTATGCTGTTTTAAAGAACAGGTCATTAAAGGTGAATACGTCAGGATATAATCGCGAAACGAAGTAGAGAATGTGCACTGGAAAAACGCACAAGCTGTACATAAAACTGATAGTGATACACTTTCCGGTAATTCTTTTCCTTGCGTTGATCACGGCAAGACGGGTGTTGTCGCCATTATCGTTTTGCCACAACGCGTAAACTACTCTGGAATAGAGCACTGCCATCACGGTGACTGGAATTATTGCAGCGCTGACTAACCAAAGAAAGTCATAAGTTACATACTGCCAGACCGCTGTAAGTATTGTGCGACAATGTTTTTTGCCGGGATCACCTTCGTAGAAAGTCTTAAAGGCAATGGATGGGATTGTAATTAGTGTTGCCAGAATCCAACAAGCTGGCACTATTCGTTTGAGTTTTCTCTTGGTGATTTTCTGTCGTATGCTAGTCGGGTGCACAATTGCGTAGAACCGTTCCACAGCAACGTAGACAAGAGTGAAGCCTGAAGCCAGCGACGCGATCCAGCTAAAATCCCTACCAGTAAGTGTTTTGCAAAGGACGTTTCCCACTGTTCCCGACGGATGTGTGAACAAATTAACACTGAAAAGAAAATGCGGAGCGAAAAATGTTCCTACCATAATGTCTGCTATGGCCAGGTTTAACAACAGATAGTTCATGGCAGTCTTCATGTCGCGATAGTTGAGAATGACTAGGATAACTAAGGTGTTTCCCACAATATCTACCACGAGAAGCATCGAGAAAACAATGCTAACGATGAGTTCTGTGGACATGATGACTCCTCCACCGACGCCTCGATAAGCTGTACTTATAAGTAAACCACCTTTTGGAAAAGCGCGCTTTCTAATTGGCTAACAAGCCGGCTTCTGTTTACATGTGCTTTTGCTTTAATACATGCGCAGACCGCCCTTGAAGTGTTGTCGACAATAGTGGAAAATGCCACATGGTAGGAGTTTTGGCCTGTTAAAAACTACACATTTTAAAACCATGTGTATTAACATCCTATATTTTAGGCAAAAGTGAACACACATTCAGTGTTTGTGCAGTGACGTCAGCGAAGCTCTTTTTTCAAAATATGCAGTAATTCAATCAACCAATCAACCTTTATTTATACACGATAAAAGTTTAAAGCTACAGCTTGTGTGGTCGTGACAGCTTGTGTGGTCGTAATTAAGTATTTCGTCATATCATCCGCACTTTGCTAGCGAAAAAAAGAAATCTATAGCGTCAGGTTAGCTTTCTCCTGCTGATCGAAACACCAAACAAACTAGTGGTGATATTGTTTTCACTCTTAGCCAACACAATATTAATTCATATTTATAATTTATGAACACTATGTAAATTTCTAAACTGCGTTCATTATACATCTTGTGGAAACTATAAATGCAGGTTTTTTGTGAGTTGAGTTGCTGAAAATGTACAGTTATTTAAGACTCTTCGTATACTCTGTCTAGTAATTGTCCACTGAAACGGCCGTATTCTAAAGCAATCGACTCGAAGTATTTACGGGACAGTCATGACATGAAATGCATGCAAACTTTATGATGCGAAGACCGTTGTCGATGAACGGCACAGCAATCTTTTAAAGTACTTTCGGAACTTTTTGCACTGAAACGTGTATACAAAAGGGTTTACGGTAGAATTTAACACCACAAGACAAGTAGCTCCTTCGAAGAACGCGTCATGTAGGGAGAATGTTTCTGGATAAAGTGTTAAAAGAAGGTAAACAGTGCCCACAGGGACAACACAGAGTGCGTAAATAATACTGACAGTGATGGATGTTTGAGTAATCCTTTTCCTAGCTTTGAACACGGCGAGATTGGTAGCGTTGCCGTTATCTGTCATCCACAAGGTGTAGAGTACCCTTGAATAAAGCACTGCCATTACGACAGTCGGGATGATACCACCGCTCATCAACCACAGCAGATCGTGGGTTACATAATGCCAATGCTCTCCAAATGTTGTGCGACAAACGTTTTTCTCAGGATCGCTTACGTCCACAGACTTGTAAACTAGTACTGGAATAATGTGTATTATCGCTATAATCCAACAAGCTGGCACTATTTGCCTGAGTTTTCGCGTGGTGATTTTGTGTCGAAAGCTGGTGGATGTAGAACTGCGTAGAACCGTTCGACTGCCACGGAAACAAGAATAAAGCCTGAAACCAGCGAACCGACCCAGCTTAAGAGCATACCAGTGAGTGCCTTGCAAAGGACATATCCCAGTGTTCCTGTCGGGTGTGCGAAGAAGTTGTCAAAAAGAAAATGCGGAGCGAAAAATGCTGCCACCGCAATATCTGCCACGGCCAAATTTAACAGCAGATAATTCATGGGAGTCTGCATGGCGCGGTTGTTGCACACTACAGTGATAACCAGTGTATTACCGACAATGTTCAGAGCGAGGAGCATCGAGAAAACGATGCCGAAAACGATTTCTGTAGACATGATTGCCTCGTCGACCTTTTTCGAAAAAGTAAGGCAATAAATATGAAACTGAAATGAATGATTAATTTTATAATTAATTTATATATTACTTCCCTGGTTGCAGTTTTGCCATTGGTTTAGAGCTCTGTCTCGTTACCAGCAACAGTTTTACAAAATAGTTGTTTATAGTAGCTTGAAGCTCTTAAAATCCACCAGTTGTTCTGTCAATTATGAAGCTTTAGTAAAATACCATAATTAGGTCACTGTCGCACTGGCGAATTTCATTGATAACGTCTCAAGTTAAAACGGCGCTTTGTAGTGATAAATAGGTGATTTGCTACCAAACTTTGAAGGCGCCGTCGTTTTGCTCTTGATGATTATTTTCACTGAATATTCAAAATGTCACGCGATGCAAAGTTATGTAAATATATCGTTAATTGTTCAACTTATTAATGCAGGAGAAAATGGAATTTAAACTAATATTTAAAGTAATCTACGTCAAGAAACAGGCTGGCAGAGGACGTGAAGTGTTAATTATTTTCTTTACTTTGAAATTTTTATATTAACCTCGGACGTACAAGCAAAGTCATGCCCCCCGGTGGATGGAACCCCTGCCCAGATTGTTTGTTGCATTGATATATTTTGGAGACATTTTAACCTTAATACATAGCCTGGTGTAATTTCTGCAAGATACGGTTCTTATGGCACATTAGGGCTCTGCTGGGGGTCGACGACCATCCAAGATGGCGTAGTATATATTTGAAATGCCTTTTCTTCCCCAGAAAAGGGAAGCAAACCAAATGAAATGACCTACAGTTGCTTAATATTTAATTATGTATACGTGTATTAATTTCATAAATTGAGGAACACTGCATTTATCAGTTTATTTAACAAATAAACCAGCTTCAAGCGTGCTCCGTTCAGAAATAAAGCACGCAGCAAGTGACGAGAGCACGAAAGAAGTGTAGGGAGAAACGCGAGCCGAAGGCGAGCGTTTTTCCCCACTTCTTGAGTGCTCTCGGCACTTGCTAAGCGCTTTATTTCTGAACGGAGCACGCTTGAAGCTGGTTTATTTGTTTTATAACATAGAACTTCAAAACTTTCACAATAAAACTGTCTGTATTCATCAAAAATGTTGGAATGCTAACAGCGATGAAAAAACAGATTCTCCTAAACGGCTCGGCTGTCCGAATTGCCAAGTCAGTACATTTTCGCTTCAATTTTTCAACCAGGCCGTCTGTTCTATAAAATTGGACAACATCTCACAGTAAAGAACTATATTTCCTGTAGATTGAACTTTGGACTACAAGTACATGAAATCGTACAGTCGGCTAGTGCATCAAATGCAAATTTGAAGGGAATCAACAAATGCTCCAACGGCCGACTCGAAAATTGTGTGAATGAAAACTTACCGATTTCTTGACTCTACTTCGTAGTACAATCATTTGAAGTCCGTCCGAAAATTCTTCAATCATTTTTTTCAGTCACATCGTCGGAAATTCTTTCTCTTGCATCACTACAAACACGTCTGTTCGTCTGTCTTCGCCGTTCATGTTCAGTGATTGCTCACGGCTGAGCATTCAACTTCATTCAAACAACCCACTGATGTAATTGTGACTCCCAAGTATGCTGTACTTAGGGATAGTGCTTAAACCGAGTCGCTTTCCACGACGCTGACAAGAAACTTGCCGTTCTTCGACATAGATTTTCCCTCTCCAAACTGTTGAAGTGCTTTTTGATGAGGTCACGTTCTTTACCGATTCACGGTGAACCGTACTACTACCACTACGGTGCCTTCACTTAAAGCCAAATTTTATTTCGAAGTTGGGCATTGGTGACTCCATTCTCGCATTATTTTCTCTTTTTTGCCAGAGGATGACGTAAGCGTGGTTTATAACTTATAAACCATGGGTAAGTGTGGTTTATACTCTGGCAAACCACGGTTTTCGACCAATCAGCGCGCGGCTTGTATCGTGACTATGTTATAATAAGGAATAACGCTGACTAAAAATTGATTGTTATTGTGGCAATGTGAGCATTGCTATTAGAATGTTACTCGTCTGTTGATGTTAATTGAGTGGTCACACCTTTTGGTTTCATTTATTAATTCAGAAGTTATATACATATTTGAGCTTGAGTAAAATTTTCTGGAACTAAAAGGGTTCTTAGGCCTGTTTGAAACGTCGAACTTCACATGAGTCGAATACAATGCGAATGAGCAAAATCTATTGTTTCAGCTAATTTACATTGTATTCGATTCATGTGAAGTTCGACGTTTCAAACAGGCCTCAGAACAAGTAGCAAAAATAGAACCAAAAAAACAACAACAACAACAACTACAACAACTTTATTTTTAAGTACTGGTGCACAAGTATAGAGGAACTAACTTTCTGTCAACTGAAATATCCAGAAGGCTAATGTCAAGTGATAGGATACATCGTTTAACTAGCTAGAGGAAATATACATGGCGAGAAAAATCAGATTCTTTAACCAGGGCGTTAGGCTCAACAGTAAAAACATGGAACTTCACTAAAATGCAGATTCAGGCTCAGACACTAGTACGAACAAGTTGAAGGGAGTAAACATGAATTAAAATGATTTTAAAAGAGGAATTACCTCACAACAAAACCGGTGTATTGCACCATCTCATATTTAACACGTGGAGGCCTTTACTTACAAAACGCGAAGACACTTCTCATCTGCATCAATTAGCTGAAATCGCCTCATATCACATACTTTTGATATTGAGTTTTAATGAATTTCTTATACTTAAATGGGCATCTTATGGTAAACTATTGACGTAAGTCCAAGGATTACAACCCTGGTCTGGTTGTTAATAATAAAAATCTCTCATTATTTACTTCAAATCTGTTCTTACTATAAAGTGTGAGATTCCCATTTATTTTATTGTTGATTTTCTTTTAGAACTAGCTTTAAGCCTGGAAAATGTGATGATTTTGTTACATGCCTTTCTTGATTTGAGCCTATCAAAACGTTAAGATTTTTTCCTGTGGTTAATCATCAAAACCTGAATGCAGATTGTTGGACAATAGTCTGTGATAAAGGGTTTAGTAAATTATCCTGCATGAACCAGCTTAGATCGGGCTTTGAATAACCGTGTCCCGAGCATTAAACTCAGAAACCCAAGGGGACTCAACACACTAACTTTTTCAAGCATTTTCTAAACTTTGCGCATTGGAACGTGTATACAAACGGGTTTACTGAGGAATTTAACACCAGCAGACAATATGATGTTTTGCTGCTTAAAAATATGTCATTGGAAGTGATAATGTTGGGATTGACTCGGGAAGCAACGAAACATATGTTCGTAGGAAGGACGCACAGAGCATAAACAATACTGACTGTGATGGCCTTTTTGGTTATTCTTTTCCTTGAGTTGATTACAGCGAGATGGATATTGTTGGTGCCGCTTTTTACCCGTAGCGAGAAGATTATTCTTGAATAGAGCACTGTCATCAAGGTTACTGGAACGATTCCAGCGATGACAAGCCAAAGGATATCGTAAGCGGCGTGGTGCCATTGGGCTGAAAACTTTGTTTGACAATGTTTCTCGTAAGCAGAAGATTTCCATACGAGTGAAGGCATCGTAAATAGTGTCGCTAATCCAACAAGCTGGCACTATTCGCTTTAATTTTTGCTTGGTGATCTTGACGACCGCGTAGAATCGTTCAAGCTCCACATAAACGAGAGTGAAGCCCGACGCCAATGCTGCAATCCAACTGAAGTTCTTTCCAGTCAGTGTCTTGCATAGTACATCTCCCACTGTTCCTGTTGGGTGTGTGATGAAATTTTCAAACAGAAACTGCGGAGCAAAAAATGTCCCCACCATAGCGTCTGCCACGGGTCTGCAAATATTTACTTTAACTGCAGTTCTCGAGGGGTGGAGGCCTGTGGGGTGCCTTTCTCGTGCTGTCGGGGTGATACTTCGAACAGGCAGTGCGGCTATGATGTAGGAAAGATGGATACTTCCAAACGAGAGCAAGCGATATACACGCGGGGCTGTGTGAGCGCAGCTATGGAATGGTTTGGTGATAATCTCCTTTTGATCGGTGTAATCTCGTTTGTTGTGATATTTTTGCAGATTATCTCAATCTGTATGGCGGCTAATTTGAGACGCCAAGTCAAGGCCATAGGCTCGTAAATGTGACAACCAGTGTGATAGATTTAAACCCGGATTACAATATAATCGCCTAATCGACATAACACCAAAGGTTTGCGATAAAGTACAATCAATCTTACTCCCAGTGTTTTAGACACCGCAAACCATTGTTTGAGCTAGTCATTTACATTAAGTTCGGCGCATGTGAGGAGCGGCAGGTGAAATGGGCCTACACTTAGTCAATTAACAAAAATGTTCTAAAGTGTTCGATAAAATGTGGCGTTTTTTTTGTACTCGGATATGATTTTTTTTGTAAGGTCAGTCAGGCAATAATAACTCCAAATCAACTTGTACATTCAGATGTGTATATAAACAATGAACTACTTTTGGCGAGGAAATATGCACGGATAATTGTCCGAGGATATTATCTGTTCCGAGAAGCGAACAGTTGCCCGACAGCGAAGCTCGAGGGCAACTGTGAGCTTCGAGGAACAGATAATGTCCAAGGACAATTATCCGTGCATATTTCCGAAGCCAAAAGTAGTTTATTGTCTTTATTATCCTTCAACTATTTCCTCTCGCAGCGCAAATAATGGCGCAAGGACTGTGAAGCTCTTTGGTGCTTTCTGCAACTGCTTTTTCGACAAATGAATTGATGTCCTCCTCGGTAGTCATCTCGTAATGGTTTTTTTGTGATTAATATTTAAAATTGTGTTCGGATATTGTCAAAAAACAGCGATAGTTTGCCAGGCGGGGGTTATTCGCTGGTAACGTCCGCTCGTGAGCGAACGTTATTCGGTCACATGTCACGATTCCACCAATCACGCGCGGGAGGAAATATTTGATGGGTCATAAATATAAATGACCGGTTTTTGGATGACTTTCGTAAAACCGAAAACAAATGCTGCAACCGATCAGACGCCAAAGCAAAAGATTGCCGGAAACCATGAACAAAATTGGTAACGCTGCTATTAAGATGTACCGGATGTCGATTGAGAGCATTCTTTGAGTGCATGATCGTACTTTAGGTGCTATTTGGCAGTTAAAGAGTTGAAAATTTAATAAGTTATAAGTCGAAGTCGCCTTTGACAGTGAAATGGTTTAACAATATATGGCTTATACTTACGTGGGCAGCTTGGAATTATAATTACACATTTGTGAGGAGGAAACATGCAGCTGAAAATGACAATATTTTGAATAATCTACATGTACGTGATGAACTTATAACATTCACAAGGCATCTGCGATTGTTCTCGAATGTTGAACACATCTTACACGGCATATCAGTCTTTTTAAGTATTTTTGAAACTTTCTGCATTGGAAGGTGTAAATAAAGGGATTTACCAAAGAGTTTAACACAAGCAGACAGTATGCTGTTTTAAAGAACAGGTCATTAAAGGTGAATACGTCAGGATATAATCGCGAAACGAAGTAGAGAATGTGCACTGGAAAAACGCACAAGCTGTACATAAAACTGATAGTGATACACTTTCCGGTAATTCTTTTCCTTGCGTTGATCACGACAAGACGGGTGTTGTCGCCATTATTGTTTTGCCACAACGTGTAAACTACTCTGGAATAGAGCACTGCCATCACGGTGACTGGAATTATTGCAGCGCTGACTAACCAAAGAAAGTCATAAGTTACATACTGCCAGACCGCTGTAAGTATTGTGCGACAATTTTCTTCGCCGGGATCACCTTCGTAGAAAGTCTTAAAGGAAATGGATGGGATTGTAATTAGTGTTGCCAGAATCCAACAAGCTGGCACTATTCGCTTGAGTTTTCTCTTGGTGATTTTCTGTCGTATGCTAGTCGGGTGCACAATTGCGTAGAACCGTTCCACAGCAACGTAGACAAGAGTGAAGCCTGAAGCCAGCGACGCGATCCAGCTAAAATTCTCACCAGTAAGTGTTTTGCAAAGGACGTTTCCCACTGTTCCCGACGGATGTGTGAACAAATTAACACTGAAAAGAAAATGCGGAGCGAAAAATGTTCCTACCATAATGTCTGCTATGGCCAGGTTTAACAACAGATAGTTCATGGCAGTCTTCATGTCGCGATAGTTGAGAATGACTAGGATAACTAAGGTGTTACCCACAATATCTACCACGAGAAGCATCGAGAAAACAATGCTAACGATGAGTTCTGTGGACATGATGACTCGTCCACTGGCGCCTCGATAAGCTGTACTTATAAGTAAACCACCTTTTGGAAAAGCGCGCTTTCTAATTGGCTAACAAGCCGGCTTCTGTTTACATGTGCTTCTGCTTTAATACATGCGCAGACCGCCCTTGAAGTGTTGTCGACAACAGTGGAAAATGCCATATGGTAGGAGTTTTGGCCTGTTAAAAACTATACATTTTAAAACCATGTGTATTAACATCATATTTTAGGCAAAAGTGAACACACATTCAGTGTTTGTGCAGTGACGTCAGCGAAGCTCTTTTTTCAAAATATGCAGTAGTTAAGTATTTCGTCATATCATCCGCACTTTGTTAGCGAAAAAAAGAAATCGATAACGTCAGGTTAGCTTTATCATGCTGATCGAAACACCAAACAAAATAGTGGTGATGTTGTTTTCACTTTTAGCCAACACAATATTATTTCACATTTATAATTTATGAACGCTATGTAAATTTCTAAACTGCGTTCATTATACGTGGCGTGCATCTATGTCTTAACTCCAGCCTGATCCAAGCAAAACAATTGCTAATTATGTACCAGAAATATGTCCCCTCGCTTTGCGAGACACCAATCATGACACCATCCGCCATTTTGAATTTGAAAACCTATCCCATGATACCACACAATTCGAATAGTCCGCCCGTTCATCGTCCACCACAGATTGCAAGAAAGTGTCACAATTAGTTCTTGTTAGGGCGAGGGGGATTTCATAACTAAATACAATTCTTGTGATGTTACAGATAGAATGCATAATTATTTAGCCGCTGCTGTTGCGTGTACAACGTGGTCTTTAGAATATGCGTTCAATGAGAAATTCAGGCATGTACAGTACTTTTAGTTGTGCCATGTTTATACAATCATGTACAAAGCGAAGAAAACTGAGCATGGACTTATCTATATCTATACTTATCTATGGACTTAAACGTACACAAACTCATCTTGTGGAAACTATAAATGTAGGTTTTTTGTGAGTTGAGTTGCTGAAAATGTACAGTTATTTAAGACTCTTCGTATACTCTGTCTAGTAATTGTCCACTGAAACGGCCGTATTCTAAAGCAATCGACTCGAAGTATTTACAGGACAGTCATGACATGAAATGCATGCAAACTTTATGATGCGAAGACCGTTGTCGATGAACGGCACAGCAATCTTTTAAAGTACTTTCGGAACTTTTTGCACTGAAACGTGTATACAAAAGGGTTTACGGTAGAATTTAACACCACAAGACAAGTAGCTCCTTCGAAGAACGCGTCATGTAGGGAGAATGTTTCTGGATAAAGTGTTAAAAGAAGGTAAACAGTGCCCACAGGGACAACACAGAGTGCGTAAATAATACTGACAGTGATGGATGTTTGAGTAATCCTTTTCCTAGCTTTGATCACGGCGAGATTGGTAGCGTTGCCGTTATCTGTCATCCACAAGATGTAGAGTACCCTTGAATAGAGCACTGCCATTACGACAGTCGGGATGATACCACCGCTCATCAACCACAGCAGATCGTGGGTTACATAATGCCAATGCTCTCCAAATGTTGTGCGACAAACGTTTTTCTCAGGATCGCTTACGTCCACAGACTTGTAAACTAGTACTGGAATAATGTGTATTATCGCTATAATCCAACAAGCTGGCACTATTTGCCTGAGTTTTCGCGTGGTGATTTTGTGTCGAAAGCTGGTGGATGTAGAACTGCGTAGAATCGTTCGACTGCCACGGAAACAAGAATAAAGCCTGAAACCAGCGAACCGACCCAGCTTAAGAGCATACCAGTGAGTGCCTTGCAAAGGACATATCCCAGTGTTCCTGTCGGGTGTGCGAAGAAGTTGTCAAAAAGAAAATGCGGAGCGAAAAATGCTGCCACCGTAATATCTGCCACGGCCAAATTTAACAGCAGATAATTCATGGGAGTCTGCATGGCGCGGTTGTTGCACACTACAGTGATAACCAGTGTATTACCGACAATGTTCAGAGCGAGGAGCATCGAGAAAACGATGCCCAAAACGATTTCTGTAGACATGATTGCCTCGTCGATCTTTTTCGAAAAAGTAAGGCAATAAATATGAAACTGAAATGAAAGATGATTAATTTTATAATTAATTTATATATTACTTCCCTGGTTGCAGTTTTGCCATTGGTTTAGAGCTCTGTCTCGTTACCAGCAACAGTTTTACAAAATAGTTGTTTATAGTAGCTTGAAGCTCTTAAAATCCACCAGTTGTTCTGTCAATTATGAAGCTTTAGTAAAATACCATAATTAGGTCACTGTCGCACTGGCGACTTTCACTGATAACGTCTCAAGTTAAAACGGCGCTTTGTAGTGATAAATAGGTGATTTGCTACCAAACTTTGAAGGCGCCGTCGTTTTGCTCTCGATGATTATTTTCATTGAATATTCAAAATGTCACGCGATGCAAAGTTGTGTAAATATATCGTTAATTGTTCAACTTATTAATGCAGGAGCAAATGGACTTTAAACTATAATATTTAAAGTAATCTACGTCAAGAAACAGGCTGGCAGAGGACGTGAAGTGTTAATTATTTTCTTTACTTTGAAATTTTTATATTAACCTCGGACGTACAAGCGAAGTCATGCCCCCGGTGGATGGAACCCCTCCCCAGATTGTTTGTTGCATTGATATATTTTGAAGACATTTTAACCTTAATACATAGCCTGGTGTAATTTCTGCAAGGTACGGTTCTTATGGCACATTAGGGGCTCTGCTGGGGGTCGACGACCATCCAAGATGGCGTAGTATATATTTGAAATGCCTTTTTTTCCCAGAAAAGGGAAGCAAATCAAATGAAATGACCTACAGTTGATTAATATTTAATTATGTATATGTAGTCATAAATTGAGGAACACTGCATTTATCAGTTTATTAAGGAATAACACTGACTAAAAATTGATTGTTATTGTGGGGACACTTCTTTTTCTGAACGAATTTCAAAATCAAAAGCTCCTCTAAAAAACAATGTGAGCATTGCTATTAGAATGTTACTCGTCTATTGATGTTAATTGAGTGGTCACACCTTTTGGTTTCATTTATTAATTCAGAAGTTATACATACTTGAGCTTGAGTAAAATTTTCTGGAACTAAAAGGGTTCTTAGGCCTGTTTGAAACGTCGAACTTCACATAAGTTGAATACACACAATGCAAATGAGCAAAATCTATTGTTTCAGTTAATTTACATTGTATTCGACTCATGTGAAGTTCGACGTTTCAAACAGGCCTCAGAACAAGTAGCAAAAATAGAACCAGAAAACAACAACAACTACAACAACTTTATTTTTAAGTACTGGGCCCGGTTTTTCGAAAGTCGATTAAGCTAATCCAGGATTAACGAAATTCTTTCTCTCGACCTCTCTCCCAATAAACTGCAGAGTTTTGTTCGAAGATGGATTAGTAAGCTTGTTCCAGCTTAAAACGTTACCAAGAAAGTCGTTGTGGACGAAACGTTCACGTTTTCAGGCTTATAAATGACAAGAAAGTTTAGACCTAATCCAGAATTAGCCTAATCGTGCTTTGAAAAACTGGGCCCTGGTGCACAAGTATAGAGGAACTAACTTTCTGTCAACTGAAATATCCAGAAGGCTAATGTCAAGTGATAGGATACATCGTTTAACTTAGCTAGGGGAAATATACATGGCGAGAAAAATCAGATTCTTTAACCAGGGCGTTAGGCTCAACAATAAAAACTTGGAACTTCAATGAAATTTAGGATTCAGGTTCAGACACTAGTGCGAACAAGTTGAAGGGAGTAAACATGAATTAAAATGATTTTAAAAGAGGAATTACCTCACAACAAAACCGGTGTATTGCACCATCTCATATTTAACACGTGGAGGCCTTTACTTACAAAACGCGAAGACATTTCTCATCTGCATCAATTAGCTGAAATCGCCTCATATCATATACTTTTGATATTGAGTTTTAATGAATTTCTTATACTTAAATGGGCATCTTATGATAAACTATTGACGTAGTACAAGGATTACAACCCTGGTCTGGTTGTTAATAATAAAAATCTCTCATTATTTACTTCAAATCTGTTCTTACTATGAAGTGTGAGATTCCCATTTATTGTTGATTTTCTTTTAGAACTAGCTTTAAGCCTGGAAAATGTGATGATTTTGTTACATGCCTTTCTTGATTTGAGCCTATCAAAACGTTAAGATTTTTTCCTGTGGTTAATCATCAAAACCTGAATGCAGATTGTTGGACAATAGTCTGTGATAAAGGGTTTAGTATATCCTGCATGAACCAGCTTAGATCGGGCTTCGAATAACCGTGCCCCAAGCATTAAACTCAGAATCCCAAGGAGACTCAACACACTAACTTTTTCAAGCATTTTCTAAACTTTGCACATTGGAACGTGTATACAAACGGGTTTACTGAGGAATTTAACACCAGCAGACAATATGATGTTTTGCTGCTTAAAAATATGTCATTAGAAGTGATAATGTTGGGATTGACTCGGGAAGCAACGAAAAATATGTTCGTAGGAAGGACGCACAGAGCATAAATAATACTGACTGTGATGGCCTTTTTGGTTATTCTTTTCCTTGAGTTGATTACAGCGAGGTGGATATTGTTGGTGCCGTTTTTTACCCGTAGCGAGAAGATTATTCTTGAATAGAGCACTGTCATCAAGGTTACTGGAACGATTCCAGCGATGACAAGCCAAAGGATATCGTAAGCGGCGTGGTGCCATTGGGCTGAAAACTTTGTTTGACAATGTTTCTCGTGAGCAGAAGATTTCCATACGAGTGAAGGCATCGTAAATAGTGTCGCTATTATCCAACAAGCTGGCACTATTCGCTTTAATTTTTGCTTGGTGATCTTGTGGCGCAGTTTGGTTGGATGAACGACCGCGTAGAATCGTTCAAGTGCCACATAAACGAGAGTGAAGCCCGACGCCAGCGCTGCAATCCAACTGACGTTCTTTCCAGTCAGTGTCTTGCATAGTACATCTCCCACTGTTCCTGTTGGGTGTGTGATGAAATTTTCAAACAGAAACTGCGGAGCAAAAAATGTCCCCACCATAGCGTCTGCCACGGCCAGGTTTAACAACAAATAGTTCATGGGAGTCTTCATGGAGGGGTGTTTGAGTATGACAAGGATAACTAGTGTGTTACCGACAATGTCTATTACGAGAAGAATCGAGAAAATAACGCCTAAAATGAGATCTGTAGACATGATGACCATTTTTATCCTCCACCGATGACTCAGTTAAAGGTAGAAGTCCACCGCTCGAGAAGTGGTCCTGATTGGTTGAAAGCCTTTTTTCTTGATTAGATTTTTCGTACTTAATAAAATGGAACAAAAGGTAGTTGAAATTAAGGGCTGCAGTAAGTTATTGCATCCGGCTTAATGTCATTTGACTGTCGCACTGTAAATATTGGATTTCATTCATAGCAATAACCTCCTTTCATTCCGAGTGGAGAAAGAAAACATTACTGAAATGAAACATTGTTCAAATGTAGTTGAAATATATTAGAGTATACGTTTGAACAAAAGAAACACCCTCTCCCATATATAGTACAGCCCCTTGGAAACTAGATTTAATGACTTTGGCTAAATAATTACCTCGCAATATTGACTCAAAACGCATCTATTGGTCAACCAGGACTGAGCAGCTGAAAATGTTTAGTCATTTTGAACAATCTAGCCCACTAGAGGGCAATCCACAGTCTAAATGATTAGTTGGTTCTTGTTCAATTACCCATTTTCATGGTTACTCATTATTCGCAAGGAAGTGACTATTTTGGTTCCATTTTAGCTGCACATAATATTTCTGCTAATTTTCTTTATATTTCAAAGATGTGTCTGATCAACGTTGGCTTTTTTGTTGGTTTTCTGGCGTGTATCCCTTCTCGATTTACTTTGACCTACGGTTATATATTTCATTACATAAAATTTATTTTGTCAGGTTCTCCAATATCGACAACGAAAACCTCTGTCAATCTCTTGTTTATTTACTTATGGAGTGACGTATGTTGTATTTTCAAGTTTGTCCGAGAATCTTTTGCATCAGTGGCAAGCCATCACTAAAAATTGGTGTTTGTCCTGAACCGAAAGCTAGCATGTCTGCCTGCTTTTCTGTCCCCAAGAGTGATCAACTTCAATTTTCTCTTTTCAGTCTCCCACCAGAGATATATCATACAGTATGGAGAATTTGGCATTTGATACCTTGCTCAAATGACAGCTGATTAAAACGTAAATTCTCTTTTCATCACTCATACATTTTCCTATTTTGTGGTTGGGAGAATTTGTATTTTGAGCTTGGCAGTGAAAGGGTTAAGTGGTCATTTAAAGAACGTGTCGATCAGTTCTGCCTGCGTAATTAAAGTATACTGTTGGCTTCGCACAAAGAAAATACAATTGATACATGAGGAATCTACCACTTGTAACGTAGGGGAAGAGTCGCTATGGCAGTTTTACAGAGGCGTGTGTGGGTGCAAGAGAATGTAGGCATTTTGTCCTTTTGCCCAACACCTTTATTGGCAAGTCAAGGTACGAAGTTTACAGTACACTCGAATGCTCAATCTTTGTAAAGGGTATGCGTCGCCTAAGTAGTGTCAGCTTGTCAGTCAAGAGTACGGGCCAATCAAAAGCTAGTCACTAACGTCACTACTTGATAACGAGGGCGCAGGTGATAAACCAGGAACGCCCGAAGAAAAAGTTTAACTTTAGGCTTTTAAACTTATCCTGAGTGTAAGGATTAACTTAACATTGTGTACCCATTTGTGCTGCCTACCCATTTACAACTAACTGTGCAAATGGGTAGAGAGTATGTAAACAGAGGTAAAACATTGTGTAAACCATATGTAGATTATGTGTAAACTACGTGTAAAATGTAGGCTAGCCATATTTACATTCTCTAAAAGGGTAGAATTTTCCAGAATTGGAGTAGAATTTTTTTAATTTAACTGAATAGCGACAGATTAAACTATGGGCTACTATTCGGTGTAAAAACTACTGAGTAAAATAATTATACAGTAGTGAAACATCCTAATTAAAACCCATTACGTAATATGACGTCAGTAGTTCCGAGAAAGATCTGCCTTAAAAAAGGACCAGCACTTTCGGTCGCAAACAGCTAGTTGAGTTTTGAATCACTAATCCAAATGTATCCCTTAAAGCAAACTCGCTAATTAAAAACTTACACCGATAGTACTAAAATCAAGATCAGACCAAACTGCATTAGTCGAAGAGGTGTGAAGCCAGTAAGCCAGTACTGGGCCAGCAGCAGGTAGTTGGACAATCTTCAACGAGAGCGATAAGCTGTGTGAATCGAGGTAAATGATATTATTCAATTTTACAGCCAGACTAACCAAGCTAGGTAATTATTACAATTTGGATAGAACGACCAAAATATAACCGTTAAATGACTGGTAGTAAAAGTAGGGAAGTCTCTTCCGTATCACACTGACATGAGATAAATGAACTCAATTCAACTTATAGATTGACAGGATCTTGGGGATAAACGGCGCTTCTACAGAAAAGCAGTCTTTTCAGATATTTTCGGAAATTTTTGCATTGAAAAGTGTAAACAAATGGGTTTACTGAAGAGTTTAACACCAAAAGACAGTACGATGTTTTGAAGAACACATCATCGTCGACGATTATAGCAGGATAAAATATCGAAACAAAATATAGTACGTGTGTAGGAAAAACGCAAAAAGCGTAAAAAACGCTGACGGTGATGGACTTCTTAGTTATTCTCTTTCTTGCGTTGATCACAGCGAGGCGCGTGACGTCGCCGTTGTTTTGTATCCACAGCGAGTGTATAACTCTTGCATAGAGAACAGCCATTACGCTGACAGGGACTGCTCCGGCGCCTAGAACCCAGATAAACCAATAAGTCACATATTGCCAGTATGCAGTATATATCTCCCGACATAGTTTGATCTCATCGTCGAACGAATTGCTAACAAATGAAGGGATCGTGTGTATTATCGCTATAATCCAGCAAGCTGGCACTATTCTCTTGAGTTTTCGCTTGGTGATTTTGTGTTGAAGGCTGGTCGGGTGTACAATTGCGTAGAACCGTTCCACGGCAACGCAGATGAGTGTAAAGCCTGACGCGAGCGACGCGACCCAGCTCAGGTTCATGCCCGTCAGAGTAGTACAAAGAACATCTCCTGTTGTTCCTGATGGGTGAGTGAACAGGTGTATGAAGAGGAACCTTGGAGCGAAGAAAGTTCCTACGATAATGTCTGCCACGGCCAGGTTTAACAACAGATAATTCATGGGAGTCTTCATGGAGGGGTATTTTAGTATGACAAGGATGACTAGTGAGTTACCCACAATATCCATGACCAGAAGCATTGAGAACACAACTTTGAAGATGTTTTCAACCACCATGGTTGTCGTAAGTGGATATGATAAAATCATTTTTGAGGTTTTATTACGCAGCATAAATTATATTGATAACTTTCAGCTTTGTTGTCATTGGCTTAGAGATCTCAGTGGCAAGTAGGTTCACGTTGTAAACAACCTTTAGTGATCACAGTGGCCAGAAGTTCTTCAATTATTGTGAATGGTCTCCCAGTATGGAGTAAGGTTGAGCAGCTTTTACGAAAGCATTAAAACCGATCAAGACCGTTTTGTGCTATGGAGTCGAAAAGTCTGCACAAGCTGCAAAAATAAATGTAGTTAATGATTACGTGCCAAACTTGACAGCAGGAGCAATAACCGATAACATAATGATTGTGAGGATCACTTTGTTTTGGAAACAGAAGAACATTAGAATGTTGCCTGAGAACGCATCCGCCTTGCCCCCGTCATCTTTTTAAGCTGCCCAGCGTGAGGCGGCTGTATTCCCTAAATGAGTCTCTTTGTTTAACGGTGTATAGATTGGGAAATTTAGTTTAGGCGAGAAGATAGTCAGTCTTAAATTGTTCCGTTATGAACGTTTTACGTCCAGGGGTTCAATAACAAAGGAAGTGATGAGTATATTAAAATTGGAATTTTGTGACTAAGTGTTGAATAGCGCTTTTGCTATATGACGTATTTCGTCCCGCACTATATCATAAACTGTCTTAGTACAATGTACACACTTTCGGAAAGTGCTCAAAGACACTGTTTAAATCTGAGAATTTGTATAGCAGAATAAAAAGAGACAGGTGATTTTAACAACATCACAGGTTTTAATTATTTTTTTTACTGAGTGAACAGGGAGGTTGGAGAAGTGTTAATTTAAATGCCGGAAAGCATCAATCCAAAAGTTTTTGTCTTTAATAGAAATTTACATGGTTTTCTTAATATCAGCATTTGGCAGATGGCAGAAACGCCCAAAGAGCTTCAGGCTTCAAATAAAGATAATGTAAGGTTAACATGTATAATTTCTTACTTCAAAAACAAAAATGGTACGCAATGCAGTAATTCAGGTACATCCGTGTATTTATGGTGAACCTTGCTGTAAGAATACTGCTTACAGTACGTTGATTAATTAGAAAACAGACTATAGACATAAAAGCATTTTAATGACTGAAGGGAGAAAGTCAATTTTAGGCGCTACGAGGATTCAACGGGTTAAACACGCGAATTCACAGGAAAGCGATGGTCAATTTGTTGCCAATTAAGAGCGACAGAAAATATCATTTTATTTTGTCTACCCTTTGAATGTGTGAAGGTTCTTTTTTTTTTCGTAGCTTTTTGTTGTCTGGAGTGTCAAGAATTGCTTGTTTTGCAGTAGAAATGCCACGAGTTTGATCATTCAACATATCTTTATGGAAATTAAAGAGATGACTACAGGGTAAAGGCTATCCCGATATATATACAAGATATAAGCTTCATAAGATATTAGTAAGATTACTTTATTTATATCTATCCCAAAGGGTACTGTGTAAGATATTAATAAGACCACTAAATTTTAATCTACTTTATTCGAGGAAAGTAGTGTATTGCAACAAGAGTGCTACATATGAAGAGCTCTTACGTATGGCCAAATTACCCATGCCAAACAATCACCCTCTTCAGGAACACGTTTGTACTGTGACCCTACATAGTCGTCGACTAGAGGAAATTGTAATCATTATGTACAAGGTTAAAAACAACATGACTCCCCTTATATTATTTACTGACAACACTAACACTAACTTATTTACTTCAAACATTGGCTGCCATGCTCTTAGGAACTCTGATTTTATTATACCTTGGTTCAACACGACTAGAAAACACAGCATAAGCTATTTGGGGCCTACCGGGGAAAAGCTGGGTAAGGAAATTAGAGTTTCAGAAACCCTAAATATATTTTAAAACCGCATACGAACAGTGAACTTAAGTGCACTGATCAGCGACGATTGTCAAAACTGTTTTTATGCAGTAAATAGTTACATTTTTAGGATTTGTTAATAATTACAAATAGTTTTATTCTTCAGCAATTATAATTCTTTAGAGGTTTTAGAATTTTTAGAGTTTCCTTTATATACTTTCGTTTTGGCTTGTGTTTATGTACAATACATCATTATTATTATTATTATTATTATTATTATTATTATTATTATTATTATTATTATTATTACTATTATTATTAACCTAAGGGCTTGGATATTTAATTCGAACTATAGCTATTCATCATGTTCAATAGGCCGAATCATGGTAAGACTTTCATTGCTAACTTTTGACAATTTACTTTCAAGGATCTAATTCAAGTATGATTTAAATCGAATTAAATAAAGCAATGGGTTTATTAGATTTTAAAGGTTTGAGTGACCAGGTTTTGACATTTTAGGCTTATTTTATGAGAGTTACAATTAGGAAGCACGTTCTTCACTTTTGGATCAATTTCGCATATAATTAAAATAACTTTGTAGATCTCAGTGATGTGCTGGGTTTTGCACGAGAAAAGCTCTTGGACAGCCCAGCAGTCTTTTTAGATATTTTCGGAAATTAGCGCACTGAAAAGTATAAACAAATGGGTTTACTGTAGAATTTATCACCACAAGACAGTGCGACGTTTCTAAGAAGGCAGCACTCATATCAGGATAAAACTTTATAAGAACGTAAAGAATGTGCGACGGAAAAATGCAAAGCGCGTATAAAACGCTGACAGTGATGGACTTCTTAGTTATTCTCTTTCTTGCTCTGATCACAGCCAGACGTATGACGTCGCCGTTGTTTTGCAGCCAGAGCGAGTGAATAATTTTTGAATAGAGCATCACCATCACGATAATTGGGAGAATCGCAGCGCTGAACAACCAAACCATTTCGTACACCACGTAGTGCCATATTTCAGTGAAGTTTGTTGGACACAAGTCGATGCCAGCACTGACCGTTGTTTTATTAAATGACGGAATCGTGTGCACCGTCGCCAAAACCCAACAAACTGGCACTACCCACTTGAGTTTTCTCTTGGTGATTTTGTGTCGAATGCTGGTGGGATGTACAACTGCGTAGAACCGTTCGACTGCCACACAAACAAGAGTGAAGCCTGAAACCAGCGATGCAATCCAACCCACGTTCATGCCAGTGACTGTCATGCAAAGGACATCTCCTGTCGTTCCTGTTGGGTGTTTGATCAGATGGATGAAGATGAATCTTGGCGCGAAGAAAACTCCCACCATCATGTCCGCCACGGCCATGTTTAGTAACAGATAGTTCATGGGAGTCTTCATGGCGCTGTACCTGGATATCACAAGGATAACCAATGTGTTACCAACAATGTCCAACGTGAAAAGTATTGGGATGACAATGTTAAAGATATGGCCGCCTACAGACATGATTCCCTTCATCGTTTTTGCATGGAAACAAAAAAGCTCAGTAGGATGAAAATTCAGCTGTAATGATTTTGGAATTTCTTTTCTTTCTCAGAAGCTTATTTGTCATTTGTTTAAAGAGCTGGCATGTGGTCAGAGCTGTTTTACGGTGTTCATCAGTGGCGGTAAAAATGCGATCAGCTTTAAATATTACCCCTGCAGGTGTTTTGTTGTGTAGTGAAATTGTCAAGAACTGCAAAGGGTAAAATACAATATTGTAGTAAACAATGTTTTATTTATGTACGACAGCTGACAGCAGAACAGAGAACTACCACAAAAGAAAACATGATATAAATATAATATAAAAAGAACAGGAAGCAGAAAAATCTAGAGAAAAAAATTTGAACTGCAAAGAAACACCGTAAAAAAAAAAGAAATTAAAGATCTACAAGAAGCGAAGATGGAAGCATAAATTGGGTAAAATAAGGAGAGCTGTATAACTAGGAGCAAATTGGTTATTAGGATAGTATAGGTAGGAATACAAGGTAAAGAAGGGACGCAAAATGGTCACTGTTCTTTTCGGACATTTTACTCGAACGGATCTAGTTGACCTGCACTCATCAATTCTCACTAACAAAAGAAAGTGATGGCTATATTAAAATGAAAGTTTAAAATAAAAAAAATGCGATGAGTTTATTAAAATGAAAGTTTAAAAACAGCGATGAGTTTATTAAAATGAAAGTTTAAAAACACAAAAACAGCGATGAGTTTATTAAAGTTTAAAGTTTTGATTAACCGAGCGTTGACATTTTTATGCTTATTTTATGACAGCCTTACAATTAGGAAGCACATTTACTAGTTTTGGATCAGTTTCGCAGACTTTTTAATAACTAAAATGGTAAACTAAAAAGAACCTTGAAGATCTCAGTGATATTCTGAGTTTTGCAGGATAAAAGTTCTTGGACAGCCCAACAGTCTTTTTAGATATTTGCGGAATTTAACGCACTGAAAAGTATAAACAAATGGGTTTACTGAAGAGTTTAACACCGTTAGACAGTGCGACGTATTGAAGAACACACCATTCTTAATATATATATCAGGATAAAATATTATAAGACAGTAAAGAATGTGTGTGGGAAAAGTACAAAGAGCGTATAAAACGCTGACGGTGATGGACGTCTTAGTTATTCTCTTTCTTGCGCTGATCACAGCTAGACGCGTAACATTGCCACTGTTTTGCAGCCACAGCGAGTGAATAACTTTTGAATATAGCACCACCATTACGCTAACTGGGAGTGTCGCACCGCTAAACAACCAAATCGTGTCGTACATTATGGCGTGCCATTTTTCAGTAAAGTCTGGTCGACACAGTTCGATGTCAGCACTGAACGTTTTAGTAAATGACGGAATCGTGTGCACCGTCGCCAAAATCCAACAAACTGGCACTATCCACTTGAGTTTTCTCTTGGTGATTTTGTGTCGAATGCTGGTGGGGTGTACAACTACGTAGAACCGTTCGACTGCCACACAAACAAGAGTGAAACCCGACACCAGCGATGCAACCCAACTCACGTTCATGCCAGTAACTGTCTTACAAAGGACATCTCCTGTCGTTCCTGTTGGGTGTTTAAACAAATGAATAAAGATGAACTGCGGAGTGAAAAAAACTCCCACCATCATGTCCGCCACGGCCATGTTTAGAAACAGATAGTTCATGGGAGTCTTCATGGCGCGGTACTTGGATATCACAAGGATAACTAACATGTTACCAACAATGTCCAGTGTTAGAAGTATTGAGAAGACAATGCTAAAGATGAGTTCGCCTGTGAACATGATTCCCTCTTCTTATTGAAAACAGCAACTCAGTCGAATGAAAAGTCAGCTGTTAATCCTTATAGAGTTTTTTTTTTTAAGAAGCATGGCTGTCGTTTAGAGATCTTGCATGTGGTTAGAGCCGTTTTACGGTATTCATCAGTGGCAGTAAAAATGAAAGCAGCTTTAGATATTAAATACCCCTGCAGGTGTTTTATTGTGTAGTGAAATTGTCACGAACTGCAAAAGGTAAAATACAATAATGTAGTAAGCAAAATCTAGTTATGTACAAGAGCTGACAACAGGACAGGCAAGCAGCTACTACAAAAGAAAAATGTAATGAAATATAAAATGAACAGGAAGCAGAAAAGTCTAGAGAAGAAAATTTGAACTGCAAAGAAACAAAACGTAAAAGAAAGTAATTAAAGATCTACAAGAAGCGAAGATGGAAACATTATAGTATAAAGTAAGGAAAAGAGTATAATTAGGAGCAAATTGGTTATTAGGATGGTATAGGTGAAGGAGTGCAAGGTAAAGAAGGGACGCAAAATGGTCACCGTTCTTTTTGGACATTTTACTCGAACGGATCTAGTTGACCTGTACACATCAATTCTCACTAACAAAAGAAAGTGATGGCTATGTTAAAATGAAAGTTTAAAAACACAAAAACAGCGATGAGTTTATTTAATTTGAAAGTTTTGAGTGACCGGACATTGACATTTTATGCATGTTATGAGAGCGTTACAATTAGGAAGCACATTCTCATTAGTTTTAGATTGATTTAGCAGACTTATTTATAACTAAATGGTAACATAAAAAGAACTTTGAAAATCTCAGTGATATTCTGGGTTTTGCAGGACAACGGTTCTTGGACAGCACAACAGTCTTTTTAGATATTTTCGGAAATTAACGCACTGAAACGTATACACAAATGGGTTTACTGAAGAGTTTAGCACCAAAAAACAGTCCGACATTTCCAAGAAGGCAACATATATATCAGGATAAAATATTGAAAGAATGTAAAGAATGTGCGAGGGAAAAATGAAAAACGCGTATAAAACGCTGACGGTGATGGACTTCTTAGTTATTCTCTTTCTTGCGCTGATCACAGCTAGACGCGTGACGTCGCCGTTATTTTGCAGCCTCAACGAGTGAATAATTTTTGAATAAAGCACCACCATTACGCAAACTGGGAGAATCGCAGCACTGAACAGCCAAACCATATCGTACATCACAAGGTGCCATTTTTCAGTGAAGTTTGGTCGACATAGGTCACTGAACGTTTTAGTAAATGACGGAATCGTATGCACCGTCGCCAAAATCCAACAAACTGGCACTATTCGCTTGAGTTTTCTCTTGGTGATTTTGTGTCGAATGCTGGTGGGATGTACAACTGCGTAGAACCTTTCGAATGCCACACAAACAAGAGTAAAGGCTGAAACCAGCGATCCAATCCAACCCACGTTCATGCCAGTAACTGTCTTACAAAGGACATCTCCTGTCGTCCCTGTTGGATGTTTGAACAAATGGATGAAGATAAATCTTGGCGCGAAAAAAACTCCCACCATCATGTCCGCCACGGCCATGTTTAGTAACAGATAGTTCATGGGAGTCTTCATGGCGCGGTACTTGGATATCACAAATATAACTAACGTGTTCCCAACAGTGTTCAATGTGAGAAGTGTTAAGAAGATAATGCTAAAGATATTGCCGCCTGCAGACATGATTCCCTTTATCAGTTTTGGAAACAAAAAAAAAAAACATTAAGTAGAATGAAAATTCAGCTGTAATGATTTTGGAGTTTCTTTCTTTCTAAGAAGCTTATTTGTCATTCGCTTAGAGATCTCGCATGTGGTTAGAGCCGTTTTACGATGTTCATCAGTGGCAATAAAAATGCGAGTAACTTTAAATATATTTAGATACCCCTGCAGGTGTTTTGTTTTGTAATGAAATTGTCACGAACTGCAAAAGTAGAATACAATATTGTAGTAAACAATATTTTCTTTATGTACAAGAGCTGACAACAGGACAGAGAGCTACCACAAAAGAAAATATAATGCAATATGTAAAGAACAGGAAGCAGAAAAATCTAGAGAAATTTGAACTGCAAAGAAACAAAACGTAAGAAAAGTAATTAAAGATCTACAAGAAGTGAAGATGGAAGCATAAATAAGATCATAAAGTGTGGGGAAGTGTGTAGTTAGGAGCAAATTGGTTATTAGGATGGTATAGGTAGGTATACAAGGAGAGCAGAGGCGGAAATGGTCACCGTTCTATTTGGACAGTACTCGCACGGATCTAGTTGACCAATACATATAAATTTTTATTATTAAAAGAAAGTGATGGGCATATTAAAATGAAAGTTAAAAAACATAAATATCGCGATGGGTTTATTTGATTTTAAAGTTTTGAGTAACCGGACGTTGACATTTCTATACATATTTTTTGAGAGCACTCCAATTAGGAAGCACATTTCTCATTAGTTTTGGATCAATTTCTCAGATTTATTAATAACTAAAATGGCGAAATAAAGAGAACTTTGAAGATCTCAGTGATGTGCTGGGTTTTGCACGAGAAAAGTTCTTGGACAGCCCAACAGTCTTTTTAGATATTTTCGGAAATTAACGCTCTGAAAAGTATAAACAAATGGATTTACTGAAGAGTTTAGCACCATTAGACCGTGCGACATTTCCAAGGACGCACCACTGTTGACGAATACATCAGGGAACATTGTCGAAATAAAATATAGAATGTGCGCAGGACAAATGCAAAACGCGTACAAAACGCTGACGGTGATGCACGTCTTAGTTATTCTCTTTCTTGCGCTGATCACAGCTAGACGCGTAACATCGCCACTGTTTTGCAGCCACAGCGAGTGAATAACCTTTGAATATAGCACCACCATTACGCTAACTGGGAGTATCGCACCGCTAAACAACCATAAGTTGTCGTACAAGACGTGCTGCCATTTTTCAGTAAAGTCTGGTCGACACAGTTCGATGTCAGCACTGAACGTTTTAGTGAATGACGGAATTGTGTGCACCGTCGCCAAGATCCAAAAAGCTGGCACAATCCGCTTGAGTTTTCTCTTGGTGATTTTGTGTCGGATGCTGGTGGGATGTACAACTGCGTAGAACCGTTCGAATGCCACACAAACAAGAGTGAAGGTTGAAACCAGCGATGCAACCCAACCTACGTTCATTCCAGTAACTGTCTTACAAAGGACATCTCCTGTCGTTCCTGTTGGGTGTTTCAACAAATGGATGAAGATGAACCTCGGAGTGAAAAAAACTCCACCATCATGTCCGCCACGGCCATGTTTAGTAACAGATAGTTCATGGGAGTCTTCATGGCGCGGTACTTGGATATCACAAGGATAACTAACATGTTACCAACAATGTCCAGTGTTAGAAGTATTGAGAAGACAATGCTAAAGATGAGGCCGGCTGTGAACATGATTCCCTCTTCTTTTTGAAAACAGCAACTCAGTCGAATAAAAAATCTGCGTAGTTGTGTTGGAGGTTCTTTTGTTTTTAAGACTGAAGCTTTGTCATTTGTTTAGAGATCTTGCATGTGGTTAGAGCCCTTTTACGGACTCTTCGTCAATGGCTGTAAAGTTGCGAGGAGCTTTAAATAATATATATGTATATGCTCCTGCAGGTGTTTTCTTTTATTGTAGTAAAATTGTCACGAACTGCAAAAGGTAAAATACTATAATGTAATATACATTATTTTTTTACGGACAAAAGCTGACAACAGGACAGACAGCTACTACAAAGAAAATATAAAGAGGTTATTACACGGGAAGGAGTGCAATACGGCGGAGTATTTTTACGAGTCGGTTTTATTTTTTCGAGCCTGCTTCAGGCGAGAAAAAATAAAACTGACGAGTAAAAATACAGCCGTATTGCACGAATTTTCGTGTAATAAATTGTTTATTACACGACAAACGAAGCAGGGCAAACATTCTCGCCGCGCGCAAAATGGAACCAAAAATGACGCGTTCGTAAACTTTGCTTGCGAAAATTAAACTGATCACGTAAGCTAATAAACCAGTTGATCTGGTTCCTGACGAGTGCAATACGCTCCCATCTTTGCACTCGTTTTGGCCCGTATTTGCACTCGAAAATGTGAAGTCGTGTAATAAAATGAAATATAAAATAGGAAAGAACAAAAAGCAGAAAAAATCTAAAAATGAAATTTGAACCGCAAAGAAATAAGCAAGAAATGTAATTAAAGATCTACAAGAGGTAAAGATGGAAGCATAAATAAGATCAAATAAGGAGAATTGTATAGTTAGGAGCAAATTGGTTATTAGGATGGTGTAGGTAGGTAATAAGGTAGAGCAGAGGCGGAAATGGTCCTTGTTCTTTTAAACGTTTTACTCGCACGAATCTAGCTGGCCTATATAAAATTTCACTTAACAAAAGAAATCGATGGGTATATTAATACTGAAGATCTGTTGTCACCAATCAAGTCAATACCGGACTGACTGCTTTTAATCATAGAAGCAGCCGTCATTAATCAGAATCGGAAATAGCAAAAGCTTGTGTACTCAAAAATTCGAATACGAAAAGAATTAAATATTCCAAGGGTGCGCTTTTTGATCTGGGCAAACGTTAATTTTTGGGATTAGCGTTATACTTGTTTTCAGAAAACGTTCAAGTCTGAAGATAAAGAAAAAAATAACAACAACAACAACAACAAAGCAGAAAAACACATAACAAAATAAAGAAGGTGATTATGTTACGGTTTACTATATCCCCCTGCACTACACCAAGTGTTTTTAAAAGCTGAAATATATTGAATTTTCTTCATTTTCAAGTAGGTTTTAGAAGAAAACTAACCTATGTATTAATCTTCACAATCAACTTACTTTTGCTTGTAATCAATTTAAATACATATTTTATTAGCTGTTCCCTAGTGGGGGTTTTCAACAACCAATTACAATATAATATTCTAATAGTAATAAAAAGGTGGGTCTATAAGCTTAAATACATAATATGGAGGATGATAAAATATAATTACAAAAGTGAAGTAACAAATTATGCTGTTCCAAAAAGGGTATAAAGGGATAAGAGGTAAAAGATAAAATTACAATAATCTAAGGTAAGGGTAAAAGTATGCTCAATCATACACTCAATCAAAGGTGCGCAATTGATGAAATGTAACCCTTTTACTCCCAAGTGTGATTAATTTCAATTCTCTTTCAGTTTTTCATCAGAGCTTTATATCATATAGCATGGAAAATATATGGCTTTTGATAGCTTGCTATAATGTGAAAGCTGATTTAACTATCAGTACTCACTAGGAAGAATCTATACTTTGAGCTACTAGGTTAAGTCAAAGGGTTGAGGATGTGTAGAATCATTCCTTATTTATGTCCCCTCTCTTCTCAATAAGAAATATCTCTCCCCCTGCTGCTGCCGTGTCTGAGCTCTGTTTACTGGGCAATGAGCACAACGCAAGATTGGAATAATATGGCTATGAGTAAAGGCCCATAACCGCCTTTATTAACTACGTATTAAATATATTAAAATCATTTGGACTGTATCAATATATAACGTGGTCCAGTAAAGGTGAGGGCAAACATAAACGCAAACACAAGCTACTAGTGTAAATGACTCAAATGTGGCAGGAAATGGGGAGGAGGAGGGATGAACAAACACTTCTAGCTTCGGCGACGACTTGAAGCGAGAGACCACCTCGTGGCTTGATGTGATCACATGATCACCTAACTAAGGTTAACTAATTAACTCCTCCCCAGATCATAGCTAAAAATTATTAATATCCGAAAGAGGACATAAAAATCCTATTTGCAGGCAAATATTTCCATTTTTCTTTCTGCAGCTAAACACTTGGTTTGGTTATCTAACGAAAATGGTCCTAAGGCCAGAGGTGAACGGAACTGAAAAAGTTTCCTAATCTGTGAATCTGGGCACCTGTTTGAACAAACGTCATCAAAAGTAATATTCATTTACTTGAATCAACAAAACTTTTAATTTTACAGACTGTGCAAACAGCATTTTATTTTCATAGTCTGCGACATCCCTTAAACATTTCATGCAATTATTTCGAGCCTAATTGAGCTAATCCATCTCATTGAAATACATGTTTTATATGCAAGTTTGTCCAAGAATGGCCTGTATCAGAGGCCTGAGGCAATTGAAAAATCCGATGTTTGTTCAGCACGGCCAAACTGAAGGGTTGCCCCATGTTATTGTCTACCTTAAATCACGCTTCAGACTAAATGAGAGATTACAATATCAACATTTTGCCAATTAAGTATTGCAACTTTTACGACCTCGTCTTCTTATTGTCGTATGATTTGAACAAAGATCACACAAACTCAATAATGTGAACTGAAAAAACTTAATTCATCTCCAGAAATACAGGTTTTGGAGGATGGACAACACTTCCACATCCCAGTAGCCTTTTCAGATATTTTCGGAAATTTCCGCACTGAAAAGTGTAAACAAATGGGTTTATCGAAGAGTTTAATACCAAAAGACAGTACGATGTTTTGAAAAAGACATCTTCATCGATGATTATAGCAGGATGAAATATCGACACAAAATAGAGAACGTGTGTAGGGAAAACGCAAAAAGCGTAAAAAACGCTGACGGTGATGCACTTCTTGGTTGCTCTTTTCCTTGCGTTGATCACAGCGAGACGCATTGCGTTGCCATTGTTTTGCAGCCACAGCGAGTGAATAATCCTTGCATAGAGAACAGCCATAACGCTGACAGGAACTATTCCAGCGCTAACCAGCCACATAAAAAAATACGTCACGTATTGCCAATTCGCAGTGAAATGTGGTCGACACATGATGTCAGCATGGAAAGACTTGGTCAGAAACGACGGTATCGTGTGCATTGTCGCCAGAATCCATAAAAATGCCACTATTCGCTTGAGTTTTCGCTTGGTGATTTTGTGTCGAATGTCGGTGGGACGAACAACTGCGTAGAATCGTTCGACTGCCACACAGCCAAGGGTGAAGCCCGACACCAGCGATGCAGCCCAACCCACGTTCATGCCAGTGACTGTCTTGCAAAGTACATCCCCTGTCATTCCTGCTGGATGTTCGAGCCAGTGGATGAAGATGAATCTAGGAGAGAAGAAAACCCCAACCGTAATGTCGGTCGCGGCCAAGCTTAACAGCAGATAGTTCATGGAAGTCTTCATGGCGCGGTACTTGAGTATGACAAGGATGACTAGTGTGTTTCCCACAATGTCCACGACCAGAAGTATAGAGAAAACCACACTCAGTATGCTCTCGGTGTACATGATTGGGGTAATGCTGTGGTGCAAACAGCAACTCAGTGTTTTATTCAGTAATTCTGCTTTTATTGATACAAAGTTACTTAGCTACGATTGGCTGAGAGGTCAGACAGCTGATGGGATCAAAGCTGTGTGTTGTTGGGAATAAAGTCACCTGGATTTTTTAATGCCAAAGACGTGACGCAAGAGATATTGAGAAACGTTTTATCTACATGTAGAAACGCTAATGCTCAATCATACATGTATTCACTTTACATTATGTATAGATTACTACGAAACACCAGAATTTCTCCAGTTACAATTAACTGATATCTTAGTATCAGTATTTATGACCCATCAAATATTTCCGTGTGATTGGTGGAATCGTGACACGTGACTGAATAACGTCTCTCGAGCGGACGTTATCAGCGAATAACCCCCGCCTGGCGAACTATCGCTGTTTATTGACAACATCCGAACACAATTTTAAATATTAATCACAAAAAACCATTACGAGATGACTACCGAGGAGGAAATCAACTCATTTGTCAAAAAAGCAGTTGCAGAAAGCACCAAAGAGCTTCACAGTCCTTGCGCCATTATTTGCGCTGCGAGAGGAAATAGTTGAAGGATAATAAAGACAATAAACTACTTTTGGCTTCGCAGATATGCACGGATAATTGTCCTTGGACATTATCTGTTCCTCGAAGCTCACAGTTGCCCTCGAGTTTCGCTCTCGGGCAACTGTTCGCTTCTCGGAACAGATAATATCCTCGGACAATTATCCGTGCATATTTCCGAAGCCAAAAGTAGTTTATTGTTTATATAATCTTAGTATCAGTACACGATATATAGCCGCATGATTGTAAATAGAAGAGAATTTCTGACAAGAACTGTAACTTTTGTAAATAATAATTAAGAAACAAGCCTTTAATGTTAATAGCTTGCATCCACTATTTAGTGCAGTCTAACTTTCGAGCTAAATTTTAAGATTAAAGATTTAACCAGATCTGAAGTGATCACAAACTACGTAGAAAAACAAACTAAAACGAGACAGAATGACGTAAAGGTAATTAAAACTTGTTAAGAGTGGTTGCAGTGGGATACCTCGCGAGTTATATGCTGTGTGCAAACTAAACATGATTGAAAATTAAAAAAAATTGAAATTGACGTTCGGTAAATATATATAACTGGAAAAAAGATTTCCGTAAAGTATTGGTTTCCTATGTCAACATTGAACAGCTGACAAATTTAACGTGATTTATTTTTGAGGAAGTTATTTCTAAATTCGCACAAAATTAAAAAGCAAAAATAATGATGAAGATAAAAAAAAGAACTTCGCAGAGCTCAGGGAAATTCATGTTCTTGGGGATGAACGACGCCTTTACAGTTTAGTTGTATTTTGAGGTATTTTCGGAAATTTGCGCACTGAAAAGTGTACACAAACGGATTTGCTGAGGAGTTTAGTACCACGAGACAATACGATGTTTTGAAGAACACATTATCGTCGTCGAACAGATGAGGATAAAATATAGAAATAAAAAATAGAATGTGAACAGGAAAAACGCAAAGAGCGTAAAAAACGCTGACGGTGATGGATTTCTTAGTTATGCTCTTTCTTGCCTTGATCACGGCGAGACGAGTGGCATCTCCGTTGTTTTGTATCCACAGCGAGTGAATAACTCTTGCATAGAGAACAGCCATTACGCTGACGGGGACTGCTCCGGCGCCGAGAACCCAGACAAACCAGTACGTCACATATTGCCAGTATTCGTTAAATTTCTCGCGACATTTGTATACCTCAGCATCGAAAATCTTACTAGTGAATGAAGGGATCGTGTGTATTATCGCTATAATCCAACAAGCTGGCACTATTCGCTTGAGTTTTCTCTTGGTGATTTTGTGTCTAATGCTGGTTGGACGAACAACTGCGTAGAACCGTTCAATTGCCACACAAACGAGAGTGTAGCACGACGCCAACGACGCAACCCAGCTAACGTTCCTACCAGTGGCGCTCTTGCAAAGGGCATCTCCCATTGTTCCTGTTGGATGCGCGAACAAATTGTTGGCGTAGAAGAAACTTGGAGCGAAGAAAACTCCTACCATGATGTCGGCCATGGCCATGTTTAACAACAGATAGTTTATGGGAGTCTTCATGGCGCGGTACTTGAGTATGACAAGGATGACTAACGTGTTGCCCACCATGTTCACGCTTAGAATAATAGAGAAAGCAATGACGAAGATAAGGTTTGTGGACATGGTTAACTCTTCTAGTGCACCAGCGACTCAAATAATGTTTTATTAAGTATCTGGCTCTTATTTAAACGAGTGTTAGTCTCTATTGGCTGATAGGACTGGCAGCTGAATTGCGATTAGCACCTAGATTTCAATATTATTGTTTCTGATTTCTGATGCAGAAAATACTACTACGATATTAAACATTCAGCAGTAGAAATGTCATGAGACAACGTCTAATGCATTAAATCTTTTAAATTACTAGTTGATAGATCACCCAATCTGATTGGTTCCTACCACTTGTCGCAAGCATGTAACTCAATTTACTTAGTTGCCGCTGAAAAGGAGTCTAGGTGAGAATTATTTCAAGCACAATGGGAGAATTCCTTTTGGCTCAATAAAGTTTTTACAATTTTTATATTTAAAATATGGGAGAATGGAGAACATGGGAAATAATTATCATTTGTATCATTTACAGTATTGTTCAGACCAATGTTAAACATTGTTGGAACATCCGAACCATTATCAAATTGTTGATAATTTCCTAATTGAGAACTTGGCAATAAAATTGGAATGGTGCAACAGCAGCTAAAAGTTATTAATTATTCAGTAATTCTGTTTTTATTCATGCAAAGTTAGCCGGACGGTATAATTGGTTGAGATGTCTCAACATGCCAGGTGATGAGAATTATATGATTTTTAAAAATAGTATTATATACTATTTAAAAATAGTGTCATGTTGCTGGGAAAAAAGTCACCTATAAAGTTCTCTCTAGCCTGGCGCAGAAATTATTCAGAAATAATAATTTTTTTAGTCTATTTTATTAGCTTCGCCATTTTTATATAGCAAGGGATCCGCAACAGCAGTGAGCCAATTACTGCGGCACTTTTAAGCACAATGATTTCAGTCGTAACATGAACGGTAGAGCTCAGAAGATCCGATTAAATTTCAGTAAAAAACCTAACCAAACATTGACCCGCTTTTTGTTTTTGACTAAATATTAAGTTAAAAACAATTAATGCTAAAGGAAACACCTGGGCCCGGTTTTTCGAAAGCCGATTAAGCTAATCCAGGACTAACGAAATTCTTTCTCTCGACCCCTCTGCCAATAAAATGCAGAGTTTTGTTCGAAGATGGATTAAAAAGCTTATTCCAGCTTAAAAACGCATAAAGGAAGTTGTTGTGGACGAAACCTTCACATTTTCAGGCATATAAATGACATGAAAGTTTAGACCTAATCCAGGATTACCCTTAATCGTGCTTTGAAAAACCGGGCCCTGGTCTAGCTATCTTTCAACTACAAATTATTCAAATTTATGAATGATTCCTTGTAGAAAACAATAACATTTTATTGTACTCACAAAACTTGCGCTTACACAACAGTGTAGCCTAGGTCTAGAAATTGTCTGCTCAAAATTAAAAAATTGTCTACGTTTTGAGGAATTTTTAATTGAAGCAGGGAATAAAACATGGATGAAATTTAAAAGTGTCCGGCAAAGCATGCTGGGACAGGTGTATGCATGCCTTCCAAAGAACGTAAAATAAAAAGGGCGTTTTGTTGATTCGAGTGACAACTTTTAACTTGGAGAAATGGAATTTGACTTCAAATTGTAAAAATTAATTTAGCAGCAAAGTTGAAAGCTGCCGAAAATGAACACGGTAGGCAGAAATCCGAGTAAAATTACTTCTTTATTCAGCAAAATACTAAATTAAATCAAATTTATCGAAACTTAGTTTATGATGCCGATCTCAATAAGAAATTCAAAAAAATCTAATTGTTAAACACGAATACTCAAGAAAACGTGTCTGTCTCACTGGTGAATCTAAAAAGATGCTCAAAGTCAACAATAAAGTTATTTTTATGAATGACTTCCTGTAGAAAAAAAAGGACAAAATGTTTCAGTAGGCAACATTCATGCAGCATTGTACAAGCCTTTACTTACACTCCAATGCAATTTAGTTCAGGATTTGCCTTTAAGTTCACTTAGAATACATGCTAATAGTTTTTTAAGTAACTGATCTTTAGCGTGAAGTTAAGCCATGTAGTTAAATTGGAAAGAAGGCAGCTGGCAAATTTATCTTCATGTCACCGAGTAAATGACTTTTTGCTCAATAGCTAGGATACTTTAAGGAAGAACAGTGAAAGAAAAGCTGAGTTTTACTCTGCATATCTGAGAGCGCTGGGGATAAGTGTGCGCACCCGCAGCAGTCTTTTCAGATATTTTCGGAAATTTTGCACTGAAAGGTGTAAACAAACGGGTTTACTAAGGAGTTTAACATGAAAATGAAATGATAACTAGATCGTTCAAACAAAAATATGGCAAAATATAACATGTTACCGAGTAAAGAACTTTCTGCTCACCCAGACACACTAATTCTGCGTGTGCGCACCCCCAGCAGTCTTTTCAGATATTTTCGGAAATTTCCGCACTGAAAGGTGTAAACAAACGGGTTTACTAAGAAGTTTATCATCACGAGACAGTAAGATGTCTTCCAGAAGACATTAGTGTTGATGAGCAATGCATCAGGATGAAATGTTGAAACAAAATATGCAATCTGCGGGGGAAAAATACAAAACGAGTATAAAACGCTGACAGTGATGGACTTCTTAGTTATTCTCTTTCTGGCGTTGATCACAGCTAGACGCGTAGCATTGTCGTGGCTCTGCAGCCACAACGAATAGATAATTCTTACATAGAGCACCGTCATTACACTGACAGGGACTATTCCAGCGCTGACCAACCACATGAACCAATAGGTAACCTTTTGCCATTGCTCAGAGTATGTCTCGCCACATCCTTTGATCTCATCATTGTAGGAAGTGCTAACAAATGAAGGAATCGTGTGTATTATCGCTATAATCCAACAAGCTGGCACTATTCGCTTGAGTTTTTTTTTTTTGGTGATTCTGTGCCGAATGCTGGTGGGATGTACAACTGCGTAGAACCGTTCGACTGCCACGCAAACAAGAGTAAAGGCTGAAACCAGCGATGCAACCCAACCGACGTTCTTGCCAGTGAGAGCCTTGCAAAGGATATCTCCTGTCGTCCCTGTTGGGTGTTTGAACAAATGGATGAAGATTAACTCTGGGGCGAAGAAAATCCCCACCATAATGTCCGCCACAGCCAGGTTTAACAACAGATAGTTCATGGCAGTTTTCATGGCGCGGTACTTGAGTATGACAAGGATAACTAGTGTGTTACCGACAATGTCCACGGTTAAAAGGATCGAGAAGACGACGGAGAAGGTGATGCTGTCTGTTAACATAACTGTTGTCTTTTTTGTGCGATTGCGACTCAATGGTACGAAGCAGCGAACTGATGTTCTGATGTAGTGAATGTCTTTTTTAATATAAACGGAAAGTTAGCTACGATTGGATGAGAGTCTGCAGCTGCAACTATGTGGTCACGTGGTTTTCCTATTATTCTTAGACGACTACGTTTCATGAATCCACCCATACGCAAGTTTATCTTGTGATTATTACAAGGAAATTTAGGCGAAAATAACGTAGTATATTTGTCTGAACGTAGTGAGTTACAAATGACACACCGATCTTGCGTTTCAACTCACAATATTTTCTTGGAAGACTAAGACTAAGATAATCAGCAAAATAATCTTACAATGCGACGAAACGTCCTTGCTACCTGCTTGCTTGCCTGAGCAGATCACAATAGGGTTTACGTTTGTATTTTGCAGTTGACCAAAATACTGTGCAACCAAACTGGTTTGAACCGCCGGTCAAAGAGAGCGGCAAACGAAATATCATCAATCAAAAATCGCAGTTACACACCAGCATTAGTTTAGAGTCTGTCTCATTGGTGAATCTAAACAAATGCTAAAAGTCAACGATAAAGTTATTTTTATGAATGACTACCTGAATGACAAAATGTTTCAGTAGGCAACATTTATGCAGCGCTGTACAAGCCTTCACTTACACTCCAATACAATCTAGTTCAAGAATTGTCTTTAAATTGACTTAAAATAAATACTAATAGTTTTCTAAGTAACTGATCTTTAGCGTGAAGCTATTAGCCTTGCTTAAATTAGAAATTAAGAAATAACTGCTCACATTTCACCAGAGCTGATTGATGCTTTCTTGCAACGCTGGCAGCTGGCAAATTTAACATGTCACGGAGTAAAAAGTTTTTTCTCACTGAGCTAGGACACTAATTTTAAAGAAAAACATCGAAAGAAAAAATGCTGAGTTTCACTCTGCATATCTGAGAGCTTTGGGAATGCGCTCAGCGTGTGGGCAGCCGCAGCAGTCTTTTCAGATATTTTCGGAATTTTCTGCACTGAAAGGTGTAAACAAACGGGTTTACTAAGGAGTTTAACATAAGGAGACAGTAAGATGTTTTGAAAAACACATCACCGTAGATAAACACATCAGGATAAAATATCGAAAAAGAATAAAAGATGTGTGTAGGAACAACGCATAATGTGTAAATAACGCTGACGGTGATGGACGTCTTAGTTATTCTCTTTCTTGCATTGATCACGGCAATGCGCGTGGCGTCTCCGTTGTTTTTCAGCCAAAGAAAGTGAATAACTCTTGCATAGAGCACCGCCATCATACTGACAGGAACTATTCCAGCGTTGACCAACCACATGAACCAATAGATCACGTATTGCCATTGCTCAGAGTATTTCTCGCCACATCCTTTGATCTCATCATTGTAGGAAGTGCTAACAAATGAAGGAATCGTGTGTATTATCGCTATAATCCAACAAGCTGGCACTATTCGCTTGAGTTTCTTTTTGGTGATTTTGTGTCGGATGCTGGTGGAATGTACAACTGCGTAGAACCGTTCGAATGCCACACAAACAAGAGTAAAGGCTGAAACCAGCGATGCAACCCAACCGACATTCTTGCCAGTACCGGTCTTGCAAAGGATATCTCCTGTCGTTCCTGTTGGGTGTTTGAATATAAAAATTAACTCCGCCGGGGCGAAGAAAATCCCCACTATAATGTCCGCCACAGCCAGGTTCAACAACAAGTAGTTCATGGCAGTCTTCATGGCGCGGTACTTGAGTATGACAAGGATCACTAGTGTGTTACCGATAATGTCCACGGTTAGAAGGATCGAGAAGACGACGCAGAAGATGATGCTGTCTGTGGACATAACTGTTGTCTTTTTTATGCGATTGCGACTCAGTGATACGAAACAGTGAATTGGTGTTCTGATGTAGTGAATCTCTTTTTCAATACAAACGGAAGGTTAGCTACGATTGGTTGAGAGTCTGCAGCTGCAATTATGTGGGTCACGTGGTTATCCTATTCTTCTTAGACTACGTACGTTTTATAAATCCACCCATACGCAAGTTTATCTTGTGGTTATTAAAAGGAACTTCAGGCGGAAACAACGTAGTATGTTCGTCTGAACGTAGTGAGTTACAAATGACACACCGATCTTGCGTTTCAACTCACAATATTTTCTTGGAAGACTAAGACTAAGATAATCAGCAAAATAATCTTACAATGCGAGGAAACGTCCTTGCTACCTGCTTGCTTGCCTGAGCAGATCAAAATAGGGTTTACGTTTGTATTTTGCAGTTGAACAAAATGCTGCGCAACCAAACTGGTTTGAACCGCCGGTCAAAGAGAACAGCAAACAGAAAATCATCAATCAAATCAAATCAAATCGCTGTTACACAAGCATTAGTATAGAGTCAGTATAGGTTGCGTTGATCACAGCAAGACACGTGACACTGCCGTTGTTTTGTAGCCAGAGCGAGTGAATAACTCTTGCATAAAGAACTGCCATCACGCTGACAGGGACTACTCCAGTCCCAAGAATCCAAATAAGACCTATTGCCACAATTTGCCAGTACTCAGGACAGATAGTTTGATGGCATCATCGAACAAATTGCTGGCAAGTGAAGGGATTGTAACAAGTATCGCTATAATCCAACAAGCTGGCACTATTCGCTCGAATGTTTGCTTGGTAATTTTGTGCCGAATTCTGGTTGGATGTACAACTGCGTAGAACCGTTCGACTGCCACACATACAAGAGAAAAGCCTGAAACCAGCGACGTAACCCAGCTTAAGTTCATGCCGGTAAGAGTCTTACAAAGGACATCTCCTGTTGGGTGTTTAATTAAATAAATGAAGATGAATTTGAAGCAATGAAATGTCCCAATGTAATGTCTGCTGAGTCTTCATGGCGCGGTACTTGATTATATTAACAAGGATAACCTGAGTATTACCGACGATATGTCCATGGTTACAAACGTTAAGAGGACCGGATGCGAAATATGCTGTCTGTGTACATGATTACCTCTTCTTTGGTACAACAGCAGCTCACAGTTTTTAATTATTCAGCAATTCTGCTTTAGTTATTCTTGCAAAGTTAGGTCGGTACAATTGGTTGAGCGGATGTCTTAACATGTCAGGTTATAGGAATTATGTGATTAAAACAGTGTCGTGTTGCGGGAAAAAAAGGTCACCGATAGAGTTATCTGTATCCTGACGCAATTTTGAGTTGTAACCATATTAAGTAATTCTGCTTTTAGTTTTGCAGAGTTATTTATGTACGATTGGCCGTCGTAATGCAATGACTAAATCATATAGTCATGACAGGCTTTTCAATCTTTTTATTTTTGACTAAATAGCTAGTTGAAAACAATTAATGCTAAAGGACACACTTGGTCTAGCTATCAATGAACTACAAAATATTCAAATTTATGAGTATTATAATTCCATGTAGAAAACAACAACACTTATCGTACTCACAAAACTTGCACTTACACAAAAGTGTAGCCTTGGTCAAGAAATTGTCTGCTCAAAATTGAAAAATTGTCTACGTTTTGAGGAATTTTTAATTGAAGCAGAGAATAGAACATGGATGAAATTTAATTAAGTGTCCTGCAAAGCATGCAGGGACAGGTGTGTGCATGCCTTCCAAAGTACATAAAATAGAAAGGGCGTCTTGCCGATTCGAGTGACAACTTTCAATTTGGAGAAATGAAAATTGACTTCAAATTTTAAATTTTAATTTAAAAATTGTAAATATATATTTTTAATAAAGGCTAAACAGTGTTAATTGGAAAAATCAACTGTTTACATTTCATCATATATTGATGGTTTCTTGCAAGCTGACGGCGACCGAAAATCAACACGGTAGGCAGAGATCCGAGTACTTACTTCTTTATTCAGCAAAAACCAAATTTATCGAAACTTAGTTGATGATGCCGATCTCAATACGAAATTCAAAAAATCAAATTGCTAAACACGAATACTCAAGAAAACGTGTCTGCCTCATTGGTGAATCTAAACAAATGCTAAAAGTCAACGATAAAGTTATTTTTATGAATGACTACCTCTGGAAAAAAAAACGACAAAATGTTTCAGTAGGCAACATTCATGCAGCGCTGTACAAGCCTTCACTTACACTCCAATACAATCTAGTTTGGGAATTGTCTTTAAATTGACTTAAAATAAATACTAATAGTTTTCTAAGTAACTGATCTTTAGCGTGAAGCTATTAGCCTTGTTTAAATTAGAAAGAATTAACTGCTCACTGTTCACCAGAGCTGATTGATGCTTTCTTGCAACCATGGCAGCTGGCAAATTTAGCATGTCACCGAGTAAAAAGTTTTTTTCTCACTGAGCTAGGACACTAATTTTAAAGAAAAAGAGCGAAAGAAAAAATGCTGAGTTTTACTCTTTGGGAATGAGCTCAGCGTGTGGGTAGCCGCAGCAGTCTTTTCAGATATTTTCGGAAATTTCTGCACTGAAAGGTGTAAACAAACGGGTTTACTAAAGAGTTTATCATCACGAGACAGTAAGATGTTTTGAAGAACACATCACCGTAGATGAACACATCAGGGAAATTCATGTTCTTGGGGATGAACGACGCCTTTACAGTTTAGTTGTATTTTGAGGTATTTTCGGAAATTTGCGCACTGAAAAGTGTACACAAACGGATTTGCTGAGGAGTTTAGTACCACGAGACAATACGATGTTTTGAAGAACACATTATCGTCGTCGAACAGATGAGGATAAAATATAGAAATAAAAAATAGAATGTGAACAGGAAAAACGCAAAGAGCGTAAAAAACGCTGACGGTGATGGATTTCTTAGTTATGCTCTTTCTTGCCTTGATCACGGCGAGACGAGTGGCATCTCCGTTGTTTTGTATCCACAGCGAGTGAATAACTCTTGCATAGAGAACAGCCATTACGCTGACGGGGACTGCTCCGGCGCCGAGAACCCAGACAAACCAATACGTCACATATTGCCAGTACTCGTTAAATTTCTCGCGACATTTGTATACCTCAGCATCGAAAATCTTACTAGTGAATGAAGGGATCGTGTGTATTATCGCTATAATCCAACAAGCTGGCACTATTCGCTTGAGTTTTCTCTTGGTGATTTTGTGTCTAATGCTGGTTGGACGAACAACTGCGTAGAACCGTTCAATTGCCACACAAACGAGAGTGTAGCACGACGCCAACGACGCAACCCAGCTAACGTTCCTACCAGTGGCGCTCTTGCAAAGGGCATCTCCCATTGTTCCTGTTGGATGCGCGAACAAATTGTTGGCGTAGAAGAAACTTGGAGCGAAGAAAACTCCTACCATGATGTCGGCCATGGCCATGTTTAACAACAGATAGTTTATGGGAGTCTTCATGGCGCGGTACTTGAGTATGACAAGGATGACTAACGTGTTGCCCACCATGTTCACGCTTAGAATAATAGAGAAAGCAATGACGAAGATAAGGTTTGTGGACATGGTTAACTCTTCTAGTGCACCAGCGACTCAAATAATGTTTTATTAAGTATCTGGCTCTTATTTAAACGAGTGTTAGTCTCTATTGGTTGATGGGACTAGCAGCTGAATTGCGATTAGCACCTAGATTTCAATATTATTGTTTCTGATTTCTGATGCAGAAAATACTACTACGATATTAAACATTCAGCAGTAGAAATATTATGAGACAACGTCTAATGTATTAAATCTTTTAAATTACTAGATGATAGAACGCCCAATCTGATTGGTTAATACCACTTGTCGCAAGCACGTAACTCAATTTACTCGGTTGCCGCTGAAAAGGAGTATAGGTGAGAATTATTTCAAGCACAATGGGAGAATTCCTTTTGGCTCAATAAAGTTTTTACCATTTTTATGTTTAAAATATGGGAGAATGGAGAACATGGAAAATTATCATTCGTATCATTTACAGTATTGTTCAGACCATTGTTAAACATTGTTGAAACATCCGAACCATTATCAAATTGTTGATAATTTCTTAATTGAGAACTTGGCAATAAAATTGGAATGGTGCAACAGCAGCTCAAAGTTATTAATTATTCAGTAATTCTGTTTTTATTCATGCAAAGATAGCCGGACGGTATAATTGGTTGAGATGTCTCAACATGTCAGGTGATGGGAATTATATGATTTAAATAGTGTCATGTTGCTGGGAAAAAGTCACCTATAAAGTTCTCTCTAGCCTGACGCAGAAATTATTGGGAAATATTAAATTTTTTAGTCTATTTTATAGGCTTTGCCATTTTATATAGCAAGGGATCCGCAACAGCAGTGAGCCAATTACTGCGGCACATTTAAGCACAATGATTTCAGTCGTAACACGAACGGTAGAGCTCAGAAGATCCGAGTAGAGTTCAGTAAAAAACCTAACCAAACATTGACCCGCTTTTTATTTTTCACTAAATATCAAGTTAAAAACAATTAATGCTAAAGGAAACACCTGGTCTAGCTATCTATCAACTACAAAATATTTAAATTTATGAAAAATTCCTTGTAGAAAACAATAACATTTATCGAAACTTAGTTTATGATGCCAATCTCAATAAGAAATTCAAAAAAAATCTAATTGTTAAACACGAATACTCAAGAAAACGTGTCTGTCTCACTGGTGAATCTAAAAAGATGCTCAAAGTCAACAATAAAGTTATTTTTATGAATGACTTCCTGTAGAAAGAAAACGACAAAATGTTTCAGTAGGCAACATTCATGCAGCATTGTACAAGCCTTTCCTTACACTCCAATGCAATTTAGTTCAGGATTTGCCTTAAGTTCACTTAGAATACATGCTAATAGTTTTTTAAGTAACTGATTTTTAGCGTGAAGTTAAGCCATATAGTTAAATTAGAAAGAAGGCAGCTGGCAAATTTAGCATGTCACCGAGTAAATGACCTTTTGCTCAATAGCTAGGACACTTTAAGGAAAAACAGTGAAAGAAAAAAAGCTGAATTTTACTCTGCATATCTGAGAGCGCTGGGGATAAGCTCAGTGTGTGCGCACCCGCAGCAGTCTTTTCAGATATTTTCGGAAATTTTGCACTGAAAGGTGTAAACAAACGGGTTTACTAAGGAGTTTAACATGAAAATGAAATGATAACTAGATCGTTCAAACAAAAATATGGCAAAATATAACATGTCACCGAGTAAAGAACTTTTTGCTCACCCAGACACACTAATTCTGCGTGTGCGCACCCCCAGCAGTCTTTTCAGATATTTTCGGAAATTTCCGCACTGAAAGGTGTAAACAAACGGGTTTACTAAGAAGTTTATCATCACGAGACAGTAAGATGTCTTCCAGAAGACATTAGTGTTGATGAGCAGCGCATCAGGATGAAATGTTGAAACAAAATATGCAATCTGTGGGGGAAAAATACAAAACGAGTATAAAACGCTGACAGTGATGGACTTCTTAATTATTCTCTTTCTGGCGTTGATCACAGCTAGACGCGTAGCATTGTCGTGGCTCTGCAGCCACAACGAATAGATAATTCTTACATAGAGCACCGTCATTACACTGACAGGGACTATTCCAGCGCTGACCAACCACATGAACCAATAGGTAACCTTTTGCCATTGCTCAGAGTATGTCTCGCCACATCCTTTGATCTCATCATTGTAGGAAGTGCTAACAAATGAAGGAATCGTGTGTATTATTGCTATAATCCAACAAGCTGGCACTATTCGCTTGAGTTTTTTTTTGGTGATTCTGTGCCGAATGCTGGTGGGATGTACAACTGCGTAGAACCGTTCGACTGCCACGCAAACAAGAGTAAAGGCTGAAACCAGCGATGCAACCCAACCGACGTTCTTGCCAGTGAGAGCCTTACAAAGGACATCTCCTGTCGTCCCTGTTGGGTGTTTGAACAAATGGATGAAGATTAACTCTGGGGCGAAGAAAATCCCCACCATAATGTCCGCCACAGCCAGGTTTAACAACAGATAGTTCATGGCAGTTTTCATGGCGCGGTACTTGAGTATGACAAGGATAACTAGTGTGTTACCGACAATGTCCACGGTTAAAAGGATCGAGAAGACGACGGAGAAGGTGATGCTGTCTGTTAACATAACTGTTGTCTTTTTTGTGCGATTGCGACTCAATGGTACGAAGCAGCGAACTGATGTTCTGATGTAGTGAATGTCTTTTTTAATATAAACGGAAAGTTAGCTACGATTGGATGAGAGTCTGCAGCTGCAACTATGTGGTCACGTGGTTTTCCTATTATTCTTAGACGACTACGTTTCATGAATCCACCCATACGCAAGTTTATCTTGTGATTATTACAAGGAAATTTAGGCGAAAATAACGTAGTATATTTGTCTGAACGTAGTGAGTTACAAATGACACACCGATCTTGCGTTTCAATTCACAATATTTTCTTGGAAGACTAAGACTAAGATAATCAGCAAAATAATCTTTCAATGCGACGAAACGTCCTTGCTACCTGCTTGCTTGCCTGAGCAGATCACAATAGGGTTTACGTTTGTATTTTGCAGTTGACCAAAATACTGTGCAACCAAACTGGTTTGAACCGCCGGTCAAAGAGAGCGGCAAACAAAATATCATCAATCAAAAATCGCAATTACACACAAGCATTAGTTTAGAGTCTGTCTCATTGGTGAATCTAAACAAATGCTAAAAGTCAACGATAAAGTTATTTTTATGAATGACTACCTGAATGACAAAATGTTTCAGTAGGCAACATTTATGCAGCGCTGTACAAGCCTTCGGCTTACACTCCAATACAATCTAGTTCAAGAATTGTCTTTAAATTGACTTAAAATAAATACTTTTATGACCCATCAAATATTTCCTCCCGCACGTGATTGGTTGAATCGTGACACGTGACCGAATAACGTCCGCTAGTGAGCGGACGTTATCAGCGAATAACCCCCGCCTGGCAAACTAACGCTGTTTATTGACAATATCCGAACACAGTTTTATACATTTAATCACAAAAATCATTACAAGACGACTACTGAGGAGGACATCAATTTATTGGTCGAAAAAGCAGTTCCAGAAAGCACTAAAAAGCTTCACAGTTTCCGCGCCGTTATTTTCGCTGCGAGAGGAAATATTTGAAGGATAATAAAGACAATAAACTACTTTTGGCTTCGGAAATATGCACAAATAATTGTCCTTGGACATTATCTGTTCCTCGAAGCTCACAGTTGCCCTCAAGCTTCGCTCTCGGACAACTGTTCGCTTCTCGGAACAGATAATATCCTCGGACAATTATCTGTGCATATTTCCTGGCCAAAAATAGTTTATTGTTTATATAGTTTTCTAAGTAACTGATCTTTAGCGTGAAGCTATTAGCCTTGTTTAAATTAGAAATTAAGAAATAACTGCTCACATTTCACCAGAGCTGATTGATGCTTTCTTGCAACGCTGGCAGCTGGCAAATTTAACATGTCACCGAGTAAAAAGTTTTTTCTCACTGAGCTAGGACACTAATTTTAAAGGAAAACAGCGAAAGAAAAAATGCTGAGTTTCACTCTGCATATCTGAGAGCTTTGGGAATGAGATCAGCGTGCGCGCAGCCGCAACAGTCTTTTCAGATATTTTCGAAAATTTCTGCACTGAAAGGTGTAAACAAACGGGTTAACTAAGGAGTTTAACATAAGGAGACAGTAAGATGTTTTGAAGAACACATCACCGTAGATGAACACATCAGGATAAAATATCGAAAAAGAATAAAAGATATGTGTAGGAACAACGAAAAATGCGTAAATAACGCTGACGGTGATGGACTTCTTAGTTATTCTCCTTCTTGCATTGATCACGGCAATGCGCGTGACGTCTCCGTTGTTTTTCAGCCACAGAAAGTGAATAACTCTTGCATAGAGCACCGCCATCATACTGACAGGAACTATTCCAGCGTTGACCAACCACATGAACCAATAGATCACGTATTGCCATTTCGCAGAGTATTTCTCCCTACATCGTTTGATCTCATCATTGTAGGAAGTGCTAACAAATGAAGGAATCGTGTGTATTATTGCTAAAATCCAGCAAGCTGGCACTATTCGCTTGAGTTTCTTTTTGGTGATTTTGTGTCGGATGCTGGTTGGATGTACAACTGCGTAGAACCGTTCGAATGCCACACAAACAAGAGAAAAGCCTGAAACCAGCGATGCAACCCAACCGACGTTCTTGCCAGTACCGGTCTTGCAAAGGATATCTCCTGTCGTTCCTGTTGGGTGTTTGAATATGAAAATTAACTCCGCCGGGGCGAAGAAAATCCCCACTATAATGTCCGCCACAGCCAGGTTCAACAACAAGTAGTTCATGGCAGTCTTCATGGCGCGGTACTTGAGTATGACAAGGATCACTAGTGTGTTACCGATAATGTCCACGGTTAGAAGGATCGAGAAGACGACGCAGAAGATGATGCTGTCTGTGGACATAACTGTTGTCTTTTTTATGCGATTGCGACTCAGTGATACGAAACAGTGAATTGGTGTTCTGATGTAGTGAATCTCTTTTTCAATACAAACGGCTACGATTGGTTGAGAGTCTGCAGCTGCAATTATGTGGGTCACGTGGTTATCCTATTCTTCTTAGACTACGTACGTTTTATAAATCCACCCATACGCAAGTTTATCTTGTGGTTATTAAAAGGAACTTCAGGCGGAAACAACGTAGTATGTTTGTCTGAACGTAGTGAGTTACAAATGACACACCGATCTTGCGTTTCAACTCACAATATTTTCTTGGAAGACTAAGACTAAGATAATCAGCAAAATAATCTTACAATGCGAGGAAACGTCCTTGCTACCTGCTTGCTTGCCTGAGCAGATCACAATAGGGTTTACGTTTGTATTTTGCAGTTGACCAAAATACTGCGCAACCAAACTGGTTTGAACCGCCGGTCAAAGAGAACAGCAAACGGAAAATCATCAATCAGATCAAATCAAATCGCTGTTACACAAGCATTAGTATAGAGTCAGTACAGGTTGCGTTGATCACAGCAAGACACGTGACACTGCCGTTGTTTTGTAGCCAGAGCGAGTGAATAACTCTTGCATAAAGAACTGCCATCGCGCTGACAGGGACTACTCCAGTCCCAAGAACCCAAATAAGACCTATTGCCACAATTTCCCAGTACTCAGGATAGATATCGTGACACAGTTTGATGGTATCATCGAACAAATTGCTGGCAAATGAAGGGATTGTAATTAGTATCGCTATAAAATCCAAGAAACTGACACTATTCGCTTGAGTTTTCTCTTGGTGATTCTGTGCCGAATTCTGATTGGATGTACAACTGCGTAGAACCGTTCGACTGCCACACATACAAAGAATAAAGCCTGAAACCAGCGACGTAACCCAGCTTAAGTTCATGCCGGTAAGAGTCTTACAAAGGACATCTCCTATTGTTCCTGTTGGGTGTTTAATCAAATAAATAAAGATGAATTTTGGAGCAATAGAAAGTCCCAATGTAATGTCCGCTGAGTCTTCATGGCGCGGTACTTGATTATATTAACATGGATAACCAGAGTATTATCGACGATGTCCATGGTTACAAACGTTAAGAGGACCGGATGCGAAATATGCTGTCTGTGTACATGATTACCTCTTCTTTGGTACAACAGCAGCTCAAAGTTTTTAATTATTCGGCAATTCTGCTTCAGTTATTCTTACAAAGTTATGTTGGTATAATTGGTTGAGCGGATGTCTTAAGATGTCAGGTTATAGGAATTATGTGATTAAAACAGTGTCGTGTTGCGGGAAAAAATGGTCACCGATAGAGTTATCTGTAGCCTGACGAAATGTTCAGTTGTAATCATATTAAGTAATTCTGCTTTTAGTTGTGCAAAGTTATTTAGGTACGATTGGCCGAGATGTCTGGATAGCTGATAGAAAGCTATGTGATTGAAAGAGTGACGTCGTAATGCAATGACTAAATCATATAGTCATGACAGGCTTTTTAATCTTTTTATTTTTGACTAAATAGCAAGTTGAAAACAATTAATGCTAAAGGACACACTTGGTCTAGCCATCAATCAACTACAAAATATTCAAATTTATGAATTATAATTCCTTGTATAAAACAACAACACACATTGTACTCACAAAACTTGCACTTACACAAAAGTGAAGCCTAGGTCAAGAAATTGTCTGCTCAAAATTGAAAAATTGTCTACGTTTCGAGGAATTTTTAACTGAAGCAGAGATTAGAACATGGATGAAATTTAATTAAGTGTCCGGCAAAGCATGCTGGAACAGGTGTGTGCATGCTTTCCAAAGTACATAAAATAGAAAGGGCGTCTTGCCGATTCGAGTGACAACTTTCAATTTGGAGAAATGAAAATTGACTTCAAATTTTAAATTTTAATTTAAAAATTGTAAATATATATTTTAATAAAGGCTAGACAGTGTTAATTGGAAAAATCAACTGTTTACATTTAATCATATATTGATGGTTTCTTGCAAAGCTGACGGCGACCGAAAATCAACACGGTAGGCAGAGATCCGAGTACTTACGTCTTTATTCAGCAAAAAGCAAATTTATCGAAACTTAGTTTATGATGCCGATCTCAATACGAAATTCAAAAAATCAAATTGCTAAACACGAATACTCAAGAAAACGTGTCTGCCTCATTGGTGAATTTAAACAAACGCTAAAAGTCAATGATAAAGTTATTTTTATGAATGACTTACCTCTGGAAAAAAAACGACAAAATGTTTCAGTAGGCAACATTTATGCAGCGCTGTACAAGCCTTCACTTACACTTCAATACAATCTAGTTCGGGAATTGTCTTTAAATTGGCTTAAAATAAATACTAATAGTTTTCTAAGTAACTGATCTTTAGCGTGAAGCTATTAGGCTTGTTTAAATTAGAAAGAAATAACTGCTCACTGTTCACCAGAGCTGATTGATGCTTTCTTGCAACGCTGGCAGCTGGCAAATTTAACATGTCACCGAGTAAAGAGTTTCTTCTCACAGAGCTAGGACACTAATTTTAAGGAAAAACAGTGAAAGAAAAAAAGCTGAGTTTTACTCTGCATATCTGAGAGCCTTGGGAATGAGATCAGCGTGTGGGCAGCCGCAGCAGTCTTTTCAGATATTTTCGGAAATTTCTGCACTGAAAGGTGTAAACAAACGGGTTTACTAAGGAGTTTAACATAAGGAGACAGTAAGATGTTTTGAAAAACACATCACCGTAGATGAACACATCAGGATAAAATATCGAAAAAAATAAAAGATATGTGTAGGAACAACGCATAATGCGTAAATAACGCTGACGGTGATGGACTTCTTAGTTATTCTCTTTCTTGCATTGATCACGGCAATGTGCGTGGCGTCTCCGTTGTTTTTCAGCCACAGAGAATGAATAACTCTTGCATAGAGCACCGCCATCATACTGACAGGAACTATTCCAGCGCTAACCAACCACATGAACCAATAGATCACGTATTGCCATTTCGCAGCGAAGTCTACTCGACACAGTTTAAATTCAGCATTGAAAGACTTGGTTGCAAATGACGGAGTCGTTAGCACTGGCGCCAGAACCCACAAAACTGGCACTATTTTCTTGATTTTTCTCTTGGTGATTTTGTGTCGAATACTGGTGGAAGGAACAACGGTGTAGAACCGTTCGACTGCCACGGAAACAAGTGTGAAGCCCGACACCAGCGATGTAACCCAACTTACGTTCATGCCAGTAACTGTCTTGCAAAGAACATCTCCTGTCGTTCCTGTTGGGTGTTTGAACAAATGGATGAAGATTAACTCTGGGGCGATAAAAATCCCGACTATAATGTCTGCTACAGCCAGGTTCAACAACAGGTAGTTCATGGCCGTCTTCATGGCGCGGTACTTGAGTATGACCAGGATAACTAGTGTGTTACCGACAATGTCAACGGTTAGAAGGATCGAGAAGACGACGCAGAAGATGATGTTGTCTGTGGACATAACTGTTGTTTTTTAGTGCGATTGTGATTCAATGATACGAAGCAGCGAACTGGTGTTCAGATGTAGTGTATGTCTTTTTGAATACAAACGGAAAGTTAGCTACGATTGGTTGAGAGTCTGCAGCTGCAACTATGTGGTCACGTGGTTATCCTAATCTTCTTAGACGACTACGTTTCATGAATCCACCCATACGCAAGTTTATCTTGTGGTTATTACAAGGAAATTCAAGCAAAAATACTACGTAGTATGTTCGTCTGAACATAGTGAGTTATAAATGGCACACCGATTTCGCGTTTCAACTCACAATATTTTCTTGGAAGACTAAGACTAAGATAATCAATAAAATAATCTTACAATGCGAGAAAACGTCCTTGCTACCTGCTTGCTTGCCTGAGCAGATCAAAATAGGATTTACGTTTGTATTTTGCATTTGACCAAAATACTGCGCAACCAAACTGGTTTGAACCGCCGGTCAAAGAGAACAGCAAACGGAAAATCATCAATCAAAAATCGCTGTTACACAAGCATTAGTATAGAGTCAGTATAGGTTGCGTTGATCACAGCAAGACACGTGACACTGCCGTTGTTTTGTAGCCAGAGTGAATAACTCTTGCATAAAGAACTGCCATCACGCTGGCAGGGACTACTCCAGTCCCAAGAATCCAAATAAGACTTATTGCCACAATTTGCCTCAGGACAGATATCGTGACACAGTTTGATGGCATCATCGAACGAATTGCTGGCAAGTGAAGGGATTGTAATTAGTATCGCTATAAAATCCAACAAACTGGTACTATTCGCTTGAGTTTCCTGTTGGTGATTCTGTGCCGAATTCTGATTTATTATATACATACTGAGACATACTCACGAAAAAGCCATATCGTAAAATTTCGTACGCAAATGAGTTCTAGCCAATGAGAGGCCGCGAACGACGCTTTTCACACGTGAAAAAAATCGTTCGTCCAATCACAAGCTGCGAACGACGATTTTTCACTACTTTTAAAGGGTTTCCCGGTCCCATCATAAATGTCTCAGTATGTATATAATAAACAGAAAACATCATGGAAAGTGCTTTGTACAGTTTTTATTCACTCGTTGTTTCGTATCATAAAACTCACTCGCTCGCAAAGCCTCGCTCGTTCGTTTTATGATACTTCACAACTCGTGAATAAAAACCGTACGCGCGCACTTTCCATGAAGTAATCTCTATTGGATGTACAACTGCGTAGAACCGTTCGACTGCCACACAAACAAGAGAAAAGCCTGAAGCCAGCGACGTAACCCAGCTTAAGTTCATGCCGGTAAGAGTCTTACAAAGGACATCTCCTGCTGGGTGTTTAATCAAATAAATGAAGATGAATTTGAAGCAATTAAATGCCCCAATGTAATGTCCGCTGAGTCTTCATGGCGCGGTACTTGATTATATTAACAAAGCTAACCGGAGTATTATCGACGATGTCCATGGTTACAAACGTTAAGAGGACCGGATGCGAAATATGCTGTCTGTGTACATGATTACCTCTTCTTTGGTACAACAGCAGCTCAAAGTTTTTAATTATTCAGCAATACTGCTTTAGTTATTCTTGCAAAGTTATGTCGGCATAATTGGTTGAGCGGATGTCTTAAGATGTCAGGTTATAGGAATTATGTGATTAAAACAGTGTCGTGTTGCGGGAAAAAAAGGTCACCGATAGAGTTATCTGTATCCTGACGCAATGTTCAGTTGTAAATATATTAAGTAATTCTGCTTTTAGTCGTGCAAAGTTATTTAGGTACGATTGACCGAGATGTCTGGATAGCTGATAGAAAACTATGTGATTGAAAGAGTGACGTCGTAATGTATGATCCCTGCAAGGTTTTTAAAATGATTAAATCGTATAGTCATGACAGGCTTTTTAATCTTTTTATTTTTGACTAAATAGCAAGTTGAAAGCAATTAATGCTAAAGAAACACCTGGTCTAGCTATCTATCAACTACAAAATATTCAAATTTATGAAATATAATTCCTTGTAGAAAACAGCAAAACTTATTGTACTCACAAAACTTGCACTTACACAACAGTGCAGCCTTGGTCAAGAAATTGTCTGGTCAAAATTGAAAAATTGTCTACGTTTCGAGGAATTTTTAATTGAAGCAGAGAATAGAACATGGATGAAATTTAATTAAGTGTCCTGCAAAGCATGCTGGGACAGGTGCATGCATGTCTTCCAAAGTACATAAAATAGAAAGGGCGTCTTGCCGATTCGAGTGACAGCTTTCAATTTGGAGAAATGAAAAATTGACTTCAAATTTTAAATTTTAATTTAAAAATTGTAAAAATATATTTTTAATAAAGGCTGAACAGTGTTAATTGGAAAAATCAACTGTTTACATTTCATCATATATTGATGGTTTCTTGCAAAGCTGACGGCGACCGAAAATCAACACGGTAGGCAGAGATCCGAGTACTTACGTCTTTATTCAGCAAAAAGCAAATTTATCGAAACTTAGTTTATGATGCCGATCTCAATAAGAAATTCAAAAAATCAAATTGCTAAACACGAATACTCAAGAAAACGTGTCTGCCTCATTGGTGAATCTAAACAAACGCTAAAAGTCAATGATAAAGTTATTTTTATGAAAGACTACCTCTGCAAAAAAAAAACGACAAAATGTTTCAGTAGGCAAAATTCATGCAGCGCTGTACAAGCCTTCACTTACACTCCAATACAATGTAGTTCGGGAATTGTCTTTAAATTGACTTAAAATACTAATAGTTTTCTAAGTAACTGATCTTTAGCGTGAAGCTATTAGCCTTGTTTAAATTAGAAAGAAATAACTGCTCACTGTTCACCAGAGCTGATTAATGCTTTCTTGCAACGCTAGCAGCTGGCAAATTTAACATGTCACCGATTAAAGAGTTTTTTCTCACTGAGCTAGGACACTAATTTTAAGGAAAAACAGTGAAAGAAAAATAGCTGAGTTTTACTATGCATATCTGAGAGCTTTGGGAATGAGCTCAGCGTGTGGGCAGCCGCAGCAGTCTTTTCAGATATTTTCGGAAATTTCTGCACTGAAAGGTGTAAACAAACGGGTTTACTAAGGAGTTTAACATAAGGAGACAGTAAGATGTTTTGAAGAACACATCACCGTAGATGAACACATCAGGATAAAATATCGAAAAAAAATAAAAGATATGTGTAGGAACAACGCATAATGCGTACGTAACGCTGACGGTGATGGACTTCTTAGTTATTCTCTTTCTTGCATTGATCACGGCAATACGCGTGGCGTCTCCGTTGTTTTTCAGCCACAGAGAATAAATAACTCTTACATAGAGCACCGCCATCATACTGACAGGAACTATTCCAGCGCTAACCAACCACATGAACCAATAGATCACGTATTGCCATTTCGCAGCGAAGTCTACTCGACACAGTTTAAATTCAGCATTGAAAGACTTGGTTGCAAATGACGGAGTCGTTAGCACTGTAGCCAGAACCCACAAAACTGGCACTATTTTCTTGATTTTTCTCTTGGTGATTTTGTGTCGAATACTGGTGGAAGGAACAACGGTGTAGAACCGTTCGACTGCCACGGAAACAAGTGTGAAGCCCGACACCAGCGATGTAACCCAGCTTAAGTTCATGCCAGTAACTGTCTTGCAAAGAACATCTCCTGTCGTTCCTGTTGGGTGTTTGAACAAATGGATGAAGATTAACTCTGGGGCGATAAAAATCCCGACTATAATGTCTGCTACAACCAGGTTCAACAACAGGTAGTTCATGGCAGTCTTCATGGCGCGGTACTTGAGTATGACAAGGATCACTAGTGTGTTACCGATAATGTCCGCGGTTAGAAGGATTGAGAAGACGACGCAGAAGATGATGCTGTCTGTGAACATAACTGTTGTTTTTTAGTGCGATTGTGATTCAATGATACGAAGCAGCGAACTGGTGTTCAGATGTAGTGTATGTCTTTTTGAATACAAACGGAAAGTTAGCTACGATTGGTTGAGAGTCTGCAGCTGCAACTATGTGGTCACGTGGTTATCCTATTCTTCTTAGACTACGTTTTATGAATCCACCCATACGCAAGTTTATCTTGTGATTATTACAAGGAAATTCAGGCGAAAATACTACGTAGTATGTTCGTCTGAACATAGTGAGTTACAAATGACACACCAACCTCGCGTTTCAACTCACAATATTTTCTTGGAAGACTAAGACTAAGATAATCAATAAAATAATCTTACAATGCGAGAAAACGTCCTTGGTACCTGCTTGCTTGCCTGAGCAGATCACAATAGGGTTTACGTTTGTATTTTGCATTTGACCAAAATACTGCGCAACCAAACTGGTTTGAACCGCCTGTCAAAGAGAACAGCAAACGGAAAACCATTAATCAAAAATCGCTGTTACACAAGCATTAGTATAGAGCCAGTATAGGTTGCGTTGATCACAGCAAGACACGTGACACTGCCGTTGTTTTGTATCCAGAGCGAGTGAATAACTCTTGCATAAAGAACTGCCATCACACTGACAGCGACTACTCCAGTCCCAAGAATCCAAATAAGACTTATTGCCACAATTTGCCAGTACTCAGGATAGATATCGTGACACAGTTTGATGGCATCATCGAACAAATTGCTGGCAAATGAAGGGATCGCTATAAAATCCAACAAACTGGCACTATTCGCTTGAGTTTCCTGTTGGTGATTCTGTACCGAATTCTGGTTGGATGTACAACTGCGTAGAACCGTTCGACTGCCGCACATACAAGAGAAAAGCCTGAAACCAGCGACGTAACCCAGCTTAAGTTCATGCCAGTAAGAGTCTTACAAAGGACATCTCCTATTGTTCCTGTTGGGTGTTTAATCAAATAAATGAAGATGAATTTGAAGCAATTAAATGTCCCAATGTAATGTCCGCCGAGTCTTCATGGCGCGGTACTTGATTATATTAACAAGGATAACCTGAGTATTACCGACGATGTCCATGGTTACAAACGTTGAGAAGACGATGCGAAATATGCTGTCTGTGTACATGATTACCTCTTCTTTGGTACAACAGCAGCTCAAAGTTTTTAATTATTCGGCAATTCTGCTTCAGTTATTCTTACAAAGTTATGTTGGTATAATTGGTTGAGCGGATGTCTTAAGATGTCAGGTTATAGGAATTATGTGATTAGAACAGTGTCGTGTTGCGGGAAAAAATGGTCACCGATAGAGTTATCTGTAGCCTGACGCAATGTTGAGTTGTAACCATATTAAGTAATTCTGCTTTTAGTTGTGCAAAGTTATTTAGGTACGATTGGCCGAGATGTCTGGATAGCTGATAGAAAGCTATGTGATTGAAAGAGTGACGTCGGAATGTATAATCCCTGCAAGGTTTTTAAAATGATTAAATCGTATAGTCATGACAGACATTTTAATCTTTTTATTTTTGACTAAATAGCAAGTTGAAAACAATTAATGCTAAAGGAAACACCTGGTCTAGCTATCTATCAACTACAAAATATTCAAATTTATCAATTATAATTCCTTGTAGAAAACAACAACACTTATTGTACTCACAAAACTTGCGCTTACACAACAGTGTAGCCTTGGTCAAGAAATTGTCTGGTCAAAATTGAAAAATTGTCTACGTTTCGAGGAATTTTTAATTGAAGCAGAGAATAGAACATGGATGAAATTTAATTAAGTGTCCTACAAAGCATGCTGGGACAGGTGCATGCATGTCTTCCAAAGTACATAAAATAGAAAGGGCTTCTTGCCGATTCGAGTGACAGCTTTCAATTTGGAGAAATGAAAATTGACTTCAAGTTTTAAATTTTAATTTAAAAATTGTAAATATATATTTTTAATAAAGGCTGAACAGTGTTAATTGGAAAAATCAACTGTTTACATTTCATCATATATTGATGGTTTCTTGCAAAGCTGACGGCGACCGAAAATCAACACGGTAGGCAGAGATCCGAGTACTTACGTCTTTATTCAGAAAAATACTAAAAGCAAATTTATCGAAACTTAGTTTATGATGCCGATCTCAATACGAAATTCAAAAAATCAAATTGCTAAACACGAATACTCAAGAAAACGTGTCTGCCTCATTGGTGAATCTAAACAAATGCTAAAAGTCAATGATAAAGTTATTTTTATGAATGACTTACCTCTGGAAAAAAAAACGACAAAATGTTTCAGTAGGCAACATTCATGCAGCGCTGTACAAGCCTTCACTTACACTCCAATACAATCTAGTTCGGGAATTGTCTTTAAATTGACTTAAAATAAATACTAATAGTTTTCTAAGTAACTGATCTTTAGCGTGAAGCTATTAGGCTTGTTTAAATTAGAAAGAAATAACTGCTCACTGTTCACCAGAGCTGATTAATGCTTTCTTGCAACGCTAGCAGCTGGCAAATGTAGCATGTCACCGAGTAAAAAGTTTTTTCTCACAGAGCTAGGACACTAATTTTAAAGAAAAACAACGAAAGAAAAAATGCTGAGTTTTACTCTTTGGGAATGAGCTCAACGTGTGGGCAGCCGCAGCAGTCTTTTCAGATATTTTCGGAAATTTCTGCAGTGAAAGGTGTAAACAAACGGGTTTACTAAGGAGTTTATCATCACGAGACAGTAAGATGTTTTGAAGAACACATCACCGTAGATGAACACATCAGGATAAAATATCGAAAAAATATAAAAGACGTTTGTGGGAACAATGCATAATGCGTAAAAAACGCTGACGGTGATGGATTTCTTAGTTATTCTCTTTCTTGCATTGATCACGGCAATGCGCGTGGCGTCTCCGTTGTTTTTCAGCAACAACGAGTGAATAACTCTTGCATAGAGCACTGCCATCATACTGACAGGAACTATTCCAGCGCTGACCAACCATATGAACGTATAGATCACGTATTGCCAATTCGCAGCGAAGTCAACTTGACACAGTTTAAATTCAGCGTTGAAAGACTTGGTTGCAAATGACGGGGTCGTTAGCACTGTAGCCAGAATCCACAAAATTGGCACTACTTGCTTGAGTTTTCTCTTGGTGATTTTGTGTCGAATACTGGTGGGACGAACAACGGCGTAGAATCGTTCGAATGCCACGGAAACAAGTGTGAAGCCCGACACCAGCGATGCAAGCCATCCCACGTTCATGCCAGTGACTGTCTTACAAAGGACACCTCCTGTCGTTCCTGTTGGGTGTTTGAACAAATGGATGAAGATTAACTCTGGGGCGAAGAAAATCCCCACTATAATGTCCGCCACAGCCAAGTTCAACAACAGATAGTTCATGGCAGTCTTCATGGCGCGGTACTTGAGTATGACAAGGATAACTAGTGTGTTACCGACAATGTCCACGGTTAGAAGGATCGAGAAGACGACGGAGAAGATGATGCTGTCTGCGGACATAACTGTTGCTTTTTAGTGCGATTGCGACTCAATGATACAAAGCAGCGAACTGGTATTCTCATGTAGTGAATGATTTTTTGAATACAAACGGAAAGTCAGCTACGATTGGTTGGAGTCTGCAGCTGCAACTATGTGGTCACGTGGTTATCCTATTCTTCTTAGACTACATTTTATGAATCCACTCATACGCAAGTTTATCTTGTGGTTATTACAAGGAAATTCAGGCGAAAATACTACGTAGTATGTTCGTCTGAACATAGTGAGTTACAAATGACAAACCGATCTCGCGTTTCAACTCACAATATTTTCTTTGGAAGACTAAGACTAAGATAATCAGCAAAATAATCTTTCAATGCGAGGAAACGTCCTTGCTACCCGCTTGCTTGCCTGAGCAGATCACAATAGGGTTTACGTTTGTATTGTGCATTTGACCAAAATATGCGCAACCAAACTGGTTTGAACCGCCGGTCAAAGAGAACAGCAAACGGAAAATCATCAATCAAAAATCGCTGTTACACAAGCATTAGTATAGAGTCAGTATAGGTTGCGTTGATCACAGCAAGACACGTGACACTGCAGTTGTTTTGTAGCCAGAGCGAGTGAATAACTCTTGCATAAAGAACTGCCATCACGCTGACAGGGACTACTCCAGTGCCAAGAATCCAAATAAGACTTATTGCCACAATTTGCCAGTACTTAGGATAGATATCGTGACACAGTTTGATGGCATCATTGAACGAATTGCTGGCAAGTGAAGGGTTTGTAATTAGTATCACTATAAAATCCAACAAACTGGTACTATTCGCTTGAGTTTTCTCTTAGTGATTCGGTGCCGAATTCTGGTTGGATATACAACTGCGTAGAACCGTTCGACTGCCACGCATATAAGATAAAGGCCTGAAACCAGCGACGTAACCCAGCTTAAGTTCATGCCGGCAAGAGTCTTACAAAGGACATCTCCTATTGTTCCAGTTGGGTGTTTAATGAAATAAATGAAGATGAATCTTGGCGCGAAAAAAAAAAAAACAACAACAACAACAACAACAACAACAATAAAAGCAATAAAAAGTCCCACTATAATGTCCGCTACAGCCAGGTTCAACAACAGATAGTTCATACTTGAGTATAACAAGGATAACCTGAGTATTACCGACGATGTCCATGGTTACAAACGTTAAGAGGACCGGATGCGAAATATGCTGTCTGTGTACATGATTACCTCTTCTTTGGTACAACAGCAGCTCAAAGTTTTTAATTATTCAGCAATTCTGCTTTAGTTATTCATGCAAAGTTATGTCGGTATAATTGGTTGAGCGGATGTCTCAGCGTGCCAGGCTATAGGAATTATGTGATTAAAACAGTGTCGTGTTGCTGGGAAAAAAAGGTCACCGATACCTATTATACCTATTATCTGTAGCCTGACGCAATGTTAATTTATAATCATATTCAGTAACTCTGCTTTTAGTCGTGCAAAGTTATTTATGTACGATTGGCCGAGATGTCTGGACAGCTGATAGAAAGCTATGTGATTGAAGAGTGTCATAATGCATGATCCCTACATAGTTTTTAAAATGACTGAATGGTATAGTCATGACAGGCTTTTTAATCTTTTTATTTTTGACTAAATAGCAAGTTGAAAACAGTTAATGCTAAAGGAAACACCTGGCCAAGCTATCTATCAACTACTAAATGTTCAATTTTATGAAATAAGTAAATAATAAACTACTTTTGGCGAGGAAATATGCACGGATAATTGTCCGAGGATATTATCTGTTCCGAGAAGCGGACAGTTGCCCGAGAGCGAAGCTCGAGGGCAACTGTGAGCTTCGAGGAACAGATAATGTCCAAGGACAATTATTTGTGCATATTTCCGAAGCCAAAAGTAGTTTATTGTCTTTATTATCATTCAAATATTTCCTCTCGCAGCGAAAATAACGGCGCGGAAACTGTGACGCTTTTTAGTGCTTTCTGCAACTGCTTTTTCGACCAATAAATTGATGTCCTCCTCAGTAGTCGTCTTGTAATGATTTTTGTGATTAAATGTATAAAACTGTGTTCGGATATTGTCAATAAACAGCGTTAGTTCGCCAGGCAGGGGTTATTCATCACGTGTCATGATTCTACCAATCACGCGCGGGAGGAAATATTTGATGGGTCATAATTCCTTTTATTACACGACTTTACATTTTCGAGTGCAAATACGGGCCAAAACGAGTGCAAAGATGGGAGCGTATTGCACTCGTCAGGAACCAGATCAACTGGTTTATTAGCGTACGTGATCAATTTTCGCAAGCAAAGTTTACGAACGCGTCATTTTTTGTTCCATTTTGCGCGCGGCGAGAACGTTTGCCCTGCTTCGTTTGTCGTATAATAAACACTTTGTTACACGAAAAGTCGTGCTATGCGGCAGAGTATTTTTACTCGTCAGTTTTATTTATTCTCGCCTGAAGCAGGCTCGAAAAAATAGAACTGACTCGTAAAAATACTCTGCCGTATTGCACTCCTTCCCGTGTAATAACCTCTTTGTAGAAAACAACAACATTTATTGTACTCACAAAGCTTCCACTCACATTTCAGTGTAGCCTCTGTCAAGAAATTGTCAGTTCAAATTGAAAATTTGTTTACGGTTTGAGGAACTTTAATTGAAGCAGAGAAAAGAATGTAGTTGAAATTCAAAAGTGTCCGGCAAAGCATGCTGGGACAGGTGCATGCATGCCTTCCAAAGTACGTAAAATAGAAAGGGCGTCTTGCTGATTCGAGTGACTTTTAACATTAGCTTTTAACTTGGAGAAATGGAAATTGACAAATTTTAAATTTTGATTTTAAAATTGTAAGTAATATATATTTCTAATAACGACTGAACATTATTGATGGTTTCTTGCAAAGGTGACAGCTGCCGAAAATGAACACGGTAGGCAGAGATCCGAGTAAATTGCTTCTTTGTTCGGCAAAATGCTGAAAGAAAATACATCGAAACAAAATTTTACGGTGTCGATCTCAATCAAAAATTCAGAATCTAAAGACATGCTGTAAAAGTCAACGATAAAGTTATTTATAATCAATTTTATGAATAACTTCCTGTAGAAAAAATACCGACGAAGTGTTTCAGTTAGGCAACATTCAGTGTTGCAGAAGCCTCCACTCACACTCCAATGCAGTCTAGTTCGAGATCATTTAAAACCTGACTAAGTTTTGAAAAAATATTAGGTTAGACAAGAAACTTAAATGAGATGCAAATTAAAAAGTGGTCACAGCGCTTGTTGACTGAACCGATTGCAGGTAAATATCTCTCAAGTTACGTAAAGAAAAGCAGGATATTCGGTCGATTTAGTACACTACTTTGAGCTTAAAAAAACGAGAATTGTCTTTGAACCTGACTTAAACTAAATATAGTTTTCTAAAGAACCGATCTTTAGTGTTATGTTTATATTAGAAAGAAATAACTGTATTGCTGGTTTCTACAATAGCAACGCTGGCAGCTGGCAAAATTAACATGTCATCGAGTAAAATAATGACTTTTTGCTCACCAGCTAGGACACTTTAAGGAAAAACAGTGAAAGAAAAAAAGCTCAGTTTTACTCTGCATATCTGAGAGCGCTGGGGATAAGCTCAATGTGTGCGCAGCCGCAGCAGTCTTTTCAGATATTTTCGGAAATTTCCGCACTGAAAGGTGTAAACAAACGGGTTTACTAAGGAGTTTAACATAAGGAGACAGTAAGATGTTTTGAAGAACACATCACCGTAGATAAACACATCAGGATAAAATATCGAAAAAAGATAAAAGATGTGTGTGGGAACAATGCATAATGCGTAAAAAACGCTGACGGTGATGGACTTCTTAGTTATTCTCTTTCTTGCATTGATCACGGCAATGCGCGTGGCGTCTCCGTTGTTTTTCAGCCACAGCGAGTGAATAACTCTTGCATAGAGCACCGCCATCATACTGACAGGAGCTATTCCAGCGCTGACCAACCACATGAACCAATAGATCACGTATTGCCATTTCGCAACGAAGTCAACTCGACACAGGTTAAAGTCAGCATTGAAAGACTTGGTTGCAAATGACGGGGTCGTTAGCACTGTAGCCAGAATCCACAAAATTGGCACTACTTGCTTGATTTTTCTCTTGGTGATTTTTTGTCGAATACTGGTGGGACGAACAACGGCGTAGAACCGTTCGACTGCCACGGAAACAAGTGTGAAACCCGACACCAGCGATGCAACCCATCCCACGTTCATGCCAGTAACTGTCTTACAAAGGACATCTCCTGTCGTTCCTGTTGGGTGTTTGAACAATTGGATGAAGATTAACTCTGGGGCGAAGAAAATCCCCACTATAATGTCCGCCACAGCCAGGTTCAACAACAGATAGTTCATGGCAGTCTTCATGGCGCGGTACTTGAGTATGACAAGGATCACTAGTGTGTTACCGACAATGTCCACGGTTAGAAGGATCGAGAAGACGACGCAGAAGATGATGCTGTCTGTTAACATAACTGTTGTCTTTTTTGTGCGATTGCGACTCAAAAAGACTGGATTGCCAGTGAGCTCGTTGGGTGGGGTTGAGAACAGAAGATACTTAAATGGAAAGTAGGGACAAGTGCGAGACTCCCAAAAGAGACTTTCAGTTTCCCACCAGAAAAATATTATACAGTATAAAAAGCTTGACTTTTGACACCTTGCTCTAATGAAACCTGTTACTATAAATTATCATTATAACACTCATACATTTATACACTTGCTTCTTAAAGGTTGAGTGACTCTGCATTTTGAGATTTGGAGTGAAAAAGTTAACCAGCAAGAAAGGAGTAATGCGTGACTTATCTTTTCATTCTCAGTCGATCTTGACAGTTTGACTTTGACTTTAATCAGAGGCCACGATAATCTAGCCTTCGCATTATTAATACTTATGTACAATTTTTTATTGAATGCGTTTCTTCACTGAGGCTTTTGAGTATTCCCGATCGCCATAACAAATATAAAATTGACAGCGAGGAAAGTAACACGAGACTTGACACAAGACCGCAATATTAATATTGCGGTTTTGTTCACAGCGGGTTTAGTCATTTGTGACTAACAAACTCAATGCTCAGGACTATATTTCGATGTATTTTTTCATTTCTAGTCTAAAATTACCACTGCGAAACAAAGGCTACATGATCGAATAGAAGAAACATTTCAACAGGCGCTGTATGATAAGACGAAGCATTTTGACAACTGTCACGCTCGCGCGCAGCATAAACATCTGCATAATAATACGCTACCGATAGAGTTATCTGTAGCGTGACACAATGTTGATTTATAACCATATTTAGTAATTATGCTTTTAGTCGTGCAAATGTATTTATGTACGATTGGTCGAGATATCTGGACAGCTGATAGGAAGCTATATGAGGATTGAAAGAGTGTCGTACTGTATGATCCCTGCATAGTTTTTAAAATGACTAAATCGTATAGTCATGACAGGCTTTTACTTTCTTTATTTTTGACTGAATAGCAAGTTGAAAACAATTAATGCTAAAGGAAACACCTGGTCTAGCTATATATCAACTACAAAATATTCAACTTTATGAAATAATTCCTTGTAGAAAACAATGACATTTATTGTACTCACAAAACTTCAACTTACACTTAAGCCTCAAGAAATTGTCAGCTCAAAATTGAAAAATTGTCTACGTTTTGAGAAATTTTTAAATGAAGCAGAGATAGAACATAGAGGAAATTTAAAAGTGTCCGGCAAAGTATGCTGGGACAAGTGCATGCATACCTTCCAAAGTACATAAAATAGAAAGGGCGTCTTGCTGATTCGAGTGACAAGTTTTAACTTAGAGAAATGGAAATTGACTTCAAATTGTAAATTTTAATTTAGCAGCAAAGCTGACAGCTGCCGAAAATGAACACGGTAGACAGAGATCCGAGTAAATTACTTCTTTATTCAGCAAAATATTAAAAGCAAATTCATCGAAACTTAGTGTATGATGCCGATCTCAATAATAGTTTTTTAAGTAACTGATCTTTAGTGTGAAAGTTAAGCCATGTTTAAATTAGCAAGAAGGCAGCTGGCAAATTTAACATGTCACCGAGTAAATGACTTTTTGCTCAATAGCTAGGACACTTTAAGGAAAAACAGTGAATCAAATAAAGCTCGGTTTTACTCTGTGTATCTGAGAGCGTTGGAAATGAGCTCAGCGTGTGGGCAGCCGCAGCAGTCTTTTCAGATATTTTCGGAAATTTCTGCACTGAAAGGTGTAAACAAACGGGTTTACTAAGGAGTTTAACATAAGGAGACAGTAAGATGTTTTGAAGAACACATCACCGTAGATAAACACATCAGGATAAAATATCGAAAAAAGATAAAAGATGTGTGTGGGAACAATGCATAATGCGTAAATAACGCTGACGGTGATGGACTTCTTAGTTATTCTCTTTCTTGCATTGATCACGGCAATGCGCGTGGCGTCTCCGTTGTTTTTCAGCCACAGAGAATGAATAACTCTTACATAGAGCACCGCCATCATACTGACAGGAACTATTCCAGCGCTGACTAACCACATGAACCAATAGATCACGTATTGCCATTTTGCAACGAAGTCAACTCGACACAGGTTAAAGTCAGCATTGAAAGACTTGGTAGCAAATGACGGGGTCGTTAGCACTGTAGCCAGAATCCACAAAATTGGCACTACTTGCTTGATTTTTCTCTTGGTGATTTTGTGTCGAATACTGGTGGGACGAACAACGGCGTAGAACCGTTCGACTGCCACGGAAACAAGTGTAAAGCCCGACACCAGCGATGCAAGCCATCCCACGTTCATGCCAGTGACTGTCTTACAAAGGACATCTCCTGGCGTTCCTGTTGGGTGTTTGAACAATTGGATGAAGATTAATTCTGGGGCGAAGAAAATCCCCACTATAATGTCCGCCACAGCCAGGTTGAATAACAGATAGTTCATGGCAGTCTTCATGGCGCGGTACTTGAGTATGACAAGGATAACTAGTGTGTTACCGACAATGTCCACGGTCAGAAGGATCGAGAAGACGACGCAGAAGATAATGTTGTCTGTGGACATAACTGTTGTCTTTTTTGTGCGATTGCGACTCAAAAAGACTGGATTGCCAGTGAGCTCGTTGGGTGGGGTTGAGAACAGAAGAAACTAAAGTGGAAAGTAGGGACAAGTGCGAGACTCCCAAAAGAGACTTTCAGTTTCCCGCCAGAAAAATATCATACAGTATAAAAAACTTGACAACTGTCACGCTCGCGCGCAGCATAAACATCTGCATAATAATACGCTACCGATAGAGTTATCCGTAGCGTGACACAATGTTGATTTATAACCATATTCAGTAACTCTGCTTTTAGTCGTGCAAATGTATTTATGTACGATTGGTCGAGATATCTGGACAGCTGATAGGAAGCTATATGAGGATTGAAAGAGTGTCGTACTGCATGATCCCTGCAAAGTTTTTAAAATGACTAAATCGTATAATCATGACAGGCTTTTTGTTTTCTTTATTTTTGACTGAATAGCAAGTTGAAAACAATTAATGCTAAAGGAAACACCTGGTCTAGCTATCTATCAACTATAAAATACTCAATTTTATAAATAATTCCGTGTAGAAAACAACATTTATTGTACTCACAAAGCTTCCACTTACACTTAAGTGTAGCCTCAAGAAATTGTCAGCTCAAAATTGAAAAATTGTCTACGTTTCGAGGAATTTTTAAATGAAGCAGAGAATAGAACATAGATGAAATTTAAATATGTCCGGCAAAGCATGCTGGGACAGGTGCATGCATGCCTTCCAAAGCACGTAAAATAGAAAGGGCGTCTTGCTGATTCGAGTGACAACTTTTAACTTGGAGAAATGGAAATTGACTACAAATTGTAAATTTTAATCCCCGAGCGAAGCGAAGCGAAGTGAGGGTAATAATCACGGCGCTAATGCATTAATATCGCCTAACTTGGGGACTCCAAGCCTGTTGCCACCTCGAAATTTAACGTTCGTCTGTCAGTCAGTCAGTCTGTCTGGCGTACGACTTTAGGCGCGGTTACCCTGCATAACCAATAACAAAGGCCGGATCGATCACGTGTGCACTGTAGTTTTACTTGGAATTTGAGCGAAGCAATTAGATTTGAACGAAGCAACAATATATCGTAGCTGCGTTCACAAAAATGGAAAACTTAAAAACTGGAAAACTTGAAACACAACAGTCTTGCGAAGCTCGTCTTCAAATAAGAAGGGAACAGGCACGAGCAAGGCAAAATCGTGAAACGAGCGAACAGCGCCTAATTCGTCTCGAGAAAAGGCGACAATCCTGTTATGATCGACAGCATCATAAAGAGAAGCGTGCCGAAGAAACGGCTCCGCAAAGGGAACAGCGCTTGCAAGCAAATCGGGAGCTTCAGACGCCGTTTTGTGTTAAACTCAGATACTTAATTAGAAAGGACAAGCAACAAAGGTTAGTCAGTGAAAATCGAACAATCACCGTGACAAATATATTCTATCCCGTGTAGCCTGTAACTCGATCACTTCAAGAATGTATTAAAATCTGTATGCTGATCATTTTCCCTCGAAGTATTGTTTTAATACGCTTCTGTCGCCAGTTTCGGCTACCGTATTCACTCAGAGCAATCGGAACTTGGTGAATGATTTAGTCAGATGTCTTATTTTTCTGTAATCTGACACGCGGTGATTGTAGCGAGAATCGTTCACAAGCCCTTAGAAGTATGACTAGGTCTGAAGCCCGTGTATAATTTGAGGTAAACCGTTCAAGTTTTGCTTTGATTCTGGGAGAAATCATGCTGTTTTGAGCGGGTTTACATACAAAACAATTCGAGCATATGCATTCCCGGGGTCTGGTGCATGCAGTCCAGAGTAAAAACAAATCGCACAGGAAGCCTGTTTAATTGTACTGCCTATAAATTCAAAATTGGAAAATCAGTGTTCCTTTTTTCCGTACTACGACGGCCGACCAACTTCAAAATTTAAGTATTAAATTTTGAGAACGTGCTTGGCAGACCGTTTGAATTAATTTGACGTGCCGACCGTGGGAAATACGTACTTCGTCACGCAATCGACTCTTTTTTCAACGCAAAAGTATAACACACACCATTCTTTTTCTCCGTCCTTTGCGTGTAGCACTTGACTTCAAAGAAAAGATTGAGTCAACATTTGGGCAAAACAAAGGCTACTCTTGTTGGGAGTACCAAAGTAAAAGTCCCATCAATGGCAGAGCGGGGGGGTATCTGCGATTATCGTATTTCTAGTTTACCAGCAAAGCTGACAGCTGCCGAAAATGAACACGGCAGGCAGAGATCCGAGTTAATTACTTCTTTATTCAGCAAAATACTAAATATAAATTTATCGAAACTTAGTTTATGATGCCGATCTCAATAAGAAATTCAAAAAAATCTAATACTTAAGAAAACGTGTCTGTCTCACTGGTGAATCTAAACAGATGCTCAAAGTCAACAATGAAGTTATTTTTATGAATGACTTCCTTTAGAAAAGAAAACGACAAAATGTTTCAGTAGGCGACATTCATGCAGCGCTGTACAAGCCTTTACTTACACTCTAATACAATCTAGTTCGGGAATTGCCTTTAAGTTGACTTAGAATACATACTAATAGTTTTTTAAGTAACTGATCTTTAGCGTGAAGTTAAGCCATTTTTAAATTAATTAGAAAAAAAAATCAGCTGGCAAATTTAGCATGTCACCGTGTAAATGACTTTTTGCTCAATAGCTAGGACACTTTAAGGAAAAACAGTGAAAGAAAAACAGCTGAGTTTTACTCTGCATATCTGAGAGCGCTGGGGATAAGCTCAGTGTGTGCGCAGCCGCAGCAGTCTTTTCAGATATTTTTGGAAATTTCCGCACTGAAAGGTGTAAACAAACGGGTTTACTAAGGAGTTTAACATCACGAGACAGTAAGATGTCTTCCTGAAGACATCACTGTTGAAGAGCACAATATCAGGATAAAATATTGAAACAAAATATACAATGTGTGGGGGAAAAATACAAAACGAGTATATAACGCTGACAGTGATGGACTTCTTAGTTATTCTCTTTCTAGCGTTGATCACAGCGAGACGCGTAGCATTATCATGGTTCTGCAGCCACAACGAATAGATAACTCTTACATAGAGCACCGTCATTATAATGACAGGGACTATTCCAGCGCTGACCAACCACATGAACCAATACATAACATTTTGCCATTGCTCAGAGTATGTCTCGTCACATTCTTTGATCTCATCATTGTAGGAAGTGCTAACAAATGAAGGAATTGTGTGTATTATCGCTATAATCCAACAAGCTGCCACTATTCCCTTGAGTTTTCTCTTGGTGATTTTGTGTCGAATGCTGGTTGGATGTACAACTGCGTAGAACCGTTCGATTGCCACACAAACAAGAGTGAAGCCTGAAACCAGCGATGCAACCCAACCGATGTTCATGCCAGTGAGAGCCTTGCAAAGGACATCTCCTGTCGTTCCTGTTGGGTGTTTGAACAATTGGATGAAGATTAACATTGGGGCGAAGAAAATCCCCACTATAATGTCCGCCACAGCCAGGTTCAACAACAGATAGTTCATGGCAGTCTTCATGGCGCGGTACTTGAGTATGACAAGGATCACTAGTATGTTACCGACAATGTTCACGGTTAAAAGGATCGAGAAGACGACGCAGAAGATGATGCTGTCTGTGAACATAACTGTTGTTTTTTTTATGCGATTGCGACTCAGTGATACGAAGCAGCGAACTGGTGGTCTGATGTAATGATTCTCTTTTTGAATACAAACGGAAAGTTAGCTACGATTGGTGGAGAGTCTGCAGGTGCAACTATGTGGTCACGTGGTTATCCTATTCTTCTTAGACTACGTTTCATGAATCCACCCATACGCAAGTTTATCTTGTGATTATTACAAGGAACTTTAGGCGAAAATAACCGTAATATATTTGTTACGCAGTTACACACAAGCATTAGTTTAGAGTCTGTATACGTTCCCATAATTTAGAACAGACACGAATCAAACTCGGACTGACAAACGGCACTGGACGGAAATCAAGATTTGGCGTCATCTTGGGCACAGTTTCTCCGCTGTTTCTCTCTCAAACTCAAAATGCAGATTATCCGCCCAACCTTTTAGAAAGAATTGTATGAATAATATAGTAAATATTGATAGTTTAATCATAAATATACAAGCCATTTCTTCGAATGTGATTGGTTCATAGCCCCCGATTAATCATTAATTGGACACTTATTGTTCTGTTATCGGATGCTTTTTTGTTCTGTAATCGGACAGTTGGCTTAACCAATCACAAGCAAGAGTGAATGCGCGTGTTAAAGTCGACCGACGATAAAGTACTTCTCGATGCTTTGTTTTTATGTATAATACAGCATAAGACGCTCAAGCCATATATTCCTTCCATTCTCAGAAATTGTGATATCTATGATTAATTCATGTGGTTAGAGGAATTCATGTCGTCCTATGACGGTCTGTAATCCGAATCGGACTCCATTCAGTACTATTACCATTATTAATCAGCTTCAGTTTAATCAAAATTTAATTTTAATTTTAAAAATGTTAGTATATTTCTAATTCTTGACTTGCAATCAATCCCTGGAGATTCATGATACAATGACATTACGGCCATGTTGGTGCCAAGTACAATAGGAGATAATGACTAATCTTTTGTTAAAGTTCTACCAACATGGCCACCATGACGCCACGTGCAATTAAAGAATTGTTCATCTGTAACCCTAAATTCTTTGGGATTGGGCTAAGCAGTATTAATTGGAAAAAAACTGTTCACATTTCATCAAATATTGATGGTTTCTTGCAAAGCTGACAACTGGCGAAAGTCAACACAATAGGTAAAAATATGAGTAAAGTACTTCTTTATTCGGCAAATTCAAATAGAAAATAAATTTTAAGATGCCGATATCAGTCAAAATTCAGTCAATTAAATTGCTATAAACGAATGCTCTGGAAAACGTGTCGTCGATTTGATTGCCGGTTAAGAAGGAATGAACAAATTGTGAGAACATGAAGCCAGGTTTCCCTCTTTGGTGTATCTAAACACCTGCTATAGCGGATCAGCGACAAGATAATTTATTCAATTTTATAAGATTTGATATAATTTCCTGTAGAAAACAACGGCAGAAATTATATTTTAGTATAAACAAAATTCAGCTCACTTGTACAACCTCACACTCCAGTGTAATCTAGTTCAAGATAATTAAAATTTGACTAATTTCTGAAGAACTCTTAAGTGAAAACAAGAAAACATTTTAAATGATATGCAAAAGTGTTTGTCAACTGAACCAGCTGCAGTTAAATACCAGCCTCCCACGTTACGTAACTGTGGGTAGGATATTCGGCCGATTTAATACAACTTTGAACTTTAATACATGTGATTTGTCTTTGAACCTGACTTTATTTGCTAAATAAGGTTTATAAAGAACTGATATTTAGCTTGTTCAAACGTGAACTGTATTTACTTAGTGGCTTCATGGTAGGGGACAGATGTCACCGAGTGAAGGACTTTTTGCTCACCAAGACATTAATTTTAAGAAAAACATTGAAGTAGAAAAGAGCTGAATTTTACTCTGCATATCTGAGAGCGTTTGCGATGAGCTCAGCGTGTGCGCGGCCGCAGCAGTCTTTTCAGATATTTTCGGAAATTTCCGCACTGAAAAGTGTAAACAAACGGGTTTACTAAGGAGTTTAGCATCACGAGACAGTGCGATGTCTTCCAGAAGACATCATTGTTGAAGAGCACTATATCAGGATAAAATATTGAAACAAAATATAGAATGTGTGGGGGGAAAATACAAAACGCGTAAAAAACGCTGACAGTGATGGACTTCTTAGTTATTCTCTTTCTAGCGTTGATCACAGCGAGACGAATGGCGTCGCCATGGCTTTGCAGCCACAACGAATAGATAACTCTTACATAGAGCACTGTCATTATACTGACAGGGACTATTCCAGCGCTGACCAACCACATGAACCAATAGGTAACCAATTGCCATTTCTCAGAGTATGTCTCGCCACATCGTTTGATCTCATCATTGTAGGAAGTGCTAACAAATGAAGGAATCGTGTGTATTATTGCTATAATCCAACAAGCTGGCACTATTCGCTTGAGTTTATGCTTGGTGATTTTGTGTCGAATGCTGGTGGGATGTACAATTGCGTAGAACCGTTCGATTGCCACACAAACAAGAGTGAAGCCTGAAACCAGCGATGCGACCCAGCTGAAGAGCAGCCCTGTGAATGTCTTACAAAGGACATCTCCCACAGTTCCTGTTGGGTGTGGAAGCAAATTTCCACTAAACAGGATACTCGGAACAAAATTGAATCCAACTATAATATCCGCGACGGCCAGATTTAACAACAGATAATTCATGGGAGTCTTCATGGCGCGGTATTTGTATATGATAAGGACGACTAACGTGTTACCGACAATGTCCACGGTTAAAAGGATCGAGAAGACGATGCAGAAGATGATACTGTCTGTGTACATACTGTATGTCTCTTTTCTGCTGTGCGATTGCGACTCAGTGATACGAAGCAGCAAACTGTGTTCTAATGTAATGATTCTCTTTTTGAATACAAACGGAAAGTCAGCTACGATTGGTTGAGATTCTGCAGCTGCAACTATGTGGTCAATAAATAAATAATGACTTGATGTAGGAAACATTTAAAGTTTTTTCAAATGTCAAGAGCTTGATTATACATAAGCAATAAAATACGCAAACTCTCTGAGTGTCCCTCTCAAGCAATTTTAGTCCCGAGCTTCTACGGTTACTGCAAGAATAAACAACACAGATAAAGGAAGGGATCAAAAGCTGTGCTGACAATTTGCATTTTTCCTGGTAAAGTTCAACACAAGCTACATTTACTGAATAATGAGCCTTTTCACAGTCATGCGCAGTCCGTGAGGCCGAGATGTTTTGGCGGGCCAAAACGGAAAATCATCAATCGGAAATCGCTGTTACACACAAGCATTAGTTTAGAGTCTGTATAAGTTCCCTGGTGGCTTTGAAGACAACCTAAAACAGTTATGAATCAAACTCGAACTGAAAATTGACACTGGACGGAAATCAAGATTTATCGTCATCTTGGGCACAGTCTCTCTGCCGTTTCACTCTCAAACTCAAAATAAAGATTCTCCGTCCAACCTTTTAGAAAGAAGATGTATGAGTAATACAGTTAATATTGATAGTTTGATCAGCTTCAGTTTAATCAAAATTTAGTTTTAATTAAAAAATTGTTAGAATATTTCTAATTACTCATCTTCAATCAATCAATTATTAATAATTTCTTGCCAAGCTGACAACTGGCGAAATCAACACAATAGGCGGAAATCCGAGTAAGGTACTTATTTGTTCGGCGAAGTACTAAAATTATTTCATCGAAAATAAATTTTAAGATGCCAATAAGTGAGAAATTCAGCCAGTGAAATTGCTAAAAGCGAATGCTCGGAAAGACGTGCCGTCATTTTGATTGCCAGTTAAGAACGAAGGAAGAAATTGTGAGAATATGAATCGGGGTTTCCTGCTATAGCGAATCAACGACAATATATTCAATTTATAAGATTTAATAATTTCCTGTAGAAAATTACAACAGAATATTTCAGTCACAAACAGTTCACTTGTACAAGCCTCCACTCACACTTTAATCTAATCTAGTTTGAGGTTCATAATTTAAAACTTGACTAATTTCTGAAGAACTATTAAGCTAAAACAAGGAAATTTGAAACAATGTGCGAAAGCGTTCAGAGCTTGTCAACTGAACCACGTTACGTAAACTGTGGGCATGATATTCGGCCGATTTAATACAGCTTTGAGTTAAAATATGAATTGTCTTTGAACCTGCATGACTTTACTAAATAAGGTTTCTAAAGAAATGATATCTAGCTCGTTCAAACGTGAACTATATTTACATAATAGCTTCTTGCAACGCTGGTAGATGGCAAAATTTAACATGTCATCGAGTAAAGGACTTTTTGCTCACCCAGACACACTAATTCTGCCTGTGCGCAGCCCCAGCAGTCTTTTCAGATATTCTCGAAAATTTCCACACTGAAAAGTGTAAACAAACGGGTTTACTAAGGAGTTTAACATCACGAGGCAGTAAGATGTTTTAAAGAACACATCACCGTAGATGAACACCTCAGGATAAAATATCGAAAAAATATAAAAGACGTTTGTGGGAACAATGCATAATGCGTAAAAAACGCTGACGGTGATGGATTTCTTAGTTATTCTCTTTCTTGTATTGATCACGGCAATGCACGTGGCGTCTCCGTTGTTTTTCAGCCACAACGAGTGAATAACTCTTGCATAGAGCACCGCCATCATACTGACAGGAACTATTCCAGCGCTGACGAACCATATGAACGTATAGATCACGTATTGCCATTTCGCAGCGAAGTCAATTCGGCACAGGTTAAAGTCAGCATTGAAAGACTTGGTTGCAAATGACGGGGTCGTTAGCACTGTAGCCAGAATCCACAAAATTGGCACTACTTGCTTGATTTTTCTCTTGGTGATTTTGTGTCGAATACTGGTGGGACGAACAACGGCGTAGAACCGTTCGACTGCCACAGAAACAAGTGTAAAGCCCGACATCAGCGATGCAACCCATCCCACGTTCATGCCAGTGACTGTCTTACAAAGGACACCTCCTGTCGTTCCTGTTGGGTGTTTGAACAAATGGATGAAGATGAACTCTGGGGCGAAGAAAATCCCCACTAAAATGTCCGCCACAGCCATGTTCAATAACAGATAGTTCATGGCAGTCTTCATGGCGCGGTACTTGAGTATAACAAGGATAACTAGTGTGTTACCGATAATGTCCACGGTTAAAAGGATCGAGAAGACGACGCAGAAGATGATGCTGTCTGTGAACATAACTGTTGTCTTTTTTGTGCGATTGCGACTCAATGATACGAAGCAGGGAACTGGCGTTCTGATGTAATGAATCTCTTTTTGAATGCAAACGAAAAGTTAGCTACGATTGGTTGAGAGTCTGCAGCTGCTACTATGTGGGTCACGTGGTTATCCTATTCTTCTTAGACTACGTTTCATGAATCCACCCATACGCAAGTTTATCTTGTGAATATTACAAGGAAATTCAGGCGAAAATAACGTAGTATGTTCGTCTGAACGTAGTGAGTTACAAATGACAAACCGATCTCGTGTTTTAACTCGCAATATTTTCTTGGAAGACTAAGACTAAGATAATCTACAAAATAATCTTTCAATGCGAGGAAACGTCCTTGCTACCTGCTTGCTTGCCTGAGCAGATCACAATAGGGTTTACGTTTTGTATGTTGCAGTTGACCAAAATACTGCGCAACCAAACTGGTTTGAACCGCCGGTCAAAGAGAGCAGCAAACAAAAAGTCATCAATCAAAAATCGCTGTTACACACAAGCATTAGTTTAGAGTCTGTATACGTTCCCTAATGGCTCTGATTGAAGACAATTTAGAACAGACACGAATGAAACTCAAACTGACAAACGGCACTGGACGGAAATCAAGATTTACCGTCATCTTGGGCACAGTCTCTCTGCCGTTTCTCTCTCAAACTCAAAATGCAGATTATCCGCCCAACCTTTTAGAAAGAATTGTATGAATGATATAGTAAATATTGATCCCCGAACGAAGTGAGGGAAATATTTACGACGCTAATGCAGTAGTATTATCGCCTTATCGGAGACTCCAAGCGTGTCGCCATCTCGAAATCTAATGTTCGTGTGTTTGTTTGTGCCATACGACCTCGTCCCAAGGCCCTCCGCGTCGAGCGATCACAGCAGGCGAGGTTACATCGGCAGCTTAACTGTAAACCGCCATTTTCTTGGAGACATGCGATAGAGTACGAACTGAAGTGATTTTGTACAACAAGATGCAGATACAAGGCCAAGCAGTTCGACGGACGGCTGTAAATTGCCCGGATATTTTGCCAGTGCATGGGAGGCAAGCTTTACTAGACGTAAAGCGGATTCTTTAAGGCCCAACTGGTCGACCTGAACACAATCCTAGACGCCAGTATTGTGTTAAAACGCAGACACTTCTTCAGAAAGGAATAGCAAAATACAGTCGGTGGAAATCGAACAATCACTGTGGCAAATTTCACCTTTCGCAATAACAGGAATGCAGTTTTCAGAATCCAAGTTTGACAAGATGACAACACAATACAATGGAAAGTGGAATTTTCGTACTGTATGAGGACTGCTCTATACAGTGTATTTTGAAATCATTGAAGACGTAAACAATAGTGTTTTGGGTTTTGTTTCCTTTGCTGGAAAAGAGCTAAAGCTATGGCTTTCAGGAAGCGGTGAGTTTTGAAACTTTAATTCAATTAACGTTAAATACACTTTTGTTAAACGACGGTCGTGTTATCATTGGTATTTCAACAATTGCCGTATATTTTGTCGTTTGATGCCCCGGTAACTGTGATGAAGGCCAATTAGGATTATACTGTGATCTTTTCCCTGGTTTTCAAGGCTATTTCAGAGTGCCTTCGTGCAAGATTGTGTCATCCGATTCCTGACATGTTTGCATAATTTCATTGACAGTCTGACACATGCTGTGAAGTTTTGTCGCCGCGTTTGTTGGCACACTGTATTCAAGGATAAAATGTAACCGGGTTAAAATGCTTTTGCTTTTTGAAGGCTATTAAAGTAGAAAATATCCGGCCACTGCTTTCCAAATTAAACAATGTGTCTACTAGCGGGACCCCCGTAAGATACTCGCTCAACACAATCGCACTTTGTATTATTTAGTGACCGGGTTTGCTCGCTCAATAAAATCGGACCTTCTATTATTTAGTGACTTGATTTCTTTTTTCTGTCAAAGATTTTAAAATCGTCAAACGCAGTTTGAAAAGTTGTTGTGTTGAAAATTGAATCCCTGCCAAAAATTCACACGATTCCGAGACTTCGAAAGCGTGTAAACAAGCGACTCGCTTTGACGGTTCTAAATTTGGCACACACACACACACAAAAAAAAAAAACAAACACACGTATGTGGTTAGGATAAAGCATTGGCTGGAGAAATCGCGGCTTTTCTTGAAATTCATAAAAACTTCGGTGTCCAAGATCGACTTTGCTTGGCTTTCAAGCCTCGGGAGTATTCTGTAGTTGCGTGTAAATGTTTTCTCAGCGAATTTTGAAGTTCAGCTAGTGTCTACGAAAATTGCAGACTGTGCACGTTGTCTGAACTAAACCAGACTTCGTGTGACAAAGATTTTTTTTAACGGCCGACTGGTGACGTCGCTACACAGCCGTGGTTTGCAAAAAAAATTAAATAATCTCCGAACGGAAAATAAGCAAGAATCCCGCTTTCCGAAAACCCACTACTGAGCGAGGGGATATCTGCGATTATCGTATTTCTAGTAGTTTGGTCATAAATATACAAGCCATTTCTTCGAATGTGATTGGTTCATAACCCCCGATTAATCATTATTTGGACACTTATTGTTCTGTAATCGGCCAGTTGGCTTAACCAATCATAAGCAAGAGTGAAAATGCGCGTGTTAAAGTAGACCGACGATAAAGTACTTCTCGATGCTTTGTTTTTATGTATAATACAGCATAAGACGCTCAAGCCATATATTCCTTCCATTCTCAGAAATTGTGATATCTATGACTAATTCATGTAGTTAGAGGAATTCGTGTCGTCCTATGACGGTCTGTAATTCGAATCGGACTCCACTCAGTGCTATTACCATTATTAATCAGCTTCAGTTTAATCAAACTTTGATTTTAATTTTAAAAATGTTAGTATATTTTTAATTCTTGACTTGCAATCAACCCCAGGAGATTCATAATACAATGACATCGCGGCCATGTTGGTGCCAAGTACAATAAGAAATAATGAGAACTCTTTTGTTAAAGTTCTATCAACATGGCCACCATGACGTCACGTGCAATTGAAGAATTGTTCATCTGTAACCTGATTCTTTGGGATTGGGCTAAACAGTATTAATTGGAAAGAAAGCTGTTCACATTTCATCAAACATTGATGGTTTCTTGCAAAGCTGACAACTAGCAAAAACCAACACAATAGGTAGAAATATGAGTAAGTATTAATGAATAAGTATTTGGCAAAATACTAAGGCAAATTCATCGAAAATAATTTTTAGATGCCGATGTCAGTCGAAATTCAGTCAATTAAATTGCTATAAACGAATGCCCGAGAAAACGTGTCGTCAATTTTATTGCCTGTTAAGAGAAAATGAACAAACTGTGAGAACATGAAGCCAGGTTTCCCTCTTTGGTGAATCTAAACACCTGCTATAGCGGATCAGCGACAAGATAATTTATTCAATTTCATAAGATTTGATATATTTTCCTGTAGAAAACAACGACAGAAATAATATTTTAGTATAAACAAAATTCAGCTCACTTGTACAAACCTCCACTCATACTCCAGTGTAATCTAGTTAGAGATCATTTAAAACTTGACTAACTTCTGAAGAACTCTTAAGCGAAAACAAGAAAAAATTTTAAATGATACGCAAAAGTGTTTGGTTTGTCAACTGAGCCAGCTGCAGGTAAATACCAGCCTCCCACGTTACGTAACTGCGGCCGGGATATTCGGCCAATTTAATACAGCTTTGAGTTATAAAACCTGTGGTTTTTCTTTAAACCTGACTCTATTTACTAAATAAGTTTTCTAACGAACTGATATTTAACTTGTTCAAACTTGAACTGTATTTACTTAGTGGCTTCTGGGTAGATGACAGATGTCACCGAGTAAAGGACTTTTTGCTCACCAAGACACGAACTTTAAGAAAAACATTGAAATAGAAAGAGCTGAATTTTACTCTGCATATCTGAGAGCGTTTGCGATGAGCTCAGCGTGTGCGCAGCCGCAGCAGTCTTTTCAGATATTTTCGAAAATTTCCGCACTGAAAGGTGTAAACAAATGGGTTTACTAAGGAGTTTAACTTAACGAGACAGTGCAATGTCTTCCAGAAGACATCATTGTTGAAGAGCACAATATCAGGATAAAATATTGAAACAAAATAAAGAATGTGTGGGGGAAAAATACAAAACACGTAAAAAACGCTGACAGTGATGGACTTCTTAGTTATTCTCTTTCTAGCGTTGATGACAGCGAGACGCGTGGCATCGCCATGGTTTTGCAGCCACAACGAATAGATAACTCTTACATAGAGCACTGTCATTATACTGACAGGGACTATTCCAACACTGACCAACCACATGAACCAATAGGTAACCAATTGCCATTTCTCAGAGTATTTCTCACCACATCGTTTGATCTCATCATTATAGGAAGTGCTAACAAATAAAGGAATCGTGTGTATTATCGCTATAATCCAACAAGCTGGCACTATTCGCTTGAGTTTTTCTTTGGTTATTTTGTGTCAAATGCTGGTGGGATGTACAATTGCGTAGAATCGTTCAATTGCCACACAAAAAGAGTGAAGGCTGAAACCAGCGATGCGACCCAGCTGAAGAGCAGCCCTGTGAATGTTTTGCAAAGAACATTTCCCACAGTTCCTGTTGGGTGTGGAAGCAAATTCCCACTAAACAGGATACTCGGAACAAAATTGAATCCAATTATAATATCCGCCACGGCCAGATTTAACAACAGATAGTTTATGGGAGTCTTCATGGCGCGATATTTGTATATGACAAGGACGACTAACGTGTTACCGACAATGTCCACGGTTAAAAGGATCGAGAAGACGATGCAGAAGATGATACTGTCTGTGTACATACTGTAAGTCTCTTTTCTGCTGTGCGATTGCGACTCGATGATACGAAGCAACGAACTGATGCTCTGATGAAGTGTAGTCTCTTTTTGAATTAGCCGTCTATATATACGATAATCGCTAGTTACGATTGGTTTAGAGGTCTTGCAGCTGCAACTATGTGGTCACGTGGTTTTATGGTTATAAATAATGACTTGACACAGTTAACATTTAAAGCTTTTTTCAATGTCACAAGCTCGATTATACAAAAAATCTACAAGGGAATTCAGTGGAAAGTAACTTAGTATGTTTGTTTTAACGTACTGAATTACAAAATAACACCAATATGAACCTATCGCTAACTTTAATGACACACCGATCTTGCGTTTCAACTCACACACTATTTTCTTCGAAGACTAAGACTAAGACAGTCAAAATAATAATCTTACAGTACGAGAAAAGGTCCTTGCTACCTGCTTGCCTGCCTAAGTAGATCGCAATCGGTTTTACATTTGCATTTTGCTGTCGACCAAAAATACTGCGCACCAAGCTGGTTTGAACCGCTGGTCAACGAGAGCAAACGGAAAATCATCGATCGAAAATCGCTCTTACACACAAGTATTAATTAAGAGTCTGTATAGGTTCCCTAGTGGCTCCACTTGAAGACACTTTAAAACAGATACGCATCAAACTCAAACTGAAAAACGGCACTGGACAGAAATTAAGATTTACCGTCATCTCAGGCACAGTCTTTTTGTCGTTTCTCTCTCAAACTCAAAATGCACATTCTCCGCCCAACCTTTCAGAAAGAATCTGAATGAGTAATATAGTAAAAATTCATATTTTAACAAACTTTCAGCTAAGCAAGCTATCAAAGTCTTTATGATACTGCATGATTGATTATTTCATCACTGTTAAGAAAGTTTCTTCGCCATTTCGGCGAACACACCGCCCTCTTTTTTCAGGAGTTCTTCGTACGTGTCATACTCCACCATCCTTCCGGCTTTCATGACTATGATCTTATCTGAGTCTCGGATCGTGTTTAGCCGATGAGCCACAGTAATAACCGTGCACTCCTTGAGCTGTTCACGGACCGTCGCTTGGATCGTCTTCTCGGTGATCGGGTCCACATGTGCCGTAGGCTCGTCAAGAATCAGGATCTTGTTTCTTTGAAGCAACACGCGAGCCAAACAAAGCAGCTGCTGCTCTCCTATGCTGAAGTTTCCTCCTCCTTCGGACACTGTGAAGTCGAGTTGTCCGTCGAGGTCAATTACAAGCGACTTCAGCTGCACAACTTCCAAGACGCGCCACAAATCAATGTCCCCATACTCGTCCAACGGGTCGAGATTCTTTCGCAGCGAACCACTGAACAAGACTGGTTTTTGACTCAGCACTGATATGCGTTTCCTGGAATCTTGAAGATTAAGAGTCCTTAGGTCGACGCCATCAATCATGATGGCTCCATCGGCTTCGGGAATGCGCAGTAATGCAGCAATCAGAGACGACTTGCCCGCTCCAGTTCTGCCCACAACTCCAATTTTGGCTTTTCCACTGATCCGCAGAGACAGATTCTTCAGCACCCGCGGGCCGCCCTTGTGATATCGCAGAGAAACGTCGAAGAACTTGATCTCTGGATTTCGCGGCCACTTTCTCGGTGGCTCGGTTTCAATGTTGTACCCAGGCTCTGACTCGATTTCTGTATACGTCATCACTCGTTCTACTGAGGTCATTTGGTTCTCGACTTCCGAGCATTGAACAACAGTGAATTGTGCGACCTCGATGATCTCAATGACATAAACAAGGGCCAGACCTGCTTTGGCTGTTGAGATCAAAATTAATATTACTGGTGAGAGGCCGAGTGAATGACAAGTCAGTGCGATTCGATCTACATTACCCAGAGTCAAGCTCTTACATTAGGCATTTGCATTACGTTTCTCAGCTCTCATATTCCCTCATTCTCTCTCTTTCTCTTTCTTTCTCTATCCATAACCCTGTTTTCTATGACTCTATCTTTTATCTGGCTTTTCCTGGCCCTGTTCAGTTCCTGACCTTGGCCCAAGACCTGTACCTGGACCTGGACCTATCTTTGGCTCTGAACTCTATCTCATTCTCTGGGAATGATGGCTGCGAACCAATTGCGTAAAAAATAAATAAAAGAATGCGTTATCGAAACCGGTTCAACAACAGGGACACATACCTGCATCCTGAGAAATAAAAACAGACGACATGGCAACAGCACCAATGAAGAGAGAACAAAGGAAGTCCACACGAACGCCCATCCACTGGACACTTGGAGTGACCAGCGCGAAGGCCTGGTTATGTTTGTCTTGGTAGCTTAAATAAGAACAACAACAACAACAACAACAACAATGACATCGAGCACATAAATATGAGTCAATTCAATAAATAGTTCCACGTGTAATTGGATTGTTATTGCAACACCATCAAGCGGACTAAAGAAAGTCTTTAAAAGTTAGTTACAGAGACGACAGAGACAGGTCTCAGAGTCCTGTTTGCGATAGTATTTTGCTATGGTACTGGATGAAAGTGTGTTGTAACACAAAGGGAATTTACTTTGGTCTAACTTGTCAATTGTTTGATCAAGAGATTCACTTTTCGTTCTGTTTCAAAAATTTTTCACACGTTTAATTAAATTGGAATTGTAATCATAGCAGTGTGGAAGGGTTAACTTAATGTTTAAAGGCACGGAAAAAGGTAATTATAAATTAATTTTGTTACTATACCTGTAGAACATTTGAATATAGTCCCTATGCCGCTTTCTCGAGCGAATCGTGTCAAGGCCATTCAGAGTCTCCGAGATGTGTGAGAATACCGGGCTGCGAGCGATGCACTCTAGCCTTTTCATCTCTCTCGACGACTTCAGGTAATACCTGACAAGGTATGTTCCCAACAGAAGGACGGGTAAAACAGCCAAAAACACCCAAAAGTTCAACAAGGACGGCAGCAAAATACTAGCAATAGTTTGAAAAATCAATTGGATGGCGTAGAGGAAATTGTAGGGTAGGATCTCGTCCACATTACCGACATCTTTGGAGAAACGATTTAGGATCCTTCCCACCGGATTTGTGTCGAAAAACAATGCTGGAGCCTTCAGAAGGGCACGCGACATTTGCTGGTGGAGGTTTTGGGAAGAATTGAGAGTGGCCACAAAAAATAGGAATGCTCGGATCAGGGCGAAAACCAGAGCCACTCCGGCCATACCAGCGTAGATGGCGATGCTGGTGGAACTTCCCTGAAATTCTCTCGATTCGTTGACCACGTGAGACAACCAAACATCTAGAGCAACTGAGAGTACTACAGAAGAGAAACAACAACAACAACAACAACAACAATAACAACAACGGGAACACATTCAATAACAGTTAATCACGAACCACTAAAATTTGGAGGCAACTTTTACCATTGAAAATCAGTGAGACTCTGGTTGTTTATCAACGCGAAAAAATCTTTTTCCGAAATAGTAACAATACTAGTTACATTTATATTGAATAGTTAGCAAATTCATGTATATAATTATGATCATTTGTGCAATACGATCAAATGCACAAACAATAGTCATGAACGTGCTATGACCAAACAAGCCGGATGCGTTTGAAGACTGTGTTCGAAGGGGCAACACCTTTAATTTAATGTTATGTTGGCTGAAAATGCAATGTATTCTTGACATTTGTACGCCTTGCAATGTGACTTCCTATATCAAATCAATGCATGATATATGTACACACTTGCTAGCCATAGCTTGAGTCGGAGACAGACAGGCAAAGAAACAAAAGGAGTAATTGTTATATCTGATAAAACTGTTTCATACCTTGCGTAATAAGAAAAATCATTCCAAGTCCAATAACCGCCACAGCAGGCATTCCCGCTCTAAAATACCGCCAGTATAACTTAAATGATACGGTACCAACGCTCCTGTCTTCGTCCGAGATTTTCAGCCCTTGCGACACCTCTTCTGCCATCCCTTTGACCTCTTTTACGTTACCATCCTCTTCCTTGGTCGACATTTCCACCTGCCAAAATGATGGGGTCCTCCTGCGGTAGGCTTCGAGAACCGCAGTCAAAACGCCGCTTCCCTCCAGCTCTGAATAAGTACCTTTACACAGGACCTGTCCCTTGCCAAGGAGAATGATCTGGTCGGCCATTTTCATAAAACTTGTCTGGTACGTCACAAAGAGGCGCGTCTTCGTCGAGAGTAATCCGCAGACGCACTTTTGAAAGATGTGTCTTCCAACTTTTGCGTCTACTGCGCTGAGAGGATCGTCCAACAAGTACAAGTCGGCATCGGCGTAGACTGCGCGTGCTAAACTGATCCTTGCCTGCTGACCCCCACTCAGGGATGCGCCTTGCTGTCCAACGATCGTCTTGTCACCTTCCGGGAGGATCTTCATATCTCTTTCCAAAGCGCACGCCCCAATAACTGCTTTGTACCTTTCTTCCGCAAAGTTGGTACCAAAAAGGATGTTTTCCCGAATTGTTCCTGGAAATACCCAGGCTGACTGGGATACATAGGCGATTTTTCCAGGAAAATGGATGACCCCTTCGCTGATTTCAGCCTCTTGATTGATGGCGGCGATAAGGGTAGACTTTCCACTCCCTACAGGGCCGCTCAATACTACCAGGCTGCCCTGCTTTGCTGTGAAATTGACGTCACGAAAAATATATTTACTTTCATTTGAGCGCACTGCCAAATTTGACACGTAGAAAGTGTTGTCTTCTTTCTGTTCATTGTTATACGATCTTTCCTGCTGATTCATGGTTGCAGTGCTTGGGGAGTTTCCAGATTTGTCCAGAGTACCACTCTTGCTTACGCATGGCAGATTATGTAATTCGAGAAATGTCTGTATTCTATCAACTGAAACAACCGCCTCGACCACAAATTGCACACCAAATCCAAAGTAGAGAGAGACACTGATTCGCAGTACGTTCATAAATGCTACAACCGTGAAGACGTTAACTGGAGAGAGTAACTGTCGTGCAAGTGACATGGCAAGAATGGCGATGAACACGGCAAACGCTCCAGAGATGAAATATAGGGCGTTCAATGTGGACAAAACCAGACTCTTTTGGCGAATGACGTTGATCTCCTCTCTTATGAAAAATAGCAAAACACAAACACGAGTAAAATAATCAACATAGCGAATACAAACAGCTATTGAAATGTACGATAAACAAAACTGAAATTAGTTATTCAGCATTTCACTCAAAAAGAAAAAGAAAAAAAGTATCATCCAAAGTATGCTTTATAGTAAATTAAAATCAAACCAAAGAACCCAAGAAAACCTTGACTATAGTTCATAAAGACCAGTAGTCCACTGCACAACGTAGGCAGTGCCTTTTATATTGGAAATGTACGTCTGAAATGGGGTAAAGAAATCGTACATTTAGTCTGAAATAGGGTAAGGGTTTTCAGAACCGGCCAACACACTCCCACCCAAAATTATAAGGAGCACACACTCCACCCCCCTCTCTATCTTCGAGCTTTGACTATCCTTACTTTCTGATTTTGTTGATCTTGTCCTGGTAGATCCATTCCCAGGCGTTGATTTTTACTGTACGTATGGCTGACACAACCTCGTTCATCAACAAAATTCGCCGATCGCTAACTGAGGCAGTCTTTTGTCTCAACTCCCCGCCGATATAAGATAGCAAACCAGCCAGTGGTATCAAAACGAAAAGGAAAACTAGCCCATAAAATGGTTGTCCTCCGACAAAGAACCACATGAGTATAGTGGTAACAGCGATATCGAAGATAGCCGTTAATGATCGGATGAACATCTTTGGAGCTTGCTCCATCCTCTGTACATCATTAGACAGCAGATCCATCACCTGCCCTGTGGTAAAATCTCTCAACGTTTGTTGTCCAAGGCGAAGAATCTACCAAAAAAGATATGCGCGAATCAAACGTCACATCTTGTTGATGACCTGATTTTTTGTAGAGTTATCTTCGCAACTGCTTATGCTGCTTTGCTTGATTACTTTCACCAGTATTCTACGGCAACCCTCTTATTTGCATAAGTTGTATAAATAAATTGCATAACAAGTTACATAAATTGATTCCTATTTTTCATCAAGTTAGCAAAGTTTCTATCAGGCTGATACGGTCTTTACTTCTTTAACCCTCTCACTCCCAAGAGTGATCAAGTTCAGTTTTCTCCTTCTGCTTCGGCAGCACAAATATATCATACAATAAGGAGAACTTGACTTTTGATACCTTGCTAAGATGATAGTTGATTAAAATATCAATTCTCATTACAATACTCATACAATCTCCTCTTACAAGTTTGGGAGAATCTGTATTTTGAGCTTGGGAGTGAAAGCGTTAACTTCGACTGGCAGGAGTTCATCCAATCTTCATTGTAATTATATAGCTTTTGGGGCGAACTGCATGCTAAACACATTGTTATTTTCAGGGAGTTATTTTAACTCCAAAAGGGAGTTTAAAAAAAGGTACAGAACGACTCCTTTTTTAGAGTAATTTTTACTCCCACTTTTTAACTCCCTCATGAAAGTAAAATTATCTCCCTAAATAGGAGTTGACATCACCCTGTAAAACTCCAAAACAGGAGTCGTTCTGCACCTTTTTTTAACTCTCTTTTTGGAGCTAAAATAACTCCCTGAAAATAACAACCAATACACAAAAAGGGGCATATTACTGACGTACCTTGAGGTATACGAGTCCTTTCAAAGCGGACCTCAATCGCATTCCCAGCATGACAGAATGGTAGGTACACTGGTGCTGGCAAATACTTTTGATGACAGCAGCCACAAACATGGATGCCGCGCACAGGTACATATACAGCCAGGGACGTCCAGAATCGGCCGGAAGCATCAACTGTGAGATTAGAAATCCAAGCAAGAGAGGCTGGATAATACGGCAAACGGAGTCGAGCAACCCTGAAAATAACAGCAAGAGGAAATTTCGTACAGCCACAGCCTTTACCACGCTTTTCCATAAGCGCGGCTGATTGCCAGAAGTCTCGCATTGTGTCTTCTGCTTGTTCCAAAGTTCTTGTAACTTCTCCGTGGTTGGTTGTGTTTTGTTATCAGGAGGGAGGCGATACAAATCCGATGCTTCCAGAGGTCTTTGGGCACCTATTTGGAAAAGACCGTTCAACCACCAGAATGTCAAGAGAGAAGGAATGCTTGCTTCTTTTAGTGGATTTTCTGGTGTTTTCATGTGGGGTTGTTTCTCCATTATTTCTGCAACGAAAAATAATCCGGCATAAATTTTACACATTAAAGAAACTTCAGAAGTCAAGCAAAGTGAGTTTCTTTTATCAGACAATGCTACGCACAGGAGATATTTGAGCAACTGTTGAGCAATTTTCATGTACGTTTCTAGTTCTTATTGTTAATAATTTAACGTAATGGGCGGATGTATTGGAGAAAAGAGGCCCACGCTGGATTAACATTAATTGTGTGACTTTATAATCAGTTCATGGGAAATGCAATTAGTTTACATGAATAATCACCCCAATGGACAACCTGACAGCTCGTTAAAAATATGTATCATCAAGAGCTGCCATAAACACAAACAAGGTAGTAAAGCATAGACTATTGCTTGGCCGCGGTCAGGATCGAAGTCTGGAATATGAAGATTGGTTATTGAAGTTCATCAGATATATAGAGGATCCCCAAAGGACTTGATGAGAGTTCATGAAAAGAGAGAACGAATTATTCAATAGCTTGATATAAATGGCAACAGAAAACAGTTTGAATAATCTGAAAATGTTTGCCGAAACATTGGCCCAACTTACAGAGGAACTATAGGAATCAATCAGTATCGCTATTCCTATTCCGGAATACACCCAATCGAACGCGTCCTAAATGAGGGACAATCTGAAGGAACATTGAAGTATTAAAATGCTATTGTGCTTCATAGTCTAAGCAGGGATTAACTGGCAGCGCTCTTTATGTAAAAGTCCGCGCGTACTATAATATGCGCGGGAGGAGCCGTTTTGCAACAAATTTCTTCCCCACAAGACAATTCCATTCTCCCACTGAACCCTCATAAGACTTGAAAACTGTGCAGTTATCTCGTCTAGATAACTGCGCGGCAAGGTACGTGGTACCTCAAACCCACTGCTTTTTGTTTGAACGCCACCAAACACTAGAAATGCCCAGCATATCTCATCTAATTTCCAACTCATTAACGTTGAAGATCTCGCCTATAATTTGAATTTAACTGACAATAGAGAGATTTTTGCCTTTCAATGAAGGTATACAATACCCTGGATGCCAGAAACCAGATGCCAGAGCGAGAAACCTCTGGCACCCAGGGTAGGTATACAAAGGATCCCTTTGACAGTTCTTAGATTGCCTCGTGAGCCACGACAACGACAGGCTACGAACTACAGTCTACAGAAAACCAACGCACACTGACAGACTACTTGACCAGACCTCTTACAACCCTACTTCACACAAGGCTACCACGATCAGAACGCTGACGAAACGAGCGCAACTACTTTGTGACTCTCCCGACGACTTACTTAACGAGACCCGACACCTGGAACGCGTTTTCCAGAAGAACGACTACGACCCTAACTTTGTCAAACGCAACACTCACAAGAACACCGCACCCAACGAGACTACCGACAACGAAACCGCTAACGACACAACTCCATTGACCTTGGCCACACTACCGTATATCAGAGGCACCTCTGAGACGATAGCACGTATTCTACGACCCTACAACATCCGGGTAGCCCACAAACCCATCACGACTCTACGCGACTTACTGACCAACGTAAAGGACAAAGACGAACCCATCAACAGACAGGGAACAGTATACAGAATATCTTGTACTGACTGCAAAGCCACCTACATCGGTGAAACTGGCAGAAACCTGAACACGAGACTTACTGAACACAAACGAGCTACCAGAAACGGCGACATCAGAAATCACATTTCTGAACACCACCGACAGACTAAACACGACATCAACTGGGACTCTGCTGAATGCATCAGCCACAGTACCAACTACTACCAACGACTTACACTGGAAAGCTGGTACACAAACTTAGAACGGAAACCACTCAACAGATGCCAACAACTACCGGCACCTTACAAACGACTGATAGATGACATCAAACGCAACCGAACGAACAATAGACTAATCAACAGGACAAAAGAACATCAACTGACCAATAACGAAACACAACCAAGCCGACTCGACCAACCATAGACCGACATAACGGACCAATCACTTCTACAACCAGAGACATATATACCGCCATCTGACGAATACTTCTCACTTGACTCTGAAGATGACTTCCGCTCAGGTAGTCGAAACGTCAGTCACCAACAACAGTCTTTCTGGAGACTACCCTAACCCGGACGATCACAACCAACCTACTGTTCACACTCCTGGGTTCAAACCATTTGCGATGTAAAAAGTTATTTTTAATTTCAGAATGTTTTGAGTTATAGAGCTGCCATTTTAAACAGTATTAAAGCGACTAAACTATTGCTTAGCCGCGGGTTGGAATCGAAGTCTGCCCCATTAGATATATAGGATCCCCTAAGGACCTCATGAGAGTTCATGAAAGGAGAGAACGAATTATACAATAGCTTGATCTAAATGACAACAGAAAACAATTGTTTTGAATAATCTGAATACGTTTGCCGAAACATTGACCAAACTTACATAGGAACTATCTTCTAGTTGAGTTATCATATCTGGCCGAATTTGTACCAAGGACAAATAATCTATCTGTTTCAGAAAATCTTCATTATTTTTTGCAGCTCAATTCTCAAGGAAGTTGACAACTTTTGTTCTTATCTATAGATTACTATGGTCCCAGGATATCCGGGCCCGGTTTTGTCTGAAGCTCGGTTGAGCTAACCCACTGCATATTAACAAAATTTTTTCTCTCGACCTTTTGAGCAACAAACAGCCTGAAATATCAGTGGTCTCCTCGGCCCTCAACCCCGAGCGAGAGAGAGACTGTTCAAATCCGAGCGTGATATAATGCCATCCGATGACGCCGCACACTAATTTATTTACATTTATGCATAGAGTAAAGAAGTGGTGGAATATGGCGGCAATGAGTGTTTCTCCGTTCCTAATTTGTGCGCGGTAAATCTGAATGAGGACAAATCAAGAGTGTACTGTGCGAAGCCAGTCTTCATTTCCCATCGAGGCTGTGCTTCGGAAGATTACGAGGAGACGACTGACATTTCAGGCTAAGCAACAAACTGCAGACTACTAAAAAGTTGTTCATAGCTCAAAACGTTTCGAAGAAGTCGTGCATGCTATGACCGGATTCTAAATTTTTCAGGCCTAAAATTCCAAAAAGGTTAAGGGGATAGTTTTGAACAACCGTCAGCCAATAATTAAAACACATTGAGCGGTAATGGCGTGAAAAAATCAAAGCGGCGGCAGATCTGTATTCGAAGTCAGCTAAGGGTGCGTTTGATCAGTGACCGTATTCTGGAATAGGAATAACTAAAATGATGCAAAGTTTTCCTTGTTCTGGGGTAATTTTTCTGTGATTATTTTTAAAACCTTCACGCTGACATTTCAAACAGCTCCCGATACATCTCGACATAATTCAGCTCCAAAGCAAAACTATATGTATCACTGTATCGCTATCGCTATTTCTATTGCGGAATAAATCCAATCGAACGCGCCCTAAATGAGGGACAATCTGAAGGAGTATTGAAGTATTGAAAAGCAATTTTGCTTCATAGTTTAAGCAGGGGTCGACTAGCAGCACTCTTTGAGTAAAAGTCCGCGCGAGCTGTGGTATGCGCGGGAGGAACCGTTTTTCAACAACTTCGGCCCAAGAATTGTGGAAGGTAAAACTGAACAAATTAAACTAACCAGCAGTTAAAGAAAGTTCCACTCTTCCACTGAACTCCTCATAAGACTTGAAAACTGTGCAGTTATCTTGTCTGGATAACTGCGCGGCAAAGTACGCAGTGCCTAAGACCCACTGTTATTGTTTTTCATCAGATATAAAAGATCCCCAAAGGACCTCATGAAAGTTAATGAAAAGAGGGAACCAATAATAGGATTATACAATAGCTTGATTTAAATGACAACAGAAAACAATGAACGATCTAGTCTGAAATGTCAGTCGTCTCTTTGGCCCTAAATCCCAGCCCCAGACGAGAGAGACGCCTGAAATCTGAGCGCGCTAATGCTGTCCGATGAATTATAAATTTCAGGGCGAGGCCAGTTCATTTCTTACCAGTCCTTCTTGAACGCAACCGTCCGGAGACCATTGAGACTAGAACAAGAGGACTGGTGACTATCGGCGAGAAATCAGATCCAAGATGGCGGACATTGCGCCATCGAAAGGATCTGAAGCAATTTGTCGAATCCTTTCAGATAATTTTCCTTCTTTGGACAAAGACCTTTTCCAATACATTACAGGTGAGATATGTAGTTATTCACTTAAGTTTTTATTAGCTTTATCTGTGTTATAAGACGGTAAGGTCGACGCCGCATGGAATCAATATATTTAGAATTTCTTTCGCTTTTAATATTTGATCTCGACTGATTCTTCACTCTTTGTTTATCTATTCATTCAAATGTTTGAAAGGGAGAAGATATTTGGTTTGTACATTCATATTTGGGATCCGTAGTATCCGTGTGAGTTTTACACTCTATTTCGACTCATATGTTCGCGTGTACTGAAAGACATTGTTTGCACTTCCGGTTCTAGTACCGGCAAGTTTAGAATAAAGTGAACGTGGCTTTCGGTCCGACTGCTTTGTGAGTAGAAATATTATATGCTGCCGTAATAAATTGTGCGTATGAATTAAATAGGATTTTTTTCTTCTCAAATATGAAATCATGACAGTTTATTCCGTTTCGGACTGTTCTGTGACACGTTTTGCTTCTACTGTACAGATGTTCTTGATGTGGGCAGAGAAGACTTCACTAGCAGTGATGATGTTTATGACGCAGTGGGCTGTTTGTTAGAAGAAGCTGCAGCAGGGGATAAGGATGAGGATCAGGTAAAAGGTATCTGCCAGGAGCTGATAAGAGCCATCAAACAAGGGTGAGTTAAAAAAAAAAAAAAAAAAAAAAAGAAAAAGAAAAAGAAAAAGAAAAAGTATTTATTTATTTATACATGGTATAAATAAATACATGGTAAGTAATTCAGCAGAGCTGGTGGTGCTGTGTTTGATCTGAACATAAATTCAGTTGAATTTACTGCCTAATGTCAAGTTATTATTAGATTGAAGCCTGGGATTGATCCTTACAGGATCTTAACAAGATCTTGCAAGGCACTATTCTAGATAAAAATGAATAACTTTACCTGATCTTGGCTGATCTAGCAACATGATCCTGCCCATTGAGCAAGATTTAGCCAAGATCTTGCCAAGAATTGGCAAAAAAATAAGACAAGATCCTACAGCAGCAGGAAATCTTACAATATCAGAGAAGAGTTATTCTGATTTACCTCTTCCACTTCCAGGAGTGATCAACTTCAATTGCATTTTTCACCAGAAATATATATGGCAAGGGGAACTACTTTCCATTTGAATTAACTTGCTCAGATAACCATCAATTCTCACTACTTGTGTAATATCCTTTTCTTCAGTGGTTGGGAGAATGTGTGCCCTGAGCTATCAGCATTCATCTGAGAAATGAATCAAAATTCACATTCCTTGTGCTGTATATAGAGATTACTTCATGGAAAGTGCGCGCGTACGGTTTTTATTCACGAGTTGTGAAGTATCATAAAACGAACGAGTGAGGCTTTGCGAGCGAGTGAGTTTTATGATACGAAACAACGAGTGAATAAAAACTGTACAAAGCACTTTCCATGATGTTTTCTGTTTATTATATACATACTGAGACATTTATGATGGTACCGGGAAACCCTTTAAAAGTAGTGAAAAATCGTCGTTCGCAGCTTGTGATTGGACGAACGATTTTTTTCACGTGTGAAAAGCGTCATTCGCGGCCTCTCTTGGCTAGAACTCATTTGCGTACGAAATTTTACGATATGGCTTTTTCGTGAGTATGTCTCAGTATGTATATAATAAAGTATGATACTGGTACTCTGGTGAAAAGCTGAAAAAGAGTTGAGCACACTCTAGAGAGTAAAGGGGTTTAGAGCAAATCAGAGTATTTGTAAGAGGGCCAGGATAGGGCCAGATAGTTTGACTCAATGCTTTAACTCTAAATATCAGCTACCAAACTGCACTCACTCCCACCCCCCCTGAGTACTCTACTATTAACTTAGTTGGGCCCAGATCCCTGACCTGTATCTCTCACCTGAAATTTTGCTGAGGTTAGCATTTCTGCATGGAAAAACTTACTGACAGAGATTGTTTTACACATTTTTTTGTCCATTTTTTTCCACAGAACTATAGCAAATGGACAAGCACTTTCAGCTCTCAAACTTGATGCCCCAGTGAAGTTGGGCACAGATCTGGGTAGGAAGGGTTTATTTTCTCTTTTATTTTTCCAGGAGAGTAGTTCTGTGGTTGCTATATGGTATTTTGTTTTCTAATCTTTTTGATTGGCTGAAGTTGGCAAGTCTAGCCAAGTGGGGTTTGAGCAACCCTGTTTTTTTCCTAAAATTGGTCAGCTGGCTAGGTCATCATGTAGATGTACTGTACAGTATGTGCCAGAGAATACATTTTTTTTGTTAGCCATTATTTCTTTTTTGATGCTTAGTATGCGATAGTGAACCTTCAAGTATTCTTTCCTATGCAGATACTGGAGACGATAACACAAGCATTTGGATTGTAAAGCAAGACAACAGTACAGTAAGTCAAAATGATTAACCAACAATCATGTTTGCATTAGAGCCATTTTAAGATGACTGTCGAAGGCCAAAATCAATGCAAGTACGCCGCCAATCACAGAGGCTGTAAGAAACACGTTCAACCAATCAGAAACCAAAGTAATCCAACTTTGGTTTTACTTTGAAGAATATACCAATCAGCAATGCGAGAATACGTCATCTTCAGGTTTCGTTTTGCTCTTGGTTGGCCATATATGCTTCTAAAGTTGTTTGGATCAATTGGAAAGTGTAGCAAATGCAAAACCAAAGCAGTCACATCATTACTTTTGGCAGTCATGCGAAACAGCTATATCCCTTTCATGACAAAAGCTGAGTTTGATTTACCTTCCAACTCCTTAACTGTCAAATGAAGCCTGTCACACTAAGGCCTTGTCTTTTACTTTGAAAACCAAACCTTTTTTTATGTTTCCGAAGAGTTCTCCATCCACACTATATCATTTACGATTCGTTTTTGGTGTCCCCACTAAAACGCAAAAATAAGTCGAAAACACTAAATACAAAATATCACACGTTTATCGTGACGTCAGAGTGTTTGAACAGTCCCGTTTTCGCCGTCCACACGAAACCTGACGCGCAAATTAGAAGTGTGAAATAACTTCTACTCTCTCTACAGGTGGTAGATCGGAAGAAATTGGAGAAAGCGGAAGCAAAAATCAAAGCAAAGCAAGAGAGAAGAGCAGTGAAGGAGGCTAAAGATGTGGAACAGAATGGACAGATGATGGCAAACAGGTATTCACGACATTGTTCTTCAGTTAAAGCGGTTCTTGGATAACTCTCAAAAGTAGTCGTGTTATTACTTTTGTTTTGGTTTGCCACACTTTCAGATTGGTTTAAACAAGTTCGCCAGCATTCTAGGTCACTCAGGAGCAAAAGCAATCTAACTGAGATATTCTCACGCAAGCAAGTGGCAATGCATTTCTTCGCGAATTACTTTGGCTTTTGATTGGTTAAAAGTGTTTCTTACAGCCTCTGTGATTGGCAGTGTACTTACTTTGGTTTGGTTATGAACAGGTGTTGGTATCTCTTTGTGACGTCTGTACATACATTCAGTTTTTAAATGCCTGTTTTCAGACAACTTGATACCGCTGCAGCCTCTCAGAGTACAAGCAGGCGGGAAGGGAAGCTGGAGGCAACTGGGGTCAACAGATCCCTAGACATTAGAATTGAAAACTTTGACTTGTCTTTTGGCGAAAGGTAAGCTGCTAACTGGAAAGGCACGATCTCAGCAGATTGCTCCCTGGACTACCGTTCCACCAAAAAAGAAGTAAACAAAGGGCGAACGAAAAATATAATTAGACTTACACTCGACTTATTTTAATGGAGATTTTTTTCATTTAAGCGCCTACAACTGTTGTTGTATTTCTTCATAACAGGAGTTTGCTAAAAGAAGCGAATCTTCTGCTAGTGTTTGGACGGAGGTATGGCTTGGTAGGAAGGAACGGAGTTGGCAAGTCCACCTTGCTGCGGGTGATGGCCAAGTAAGGCTTGTTTAGTTGTTTTTAATTTAAGGCCCATCATACGAGGAAACTGTTCTTGCAACTTGACGAAAGCAAAACATCGCTGTGGGATGTCAGACGCCCGCAACTTTGCAACTTGCAACGCGCAAGGTTACGAAAATAATATTTTATACTTTCCCTGCAACATTTTGTTATACGCGCGATTTTCTTCTGAAGCTTTTCTATTAATGGCGTTGTGTGTTTTAATGTGCAAGAAAAAAATGCTTCGTATAACAAACCTTAAAGATTGTGTACTGTGTACAAGTAATTTATTTAGAGCCGTTGCTACGCTTTCCGATTGGTCCTAACAATTTTAGAAGCATTGGCCAATCAAGAGCAAAATGCAAATGGCGATGGCGTATTCTCGCACTGTTGATTGGAGAGTAAAATCTTCCGCAATTACTTGTTTTTGGTTTTGGTTTTGGTTTTGCTCGTACTTATAATTGGTCCGACGTGTTTTTGGTCGCCCCACTGAATGATTGGCTCTGTGATTGTTTTGGTTTTGGTTTTCGACAGTCATCCGAAAAGCGCCGTAGTTTAGGGCTTTTCTTTACTAACTCTATTTTTGTTCTTTTGTAGACGTGAGCTGTTCGTTCCTTCCCATATTTCAATATTGTGCGTTGAACAAGAGGTACGTACAAGAATTTACCAGTTCCTTTAGAATCCTTCCTTTCCTGTCGCAGACTCTTCAGTCCGGACGAAGGAGAAAAGGGAAGTGAGATCGATACAACACGATCGACTTCAATTTTCTCCTTCAGCTTCTCACTTGAAATGTAACATGCAGTTCGGAGAATTTGGTGTTTGATACTTTGCTCAGATAAAAGCTGATTAAGCTATCCATTCTCACTACATCACTCATACATTTTCTTCTTAAACGGCTGAGAGAATCTGTATTTTGAGCTTGGGGGTAAAAGGGTTGAAACCAAAGCCAAAGTAACAACTGCGCCAATCACAAAAACACATTCAACCAACCAGAAGCCAAAGAATTTACAGCACCAATCACAGAGGCTGTAAGAAAACGCTTTCTACAATTATTTGCGATTGGTTAATTGTTTGAAGAAAAAACCAATCAGCAGTGCGAGGAAACGCCATCACGTGCTTGCTTGTGTGAGCAGATATAGCAAGTGGGTTTTGCTTTTGTTCCTGATTGGCCTAGAATGCTGCTAAACTTGTTTCGACCCGCAATCAAAAACGCAGCAAACCAACGAATACGTTCGACAGTCATTTGAAAAACCGCTCCAAAACTAAGCTTATACACTCTCAAACGAGTCTGATGGAAATGGATTGCCAATCGTTTCTTCGGGAGCTTCTGAAAATTACGAACCAAGGATTACGGATTTGTAAAAGATTATATTTTGTTATCTATTATGCTTGTGTATTGATTATGGTGTATTTGTTTTAGGTTATTGGTGACGAGACGGTGGTGTTGGACAGTGTTTTAGAGTGCGACGTGGAAAGAACTAAATTGTTAAACGAGGAGAAGATTTTGCTGGGTCAAGCAGGTGCAGACAGGTAAGAGAAACATTTATCGTTATAACAGCACGATATGGTAGAAATGCTCCCATACAGCTCTATCTTACCGTAGCGCTCCGGTTGTAAGCCTTCCCCCTCCCTCCCCTCCCCCTCTTACAAGCTTCTCCAGTTATACCGTTATGGATTTTCTGTTACTAGTCAGGCTGGTTGTAAGTCGCCCGAATATAATTACCCCTTTTCTTTCCTTGTTTTCAACCCTTCACAAAAACACGGTATAACACAAGATATTTCTGTATCTGATTACTTGGGAAACTTAGAATGTTATATCTGGTATCCCATTTAAACAAAGCACAGATAATAATAGTGCTTCTTGTTGTAGCCAGTAATTATTTTCATTAGTTCTTTTACAATGGAAGTCCTCTTTATTTTAGATGAAGTGGTTAGTTGTTTCATTTTGCTGTACTTTCCGTTACAGTTCAAAGGTCACAGTATCCAAGGACGATAACAGTGATCGTCTAGCTCAGGTATACTGGCATTTGTTGTTGTTGTTGTTGTTGCTGTTGTCTTTTTATCTTTTCTTTTCGGATGTGTTACATGAAAGAAAGTGCAAATTTCAGCGGTCTTCCGTTGACCCCAACAGGTCTATGCGCGGCTGCAAGAGATCGAGGCTGACAAGGCTCCCGCGCGGTGAGTTTACTCAATCGAACCAAAGGAACCGTGAGAAAGCCAAAGTAAACACACAAAGGCCAATCACACAGGCTGTTAGAAAACATTTCCACCAATCAGAAGCCCAAGTTATCACATAGCCAATCACAGAGAGTGTACTATTCCTATCGATGCTGAGTTATCAACTATACACTGCTCAGTGCGACCGTTCCCAAAGTGATTATTTCCGTTAAATGGGGTTAACTGATATTCCATTCGCAGAGCGTCTACAATTCTCGCTGGTTTGGGATTCTCCGATGATATGATGAAGTTTTGTACAAAGTAAGTTGAGAAGTTTCCTTTGCCTCTATTAGCCACACTTGTTCAGGTTTGATTTGACAATTCGAGAGTTGGAGGTTATTTCAGACTACTCTCACCTGGACGATGACGTAATATGAATATAAAAAAATAAAATAAAAAAAAATAAAATAAAAAAATAACGATAATAATGATATGAATATTTTGGTTATACCACTGGCTTCTAATGTGTGTAATTGTCTGTTTACCAGAGAGCTTTCTGGCGGTTGGAGGATGCGCTTGGCCTTGGCCAGGACTTTGTTCAGTAGGTAAGGAGAAAAATTCAACAGCAGGATGGTTGTTCTCATCTTTAACTCAAAACTGCAAGTGGAGCATATCACTTGAAAAAAAAAAAAAAAAAAAAAAAAAAGGCCGTAGATACAGGTCTCAAATGCCTTGCTGCACATTATATTTGGTCAAGAAAATTTGTACACTGGTGTTGAACGTTTAAAATTTGTACACTGGTGTTGAACGTTTAAAATTTGTACACTGGTGTTGAACGTTTAAAATTCGTACGCGGCGCAGAGGTTTGCATCAAATGCGTTCTGGATCTGAGCAGCTTTAAAGATGCAATATTTTCCAGATTTTTTTTGGGTGAAATGGGATGTCTGGTGTTCCTAATTCTGCACTTTTGTGCTAAATGTTCTTCTTATTATCTTCCCAGGCCTGATCTTCTCATGCTGGACGGTACGTTTTTTTTAAAAGGAAACATAACTACACCATAAATGTCAGTCTTAAAAATAAAGCCAAATTATCCCTTACTTACCAGAACCCACGAACATGTTGGACCTGAAGGCAGTTCTTTGGCTGGAGAAGTATTTACAGGTACGTGTATGCACCAGTAAAGTTTTGAGTTATAGAAAACATGCGGGAATTTGTAACAACACGGGGGAAGTGACTGTGCTTTCTCTCTTCCCCCCCCCCCAGTCTTTTTTATTCCCGCCGTTTGGGTGGGATCTGAGACCGAGTGAGTCAGCTGCTGAACGTCGTTGTCTCGTTTCAGGGTTGGCCCACTACAATACTAGTCGTTTCTCACGACAGAAGTTTTCTGGACTCAGTAACCACGGATATTTTACACATGCATTCCAAGAAGCTGGATTACTACAAGGGGAATTACGAGGTGCGTCTATTTCGTTCATCAATCAATACAGGATAGCGCTCCGTAGTGACATGCGATCGGATCCTCCCCTCCCCCAAGAATAATACAAAAGGCGGTGAGAGACTGGGTGTGGGGTCTATGTATTCTAAGGAAATGGAGCTGGGAATTACTAGCTGTTTCTTGGTGTAGCTTCGACAATCAATTTCCATTGCGTCAAGAAAATGGAGCCGACTGATCTTTCCACGTCATAACATGAGGAACTTTCATGACCTCAGAATGTTCATCTCATATTTTATTAGTTGTACCGCGTTCATATCCGTAATTTATTCTGGATCAGTCTATAAAGCTACTCTTTGATTTACTTTTATGACCAGCATTTTGTGAAAACAAAAACAGAGAAGTTGAAGAACCAACAGAAGGAATACGAAGCCCAAGTTTTGTACAGACAGCACCTGCAGGTAAGTTGCTACCCGCCATTTTGGGATACATTTGACTGAAGGAGAAATATTGGTTTTTAAGGCTTAGATTTTGAAGGTTAGCCAAATGTGTTGATGAAAGGAAAAGCTGCACACTTTGATAGTCTTCAGCTTGATTTAGTGTTTGTTTGTTTTTACAGGCATTTATCGACAAGTTCAGATACAATGCTAAGAGGGCCTCTCTTGTCCAGAGCAGAATCAAGGCACTAGAAAAACTGTACGACAGCCCCATCTTTGCTTCCTCAATATTGTTCCGTCGTGAGATCTATTGTTTTTTGTATGTACGTGTACATGTGCTTGTGTATATGACGTGTGTTCTATGTTGGTAGGGGTGACTGTACCTGCAGGTACTGTTGGTTGTTTGTATGCTTTTGTGTGAGGATGCGAGTGAGTTGTCTAATATAGTGTTACCTTGTTCATGCTGCTGTCGATGCTTTTCGTCAACAGACCGGAAATCCAGGCAGTCATCATTGATCCCCCTGTTGTTTTGAAGTAAGAATCACTGCTTGCACTGCTCCTGCTACAGCGACAATAATGGCGACATCACTACACGCTACAATTATTACTACTACTGCTAATACTTGTACCTGCAACAACAACAACAACAACAACAACAACAACAACGACAACAACAACAACAACAAGAACAACAACAACAACAAGAACAACTACTACTACTACTACTACTGCTGCTGCTGCTGCTGTTACTAGTCCTTCTGCTAGTGTTCATGTTGCTTCTATTCTGCTGCTAGATTACCGTTGCCTGTACGAAACTGTATTTCTTCCTATTTTTGTCCCTCCTTGTGGCGCCATTTTTTACATTGAAGCTGATATATTTTACCTTTGCCTTCAGGTTCCCAGAGTGTGAGAAATTATCGCCTCCAATTCTGCAGCTGGATGAGGTATTTTGTTCTGTTCTGCTGTTGAATTTAGACTCGACTTTTTGTCCTTATGTCTTCTAATAATTGCTCGCCTCCATAATATATCTTCTAGCTTGGAATTGATATTTCTTTAGAAAGGAACTTTGACTCGTAACTTGCGAATTGTACTTTTTTTTAGGTTTCATTTTATTACGAACCGGACAAAGTGCTCTTCAGCAAAGTAAACCTGCCAACCAACATGGAGTCCAGAATAGCGCTGGTAAGTCGCCTGTACTTCACGTCAGTAAAATGGGTTCCTATGATTCACTGTCTTTATTTCATTGTTGCTTGTTGTCTTATCAACAAGTTTGTTGCTGCTTCGTGTAGGTTGGTGAAAATGGTACCGGCAAGACAACACTCCTGAAAATCTTGCTTGGAGAGTTTGAACCCAAATCAGGCTTGAGGATTTGTCACAGGTATGTTGAGAGAAATTGTTCGTGGAAGTAGGTTCTAGAGCCTACGAGCACCTATTTCCAAATCAGCGGCCATTGCGCAAAAAAGAAACATACGTGACAAATCATAGTTCGTGCAACACTTGTAGACTCTCAAGATTTAGCCAAGAAACGCAGAGCTTAGGCTTGATACTCAGATACCTATTGATACTCAGATACAATTTGTTTTTTATAGCAGTAGTTGTGCGGCACAAAAACATCTCGAGTTTGGTAGTTATGGCGATGAGCGCTAACAAACGGAAGTGATGTCAAATAATGTACGCAGACGATACCCGGAGGGGTGGGGGTGGGGTGGGTTTGGAGACTGTTTTATCAAGCGTTCCTTTTGTGATTGGTCCGTCTTATGTTCATGATTGGCCTGTTTTTCACAGGAATTTGAAATTAGGGTATTTCAGCCAACACCATGTCGATCAGTTGGCATTTGACCAATCAGCGATGGGATTTCTTGCTTCCAAATTCCCAGGTGGGTAACGTATGAAGATTTGAAGACGTGACGAAGAAGAAATAGGTGAATTGCTCGGTCGAATAAGTGAGAATTATTTTGGGCTTTCGAAAACTTTGCATTCCTCTTCGATATATTTGGCTGAGGCTCCCTTCCTCTGGTCAAGTCATCGTTTTTTTTTTTCAGTGTTTTTGAGGAGTGGGTCTGAGGGGAAGCGGTATACGTATCTGCCATTTTCCTGTGATGTCAGAATCCTGACACAATGTTTTAAAATTTGATTGACAGGTCTCACGGAGGGTGTTTACCGTCAGCAGCTGGCTCGTTATGGAGTGTCGTCTGATTTGGCCAGCAGACCTGTGCTTAGTTTGTCTGGTGGACAAAAGAGCAGAGTCGTGTTCGCTGTCGTGAGCATGTCCAAGTAATGCTTTGAAAATAACACTTTCATTCAGTTGTTGGCAAAGTACACGACAGCCTTAGTAGTAGTAGAGATGATAGCAGTGGTGGTCGTAATAGTGTTAGTAGAGGCACCTGCAGTGGTCGTGGTAGTAGTCTGGGCTGTGATGATGATATGTGTTGTCGTGGTGGTGGTGGTTGTCGTGTGAAGTTTATCAGAAGAGTCGTCGTCGTAGTAGAAGTAGTAGTAGTATCGGCAGCAGCAGCAGTAATGGTGATGGTAGTAGTAGTAGTAGTAGTAGTGGTAGTAGTAAAAGTAGTTGTTATTGTAGTTGTAGTAGTAGTGGTAGTGGTAGCAGAAGTAGTAGTTGTAGTTATAGCACTGGCAGTAGTTGTGATATTATACTCGTATGGGTTTAATGCAGCTGGCATTTTGCAGCCTATTGATCCATGTTATCTTTGCCTCGCGTGTCTGACTCTTGCTGTTTTGTCTTGTCTCCGTTTACTTTTACTTAGCCCCAACTTCTTGGTCCTGGATGAACCTACGAATCATTTGGACGCAGAGACGATAGAAGCTCTCGGCAAAGCACTAACGGAATTCAAGGTATATAAGGTCCCATAAGGCCTTGCGAGTCCTGTTCAGAAGATACTTTATATAACGTGCGATATTGACGGATTGCTTATTTGTCTCTTGACTGCAGGGGGGAGTAGTGCTAGTGTCGCACGACGAGCGTCTCATCCAGAGCGTATGTAACGAGGTGTGGGTATGTGGAAACGGGACAGTCACTCGGCTGGAAGGGGGATACGATCAGTACAGGCGGACACTAGAGGACCAACTTCAAAGTGTCTTCCGTTTTGACATTTAATGACAAACTCTGTTCGCCTTGTGCGGCTGTAGCTACATAATATAGTAATAATCAAACCATTACACGCGCTAAATAAATAAATAAATAAATAAATAAAATGCAACAGTAACCTCGTCTAGGCACCCTTAAAATTTCAAGTACCAGCGCGTTTAAGTTTGGATTGCTCCGTTGACTCGAGTCAATATGCCATTTCCGAGATGCAAGTTGCTCCTGTTTCAAAGTGAGGCCTGGTGTGAAAGCTTTCTTGTGAAAATGAGTTTACGCTTGTTTATTGCCAATCATACAAATCAAAGAAGGATTTCACACTAGGCGTCGTTCTGAAATAGAGGCAACATGCATCTCGGAAATGGCATATTTATAACTCCAGTTTTAGTTTCCTATATTAAAGAAAGAAATCAATGCCAAGATAGGTAAATTACGCTTTCAAGCCAAACAAAACTGCTATCTTAAATTAGTCGCAATGGTTTGGATGACCCTAAAGGCTGGTTCACACGGTAAAGCAAGCGGAAACGCAAGCGCAAGAGAATGAAAACTTTTCCATTCTCTTGCGCTTGCGTCTACGCTTGCTTTACAAATCTTATCGTGTGAACCGGTCGCTTGCGTTTGCGTTTGCGCTTGCGCTTGCTTTACTCATGTGAACCAGGCTTAAGACTTGCTACAGTACGTATATACGTAATACGTATCAAGAATGTATTTTGAATTATTCCTCAAGGCAGATAATGTGTCATATACGGTGCGATATATAATTTCATTAGCGTGTTCTCGGAATTACTAGAATGAAATAAATCTATTTACGGGTATCCGTTTGAATTATAAGAGTCCTAAACAAAGGTATACAATACATGTCATTCAAAGACGAATCAATCAAGACGGATCTCTGTTGAGTTGGAGTTCTCTGTCAAGGCACATCTCGAACGGTGAGCTCGAAGGCACTTTTGCCATCGAGCGTACTGATTGAACCCGAGGTGTTCTGGGGAGCCATCTGACGATCAAACTTTGGTGGGCAGCGTGGAGGAACCGCTACGTTGGTGAGTAATGGGAATTTATGTAGAAACGAAGCCACTAGTATTATTTTACGGGAAGTCAGATGTAGTTAGCTACTTTTAGTATTAGTGTGAATGTGGCTTTGCTGAACGTTTGTTATCAATTCTGGATATTCAAAGCGTCACGAGCATGTGAAGATGTTCAACCAACGCGATGACGTCACTTTAAACGTGAAGCATGTTTCCCTTATTGTAAAACCCAGCAGACAATTTGCACACAACCAGGAGTTGACGGCTTCAACATTTTATTGAAGTTTACAATCGCGAATACAGCTGCGTTAAGATCGTAGTCCAAGCCAAGTAGTTTGATCGCGAAACATTTTACGACATACAACTTTTAAATTTCTCAAAGGCCTCTATTTCCTGCGCGAATGTGTGTGCTGCAGCTAATGTAAAAACTAAACACGTGTTAAACTTAATTAGCGGCCGTATAGTCTTGTTAGTCCAAACCGAGACGTCTTCCGGGAGAAAAGGACCTGGATCGACGTATCGGGGAGCGGTGACGTATGGGGGATCCAGAACGGGAACGGCGGGGAGAGCGGGAACGGTCAACCCTGCGAAAAAAAAAAAAAAAAAAAAAAAAAAAAAAAAAAAGAAAGAAAATGGCTGACTGTTAGATCACCAGCAAACTGTGGAAAAGTCGTTTTTGGAATGGACGACTGCCGAAGGTAATCGTATGATGGTTTTGGTTTTCGGATTGGTCCAAACAAGTTTGGCAGCCAGGAACAAAGCAAAACCGACAGAGTTACTGTACATCGGAAAAGGATGTCTGAGTTATACATGAAGCACCAACATGTAAATGCCGATCTGCCCCGGATTCACCAATTTTTGGCTTTTTGTAGTCCAGTGCTTCAAAAGATATAATCAAAGTTCGTGCCAACAGTAGACAAAAAAAACGAGATAAACTGCCGTTGATTACCTTGAACGACGACGCGGAGAAATGGAACGGGAGCGAGACCGTCTCCTGCTAGATCGGCCCCCAGTCTGACAAAAGGAAAAAAGAGAGAGAACAATAAGGTAAGGTGAATAAGTTGTTTCGTTTCAAGTTGCAAAGAGGGGATGTCGCACGCACAATTTCTTTCTTGTCTCACATCGGCGTTGCGTTGCAAGTTGCAAGAAGAAATGCCTGTACAGAGTGACGTAAAAACAACTCGTTCCCAACTACACTACTGCTTTGTTTTAACACCAGAAAGTTCTTGGGTGTGAGCGAGAATACAGGTGAGTGTTGTTTCAAGAGTACTGTACCTCAACCAAGCGAATTCGCTTCCCCAGGAGTTCTGTGCCATCCAAGCGCTTCACAGCTCTTCTCATGTCACTCTCTGAAGCAAACTCGACCACCCTTCGGGGGAAAAAAAAAGAAATACGATATTCTAACAATATTCTTGTATCACTTATCTGCACAGTGACTCTCATGACCATTAAAATATTTTCAGCAAACAAATATTGTTTGGGTTCAAGCACTATCAATATTCTCCTGATACTATTCATACATTTTGTTGAGATTTGGTTAGGAGAATTAGGGTATTGAACATTCATACTCACCCTTCCCCAACTCTGTCCTTGTGACACTGGGTGAAAGTCACTTCTCCGGCCTGTCTCATGTAGTCTTTCAAATCCTGCAAAAAAAGGACTGGTTTAGGTTCTATTGATATTTAAAAGTAACTTAATTTCCACCTTAAAAAAAAAAAAAAAAAAACATCAAACAAAAAACAAACAAATGAGATGAAAGTTTGTATGATAGTTTCCATAACATGTAACACGTTTATTTACTGTTATTATTGCTGAATGTACAACCATTTGTTACCTAAAATAATAATAATAATAGCACAAAAGACCACTTACAACTACTGTATGGAGTAAATTGTATGGCTAACGTGTTGTGTGCAACCTACATATGAATACTCAGACCATGGGATACATGTAACAACGGCATGCAGTTTTGCACCCATTACATACACCCACAAACCTTACCTGTAGCAAATCTACCTAATAGTTCTTGTTTTTGCCACAGAGTTAGACACCAAGGGAGGAATTACCAAGGACCAACCCAAATTATACCAAAATTATATCCCCTGGTGCTTAAATTGGTTTGCGTGAGAGCCAGCCAAATCGCGCCTGACACACAATAACTCGGCACACTCTTCGGGACACTTGAGAGAGCTCAATTACGAACTGATGCTGCCCACCAGACTAACCAAGACATGATAACGGAAGAGAGAAGACACCAGGGCCATTTTGCCGCTTCCATTGAGACCAGGAAAGAGTTCTGGAAGCCGGATCAGGTGACCACTGTCTAAACCAAGCATTACCACTACACAGTGACTGCTAACACAAATATGAAGAGAGGATTGTTATTGAATTTACTGTGGCAGACTTGCCTTGATTATTGTTACAGATTGAAGCAGATCTTTGCTTTTTCTTTTCTTGGAGGTACTGTACCCAGGTACTCGAAACATCTTCTTACATGAAACTGTTGCTGATAACAGTAGTGTTTTCAAGCAGATATTGCCATAGAACAAAAATATGTATACCAAATAAGAAAAAAAAAAAAAAAGCCTTTCCCAGCATGAAAAGCCAAACCCTTATTCCTCAGTAAACATACATACACAAACACTGTATGTTTGTGCTGCAGTCACGTTGGAAATGGAATACACTATAATATAAGATAACAATTTCTGCTCTGTCAAAATTACTTTTGATATCATTGCTTCCTGTTTTACAGTTCAACGACCTTGATGTTTCACAGGTTTCTGTGCACCAGAGCAGAGCATGATGACATGTTTAACTTGACAAAGACAGCTGTAGCCATGGCTCACTAGCTCAGATACCATAGTTGAAACAAAGCACATTGTCAGAAAATCTACTCGTCAAGCGGGAAAGTCTGATACTGTAGCCCCGGGGATAGTGGACACAACTTTCGTCACACTCTGATGAGTGATCTAAGGCAAACCTCTCATTTCACTACAAAGTCAGCTGCATGGATGTGCAGCCTAGTATGGAGAAAACGGCAGGGAGTACTTTCTTTTTGGGGTAGGTAAGGGAAACAAGGACTTAACAGTATAGATCAGCACAGATCTCTCTACTTTTATCACATGTGCACTGTAATGGATTGGTCTCCTTGATTGTCCAACAAATTCTTCCCCAAACCAACCCAATGCAAGAAGCCCTACTTGATGTACAGGTACGGTATCATACAGTAGCACTCCCCTTCAATGCTCCCTTTCTACATCTCACCAGACATCAGTATTATACAATAGCTCACTGAAGTGAACAATAGTACTTATCACTACATCTTTGGTTTGTCAATCTGTGCTTATGAGTTGAACATGGAACTCAATTTCTCCTACTGTACAGTAGATTATATGCTGTTGCTGCCATGCGAACTGACTTGAGGAAGTTTAAGTCTGTAAGAGTACCTACTGTACATCATTGAAGCTGTTTATAAACCTTTTTTTTTTGTATAAAAAAAGTCAAGACCAAACAGAAAACTATGGATTTGCCAATGTTACATGTACTTTTAAGCATTTACATGAAAAACACTTTGTATTGCATGTTGTACGCCACCAATATTGATATAAAAATATTGAAGTAATGGCAAGGACTTGTTTTTTCAGATCATCAACATTTTGATTTGTCTCAAAATTGCCCTTTATGGTGTACCAGTCTTGTTACAAACATTATGTCAATCAAGGATAAGTCGACTGATCTCTTGCCACTGTACAGTGCAGACAAACATCTGATATTTAGAATGATCATGGTAATTCATACAGAAGGGGTACTTGCCTGGTATTCAACACTATGATTAGAATGTTAACGAAAGCAATCAATACTAAAAACAACAAGAAGAGAGTTTTGAATCAAGTTATTTGTGTGAATTCACACATTGATGACAAAGAAGGATTGTGAACTGTTCTAATTTTGTAGTAAAAAATTTTTCGCTGCTAGAGTTTTACTGTAGCCTCAGATTGCACACAAATTCAGTGACAACTTCTCACCTGCCAACTAGCTCTTGATGACAGATTTTCCACAACGACCCTCCATTCGGTGTTGTATGGTGGCCCATACCTGAGGTGAATGAAAACATGCTATCTATCATCAACGAAATACAGGTATTGACTGGACAAGTATTTATACATCATGTACAATACTTACGCAGGAAGAAAAGATCAAGAATGTGCTGTTAGGCTTGTTGAAAAAAGAATGATTTTCATATATTACATCAATCAATCGATCTGTATGTTACACTATCATATACCTTCTTTGTTGGACAAAACCACAGGGCAGCTAGTCTTACCAACTGTGGACTCAGTGCTCGACATTAACGGTTGCCTGCTTGCCCGGGGCAACCAAAACTTTTGGTTGGGCAGGTAAATTCTGGGCCGGGCAACCAGAAATTATGAAACTTTCTATTGCTTGAAGTCAATCTACAGTCTGAAGGACAACCAACCTAAAACCTTAATGTCGAGCACTGGGACTACCACAACCAAAGCAAAATTTGTTCAATTTGTTGCGAGAAACGAGATGCCCACAGCACATATCTTGGTACAATCTTCCCACTCTTACTTATCACGGAACCTTGAGCCTCCGCCTCCTCCGCCTCCTCGTCTGCTGCCTCCATAGCTTCCTCCTCCTCCTCCACCGCCACCTCCTCCTCCATAGCTACGAGGGGTAGGTCTTGCATGCTCCACGGTGACCCTTAGACAATGAGAAAAAGATGAGGCTTAACACTACACAATATACTCCTGATATGAACAATATTTCTCTATCACTCACAAAGAAAAAGTATGAGGTCTTATAATGTGAAAACTCTCGATAATTCAAATAGATTTAATTAGAGAAAGATGTCGACTACAGAGTGATTCATACTCCAGTGTATTTTTGCATCTCCGGTGAGAAACTTTACCTGTTGTACCCAAGGACTTCTTAAATACCTCTGACCAGTTCTTTAGAAGTGCTTTATGTATGAAAACTCACCTTTCTCCAAGCATCTCTTTGTGATTTAATTCATAAACTGCATCATTTGCATCTCGAGAATCATCAAATTCCTAGGTGAAGACATCAACAAATATGCTCCTGAATATTGTGGTTGGCCACAAGACTAAACATCCAAATGAACTTGTGTGTTGATGATGATGATGATGATGATGATAACATGTATTTGTTCCAAAGTCTGTGAAAACAACTGAGACGATTTTTTCAATGTTGCAAACTGGCATTTTTTAAGGCTGCTTCTGTGTAGCCTTGGTAATGTATTTCACAATAATGCAAGACCCTCTCATGCAGATTGAATAAAACACATCTATGGTTTGTGCATTTTGGAAAAGGTAATATTGTCTAAACCAGGAACATGTGTGAAGAAGAAACTTAAGCGAAGGGGGCACATCAAACGTGTTTACACGTTACCATGAGCATAAATTATAGACTAGGAATTCCATAATGGAGTGAAATGGAAGAAAAAAAAATGTGTCAGAGACGAATTTCACCTTGTTAACAGATGTGTAACACTGCATATTATCACTGTAGTGCCTTGGAACTAATAGTTTCGCTGTTGTTTTAAGCAAAAGTTACGTGCATGTTTATATACAATACTGACGATTCAAATGATACGCGGAAGCTGCATCTTCAAGTCTATTAACTCACATAACGAAATGTCAAGAAGTAATCATTCCGAAGCTACTGAATCTCTGTACGGTAAACATAACGAGCTTCGTTAAGAGCAATGTCTAGCAGAAAACGCTGCACCCTTTCTTTCAACAGTGTAAATTTCACTTACCACAAAACCAAATCCGTTCTTAAGATTGATCTCTTTGATCCTTCCAAATCCACGGAAGAAGCGTTCTAGATCTCTTTCCCTCGCTTGTTGCGGTATTCGGCCGACGAATACTCTCACTGACCGCTCGCGACTCATGTTTAAAAGTGAACAGACGGAAAAGAAATTCCGCACGACTCGACGCCACTTCTTTGGTTGGTAAATGAGGCCGACAAAGGACTGGTACCGCACTCGAAGCAAAGCCGACGAGTACGACGTGCTTCCGGAAATAGAAAGTTTGAGTTTATTGGATATTTTGAATATCTATGATAGGATTTTAAGCTGAATGATGCTTCTCAAAAACTTGTAATACTTAGTTCTTTATTCATACTGGGAAAAAAATCTGCTAAATAACTGCCCGGAAAGACTTCGACAAGATCCGATGATCTTCCGAGTGTGTTGGTCGGCCCAAATACTAGCCCATAATTTCTCAGATGTCAAACAGCATGCGCTTAGACCGCATGTCAAATAGACGTGGGGCTCAACTTAAAGTGTATTTTGTTTCCGACAATTTATTTTTGTGACGGAGGGCTGTTTTGCCTTGATCTTGACTAAAGAAAGACGGGTCGAGAGGCAGTGTAGGGCCGAAAAAGATGAGTGAGCTGTCAGCTGACGAGGTAACTAGAGGACACGAGGTTTTCTTCCATTTCCTTTCTCATGATCCATTTGTCATGGCAAAGGGACAAAAACGCGATGAGATCTCGATTGTTTTCGTCACTGGTCAAAAACTTTTTCTAACTCTATGTAATTGGAAAAGTTCTCGCCAAGTTTGAACTATGAATCCAGTCTGGCTATTGTTAAGGCCTGCTGCGAGTCGCCAAATCTCTGGAGTAAGTTTTTGCGCTATTATTCACGCCACGAGATACACACTGGCCTCGGCTTTCCTTAACTGATACTGCAGTTAATATTCTTGTAGTTAGTGTGACTTGGGGACTTCTAAATATGTGCCAATTAATGATTAAACATAGCGCGCACTGCCCTAAACGACAGTATTGGCACTCCGTCAAGTACACTTACACTCTGTTCATAAAGTATGAATTCATTACAGTTATTCAAGGCTCTGTGCGTTAAATCATTTTGTTTTAACCACGAGGCAATGCGTTTGTCTGCAACCTACTTATAAAATAAATTCAGAACAAGAAGATATACATACGCAAATAAATTGTCGAGAGAACTGTACTTTAACTTATGCATGTGGGGAAGTCTTGGTAACTGTTAGGTTTTGTGTCTCAGCTGTAAAAGCAATGGACACTCCCTTTGTGTTATGACAGGTATTTAACTATAAAACCACAAACACAATCATCAGTTAATATTTATTTCTAAATTGCTAGTATGTACAGCATACACAAGTATGTATGCATGCAGTTTCTTTGAGCTTTTCACACACTAAGGTAAACTTGTAAACATTGTGAACATATTGTTGATTTTGTGTCCATATTGAAGAGGTTATTTTGGGGTTTGAAGAGCCATTTTGATGGCCATGTAGTAAGGTTTCAATGTTAGATTAAATGTATGGACTGGTGGGCTGAATAAAACAATCATGCCATTGTAGAAGTGTGTCTGCTAGTGGAGGTTTCACTGAATGCACACATGCTGTACAGACAGACAGACAGTTTATAGTGAGGCACACACTGGCTTGTGGCCTCTATTCACTTTTGGGTTTTTGTACGTCTAACAGATCAGGCGTCGACGGCTGGCTCGCTTAGCTCAAAGCCCTCTTTCCACTTCACCACCCAATGTGCCTCCAACTTCACCAAGGGCTGCACTGAAGCCAAGCTCACAGGGTGTGACCAATTGTACCAGTTCTCAAGACAGTGGGTATGGCTCTTTACCCACATTCTGTGACATGGAGGAACAGTCACAAGAAGCAGTAGATAGCAAAGGTGGAAAGCGGACATCGCCAACACTGTCATCATCGCCGTCAGAAGCTTCAAAATTCAAAAGACCCAAAGACTCTACAGAGAAAGATACATCAGTTACCCTCAAGGTTTTTATAGTAAAGCTTAGATGGGATGAGGAGTTGAGGGTGTGCATATGCACATGTGGGAGGGGGAAGGTTACTGTAAATATTTCTTTTCTACCCTGTATGATGGGTGGGGTTGGATGTATTTTAGTATATATAGCAATAACAGTGGTAGTTCAAAATCCGTGTCCACTAACCTGTGGGGCTACTGCCTTTTTCCAGCTGGATTGTAGATGTTTTTGACAGCTTGTTTGGAAGAAAGCTGTTTCAGCTTAGTAAACCCAGGACTGTATGGGCAAGTTGCCAAATGCTGTTTTTTTTTTTTTTTTTTTTTTTTTTTTTCTTTCCTCTTTTTAATCACATTTGCTTGGAGTAAGATAAATCTTTAGGGTTGTTGCTCAGGTGACTGATATTTTTACTGACTAATTTTTTTCAAATCATCTCATTCTCTGCTTCTGAACACATGTATACCTTGCAGACTGCTGTAACAGAGGAACACATTATTGGTGCTGTGTATCGCATATTCAGTGTTTCAGTAGAGGTTAGTATATAATGTTCCCAAAGGTTTAGTTCTTTGGAGGGAGAAGGTAGAGAGAAGGGGAAGTGGAGGGAGGAGTGGGAGGCAGAGGGAGGTGGAGAAGGAGGTGGAGGAATGAGGGGTGGGGTGGGGTGGGGGAGAGTGCTGCTTCAAGTGGCAAGACCACAAATGGCTGTTTCTGATTTGCTGCACTTTTTTATTCTTCAGAGCCCTCTTCATTCAAACAAAGAATATTACACAGAAAGAATAATGAAGGACAAGGATTCAGGTACAGTGTGGTAATACAAAGTATTGCCATGGATGCCTGTGATACTGACCTTTAATTCTCAATCTCCTTGCCCTGAGCAAAAAAATAATTCTATACCATAATGTAAGTGAATGCTGTTTAGGTGGTAGAGTGCTGCCTGGTTTTCAAAATCCTTACACTAACCTTTTATTTCAAAATATATGATTTTTCAACCCTGTTTCGGACCTGTATAATGTACTGTATTTCAAAATTCTCCCCTTCCAAACCAGAAACCAAATATTTCGCCCTAATTCAGACCTTTATCCCCAAAAAGTCTACTACCATATTCCATTCCGAAGAGACAAAATCAAAATATGTTATTTCAGACTAAAATGCTTAAAAATGGTACACTTTGGGATGGAGTCATGCTTACATGTGTATGGCTTATATATTGGAACAAGACATACAGTACCAAGTAGATACAAAGAGGTTATTACATGGGAAGGAGTGCAATATGGCAGAGTATTTTTACGAGTCTGTTTTATTTTTTCGAGCCTGCTTCAGGCAAGAAAAAATAAAACTGACGAGTAAAAATACAGCCGTATTGCACGACTTTTTGTGTAATAAATTGTTTATTATACGACAAACGAAGCAGGGCAAATGTTCTCGCCACATGCAAAATGGAACAAAGAAGTGACACGTTCGTAAACTTTGCTTGCGAAAATTGATCACGTAAGCTAATAAACCAGTTGATCTGGTTCCTGACGAGTGCAATACGCTCCCATCTTTGCACTCGTTTTGGCCTGTATTTGCACTCGAAAATGTGAAGTCGTGTAATAATGTATAGTATTTAACAGTTCACGAATCACTTTGCACCATTCTCACTACAGGTATCTGTGAGATTGTCACTCAGGCAATCATGGAGAGACTTGCTGGCAAGGTAACCATGGAGACTGGTGACAGCCCTGCATCGACAATAGCAGAAGAGACTTCACAGATGGCCATAGATGACAATGACTCAATTGATAGATCGGCCAGCCCCTGCTGCAGACCCAGCAACAGTGATGCACAGTCTGCCATGATGTTCCTGCTCGAAAGTTGCAAGAGGATCACAAAAGAGGAGAAAAATTATCCCAAGGTAAACTTGATTCTTTAATAATCTCTGAGTGTCTGAGAAGGGTTTGATATTGTTCTACCAATATTGATGGCATTCAACATGTAGACGGACCTCTTTTTATCTTTGTCAAAGTTCTTTAATAAATGCATATACAGATCTTTGCAACAGGCATTTAATATTTCATACAAGTTAACAAGATCTGCCCTACAATTTTGCATGCAAATCTGCATCTTTACTCTGTCAGTACCAGATGTTCATTATCATGATGAAAAAGCCTTTGGGAGAAAATGGTTGAAATCTCATTTCCATGTTGTGGCCTCATACCTGTACTTGTAAAACCTATTGGTGGTTGGTTGTAAAACTGGTTTGCGATTGGATTCAAGTTGACGTGATTTGACCATTCTTGTACTGCAGTCACTAGTAAGAACTACATGACAGTGGTGGGTACACAAATTCTTTACCTACACAGTGGTACGTTTATGTAAGACACAATATTGAGTTTCCCACTGGTAACTAGGGATTTAATTTTTTTATCTTTTCTCTTCGTCAGCGTTCTCAAGACACCAGGTGGCTTACACTGATTTTGCAAGCCAACTCACAGTGTGTGCAGTTTAGTCTTCTGGTTCTTCAAGGAGCTTTCCATCAAGAAAAGTATGTACATGCTGTTTGTTATGCCAGACCCGTAATGCTGTTGTTAAAGCCAAGTTCTCCATACTCTACACCTGTGATAAAATGAGACAACTTTGAAGTGAACAACTTTGCTGTTATTTTGAAGTGAAAAGGATAGTTATTAAATACTTTAGATAAAAATACAACTCTCCCCCCCATGCTTCTTTTATCTTCCAGGCCTGGACAGAAGGAGTCTCTCTTGTTAGGCATAATGCGTGAACAGAAGGATGATCTACCATGGGGTTTTGTTGTAGAACTTGTTCAGAGAGCTGCGCAACAAAAGTTGTTGACACAAGTGAGTGGCCTGAGCCGATTTCCATTTTTTGGCATTGCTTCACAATATTAAGATTATGTCATTGGGAACAGTAAATTGATTATGCTTTTTGTATTTACTTCACAGGTTTTCAGTCCAGTGTTACTTGGCCTTATGCAAGAAATGAAGAAGATGCACTTAGCAGAGGACTCTTATAAATTTCCTTTAATGGTATGATATTCAAACTTGGCACTAGAGTTTATCTCATGTCTGAATAATTCTTATTTTTGACTTGTTTCATTTGGTTGACTTTTGATGTTAGTTTGATTGTTTGTTGTTTTTTTTTGTAAATGCTATTTAATGCCTTAGGGCCAATTTTTTAAACAAGGTTTAGACCACTGTTAAGAAAGTCCTGGTCTAAACACAATTTAAACAATAGCCATGCTTAATGGGCAACAGCTAAACATCATCATTATAAACTGACTCCAATCCATGTTCTGAAAATGCAATTTAATGTTTGGCTAAACCTGTTTTACAGCATCCATCTAAATTTCAATTTAGCAATAAACCAGGTCTAAGTTTATAGGCTTTGTTTAAAAAATCAGCCCTTAAGTGTTTATTTATTTGTTTCATGTTTGTGTATCCATTTGTTTGATTTGTTACCACAGCTAATACTACATTGTAACAACATTCATTTACTCCATACTATACCAGCTGCTAACAATGATCATATGAATTCTGTTATACTGGGTTTGCATGTATTGTACACCACGTTTATTATTACACTGAATGTTATCTTTCAATGTTTGTCTGGGACAGACACTGGCACAGCTCTGTGATATCAGACTTGGCATCTCATCAGTTAGACCCATTTGTAACTTGGTAAGTTTACTGCTGTCTGAAAGGACTGGTACAGAATACCTGATTTCTCCAAAACAAACTTTGTTGTGCCAACTGGTCAGATTTTCAATATTTTTGTGAGAAGCACCTCTGGTAACAGTTTGATCAGTGCTTTGAACAGTTTTTCTCATGTTCTTTTCCATTGCAATAGAGACAATCATTATTTTGACAACATGGTGACCAAACAATGACCTTTTGCTTGTTGTTGTTGGTTTTGTTTCGATAATTACTCGATCCGACATTTCATGTGCAGATAATGGGCATGCTTGTGTTTGGGCACTTCCTACAGTCAGCAAAAGGAGGGACTAACTGCAGTTTTTTCTTCCAAGAAATAGCTTAATAATAGCTTTAAAAATGCCTTTGTTTCTATTAATACAATGACTGCTTTCCTGTGAACTGGTTTGAATAACGTGTCTGTTTCTCTGAAGTACTATAAGGACTATTGTGAGGTACTATATAACATATTTGTAACTATTAAAGGAAGTGTTCTGTTTTGCCTTGTGTTTAGATGGTGAGTCTACCTTCGTGGCTGCCAGTTTCTTTGTCAAAAGCTGAAGGAAAAGAGATTGAAAAGCTGGCATTTTTGGGACCTTTCTTCTCCTTGTCTGTATTTGCTGATGACAATGTGAGTAGTCAAGATTAATCATGCACTGTAACTGCAGTAAATGGACACTTGAAACGGGGCATGGTGATAGCACTGTCCGCTAGCCAGGGCCAAACCAGACTTTCCAGTTAGGCTAGTAGCTTTTCCTTGAAAGCTTGCCCTATTTGAATTATCTGACCTAGTGAGTCGCACCCTCCTGATAATACACCCCGAGTGGCTTCCATTTTACTTCCCGCCTGAAGAGTATTTTGCAGATCCGTTTTGATTGGTTGGTCATTACAACAGTATTAACTCGGATCATTGTTGTTGTGAGCAGGCGGGAAAGTAAAATGGATGCTGCTGGGGGGGTCTGCTTTCAGGAGGCTAACTGAGTCGTGGCTTTAACGGGGTTAGTATTCCATTGTACAGGTATCACTCACATACACACGCTTTTTTTTCTCATTGTTCTTTTGCAGCCAATTGTGGCAGAGAAATTTTTTTCGGACCCAACCATCACAGTAGACAATATCAAGTTAGCGAACACCACCCTACAGGCGGCACTTCAGTCAGTCAGGGTGAGTTATCCCTCACCAGGGGACCCCAGCTGGTACAATTTATTAAAGAGACCCGTCTCACCGATGCTTTGCTCGTCCATATTTATATTTACATTCGTTGCTAGACTTTCCTGAGGTGCCCACATTATGACTGATCGATCTGACTGTCGCTGCTTGCCGTATTCAACACACTTTCTGAGTTTGTACTGACTTATTTCGTGATAAAACGCAGAAAAACACGAGAATCCACCATTTTTGTATGATACGAAAATGGCCGCCACCAGTCACTGGGCGCGCAAAGCGTCTATGGTGAGAGGATCTCTTTAAACAATTCTGTAGATTATAGTTGATGAACTGATACAATGCCACTAAACCATGGACTCGAAGTCATGTTTCTGTACGTTATGCAAAAATTATAATGTAGGTTATCGACTGCATGGCCTTGGGGATGGTACAGGAATATATCATCATTAAAATCATGTTTCTGGTTCTCCTAATTCGTAAAAGCGAAATGATTATTCAGCCCAGGTATGTACAATCAACTCTTTCTAAGGCGCACACCCTCGGGACTAGGTTTATTGTCTGCCTTAGAGAGGTGTCCGCCTTAGAGAGAGTTCAGTTACAGAGAAAAAAGTAAAAATTGGCAAGGACCAAATCTGCATGCTGTCCACCTCGGAGAGGTCTCAGCTTTAGAGAGGTGTCCGCTTAGAGAGAATTGACTGTATATCATGTGTCTGGTTACATGTATTCCAAAGCAGTTATTTATCCACGTTGTTTTGATTTTATTTACAGACCCAACTGTTTCAAATAATACACAGCCTTCTCGTTTCAAGTGGAAGCCGCGATGCAGTTTTAGCGTTCATATGTGCTGCTCTGGAAAGAAATCGTACAAAAGCACAACTACAGGTGCGTGGCAATTCTTCCGAACCTGTGCCATGATAAATCATCTAAAAGTCGATGTGGGAAAAGATAAACGCCGTTAAAGAAATTTAAGCTGATGTTTCGAGTGTCGGCCCTTCGTTGGATAAAGTCTTGAACCATGCTACCACTCAAAGGACTTAATGTGTAGATTATAATTACAATTAGTGTTGTGAATGTGATAGTTGTTCGGCGTGCTCTCAATGACCGAATTGGCCCAAGTTATACTAGAGATGAATTATCCATCTAGAGTTATTTGTCACACGGATAAGGCATCTTGATATACATCAGGGGCCGGATTCACAAAACTTGCGTACGAACAAAAATGTTCGTAAGTATAATATACGCATCGAAACAATGACTTACGCATACTATCTCGCTCAAGATAGTATGCGTAAGTCGTACTTACGATGCGCAAGCCATACTTACGAACATTTTCGTTCGTACGCAAGTTTTGTGAATCCGGCTCCAGGAGACGAATTTTGATGAATAACCCGACGTATTATCTGGCTTAGACGAATCATCCTTCTGGTAGCACGTCTTGTGCTACAAAACGAATCAGGCGGCGGACGGGTTATGCGCCAAGAATCGTTCAAAACCCGAATTTACATTTACACGGATTATCCGTCTCAGACTCAGAAAGTATAAACTAGAGAGGAATTGTGCGTCTCTTCATCAGACGGATAGAGCACCCAAATATAGATCCAGAGGAGAATTTGACAGATAAGTAATCAAGGTAAACTGGATCGTCACAGTCGTCGAGTCATACAGAGGTCTGGCGAGACAACTGTATCTCCCGTAATCCATGACCCTAGATGGCGGAAATAAGTTTTATTCCATATAAATGCTCGGTAAAGTTAGCAAGGCTTATATTTATAAACGGGACCGCCGACACAGCCCAAACTAACTCTTGCAAGGATTAGCATTCCGTTTTATCCTGTGGTAAACTTTATGCAACACGGACCTTCAGTTTGGGTGTATTTTCATATCAGGGGGACGACAGACTAGTTGCGTCTGATGGCTTCATGCTCAATGTCATGAGTGTTATGCAGCAACTGTGTGTCAAGGTCAAGACTGATAAGGTCAGTCTCCGCTTAAGGTGAAGTAATACGGGCAACATTTTCAGTGCAACTTGTGGTGCAACAATGTTGCGTTGCAAGTTGCAGCAACATGTTGCACGAAGTAGAACCCACTTCTACTTCGTGCAACATGTTGCTGCAACTTGCAACACGGTGGTAATACGCGCAACATTACGGTGCAATTGCAACGCAACATCGTTGCACGACACGTTGCACTGAAAATGTTGCCCGTATTACTTCACCTTTAGAATCAATTTCTTTTTTTTTTTTAACTCACTACTGAATAGTTACTTCTATACTTTCTTTGACACTGAGTAAACTCTAGTGTTATTGATACAGGTGGTCACTTACAGGAATTTGTCACTAAAGGAGGCCCCAATCCACGCTCTCTGCAGCCATATGGCTTTTGCATTTTGTTCCGCACTTGTTTTCTCTACCAGCTAATCCCAGATCGTCATTGCTTGACTGACTGACTTACTCGGAAAAGCTTTGGCACAAATATTAAAATGGAATTTCTGTCGAAATATTAACATTACTCTAAATCTTTAACACAAATCTCTAAATTTACCCCTTCCTCCCCCCCCCCCCCCCCCCCCTGTAGCGCTGTGTGTGATCGTAAGGGTGAGACTATATATTTGTTTGTTTTGACTCACCTATTCAATTATTTGTTACAACATTGAAAGGTAGTCTGACTAGATTGGTTTTACACTACTTTTCAGGCTTCCTCGCACTATTTAATTTATTCTTATTCTTTTGTAAAATATATCTGAACGAAGTGTAAAATAAAGTGCTGCTGCTGTTGTTGTTGTTGTTGTTGTTGTTGTTGTTGCTAATACCACAGGTTGACAGTTTGTATTTGCATCAACCTAAATCAAGAATTTCGACCGCCCAACACTCATGTCTAAAAGCCAAATCAGACGAACTCAGCAAATGGAAGGAAGAGTTGAGTAAGTAACTACATACTGGTCGATCTTGTATCGTACCTTAATTGCCGGGTTTTCTAGCGGCCGATCAGTCTAGTAAACTGTTTGTATTTGACTACTTTCGTTACCCACCCATTAGGTAGGTAATCAGGCAACTTTTCTTCAGCTTACGTAGCCTAAACAATTTTTGTTTGGAGTCGACTTTCGTAGCCCACTCGAATGCTTGCGTAACGTAATCGGCTGTTGTCGTAGACCAATCGATTTTTATTCGTAGCTGTTTTGTAGACTAATCGGCGACACTATGCATTTAACCCTCAGATTCCAAAGGTCTCTGGCAAGAACCCAAGTTTCCCACGGAGTGTTTTTTCTTGACTGCGCAGGCGCACCACATTGCTCTGTTGTCTTCCTTCCGGAGACATTCGCGCCGATTACGAGCCCTGCGGGACCTAACGCGCATGATTGACCATCTGGAGGCGAAGGAGAGTGAATGGATGGAGACACCCATGGCAAACAGGAACAGAATCCTGCTCAAGAAATGGAGATCTCAAGTCCTGGTAATGATAATAATGCAGCATTACAACAACGACGACAATAGTAACAACAACAACAATTTTTCTCGTACCAATCTTACCGTAAATGATGAATATTTATTATATACATACTGAGACATACTCACGAAAAAGCCATATCGTAAAATTTCGTACGCAAATGAGTTCTAGCCAATGAGAGGCCGCGAACGACGCTTTTCACACGTGAAAAAAATCGTTCGTCCAATCACAAGCTGCGAACGACGATTTTTCACTACTTTTAAAGGGTTTCCCGGTCCCATCATAAATGTCTCAGTATGTATATAATAAACAGAAAACATCATGGAAAGTGCTTTGTACAGTTTTTATTCACTCGTTGTTTCGTATCATAAAACTCACTCGCTCGCAAAGCCTCGCTCGTTCGTTTTATGATACTTCACAACTCGTGAATAAAAACCGTACGCGCGCACTTTCCATAAAGTAATCTCTATTTATTATATAGACACGAGTGTTTTACTGGAAAATATACCGTGCGTAAAATCCATACGAAACTACATCCGGGACCCGAGTGGCGTATTTTCCATATCCTCACTAGTGAGGATATCGTTGGCATCATTTCCCGCTTGTTTGTGCAATGTCTCGTAAAATACTCGTGTCTAACATAATAAAAAGAAAATTACACGGCGGCTTGAAGATATGGATTTTATTTTCTCGTGGTAAAAACAATATTTTACCACTTGAAAATAAAATTCATGTCTTTGCGCCGCCGTGTAATATCCTCTATATATTTACATTTCAAACATATAAATACGGTATATCTTGTGCTTGCGCTTATGCTTGTGTCGCTTGTTTTCACTTGACCTAACCCTTTTACTCCCAAGTTCAAAATACTGATTCTCCCAACCTTCAAGAAGAAAATGTATAAGTGATGTAGTGAGAATTGATGGTTTAATCAGCTTTCATCTGAGCAAGCTATCAAAAGCCAAGTTCTCCCTACTGTATGGTATATCTCCTTTGAGAGACTGAAAGAGAAAATTGAAGTTGATCACTCTTGGGAGTGAAAGCTATAAATGGACAGTGGCAATGCCCTGAGGGTGATTCCAGCAATCACTGACTTATCCTGTCTGTTCTTATTTTGTACTTCAGAAACTTACGAATGCCAAAGCCTGTTCAGATGCCGGACTGATTGATGAAAGCCAACTGAGGGGCTGCTTGAAGTTCTACGGCTTCCTTGTTAACTGGATGGTGAGACTGATCAGCTCTGACAAACAAACGTGAGTTTCACACATCAGCTCTGACTTATGATGATGTAATGTATGTCACTCTCAGCAAATAGACGGAATACTCTTCACTATAACACGCAACTTCTCCGGCATCCCCTGAACGCTTTTTGCGAAAGTTTTTCAATTGTTGTTTAAAGGCTGCTTTGCTATTTCTTGTTCTTCATACAAAATGCATGAATTCTATTCAACAGCAACGTTTACTAATCGAGAGCTTTTGTTTGAGTGGTCACCTTTAGTTTTCAATTATTAGATGTAGTCACTGAGAGCTTTCAGTTGACTTGTCACACGATTGTGGTTGCATTTGACAGTTCAAGAGTTGACAGTGAACACTGCTTTAGAATGTACAGTTACACCCCGCTATCATGACCTCGATTTTCTTGAACTCACCGCTATCTCGAACAGAATCCGATTTCCCCGCTATCTCGAACTAATTGTCGCTTCCCTTGAGAGTTCGAGATAGCGGGATTCTGTACTCATTGCGCGTTTTCATTTGAGTGACCACACCTTTAGATTTCATATGACAGTTCAGCTGTAGTTTTTTGGTTTTGTCAAAGACGGCTTTGATAGTGAAGTGGTTCGGTCTGTCACATGCAACCTTGCAGTCTGACTTTTTTTAAATTTTTATTTATTTATTTATTTATTTTTTTTGCCATTTCCGTGACCAGCCCGTCGCTACCGCTTCCAGAAGACATCCCAATGCCGTTTGCATCCTTGCCAGAGTATTACGTAGAAGACCTTGCAGAGTTCTTGCTTTTTATTAACCTGTAAGTAAGCTGAACCTTGGTTACCTTCGAATATGTCGTGAATCCACAATACTATATAGCTGTATGGTGGTGGTATCAATGTTACTAGTTATAGTGGTCATATTAACGGCGTATCAATGTTACTGATTTTAGTTGTGGTAGTGGTATCAATGTCACTACTGATCACAGTGCAGTAGTATCAATATTACTAATTGTAGTTGAGATAGTAATGAGATCAATGTTACTGATTGTAGTGGAGATAGTAATGAGATCAATGTTACTGACTGTAGTGGAGATAGTAATGAGATCAATGTTACTGATTGTAGTGGAGATACTAATGAGATCAATGTTACTGATTTTAGTTGTGGTAGTGGTATCAATGTTGATGGTTGTTTGGGGTGTGGTAATGGTGGTATCAATGTTACTGATTGTAGTGGTAGTAATTGTATCGATGTTTATGGTATTGCTGATGTTGTTAGTGTGGCTATCTCATTTTCTTTTTGATCCTTCATTTTCTCAGCCACGTACCCCAAGTTCTGGAAGATCCTGACTTGCCGGACATCGTGACGTTCCTAATCGTGATCGTGTGTTCTCCAAGTTACATTTCTAACCCGTACCTAGTGGCAAAGCTGGTTGAGGTATGGTGTCCTTCACATCTAATCATTACATTTAATCCACGTTGTGATTCAGGAGAGTGTTTTCAACTCAGTCTCAGACCAGAGAAATTGAAATTGCCGTGCACTGGATTCAGTGTTTCCACTTGAGTAAAAATGTTCCGTGCCAGCGTGTGTAAGATGTTACGGTATTTATTGTACAGGTAAGTCATTGAAATAGCGCTCCAAATGCGTTTCTCCCACCTCAGGTAATCTTCGTGGTCAACCCGAGCGTCCAACCAAGATCACAAAAGATGCACGAGCTGATTTTGAACCATCCTTTAGCCGCGCATAACTTGGCACCAGCTCTGATGAGGTTTTACACAGGTGAGGTTTTACTTGATCAAGTTGTCGGCCTTTCACCTTTCTTTCCTACAGGCGTGAACACTGCTACCAGAATGTACGCATTGAGATGTATCATTTGAGTGGTCACACACTTAGGTTTCATTTGACAGTTCAGATGGAGTTGAAAGTGAACATTGCTATTAGAATGTGCTCATCGAGAGCTTTCATATGGGTGGTCACACCTTCAGGTTTTTTATTTTGTCAGGAGTTGGGAGTGAATACTGCTATTAGAATGTAGTCACTGAAAGCTTTTATTTGAGTGGTCACACCTTTAAGTTTCATTTGAAAGTTCAGGATTTGGAAGTGAACACTGCTATTAGAATGTACTCATTGAGAATTTCGTTTGGGAGGTCCCACCTTTAGGTTTCACTTGACAGGATTTGGAAGTGCATTTTGCTATTCTCATTGCTGTATTCTAATTTTTCCCTCTAGATGTTGAATCTACGGGGAGTTCCAACGAATTTTACGACAAGTTCAGTATCCGTTACCACATCTCTGTCATCATGAAAAGTTTGTGGGATGTCACAGTCCACAGACTGGCCATCTGTGAAGAAAGCAGGTAAGGTCCTTTAGACTCTCTGCACTATTTCCTCCTCAGAGTCCTTCGTGAAGTCTGGACATTTTTTCTGTCCAAATCTAACTTAACCCTTCCATCCCCAAGAGTAATCAACTTCAATTTTCTTCTTCAATTTCTCACCAAAGATATATCATTTACAGTATAGAGAAGTTGTCTTTTGAAAGCTTGCCCAGGTGACAGCTGATTTAAAAGTATATTCTCTCTACATCTCTCATACGTTTTCTTCTTGAATGGTTCGGAGAATCTGCACTTTGAACTTGGGAGTGAAAGGATTAAAACGCACATACGTAACAAGAATTATGTTGGCATCAAAGGAATCCTTGCTATATTAGAATGTAATATTTAGAGCTTATTCTATTTGACAGTGCAGGAGTTGAGTAAAACTCGTCTCGTCCAATGGTCGTCATATCGAGAGTGGTTATACCTTGTTGACACTCCTCTGATCGTACAGTATGACGGAAAGACGATTATCTCTTATGTCTCTCTACCTTTATTCTGATTTTGTTTCTACAAACTAGCTCCCTCTCACATAACGGTCCCACTCTTGTCTTTTCAGAACTAGCCACTTCGTTCGTTTTGTGAACATGCTCATCAACGACACGACGTTCCTATTGGACGAGTCCATTGACTCACTCAGGAGCATCAACGAGACACAACAGCTGATGGATAAGAGAGTGGAGTGGGAGGCTTTATCTAGGGTGAGTCACGCAACACGTAATTAGACGTCACGTAATTAGACGTTACATAACAGATAGAGTTGAAGCTTCCGTAAGCGGACGCCCATAGGAAGCAGAAAAAGTGTCCGTAACTGGAACTGTCCGCTTACGAGAATGTGTAAATACAGAGTTTGAATGAGCTATAGTTCAAACGGGATATCGTAAAGGTGGTCCGTAAGTAGAGCTGTCCGCTTACGAGAGTGTCCGCCCAAAGAGCTTCGACTGTAATCAGGTGAGTCACACAACATCTAACCAGGATGAGTCACACAACACGTAATCAGAACGCGTCACACAACACTTGTTTACTCTATTCCTCAGGAGGTGCGTGTGTCACGCCAGAGGCAACTGGCAACGGACGAACGACAGTGCAAGTCTTACCTGACACTGGCCACAGAGACACTGGATATGATGTTCTACCTGACGAAAGAAGTACCTGATCCCTTTAGAAAACCAGTGAGTAAAGGGGTGTTTTTGTGTGTATGTGCGACATAAGGCACGTTTAATCCAATTTCCTGTCACGAGCTAGCAAAAGATTAGGAAACTATTGTGCTAAAAGTAGCATGGTTGAAGAAACCCCTCCCCCTGGGGGTATTTTACAAATTAGACATACATCCAGTAGGTATGGTAGAGGAGTGGGTGGACGGAGCAATAACTTGAGGTTTAAATTTATGTTTAATTGACGTTTTTCGTTTGTTTGATTGCATTGCTTTATAACAGGAACTGATTAATCGCCTGGCGAACATGTTGAATTACAATTTGCGACAGCTCTGCGGACCCACATACCGTGATCTAAAGGTGAAGACTCTTGCTTTGAAGTGCTGTGATAATTATCCGCTTTTCTATCTCAATGTCATTTCCTCTGTCTTTGTTCCTCTTCCTCTTCTTCTCTGTATGTTTATCTCCTTTCTTGTGCAATAAAGCGATCAGTCTGGGACAAGTTGTCTCAGAGAGGACAAAAACAAATCTATTACAATCATACATGCATTAAATATAGCGCAGCTTTTATTGGAAAGTGGCCTACAGAACCTTCGTATTTCGTTTGCACGTTCAGAGTATGTACCTAACAAGTCATCATCCTCACAGGTCAGGAATCCGGAAAAATATGGCTTTGAGCCCAAAGTTCTGCTGGACAGACTAACGGATATTTACCTGCACCTGGACTCTGAGACTTTTGCAAAAGCAGTGGCTTCTGATCAGGTATTACGGGATCATTTTTTTTTTGCCCTTTTTACTTGATTTTCGTGTCTGATTGATGCACATTTGTACTGTTCTTTCAGAGATCCTACCGCAAAGAGCTTTTTGCAGATGCATCTGAGCGTCTTCAGAAGAGTCTTGTCAAACCTGAGGTACGTTACGTTAGTAACCTTCTAACAGGCTCAGACTCCACTTTTAATGGACTGTTTCGTCCGTGCTATCTTTGCAGCTGTTTGTGTTTTATCACATTTAGGGCGCGTACTTTCTCAAGCCACAGTATGTCTACTTAGCCGTGTTATATTCATTTTGCAGGTTGTTCTCCAACAATTTCAGTCGTTTGCAGATAAAGTGGAGAAAAAGGCCGAAGAACACTCGAGATCTGAAGAAGATTTCGATGACGCGCCAGAAGAATACAAAGGTAAGTCCAGGTCAATTCAGTTACGTTTTATGGTAGATTTAAGTTTAGCTATACAAAGACAGTTGACAACAGAAGTTCAGGGATCGGTTTATTTTCTTCTACCTCACGTGACATGGGCTAGCAGGTTGCACACGTGTAATAGCCCGGATTTAAGGAACGCCAGCCCAAAACTTAACGACCTTCTTAATTCCATAATCGACTGCAGTTTGTTTCACACGTATAGCGTAACTTGTGTGGAAATCAAACTGTTTAGTTGACAACGAGTTGGTGTATCGTACAGTGACGGACGTACATTTGTTTTAACTTTACCCTGAGGAAGAATGAGATCAAGAGGAAGTATTCTGGCCCATCGGGCATTGAACGAACGTTCTTGCTAGCCCGAGTGATCAACTTCAATTTTCTCCTTCAGTTTCTCACCAGAGATATATGGCATACACTTGATAGTTTGCTCAGATGAAAGCTGATTGGTCGATCAATTCAACGTGACTGATTGCATAGAACAAGTCAGTTAGCCCAGCAGACGTGTTGGAGATCACTCTTTTACAAATAACTTCATGTACGCTTTTTTATGGCCTTCCTTTCCAGATCCTTTGATGATGACTCTGATGGAAGACCCAGTGATACTGCCGACCAGTCAAAAAGTGATGGATCGCGCTATCATCACCCGCCATCTCCTCAATTCTTCCACAGATCCGTTCAACAGACAGCCGCTCACTGTTGACATGCTTATCCCAGGTATTAGAGCCGTTTTCGGATGACTATCGAAAGTAATCTTTTTTTTTTTCTTTTTTTTGGGGGGGGAGGGGGGGGGGGGATCGTGGGGGGTTTGTTTGCTACGCTTTCGGGCTAGTCCTAACAAGCAGGATTCTTAGCCAGTCTCACGCAATCAGTCACGTTTGTCTGACCTTTTTTTTTTTTTTTCATTTTCATTTTCATTTTCATTTTCATTTTCATTGACAGATATCGCGCTGAAGTCGCGAATCGAGCAATACAAGCAGGAAAAGAAGACACACTGATCTGCACCTGGAGATTGTTCAATGACAAAACTTGTGACTGCAACTATTTGGTACAGTGCTCGGGGATATAAATAGTCTTGATGATGTGATGTTACTTCGTGTTGTCGGAGAGCTCACATATGGGATTCGGGTATAAGGTCGCTGGCCACTTTATTTGGTTTGTTTGCACGCGTTGGCCCATTGTACCATGGCTTACACGGTGTATAATGGAATTTGTCATTCAATTTGCAATAAAAAAGACGAATAATTTTGATTAAAAAAATGCATTTTATCGTGACACTAGAGACCGTTCACACCGGACTAGAAAGTTACTAAAAACTAAGCACCCAGATGTAGACAATTATTTTTAATATTAATATTAATATTATTATTATTATTATTATCATTATTATTATTATTATTATTATTATTATTATTATTATTATTATTATTATTGTTAATATTTTTATTTTTAGTATTATTATTATTATTGTTGTTATTATTATTATTATTATTATTATTATTATTATTATTATTATTATTATTATTATTATTATTATTATTATTATTATTATTATTATTATTATTATTTATGTATTTTTAATTCGCGTACTTAAGCTAAACTTCCCGAGGGAAACAAAATGGCTACCTTCTCTGTAGCCGCCTTGAGTGCTCCAGAGGGACATGAAGCACTCCTTTTTGCTGGCTGGTGGCCTTCGTTCCTGATTAGCCTCGCTTTGATGCCATATTGCCACCGCGCAAATGAGCAAATATACTCAAATATACAAACATAAAATCAATTGGCTGGCGAAATTGAAAAAAGACTTGACCATGTCCGGCTCGTCAGACAGCACTTGACAAGGGAAATATCTCCTTGGTAAAATACTTCCGATATAATCACAATCATGTTCTCATTAGACATATTGAAATGAAGACCTCCGATTTTAAAGTTTTTGTGTTGTTAAAATAGAAGACAATTACATTCTTAGGACAGCTTAACTTTGGTCAGTGTCGGTCAAAAAATATTTTTCAGCACATTAACTGCGCAGGGGTACAACAAATTCAGTGGGAGAAATTCTATATACGTTTCCTGTGCTTTTCTAGCTTACGTTCCTTACATCTTTATTAAACAGAATATGCCAAAACTGCTTTCGGTACATTGGATATACGTCGAGTTATTTGTCTTTTCATTTATCTGTGATCGAATTTCGCAGTTTTTGTCGAACAAAGCATTTCATTTTGGTGCAGATAAAATCAAATGTACGTGCATATTTTCTTGCCGAAAATTGTGTGGTTTCTGGTTGGGATACAGAGTGACTCTGCAGAAAATCCTCTATGATTTATTTTTGGAAGATATTTGGTGAATTTAACTTAGAACCACGACTTTAGTTGTAAAAACTGAAAAGAAAATTTATATTCGTGGCATTTCGCTTGGTATAATTTTAATTAAATATGGTTATACTAATAAAACACGGGATATTTATGAAAAAAACTTGTATGCCATTTAATATACCTCAAAGTAAAAAAGAACAGAACGAACATTAATCAACGCTGTACCAAAAACGAGGCGGAACACTGTCGTTTGTACAGTTTCCTATTTATTTTGTATATGTGTTTCGGCCTTTTTAATTGAGTAATTCAAATCTTTATACAAAATCGCCGAAACCATCTGCCTTTCATAAATTGAATCCGACCAGCTACATCAATGTTATGAAAAATTTAGCACGAACCCGGAGTCTGTTTATTAAAGATTTAATAAACGAAGTACCAATGTTAAATCAAATCTAGCAACGCATTATTTTTCTTATGTATATGACACGAGCTCAAGGCTAAAATAGGATTTTGATTGGCAAATATTTATTAATAACGAATACTGCCAAACGTAGGTCATTGATCACGTGAACAACGCCGACCAATCAAGAGACATTTCACTGAAAAACGAATGTTCCCAAAAATGAAAACAGTTTACAATTTCATTTTAATCGATCAACATCGAACAATAACAAGAGAGCATTCATGTTCAGAGACCTAATCTTAAACGTTGTCTTTTCGGTGCTTTTCACCGTGGACATTGTCGGCAACACGCTGGTCGTAATCATCATTACCAAGTACCGCGCCATGAAGACTCCAATGAACTATTTATTGTTGAACCTGGCCGTGGCAGACATTATGGTGGGAACTTTTTTCGCTCCGAATTTTCTCCTTGTCCAATTCTTCGCGCATCCAACGGGAAGAACGGGAGACATCCTCTGTAAAACTGTTACCAGCATGAACTTAAGCTGGGTGGCATCGCTAGTGTCCACCTTTACTCTCGTCTGTGTAGCGGTCGAGCGGTACTACGCAGTTGTTCACCCCACCAGCTTTCGACACAAAATCACCAAGCAAAAACTCAAGCGGATGGTGCCAGCTTGTTGGATTTTGGCGACAGTACATACGATTCCGTCTTTTGTGAACAGTTCTTTCGACCCCGATAAAAAAATGTGTCTCGAAAAACACACCGAAGCCTGGCACTACGTGACGTACTGGTTCCTGTGGTTACTCGATGCTGGAATCATTCCTGTAGGCTTGATGACGGTGCTCTATGCGAAAGTAATTCACTCGTTATGGGTACACAGTGACAACAATACGGCTCGCGCCGTCATCAACGCCAGGAAGAGGATAACAAAAAAGTCCATCACCGTCAGCGTTTTTTACGCGCTCTGCGTTTTCCCTATACACGCTATTTATTTTGCGTCGATATTCCATCCTGATTTGTTCTCCCAAAATGACACATACTTCAAAACATCGTTGTGCTTGCTGGTGTTAAACTCCTCGGTCAATCCGTTTGTATATACCCTTCAGTGCACCAAGTTCCGTAAATATTTGAATATGTTGGTCAGGTGTGGAGGTCGACATCGACAAGGTGTCGACATCGTCTCTTCGCACAGAAGTGAACGTTCAGAAGGTTCATCGATGCAACGAGGAAGGCGTCCAGAGTTTCATCTTGACACTTCTATCTAGACACGCGAGTGTGATGTGGTACATGTATGCTGCTGTGTTCGTGGTGTGGGGGTATGGTGTATTGAGCGCGGTGTGATGTGATGAGTGTGTTGTGGTAAATGTATGTTGTGGTGGTTGTGTGTATGTTATGGTGTGGTCTGGTGTACTTAGTACGGTGTGGTGTAATGAGTGTGTTGTGGTTCATGTAAGTTGTGGTGTTGGTGTTTCTATGGTATGGTGTGTTGTACTAAGTGTGTATGATGGTCGAAATTGTATATACTGTTTATTAGAGTAGGAAAATCAGGATGATCTTTGTAAAGTATTGAAAAACAAACCACTATAATTAAGGTTGCTACATGTGTACCACAAAGTGCGCTTTTTCTGCCTTCCGTCTTGAATTATCGTAGTATTTTTTACAACAATATTTCAACCATTCTCGCAGTTAGCTCGTAATGTGATTAGTCTGCGGAAATTTCTAAGTTGATTTTAGGCATTTTTTTTTTATATTTTAGTTTAGTGATGCGTGGTACTTGACTACAGTAGCGAGTACCATCAGTCTTGTGATTTTTAAGTGAGCCCTTGCTCTGATTATACGAGAGCGAATGTGAGTTACTGTCTTGAGGCATTAACATACTGAGACATCAAATATGTCATAATAAATTCTCGGCTCAGAAACAGTGTTAGCATTCAACCGAAAGCTGTCAGGAACATTCTCATGTTAAAAGAAATAAACTAAATATAAATAAAAATGTGCATTGAATCTGACACACTAGGTCACTGTAAACTTTAAAACAAACCTTAGCACTTTATTCGGATTTTAAAACCTTGATTGTAGTGCCATGCTCAAAATAATCAGTCTAAAGGAATAACCATGTTTGCTGTAGTTGGTCCACGGGATTGACTTTTGAAGTCTTGAGAAATCCAGGGCTTGCGTTCTCCTTTGTAACCCACGATATACCCTGACGACCGGTAATCTATTACTATAGGATCTTTCGCTCCAATACTTCGCAAAGCGGGCAACGCATCTTGGTAATACTTTTCTGCTGAGTCTTGAATTGCCACAACAACGGTTGTACCATTTGGAAGAGAGTTGATGTAGTCACTCATTTTGATTCCCGCCTGACTGTAGCCATATGTGTCAAATGCAGCCGTAGAATGAATACTCGTGTTTGGGTTTATGGCTACGATATTAATACCACGCAGCTGTCCATTCCATGAAACACAAAAACAGACCCGTACATAGAGTGGGTAATCAGTTTGATGAAACGATATGTGCACGTGCCTCCTTAGGTTTTGGGGAGAAGGGGAGGGGTCTGATTGTCGTAGGGGTTTTTGCGTCTAAGAATTTTTTTTTTGTTAGTTTGGGGATTTCTTTTTAGTGGGGGGGGGGGGGAGGGGGGGTGGGGGGTAGGGGGTGGGGGTAAGTAAAGAAGGTTTAGCACCACGTCGATGCACAGTCTAACATGGGCTACCCGATAAAGTTATTTCTAGTACGCCTGACCTAAAGTGAAAAAAGCGGGATCTTCATTTGTTTTGTTTTGCTTTTGCTTTTGCTTTTGCTTTTGCTTTTGCTTTTGCTTTTGCTTTTGCTTTTGCTTTTGCTTTTGCTTTTGCTTTTGCTTTTGCTTTTGCTTTTGCTTTTGCTTTTGCTTTTGCTTTTGCTTTTGCTTTTGCTTTTGCTTTTGCTTTTGCTTTTGCTTTTGCTTTTGCTTTTGCTTTTGCTTTTGCTTTTGCTTTTGCTTTTGTTTTTGTTTTTGTTTTTGTTTTTGTTTTTGTTTTTGTTTTTGTTTTTGTTTTACCTGGCGAGAATGGTCAATGCCGTTGATGTAAATGTACGCCTTACCCCACGGTGGGGGCCTGCCTGGGTCATCTGCTCCCCACGAAAAGATCTCCACGTGGACGTAACCTACAACAAGGATTAGGCATTTTACGATTTGGGAAACCAGCAGGTGAGAAGAGTTGGTTAGAGTTGCGAGTCCTGGATGAAAACAAAAAATACAATCAAATCAATGCGCTTACCAAAGCACTTCCCCCACTGTTGATCTAGGTCGTAGTTCGGCACCGTGGCACACCAGAAACTGTTGCTGTTAATGGTGGTGCAGGATTGATAGGACGTCCCTTGGTAGATGAAAGGGAAGACGCAGCATCTACCATCTGTTGTCCTGGCGGAACAGCCCACTGAACAGAAGAGGAATGAAATATAGTGTGAATGACGTAAGTTGGAAAGGTCGAACTTACACTGTAAAGGTCGCTTTTGCACTTGTAAAATTTAACAAAAATGATGTCAACATTCTCAAGCGTGAAGGGCGCTTTCGTCATCAAGTGTCTACTAAACTTCAAGGAAGATGGCGTGTTGCTCTGGATGAGTTATGGTATAATTAATAAATTTCCACTGGTTTGCCGTGGTGTGGGCTCTTATTTACCACCATTTACGTCATCACATGGTCAAAATGTTGGGGACTCACGAGGCGCTTCGCCGAGTGAGTACACAACAAATTTTGACTATGTGATGACGTAAATCGTGGTAAATAAGAGTCCACACCACGGCAAACCAGTGGAAATTTGTTTTTTTACCACAACATTTAGAAATATACAGGAAACTTTCGTTGTATTTCGCTGCAAGACGTGACATGCTGGCGTCAGCATCGTTGTCTGGACTCTTATTTACCACGGTAAATCGACCAATCAGAGAGCGAGAAACTAGTGTGTTGTGGTAAAAACGTAACTGTCCGGTCTAGCGCAAACGCGCCCTTGATTTAATGTTGTTTTAGTGCTGGGTCAGCTGATGGGTTCACAATTGGACTGAATGTTAACCCTTTCACTCACAAAAGTGATCAAGTTCAATTTTCTCCTTCATTTTCGGCAGCACAAATATATCATACAGTAAGGAGAACTTGGCTTTTGATACGTTGCTTAGATGATAGCTGATTAAACTATCAATTCTCACTACATCACTCATACATTTTCCTCTTAAAAGGTCGGGAGAATCTGCATTTTAAATTTCTGAGTGAAAGGGTTAACCTTGATACGTTTTCACCACCAGCTTACACGAAAAACGATCGAATTTGGCAATATAAATGCATCGATTCGAAGTTCGTTTTCGTATTTGTGTAGTATTTATCGAATCATCATTTTTCTTTTGCTGACCAAGCCAAAGGCTTTCAGTGAGATAGAAAACGTCTAAATGCCATATTTAGGATGAAAAAATAATTGTCAAACTTTTAAAGTGTAGGTTGCTTGCTTGTGAAATGTATATTTGTTTTATAGAATGCACGAATATGACAACGGCCATTATTACAGTTTTGTTTTTACCCGCTGTTTTGCAGTATTCGCCCTCGAATCCCTTTGGGCATGCGCACTTATAGCCTTTGTTTGTGAAGCCAGTGAGGCACTTGGCATTTGAGTGACAGTTGTGATCTCTGCACGGATTCTATGAAGCAAAATACTAAGGTGAGGACACAATTCCTATTTCTGGAGCAATGTTCCGGTCATTTTGACCCCGCGGGTCGAATAAACAGGGCCCAGTATTTTAAAGCACGATTAGGCTAATCCTGGATTAGTTCTAAACTTTCTTGTCATTTATAAGCCTGAAAACACGAAAGTTTCGTCCACAACGACTTTCTTGACAATGTTTTAAGCTGGAACAAGCTTTCTAATCCATCTTCGAACAAAACCCTGCAGTTTATTGGGAGAGAGGTCGAGAGAAAGAATTTCGTAAATCCTGGATTAGCTTAATCAACTTTCGAAAAACTGGGCCCTGAATAGTTCCGAAACCGCAATACATATAGCCGATTAGCGTGTTGTTCTGGCCATATAAACCATAGCCGATCTCTCTTATCCCCAGTAAAATAAAATCGATTTCAGATTATTCGTTCTTTTGGTCGATACTTTAAGTATTCCTTTTACCTGTGTATTCTCATTTCGGAATATTTCCCCGAAATAATCGAAGTAGAAATATGTTTAATGCAATGTCGCCTTGCTTCATGTTGATCAAATGAAGAGTACTGCAAGTACAACGAAGAAGATAATAACTTCTAAAGATAATTATTTTATTAGAAGGGATACAGTGTAATTTTTTTCTTTTAATCATTACTGTACTGACCTGTGTCCCTCGATAGATATTGCCATGAGCTTCCACCAAATCCCCGGGGTGCAAAATATGATCTGAATCATTCAACTCGCACTTATGTTTGCCATAGTTGTAAGATACACATTTCTCCTCTATATAACACGTTATCTCACATACTTCCCTGTTTTCTGCATAGAAGCTTTGAATGACATGACCCTTTAGATATTTCCCCTCCATTATTCCTTCGAAGAGCACATTCCGGCATTCGTCTGTTGATCGAAGCAAGTGAGTGGTAAAGTGCAGCATTATTATTTGTTTTTTTTTTTGTTTTGTTTTGTTTTGTTTTGTTTTTGTTTTTATTTTCATACGAAGGTGCTATATGAATATGTGCAAAATTTTGAAAACCTAAAAAAATAAACAAAAACAAACAAAAACAGATACCACGTTAACAAACAAACTTAAACTAACCAAAGGGACGGACTAACACTAATAAGGAGAATACATGACTATAAGAGAAATCTTTGCGTCTGAACATAGTTAAACGAATAAAAGGCTTAAGATTAAGCTACTACTTTCTCATCTTTAGCCTCGTTGAACGGTTTCGTTCACAATACGAGTTTGTCGATATGTTTTGAGCTATAACAAGCCTTGTTGTTGGTATTTGATCTAATATCTGCAGTTGGTGTTGGACAACAGAACAAGAGAGATGATCTGATTGTGCTAGGTTAGCTGAATTAATCAAATTTTGAACAACGCAACTGTAGTATGACGTCATCACTGTGCGAATAGGACTGTCATTGTATAGATAACATACCCTAATCTCAAATTCTGGGAACGCTGTTTCCGGTATTTCTTTGAAAGCATCGTTCAAATAAAATTCGGAAACGCGAGCTTGTTTTCAAAAAGCTTTTGCCTTACATTGTAGCTGAGAAAATTTAATTTAGTTGCTTCGCGTGGGTAAATAATCAATAGCAGCATGAGCTACTTGGTATACACTTAATTAAATAGAATATGCACAACGTAAGAGTATATCTGACCCTTATTCACGTTCATTCACAAGAATCACTGAGGTCAGTATTTTTTGTCTCGAGAACCTGCTTGTCATATATTGGAGCTAGTTCGTGTAATAAAAGCAAAGAGGTACAATAACGGAAATGTGTAGGCAATAAGACACGAAGGACCAGTATCACTTTAACATATAATGTGGCAAGGTTGATGTCGACCATTTTAACGCCGTGAAATATGTGTAAACTGACGTTTCGAATCCCTGCATCGTCGGGTGTTTTTAAGAAATATGAGTGCTTAGGTCAGTTGACAATTGCGTATTTCTTTACTGACCCAAAATTAAACACAGCCATTCCATACTGCAACTTCACTGATGAATTTTTATCGTGATCTTGATTCTTGCAACGGCTAGGAGGCTTTGATTAGATAAGGTGGCTTTTCTTTTTACACGTGAAGTTCTTAGCAATATTTCTTTTATTGCAATTCAACTCTGATGCACAGACTAAGGACAGGTGGAGTTTAAACAGTTTTTTTAAACCTTGATGAGGAAATACTTTTCTTGGCCTTCTAGAAAATCTTGCCGTTGATTCCTTTTGAATTTTATTTTGGGATAGTTTCATTGACAACTCGACGTTTAATAACCTGAGCGAGACTGCATGAGATACTTAACCTACAGACAGCTGGTATGAAGAATTATCTTCATGCAAGTCTGTGCGTTTTAGAGGTAAAATAACATAAGGTATCAACTTATCGGCAGTGACTGACTAATTTCTGCTACTCTCTGCTACGAAGTAAAAATGTTAAACTATAAGGTTGCAAAATCTAAAGGGTTTGGATTAACAGATCTTGGCCCAGTTCTTCAAAGCCCGATTAAGCTAATCAAGGATTAACCTTTTTTTTTTCCTTCATCCTGTTGGTCACTAAGCTGAAAGTTTTTGTTCAAAAACCAACTAAAATTCTTCTTTTCACTCAAAACTTATCAACTACGCTGAATTTGAGTTAGACCTTCCAGTTTTTCAGGCTTAAAAATGACAAAACGACTGCTGCTAATCCAGGATTAGCCTAATCGTCCTTTGAACAACCGGGCCCTGTTCGGTATATCAACTTACCGTTCGCATCTGCCATGCATGAAACCATTATGAAATAAATCAGGACTAACAACGCCATGTCCTACTCCTTTGATGAGTATCATGCACTCCGAAGCTGAATTTTTATTAGGAAACTGGTATGTCCTCCCTCCTTAGAGTGCATGAAAATAGAAATATTGGAAACTGAAAAGTTAATTAAGGAAACAAAGACGAATCCTCTGAAATATTAATGCTCGTGTGTTCCCCAGTAATAACAACAAAACATTAATTTCCGAAAATAGGATGCTAACTTAAATATTCTGTATTTCTACAGAAATGGAATTAGACATGTTGTACTCAGGTTGACAAGAGCTTTGAGTTTACATACTCCTGCTTAATTTCGCTTTAGAGAAATGCGTGAAAGAAAGAAAGTCTCAGTGTATTTAGCACTGCCGTGCTAATTGGGGAGACTTGAAATGCAGAAAGTAAATATCATAAACTGAACGCAAATTTGTTAAGAATCCCAACTGGTCGGAGGCTAACCAGTTGGCTATTTATATATTTACTTCACAATATTTTGCAAAGAGAGATTGGCACACGGCGAATGTTTAACTTCTTTTAGTTTTAGAATATAATACAGAATAGACACATACTGAAACTGATCTGTACATGCAAGGCATCTGATACATTCAGCCTTTTGCTAGCCAGGCATTAGTGCAATACTAACTTCAATGTCAACGACGAGGCTGATTTGGATATTATAACTGCGGTGAAAACCAACTTCAAACCCGAATGCCAAAATATAAAATAATAACTTAGTTGACATGGTGATCACTAGTGCATTTGTTCAATAGATATTTTACACATAAGGCAAAAAGTTTGATAAGCCACTGTGTAGGTCAACATGCAGCTGAACATATTTGACCTCGTTCACAAAGCAACTGTTAAGAAGTAAATTCGGAGTGTTTTCCCACGCCAGGTTTGGCGTGTTCTTAATTGAAAGTCCTTGGTTGTCGGTCGATTACACTTGCTAAAGTTGACGGTACTTTGGTTTGGTTTTATATAATTAAGTTGCGTGGACACGTTTAGCTTACTATTTCATAAAGATACTCGTCGCTATATACAACAAAGCCTGGCCGTTGTTCGAAAGCTCGATTTGGATAATCTTAGATTGAGTCTGAAAAGGACGTTTTTCGTTCACAACACGATTTCCTGGATATGTTTTGAGCTAGAGTGGGATTTGTTATTAGTCTGTGATCAAAAGTCTGCAGATAATCGACCTTTGGAGTCCAGTTCGGTCTGTATAAGAGTGCGTTTCTTTAATAGATCCATGATCCAAAGATCCAATTTTGGATATGATCCACTGAATCCGTCCTAAGTGTAGATCACATGGATTCACTATCCGGATTTGAATTTTAGTAAAGAAACAGATAATCTGTTTTTGGATTTGTGATCCGAATTTGAATTCCTAAAAAGAAACACACCCTAAGTTTGTATTTTGAGTAAAGGAGTGAAAGAGCCAAACAGCTTGGCCCAGGACCTTAACCATTTCACTGCAACGTTTTTTTTTTTTTTTTCTTTTTACCAATCCAAATTGAAGTCAGAAACGTTCCTTTTGAAAGTTAAGTGGTTTTATACTACGGCTTTTTTGCACAGCTTGAGTAAGATTTGTTGTTGCCAGTTAAACAGTTTGAAATGCCGATCCTCGGTCCCCAGTCAGGTAACGTTCACTGCGACAGGATTACGTTGAGCTCTATTTCCGATGGTCCTTTCCCTGGAGCAGCGTAGCCTTGTTTAATCCAGGGTTTGGGTTCCGGCCCCTTGTACCCTACAAGGTACCAGGACGACCGCATACCAACATCTAGGGGATCACGTGCCCCGATACTTTTTAAAGCGTCCGAAGCTGCGTGGTAAAATTGATCGGCCGAGTCTTGTGTAGCTACAAAAATCGTTGTCTCAGATGGGAGAGAGTTGATGTAGTCACGCATTTTTATTCCAGCTTCCTGGTCCATCCAAGTATCAAAATTAGCTGTGGAGTGAATACTGGAGTTTGGGTTGACGGCGACGATGTTATGACCACGCTTCTGTTTGTTGTATGACGAGGTAAATATAAATAAAAAAATACGATTTTCAGAATGACCATAAAATATCACTAATATGCACATGCATTTTGATCATCTTGTACAATAAATTCAGTCCGAGTTCGATGAAACACTACCAGGACTTGTAACTACAGGAAAAGACCGTATTCTCATAGTTCTGGAAGCCCTCGAAGTTACACCAAGAATCGACGAGAGGCATTGTATTCTGATAAACTTTTCAAGTTATGACTTGCAACTTGTTCAGCACTAGTCCAAATTTCACAAAAAATAAATCGTACGAAATGGGAGTTACACCTGAGTAGCACTGAGGATGTGTTAAGAAAAGTACGTTTTTTTTTTTTCAAAATAGGAAAATCCTCAAGATATAGAAGCAAAATGTTTCACTGATACGTTAGTGAGAATGGTTTGACTAGTGTGACTTACATGAGGGGAGTAGTCAGCGCCATCAATGTAAATATAGGCCCGGCCCCACTTAGAAGATTTACCAGGATCATCAGCTCCCTCGGACCTGATCCTTACATTGGTGTAACCTGCGATAAGAAATCTTTCTCGAGGCCCTTTCACACTTATTTTCAACGGAATTGATACAAAACGCCGTTAAGCCTTTGACTCCCAAGAGTGATCAGCTTCTTTTTTCTCCTTCAGTTTCTGACCAGAAACATATCACATAGTATGGAGAACTTGGTTTTTGATAGCTTGCTCAGATCAAAGCTGATGAAACTGTCAATTCTCATTGTATCACTCAACATACATTTTGTTTAATTTTTAAAACTGTAAGTTGATAGAGTCTGCATTTTGAGCTTGGGAGTAAAAGAGTTGTAAGGTTGTATCCACGAGTGTTTGTCCCCATAAACGCTGTATTTTCAAATTGAATTGAGTTTTCGTCCGCCATTTTGTTTCGGTTCAGACGACCGCTGACCGTTTAAATTGCTGGAAAGAAGTGGCCGGAATTCGACACAAAAGTCCCCAGCGTGTAAAAGGGCACGAAATGACTGCATGGCACTGTTACCCAATTGATAGATAGAGTGGGAAAAACGGACCACGTAATACATTGCGATTTCTGACTGGTCATTATATAAATTATATATACATATGTCTCTTCTACGTATTTACCTTTTTCACAGTATTCTCCATGCTTTCCAATCGGGCATGCGCATTTGTAGCCTTTATTCGTATACCCATTAAGGCAGGTAGCGTTTGGCGAGCATTTATGATCTTTGCACTGATTCTGCGGGAATGAAAAGACACACAGAGAAATAGGAAATATTTCAAACTTTTATTCCAAGAAGTAAACTTTCTGCGTTCTCTTCTTTGTTGTTTTATGTAGTTATACTTTTTCAGAACATTAGAACAGATTATTAATGTAAAATTCACGGTTTTTTTGAACATGCATCGACGATGGAAAGAATATCTTGATTTGTCTTGTAAACAATGACATTTGTTCTACTCAATATAGAATGACTACTACAGGCTCCCCGATTTGATAAAGAGAGGTAAAAGTATTTATCTATCTATCCATCCATCCATCTCTCTCTCTATCTATATATAAATATATAGAAGTGTACCTTCGCAAAATGATACTAACCTCTACTCCCCGATAAAAGCTGCCGGAAACATCCACGAAGTCCCGCGGATGAATATTGTTATCAGAATCATTTAGGTCACAAGTTTCGTTGCCATAGTTGTAAGACGCACATCTTTTTTCCATGAAACATTGTATCTGACACATGTCGGAATCTTTTGCATAAAAACTCCGAACCACATGTCCTACAAGAGATTTCCCATCGATTTTATCTTCGAAACGCAAAGTTCGACAATTATCTGAAAAAGAAGGGACAGGTTTAAACTGTGTGAACACATAAGCCCGGTTCAGACGTCGCTCTTCGCATGCAAACGATTAGAAACCTTTTAAACTAATTTGCAATCGGTGCATGGATTAAAAGGCTAAGTCTGAACCATGACCAAGTATTACAGCCATATTTTAATATAGTTCAGTTTTTGACAAAACGTGAGTTTTGTTTAAATAGACGTGTACTTGTTGTAGTACTTGTTGTAGTGTATTTGTTTATACGAGTGTTACACGTAAACAAATCACTTTGGAAAACAACTGCCACATAGACTCATAGATAATTATGCGTGCGTTGTGTTGCATCTAGGGTTTACACTACAATTTCAATAAGCTAGCTTACTTCCAGTTGTACAATTTTTCATCACTTGTTAAATATTTTGAGGTCAGTTGTTTTTCTCTGCAACCCGCAAACCTTTCCGACAAACAAGAGGAAGAATGGTTCCTGATCGAAGTTTAGTTTTTTGATTATTCTGCATACACGGCTATATTACATAGTTTGAGCGAGGAAAGCGAAGAAGAGCTTTAATTCTTCCCTTGTGCTCCTTGGGTGTTTCGGGGCTATTCATCCATAATTTATCTCACACAGTGAAACAGGAAAATCGAGATGAATTACAAAAATAAAATAACATACTGTTGACTGTATTCTCTTTCGCGCAATACGCGATTTTCAACGAAACATTCCTTCATAATACACAGTTAAGAAATATCGAAGTGATACCTTATTTAGAACATAGAATATATACGGATTGCCTCTATAACTAATACATAGAGCTGAGAGAAAAGTCAGTTACCAACTATTGTATTAGCAAATGTTAACGGCGTAAACATTTTAACATTGTAATTAAGCTCTCTTCTTTTGGGGTATTATTTTTTAATGAACCGTCAAAACAGTTTCCTCGTCCGTGATTGGCAGTATAACACGCGACTGAATAACAAAAGTCGGAAAATATACTAGATTTCGGAAACGCGAGTTCTATTTTTCTAACTAGAATACTGTCCCTTGCTCTCTACTCAATCATGACAGCCACTGATAAAAAAAACTTCACATAATTCCTAATAAAATTTTGTTGTTTGTATGCCAAATGAAATACTAGGAAAGGTGAGTTATAACTTGAGAAAACTGAATAAAATTACTTTTGAGCTAACGCTGATCTCTAGAAGTAAATAATGAGCTATTGACAATCACTTGGCATGTTCTTGATACGAATTTTAGAATCAACTTATCGTAAAAATAATATTATCATGACGTATCTCCAATGCAAGTATTACCAATTTCTAATTCATACCCAGGTATTTCAGGATTAAACCTATACGGAAACCCAAGCTCTGACTAACTTACCGTCTGCGTTTACGTAGACATGAATAAACACTTGAAAGTAAGCTATAAGTAACGGAGACTGCATTTCTGCTAGCAGTTCGCTTGAAACCTGGGATCCGTAATGAACTAAAGATGACATTACTAAAACCTAAAAGCCAAAAGCAACCAATAGTTTTTTAGCCAGCTGTCAGTGTTTTTAATTAAAAATAAATAGGAAAATATACATGAATAGAAAATTCCTTGCTATAATTTCCACAACTGTGGCTTGCTGTGTTTTTAATCAGTTATTCAAAGGTAATGTTCAGAAGCAATGTCTTGAAAACTAACAAGCTTGTCACATGCACAGTTTCTAATCTCCTCCAGTTACATTTACGAGAATAATTAATGAACTAAAACCGATTTTCCGGCCTGTTTTAATCTTGTACAATAAAAATTCAGTCCGAATCGATGAAACATTTTACGGCACAACACACTAGTTTATCGCTCTCAGATTGGTCGATTAACCGTGGTAAATAAGAGTCCAGACGACGATGTGACTCCAGCTGACGCCAGCGTGTCACAATTTGCAACGAAATACAACGAAACTTTCTTTTATATTTATAATTCGCTTATATTTATAATATGCTTCGCTCTTGGGCAACTGTTCGCTTCTCGGAACAGATAATATCCTTATCCGTGTATATTTCCTCGCCAAAAGTAGTTTATTGTTTATATATTGTGGCAAAAAACAAATTTCCACTGGTTTGCCGTGGGGTAGACTCTTATTTACCACGATTTACGTCGTCACATAGTCAAAATTTGTTGTGGACTCACTTGGCGAAGCGCCTCGTGAGTCCCCAACATTTTGACCATATGATGACGTAAATCGTGGTAAATAAGAGTCCACATCACGGCAAACCATTGGAAATTTATTAACTACCGCACGGGGCGCAAGACCGTATTCTCATAGTTCTGAAAGCCATCGAAATTGAAATTGCAAGAATTGACGAGAGACATGCTATTTTGATAAACTTTTCAAAAAGTTGTAACTTGCAATTTGTTTCAGTACTAATCCAAATTTCACAAAAAATAAATCGTACGAAATGGGTCCACCTCCGGTAAATACAAGCGACGAGGAATAGCGACACTGTGAAAGTGCCGTTACACGAGCGAGTACGACAGTTTCCTGATGAGAACTTCATTGTTAGAGAAGGAAAGCTGTTTTGCAATGCATGTAGAAAGATCCTGTCGACGAACAAAAGTGTTCTGAAAATACACGTCTCATCTAAAAAGCACCAATACGGGAAGCAAAAGATGAAATTTTGTTTGAAATGAAGCATTTTTTGGAATTCATGTAGCAATTTTTAAAGAAATCAGGCATTATTTTAGCATTTTTTTGGCTTTATGCGAGAATTTCTAGTAGCATTAAATGCCAGTTTTACTAGCATAATTGGGAAAGGCCTACTGGGCAGAAATGAGGGACGGTCAGCGGTAGAAAGCGCAGGCTCCACACTGCCTTTTGATGCGTCTATCTATTCTGCTGCGACTTTTTAGACAGGGGGAAGCTATGCTGGGTGTTCAACAATAGGTATTGATAAAAAAAAACCCGGGACTTTTGACAGCTCATTAGAGATGTTATCAAAATCCCCATCCCCACCCCCCTGTTTTCTTAGATTTGTCACTGTGGCCTCAATCGGACATTTTGCGACTGAAATACTGCAATACAGCGGTATCTCGCATCAGGAAACAAAATGGCGGTCGAGAACGTACGCTTTCACTCAAAATCAGCCGATCGACGGCATATTATGGCTTTTTTGCGAGCTGATGAAACCTTTGAAGTGCATCTGGAAATGCAGCTCACTTCCCAGGCCTTATTTATCGTAGGATGTTGGCAAGTAACCGCACAAACACAAGATCGAAGTTACACAGCTTTGAGGCGAAAGGAACCAAGGTACGAGCGATCTTTTAGCCTGAAATTTCCAGGAGTTGAAGATGATGAATCAGGTATCATTTCTAGATGTTGACAAATGAATCTTCTTCTGGTGAATTAAAAGTGATATATTTCAACATTCAAATATTTTTTCACTGTAATCCTAATATTACCAATAAGAGCATACCAGAATTTATAGCTTTGGGCCGGGTTTTTCGAAAGCCGACTTAGCTAATCCAGGATTAACGAAATTCTTTCGCTCGACCCCTCTGCCAATAAACCGCAGAGTTTTGTTCGAAGATGGACTAAAAAGCTTGTTCAGCTTAAAACGCATAAAGGAAGTTGTTGTGAACGAAACCTTCACATGTTCAGGCATATAAATGACATAAAAGTTTAGACCTAATCCAGGATTAGCCTAATCGTGCTTTGAAAAACCGGGCCTTGATGTTTAAAGTTTCGATTTAAAGTTGCTAGCTAATATATGCTGGATATTTCTTTAGCACTGAAGCAACACACTTGTTAGAGTTCATACATTTTCTGTACATGTACATGTCAATAATTATTTTCCTAAAAACAATCTTGAATTGCAAAATATCTTTAAAATTCAATTCTCCATGCTTTTAAAATTTGTTTTCAAATTGGTTCAGTTTTAGGATACAGTTGTCCTGAGCCATTTGGCTTGTTTTTAGTATTCTACTGGGGACTCCAAACAAGATCTCTGATGGGAGATTAAGCCTGCAGATATTAATAATAATATTTATTACACGACTTCACATTTTCAAGTGCAAATACGGGCCAAAACGAGTGCAAAGACGGGAGCGTATTGCACTCGTCAAGAACCAGATCAACTGGTTTATAAGCTTACGTGATCAGTTTTCGCAAGCAAAGTTTACGAACGCGTCCGATTTTTTTGTTCCATTTTGCGCGCGGCGAGAATGTTTGCCCTGCTTCGTTTGTCGTGTAATAAACAATTTATTACACAAAAAGTCGTGCAATACGGCTGTATTTTTACTCGTCAGTATTATTTTTTCTCGCCTGAAGCAGGCTCGAAAAAATAAAACCGACTCGCAAAAATACTTCGCCGTATTGCACTCCTTCCCGTGTAATAACCTCTTTTTACAGCAGTCCATTTTACCGCTCCTGCTCCTGTCTTTTAAACCATGCATCCTTCTGGGTAAAATTTCTTTAATTTTAACTCAGTCCTTTGGGAGCACCCGGTCCTTCTAAATTTTTTTATTCATTTAGATTGCTGCTCTTCCCCCCATACACAAACTATCTTATTTCTTTTTGGAAAACATCCTCTGTCCTTTCCATCCATTGCTTTGTGAAACACCCATTTTTCCTCTGTTGATGTGACACAAGAGTAATCTGTTCTTTTTATTGCTTCCAGAAGGAGAGACATCCATATCAGTGGGCATGCATAAGCCTTTCTCACTCCACAGTCCCCTCAACTGGTTATGGCTGGGTTGGAAAGTTGTCAAATCTGCTGAAGAATCTATCTTGTTCATGTGGTCAACATGTGTGGCAAGGTGAGATCTGCTAGATTTGGTCGCTTGTTTATGGCTGAAATTAATAATTCACATCAACACCTACTGGTGAATAATGCAAGTAAGCATTTTATCCTAGCTTCACATAAGAGCCTTTTACATAGACTGTATTCATAATAGCATGCCTTCCTTTATTTTAAAGCATTGCTGTATCAGTACAAGAAAGTATTGGTATTGTGTGATTTGAAAGCACATCCCAAAGTTAGAATCTTGAGAAATTAGATTGTTGTAAAAAAATGTAGCTTAAATATCTGCAAAGTAACTTGATCCAATACACTATCTCAGTTTGTGAAAATGTTGAAGCACACTCAAAATAAAACCAATGTTTTATATCAATTTGATGCATAATTAATTAGACTGGTCAATTCCACTGACTTACAATATTCATTATGGGACACATGTCTTTCAATTTTTGTCAGGACAAGTGAAGTTTTAATTATCATGGTGCTTAGCTTGAATAAGTTCTTAGGAGTATTAACTGTTTTCTTCAAATTGCATATATATCACCTTTCAACGGTGCCTTTGTATTCATATAAAGTGACCTTTTTACCATGCTTTATTGAGCCAACACCTATTAAGTGGCCACTTGCCATTTACACAAGGGTTGCCGCTTAATGGAGCTTTTACTATCTCTCTTTCATTTGCATCTGTCAAAAGGTCCTCTTCGGTCGCAGAGTTAAACCAGCGCTAACTAGAAACTTGACAGCATGTTTCAAGTTAAATATAGAACACTCCAGACCATGAGTTGCTGGACATAACTGCTGAAAGAAACAAAGTCAAAACGGACATCAAGCCACGAGACAGCAGCATCTGTTCAAGACAGATTGACAATGTATGGGATAAAGACAGTATCTAATTGTTTTTCACTACGATAGGACCATTGTACAACTCTGTGATGGTGACATATAATTATGTTAATTATTAAGGAGGTATTGCGAGCGAGGGAACACTGTCAAGTACTTTATGGTACATTTGAAGGACAAAGTAAGCCTGTTGTGAAGAATAACTCACTACCGAAAACTTTCAATAGGTTTGTAAGCTCTTGCTGATTGCTGTTGTGTTTATTAATTGTAGGACTGAACTGTTACAAGTTTATTTGGAGCCACCTTGCACCCAGTTGTGATGTTGTTTCAGGACTGCTGCTTTATTCTCTATCACTTTATCCCACTGCAGCATATAAATGCTGTTGTTTAATTTTCCCATGTACTTTTTGAATTATTTCAGTATTTAAACAGATATTTCAGTAAAAAAGTACTTATATTTTGTGATAATTATTTATGGTGGCTACTTTCAAACATGTCTTGTAGTATCGTTCCTGTATGAAAATGCAATAAAATTTTGTGACGAAAACATTCGCTGATTCACTGACTCAAATAGAATAACTGTCACTCGTACCTTCATCCAGACCATCCCGCTCGCACTCCCGCAACAATAATAATATTAAAATATTTAGCTTATTGAAGAATGCCTCGTGAAAACGCAAAAAAGGAATAAAGAAAGGAAGAAAACAAAACAGTAAGAATGATGATTTGAACTGCAACCTTTAAAACCGGTTACCGCTCCTGCTCCCGCACTAGTCTCCCTGTAAGTGCAGGACTTACGGAGACGTTTGTGCGGGAGCAGTTACCGCTCCTGCTCTCGCGTCAGTACGGGCTCCTCCCGTGTTTGTTCGGTAGCGGTTACCGCTTCCGCTCTCGCGTTAGTGCGTAAGTTAAATTACAAATCTGATCAGGGAGGACATTGAATGATTCGATAGCACAGTCAGCTAAATGCACAGTCTAAGGTGGAGGTGACAGGTTCAAACGCTGATTCAATCTTCCCCCTTTTTTTTTTTTTTTTTTTTTAATTTTACTCCCTTTAATTCAAATCAAAGTTCTCGCGCTCCTGCTCCCGCGTTAGTACGGGCCTGTTACCGCTCCTGCTCCCGTGTTAGTTCGCTTCCGCGTTAGTGCGTACATTAAATTACAAATCTGAACAGAGAGAGCATCGAATGATTCGATAGCACAGTCAGCTAAACGCACAGTTCCTAAGGTGGAGGTCACAGGTTCAAACGCTAATTAAATCTTCCTCTTTTTTTCTTTTTCTTTCTTTTTTTTTTTTTTTGCAATTTTACTCCCTTTAATTCAAATCAAAGTTTTCGCACTCCGCTCCCACGTTAGTGCGTACATTAAATTACAAATCTGAACAGGGAGGACACTGAGTGATTCGATAGCAGTCAGCAAAACGCACAGTTTCTGAGGTAGAGGTCACAGGTTCAAACGCAGTTTCAAGAAAGAACCTTGATTTCTATTCTATAACAATAAATTTGAACATTGTACACATCAAGTGATCCAATAGCACAGTCGGCAGGACGCCCAGCAACAGAGGCGAAGGTTTGTGGTTCGAATCTTGGCCCTTCTTTTTTCTTTTTTTCTCACTCATACGCATGCGCACTACCCTTTCTTATGACGTCATCCATAGTCCCACATGTGGAAGGCGAACGCTAGCAATAAGGCCAGGATTTGTTCGCTCTTTCGCCGAACTTTAAACCGCCGGTTCACCGACGCTGAAGGCTTAGTGATGAATACTGAAAGCCTGATGCTGGAGTGCCGGGGTTTTGCCTCTCGAGGACATCTCGATAGGAAGAACTCCACTGTGGGGGACTCTTGTCGAAGTTCTCTTGGGGGGACACCCTTACCTGGGGCCTGTCATAACTCTCATGGGGAGGTACTGGTCAGGACTTCTGGAAGGGGGACCCTGGAGGGGGGACCTGTCATTGCTCTGCAAGAGCTAATTGTCAGGACTTACGGAAGGGGGACCCTAGAAAGAACCTGTCAGTGCTCTGTGAGAGAGTACTGGTTAGGACTCCCGGCAAAGGGGTCCCTGAGAGGGAAGGGTATCAGTGATCACTGGAACCTGGACAACATGGAAAGCTGCAACAAAAGGAACTATTAAATCAAAATGAATATTAACCAAAAAATGAATAAATTAAAAATCAAAAATAATATATACACTGCGCATGCGTATTATGTACGCCGCGCATGCGCACTAGTGGCAACTAGCTCATTAGCATCTCATTAACGAATTTTGGCCCGTTTTCAGCTAAAATGCCCCGTTGCCATGGCAACCAATTAATTTCCGGCCTTCTGATTGGCTGAGAGCTTCATTAATATTTTGGAATAACATTAGCATACCAAACTTATTGTTTACCAAACGAAAATGTCTTCCAAAATTTTACGACAACTGCTCAAAAAATACAAGTCTTTTCACAAAAATTATCGGCTCACAACTACAAAATCTGACTCAAGAGGTACACGCATGTATAAAGTAACATCATTTATTCGCTACAGACCAGTTACAGCAATGACGAGAAGCCAAACTTGGAAAAACTTCGAAGTGTACAAGTCCTTAAATAACGTTGCATTCGGCGCTACCCGGTTTAAAATAAAGATTTAACAGCAAAAGTGACCAGTATAACAATCAGCACAAGTTTACCAACCTGCTGTAATTTAAGTAGCGAGATATTCACGCAACACGGCCGCTTCGTCCTACAAAACAGATTTATCGAAGTGTCCGAGAGTGTTCGCTCGCAATCAAATATCTCCTTAAATCAGCACGAAACGCTTCCCAGTTGTTCCTCTTGCAGTGAAAATCACCGCAGCCCATCTCATAACTTCATACTGCTGCCATGAACACTTGAATCAAATCTTTCAGCCTCTTGGCGTTGTTTGGAACAAAATACTGTTCCGCGGCATGTTTGTCAGTAGCGGGTACAATATGTCATCAGTAAACTGCCTCCGGGCTCCAATGAGCTGTTTCGACGGAGTTATGAAAGAGGGCGTTCAGTAGAGAGCAGAGAGAAATGATTCCTTCACAGGGAAACTCGTCCCGTACCAAACATGTCGTTGGAGAGAGATCCGTTTCTTGCTAAGGATAAGACTCTACGTCGTTTTCCTGCTCATTTATCCTGGCCAGAGATCCGTACTGCACGATACACCAGTTTAGAGGAGTATAGAATGACAGAAATCGCTCGTAGAGGTCCACAATTGAAGGAATATCACTCTCAGCTCGTAAACGACAGCCACATGAAAGGCCAATATCGAGCTGGCCCGTATGCAAATCCCACAACACAACTTGAAAAGACAAAAGGACCGCATCAGCAAAACGTCTAATAATAATAGGTTTCGGCATGCGGGTTTGGTATTTCTTTTGTTCAAAATAGAAGTTTCTTTTCTTCAAAGCAAAATTTTCTATTGTTCGAAACAAAAGAAGTGTATACTTGATACAAAAGAACCAAATGCTACGAGACAATAAACTCCAGTGGGGACTGCATCAGCAAAACGTCTAATAATAATAGGTTTCGGCGTGCGAGTTTGGTATTTCTTTTGTTCAAAATAGAAGTTTCTTTTCTTCAAAGCAAAATTTTCTATTGTTCGAAACAAAAGAAGTGTATACTTGATATAAAAGAGCCAAATGCTACGAGACAATAAACTCCAGTGGGGACTGCATCAGCAAAACGTCTAATAATAATAGGTTTCGGCGTGCGAGTTTGGTATTTCGTTTGTTCGAAAAAGAAGTTCCTTTTGTTCAAAACAAAATTTTCTATTGTTCGAGACAGAAGAAGTGTATACTTAATACAAAAGAGTCAAATGCTACGTGACAATAAACTCCGGCGGGGACTGACAAAAGAACAACGAGCCGTACGACGAAGTAAACAAATTAAAAAGGTACGCGCTCGCCAAATAATTTAAGTATTAGCCTGTAGTCTCTTTAATTTCATCGGCTCCAAAGATACAAGACTAAAAATAAGCTAATTTGTTACCCAAATATTTTAAATTTAAGTCGAAATTTGATGTAAGTACACACTCTGCGAAAACACATTGTGAGCACCTTATTATGAAAGCATTTAAACTCCTCCATATTCTTAGACAATTGCGTAGAGCTGGCTACTGTCCTAAAGAGCTTGTATCTAGAGTGCGCTGCTCCTGCATGTGTCGCGATACCTCAATATCTAAGCGATAGCATCGAAGCCGTGCAGTGATGGACATGATCTGCCTTACGACGCACGTCTGAATCAAGCCAAAATTTTACCTCTCCATTAAATCTGCTCAGAGTTTATCAGGAAGAACAGAGTGTCTGAGCCATTAAAACCGATCCTTAACGTGGCTACAACCTTCCGAACCCGCGTCACGCGGCGCCCTTGAACTCTCGCAAAAAGACTTATTTAAATACGAATCGTAATTATCTCTCAATCTCGTGAAATCTGGTAGGGAAAATCACCCAAATGAAACAAAAATGTAGATTATATGTTGATCATAACTAAATAAATGCAAAATGAGCACCTTAAGGATATTACTGGTCTTACAAAAGAGCCACTCTGATCGAAAACCACTCGAAAATCAAATGTACGATTTGGGAAACTCGCGCGCGAAACAAGTTCATGTACTTGTTGATTTAATACCAACTGGATTCATGTGGAATAATATTTACGCAAAGTACGCACCTTCAGGATATTTATGGTCTTGCAAAAGTATTGTAGATGGCCCTCTTGCGATAAAGAACGATTAGCTAAACTACAGAATACCCCAAACTTCCAGAAGGGCTGTCTGCGTATCCGGATACGCGGATTCGCGATAAAGTCAGACTACCCCTCCCCCTAACTTTTTTAAGTATTATATAAAGAGTCTAATTCCACTTCGTATCCGCGTATCCACTTCCACATATACTTTAACAAATTAGGGGGAGGGGTAGTTTAACTCCAATGTATTCCTCGTTCTACTAAAGAGGGTGGTCTAGCTTGACTCCATATCCACCGTTTTCTAGGGGTGTTTCAAAAAATGCTGTGGTATTCTGTAGTAACGATTTCTAAATATAGTTTAAATGCACCTAAAATATCCTTTTCTGGATAACAATTGTGATCTCTTCCACTCTTCCTAACAAAATTCGAAGATACCTGCGTCCCATAAGGCACCGAAAGTTAGCCAGATCGACAAGCCTAATTATTTATGCGTCAACTCTTCGATTTTGAGAAACTCGCGCGCGAAACAAGTTCATGTACTTGTTGATTTTAAACTAGCTCAATCCATGTGGGACAATATTTACGCAATGTACGCACCTTCAGGATGTTTCTAGTCTTGCAAAAGTATCTATAGGCGATGGCCCTCGTGCGATAAAAAACGATTTTTTAAGTATGGTTTAAATGCACCTAAACTACCCTTTTCTGGATAACAATTGTGATCTCTACAACTTCACTTTTCCTAACAAAACTCGAATATACTTGCGTCCCATAAGTCACCAAAAGTTAGTCAGATCGACCAGCCTAATTAATTATGCGTGAGCTCATCGTTTTTAAGAAACTCGCACGCGAAACAAGTTCATGTACTTGTTGATTTTAAACTAGCTCAATCCATGTGGGACAACATTTACGCAATGTACACACCTTCAGGATGTTGTAGTCTTGCAAAAGTATAAGCGATGGCCCTCTCGCGATAAAGAACGATTTCTAAATATAGTTTAAATGCGCCTAAAGTACCTTTTCTGGATAACAATTGTAATCTCTACAACTTCACTTTTTCTAACCGAAATCGAAGATATCTGCGTCCCATAAGTCACCAAAAGTTAGTCAGATCGACCAGCCTAATTAATTATGCGTCAACTCTTCGTTTTTGAGAAACTCGCGCGCGAAACAAGTTCATGTACTTGTTGATTTTAAACTAGCTCAATCCATGTGGGACAATATTTACGCAATGTACGCACCTTCAGGATGTTTCCAGTCTTGCAAAAGTATCTATAGGCGATGGCCCTCGTGCGATAAAAAACGATTTTTTAAGTATGGTTTAAATGCACCTAAACTACCCTTTTCTGGATAACAATTGTGATCTCTACAACTTCACTTTTCCTAACAAAACTCGAATATACTTGCGTCCCATAAGTCACCAAAAGTTAGTCAGATCGACCAGCCTAATTAATTATGCGTGAGCTCATCGTTTTTAAGAAACTCGCGCGCGAAACAAGTTCATGTACTTGTTGATTTTAAACTAGCTCAATCCATGTGGGACAATATTTACGCAATGTACACACCTTCAGGATGTTGTAGTCTTGCAAAAATATAAGCGATGGCCCTCTCGCGATAAAGAACGATTTCTAAATATAGTTTAAATGCGCCTAAAGTACCTTTTCTGGATAACAATTGTAATCTCTACAACTTCACTTTTTCTAACCGAAATCGAAGATATCTGCGTCCCATAAGTCACCAAAAGTTAGTCAGATCGACCAGCCTAATTAATTATGCGTCAACTCTTCGTTTTTGAGAAACTCGCGCGCGAAACAAGTTCATGTACTTGTTGATTTTAAACTAGCTCAATCCATGTGGGACAATATTTACGCAATGTACGCACCTTCAGGATGTTTCTAGTCTTGCAAAAGTATCTATAGGCGATGGCCCTCGTGCGATAAAAAACGATTTTTTAAGTATGGTTTAAATGCACCTAAACTACCCTTTTCTGGATAACAATTGTGATCTCTACAACTTCACTTTTCCTAACAAAAATCGAATATACTTGCGTCCCATAAGTCACCAAAAGTTAGTCAGATCGACCAGCCTAATTAATTATGCGTGAGCTCATCGTTTTTAAGAAACTCGCGCGCGAAACAAGTTCATGTACTTGTTGATTTTAAACTAGCTCAATCCATGTGGGACAATATTTACGCAATGTACACACCTTCAGGATGTTGTAGTCTTGCAAAAGTATAAGCGATGGCCCTCTCGCGATAAAGAACGATTTCTAAATATAGTTTAAATGCGCCTAAAGTACCTTTTCTGGATAACAATTGTAATCTCTACAACTTCACTTTTTCTAACCGAAATCGAAGATATCTGCGTCCCATAAGTCACCAAAAGTTAGTCAGATCGACCAGCCTAATTAATTATGCGTCAACTCTTCGTTTTTGAGAAACTCGCGCGCGAAACAAGTTCATGTACTTGTTGATTTTAAACTAGCTCAATCCATGTGGGACAATATTTACGCAATGTACGCACCTTCAGGATGTTTCTAGTCTTGCAAAAGTATCTATAGGCGATGGCCCTCGTGCGATAAAAAACGATTTTTTAAATATAGTTTAAATGCACCTAAACTACCCTTTTCTGGATAACAATTGTGATCTCTACAACTTCACTTTTCCTAACAAAACTCGAAGATACTTGCGTCCCATAAGTCATCAAAAGTTAGTCAGATCGACCAGCCTAATTAATTATGCGTGAGCTCATCGTTTTTAAGAAACTCGCGCGCGAAACAAGTTCATGTACTTGTTGATTTTAAACTAGCCCAATCCATGTGGGACAATATTTACGCAATGTACACACCTTCAGGATGTTTCTAGTCTTGCAAAAATATAAGCGATGGCCCTCTCGCGATAAAGAACGATTTCTAAATATAGTTTAAACGCACCTAAAGTACCTTTTCTGGATAACAATTGTGATCTGTACAACTTCACTTTTCCTAACAAAAATCGAATATACTTGCGTCCCATAAGTCATCAAAAGTTAGTCAGATCGACCAGCCTAATTAATTATGCGTGAGCTCATCGTTTATAAGAAACTCGCGCGCGAAACAAGTTCATGTACTTGTTGATTTTAAACTAGCTCAATCCATGTGGGACAATATTTACGCAATGTACACACCTTCAGGATGTTTCTAGTCTTGCAAAAGTATAAGCGATGACACTCGTGCAATAAAGAACAATTTTTTAAATATAGTGTAAATGCACCTAAACTACCCTTTTCTGGATAACAATTGTGATCTGTACAACTTCACTTTTCCTAACAAAAATCGAATATACTTGCGTCCCATAAGTCATCAAAAGTTAGTCAGATCGACCAGCCTAATTAATTATGCGTGAGCTCATCGTTTTTAAGAAACTCGCGCGCGAAACAAGTTCATGTACTTGTTGATTTTAAACTAGCTCAATCCATGTGGGACAATATTTACGCAATGTACGCACCTTCAGGATGTTTCTAGTCTTGCAAAAGTATCTATAGGCGATGGCCCTCGTGCGATAAAAAACGATTTTTTAAATATAATTTAAATGCACCTAAACTACCCTTTTCTGGATAACAATTGTGATCTCTACAACTTCACTTTTCCTAACAAAACTCGAATATACTTGCGTCCCATAAGTCATCAAAAGTTAGTCAGATCGACCAGCCTAATTAATTATGCGTGAGCTCATCGTTTTTAAGAAACTCGCGCGCGAAACAAGTTCATGTACTTGTTGATTTTAAACTAGCTCAATCCATGTGGGACAATATTTACGCAATGTACACACCTTCAGGATGTTTCTAGTCTTGCAAAAGTATAAGCGATGGCACTCGTGCTATAAAGAACGATTTCTAAACATAGTTTAAACGCACCTAAAGTACCTTTTCTGGATAACAATTGTGATCTCTACAACTTCACTTTTCCTAACAAAACTCGAATATACTTGCGTCCCATAAGTCATCAAAAGTTAGTCAGATCGACCAGCCTAATTAATTATGCGTGAGCTCATCGTTTTTAAGAAACTCGCGCGCGAAACAAGTTCATGTACTTGTTGATTTTAAACTAGCTCAATCCATGTGGGACAATATTTACGCAATGTACACACCTTCAGGATGTTTCTAGTCTTGCAAAAGTATAAGCGATGGCACTCGTGCTATAAAGAACGATTTCTAAATATAGTTTAAACGAACCTAAAGTACCTTTTCTGGATAACAATTGTGATCTCTACAACTTCACTTTTCCTTACAAAAATCGAATATACTTGCGTCCCATAAGTCATCAAAAGTTAGTCAGATCGACCAGCCTAATTAATTATGCGTGAGCTCATCGTTTTTAAGAAACTCGCGCGCGAAACAAGTTCATGTACTTGTTGATTTTAAACTAGCCCAATCCATGTGGGACAATATTTACGCAATGTACACACCTTCAGGATGTTTCTAGTCTTGCAAAAGTATAAGCGATGGCACTCGTGCTATAAAGAACGATTTCTAAATATAGTTTAAACGCACCTAAAGTTCCTTTTCTGGATAACAATTGTGATCTCTACAACTTCACTTTTCCTTACAAAAATCGAATATACTTGCGTCCCATAAGTCATCAAAAGTTAGTCAAATCGACCAGCCTAATTAATTATGCGTGAGCTCATCGTTTTTAAGAAACTCGCGCGCGAAACAAGTTCATGTACTTGTTGATTTTAAACTAGCTCAATCCATGTGGGACAATATTTACGCAATGTACACACCTTCAGGATGTTTCTAGTCTTGCAAAAGTATCTATAGGCGATGGCCCTCGTGCGATAAAAAACGATTTCTAAATATAGCTTAAACGCACCTAAAGTACCTTTTCTGGATAACAATTGTGATCTCTACAACTTCACTTTTCCTTACAAAAATCGAATATACTTGCGTCCCATAAGTCATCAAAAGTTAGTCAGATCGACCAGCCTAATTAATTATGCGTGAGCTCATCGTTTTTAAGAAACTCGCACGCGAAACAAGTTCATGTACTTGTTAATTTTAAACTAGCCCAATCCATGTGGGACAATATTTACGCAATGTACACACCTTCAGGATGTTTCTAGTCTTGCAAAAGTATAAGCGATGGCCCTCTAGCGATAAAGAACGATTTCTAAATACAGTTTAAACGCACCTAAAGTACCTTTTCTGGATAACAATTGTGATCTCTACAACTTCACTTTTCCTAACAAAAATCGACGATACCTGCGTCCCATAAGTCACCGAAAGTTAGTCAGATCGACCAGCCTAATCAATTATGCGTCAACTCATCGTTTTTGAGAAAATCGCTCGCGAAAGAAGTTCACGTATGCGTTGATTTAGAAGTAGCTGAATCCCTGTGGGGCAATATTTACGCAAAGTACGCACCTTCAGGATGTTTCTGGACTTGCGAAAGGATAAGTGACATTCAGCTTTGATCCACAGCCCCTGTGTCAAATAATGCAATTTTCGTAATTGAATAACATATTTTAAGTGAATAACTTACACCTTCATTTTTCATAAATCAACCTTGTGTCCTGTTGCACGTTACGTTAGTGTTCTGTCTGGTCTAGTTTCTACAAGGAATTAGTCCTTGCTTAGAAAATTGCTCTTTGGGAGCATAGGGTGGTCGCTTACAGGAAGTGAAAGCCAATAAGTAAAAAAAAAACGGTGAGCCTCAAACGTGATAGTGGTCGCTTACGAGAAGTTTCACTTCACTAGTTTCACATCGGTACTCGCGGGGGTTCTCGCGAAGCTCTTGACTCCAAAAAAGGAGAGTTCCAGATCCAGATTCGTGCTTTTCCAAAACAGCGAAATCAGAGATTCCCCGCGCTTTTCCAAAACAGCGAAGTCAGAGTTACACAATTTGCGCATGTACGTAAAACACTTAACGATCAAATCCAAAAGCCTGTAAAACAAGTACTTCGTTGATTTGGAACGAATCTAGCGAATATAGGTTCTATTTGGCCGGATGTGCAAATAAATGAAGCAAAGTAACCAAAATAATAAAAAGGTAGCTCCCAATCGTAACACATAATGTTGATTGACACATAATATGTTACATGGCTGGCGGGTAACATCAATAAAACAAGCTGTACTGTCCTCGCACACCGTAATCATCCTCAGTAAGTCATACCGGGATAATTCACTTATGGCTTAGGGGCCGAATTATCTCTCCCTCATAAGAAGCCTGCAGGTTGGTGACAGGACAGGGAACTGCCTTGTGGCGGATCCGCACAGCAAGCGGAATCAAAGCGGAAGCAAATTTTTGTCATTTTTGTTTGCTTGTTTGATTTTCTTTTTTGATAAGTACCAAATAAAACATATCTGGAATGGAACAAGTACCTGAAACTCGTAATCAATCCTCCAGGAATCAGGGATAATTCACTTATGGCTTAGGGGCCGAATATTTTTCTTCTTCCGGCCTGAATGGACGGAGAACTGGCTTGTGGCGGACCCACACAGCGATAGAAATTAACAAATGATTTTCCGTCATTGATGTGCATGTTTGGTTTTCTTTATCAGGAAGCCCCGACTGTAGGATTAAAACACATCTGAAATGTAAGTAGCACCTGCAGATGTTTGGGAATGAATAAGGAAATGCGGGCTATTGGTAGCTGGACTAGTGGTCATCTTGTATTACCTTCAAATGATGTATTAGTCCATCGAATTTCACAGGATAATTATTTAATTTAAACGATCAAGTTTTCTTTCGCAATGTTGGTCCCGGCCAGGAAAATCAGTCCCACGTATGATTTTTAGAACAATTTACAAATTTACAGGTCTTGTTGACCGGCTGTTACGGCGTCCGTTAGAAGAGCTGTCTGCTTACGAGAGTGTTCACCCAGAGAGCTTCGACTGTAATCGCAACGGTCGCAAGATCAAATCGCTTGTTTGTTTGTTTGTTTGTTTCTGCGTGTCTCTATCTGGTGTATCAGTACAGGTGTATCACAAACCAATGTTTAACACAAGATCAAGATCTGAATAAAAACTACAATTTAAGATATAAAATATTTTTTTAATTATAGTAACCAAATAGCAGCTCTCACCTTGCCACCACATGAACATAACAAGATTGTTCAGAAGGTATCACGGATGTCTAACCCAAAAGTAACCAGAACCGCTACAAGTGGATCTATGGAGTGAAAGAGGCTTGCACCCACTGCCCTAAATCACACGGACTTCTATCCTCTTGTAGGCCTACAAATATATAAAACAGAGCACAAAGTACCGTTTAGTGACTTCTAAAAGTGTCAAATCAACAGTAGAAAATGTGAATGTTCCACAAACCAATGATTTGTTAGAACATTGGTGTTTCCCCCTAGGGATGGTTTGAAGAGAGAGTGATTGTCCAAAGGAATGATTTGAAATGCTAGGGTTTAGAACACGTTGTTTTCCCAGAAGGATGGTTTGAGAAAAAAAAAAAGGTGTTCCCCAAACAAATAATTATTATTTGAAAGGTTAGTACAGAGTGTTTCCTAGGAGGGATGGTCTGAAAGGAGTGGTATTTTAGGTATTGTGGTTTGAAAGATCAGGGTGTTTCTGAAAGGGACAATTTGAAACTCGGGTATAGTTTTGTCCAGGTTTATGATTTGAAAGGACAAGGTGTTTCCCAGAGTGATGTTTTGAAAGGACTGCATGTTTCCATAATGCATAATGAAGCTGTATAGAATTATAGAATAGAATAATTTATTTGCTCTATTGAAGATATTTTCACAACAGTGTTTCTATCTTACAGTTGATAAATAGGAGCAGGAGCTCTCAGAAAACCCTGTTGGGCTACTCAAGGAGAGCCCCTGTTTACAATTGTGATAACATAACCTATTGATTACATATTGTTAGTAATGTACTGGATTTCTAGATGTGATCAATCTATCTTATAAATTAACTACTGATTGACTGGAGAGTCTTTCTGATGAAAAAGGTACATTTTGATTTGAAGATATGACATGATTTGGCTTCTTTGAATATTTCGGGAAGATCATTCCATATTATTGTGATTTCCTCTGTCTTTTTGTTTTTTGTTTTAACTTTTATTGAGTATTCCTTGTAGTTGGTGCATATGTAGGATTTGTGAAATTTGATGATAATCTTATATTGTGAAAATGAATTTCTTTGTTCAGCTTAAAATAGTTGTTGAATATTACCAGGAGCATATTTCTAAAGTATTTAAACATAAACAAGGCTGTCATTTGGGCGTTAATATTATCAAAGGGTAGAATTGACATTTTCAAACTTTGTACCCTCATAACTTTAACCTTGCTTGGTAACAACAACAACAAAGAAAAAACAGAGGCAACAGCAACATGAAATGTCGATGTTATTGTACTAGACTAGCATCTTTCTCGGGGATATTTCCTCAGGTACTTACCCTATAACACAACAGGAAGCAAGATTTTATTCAGATTCAAAGTATTAAAATTGATATTTTTGATCAAGCAAATTCCATGTACTCTTTGGGTTCCCCAATTGTGAAAATACTTTTTTTAGTATTATCTTAAAAACCCAAACCACCAGATTGACATCTTTAAATTTCTCTTTATTTACGTCTTTTTGATCCTTTAATTATCTCGATGTTTATTTTCTTTAGTTTATTTATTTTCATTTTGTTTAACCCTCTGACTCATATTTATACCTTTGACCAAAACCCAGATTTGCTTAAAAATACCGAGGGATGGTTTGAGACGACAGGGTGTTTCACAGAGTGATGGTTTAAAATGACATCCATCCTAGATCGACCCATATTATCTGGACACAACTACATGAACAAAATAAATCTGGAGGATATCGTAAACAAGTTTAGTGTATGAGAGTTTTTGGGCTGGATAAAACCGATATTGATAGTAAGCTTAGTTTCACCAATCACATTATTAGACTGTGGCATTATTCCTATATCCTTAAATCGTAGCAAAACTTTCAGATTGCTTCACTGATTAGAGATAAAAAGAAATCACACTTTCGCACATCTCGAATCGATCTATTAATCATTTCTGTGCGTGAAGCTGGGCACACGTAAGGAAATAATGTGTAATACAGCATAAAACGGCTTCATACCTGCATTTTCCATCCTTCAACCTTGAGAAATCTGGCTGAATCAAAGACTTATCGACGCTGTGAAGTAAAAACCCTCAAAACCAGCTGAAAACATGGCCGACTGTTTATTTACGATGCGGCAGTCAAATACGCCAGCGGTAACTCTCGTTCCCAGGAACTCACGATCATCACACGCACGGTGAGTTCTTTAAAATTGCCGTAAGCGCAAAACTTTTCCGTGATGTTTTTTGATAAGTAATCAGTGTAAGTATGGGATCCGTATTGCGAACAAACAAACGACTTTGCCGCTGTATCTATTCCATCACTCAACTTAAAATGTTTCCGCCCTTTTGGGTCAGAGGTCAGAAGTCATGGGTTCGGATCACCCCGTTGAAGCACGATATTTTTTTCGAATCAGTAAATCCTTCAACTGCTTGATGTGCTATCTACCTGCGAACATAACTATCACTGTCAGTACTCTTAAATTATCATAATGCCTTCATGTGTACCTCCTTATTGCAATAAAACCGCCGAAGGTGATATACTAGCTGTAAATGTATTTTTGATGAGGTCGGTGTAAGTATGGGATCCGAATTTCGGACATTATTGTCAATTTATCTATTCCAACACTCAATTGAACAAATATACCTATATTTTACAGCACATACAAGCAATTCTGTTACTTAAGGCGAATATCTTTTTAAATGAACGTTATAAACTTGTGCACTTACGGAAGCAATACGAATCCCATAATTACGCCAAATTTATCAAAAATTATTAACTACTAGTTTTTCGCCTACGGCGGTTTAAAAAGAATACATTAAAGAGTTGCACATGCAGGCAAAATGATAGCAAGAAACAAGTCTTAGAACCACTATAAAACGTCAATAAGATTTTTTTAGTCCAGCTTCTCCTATCGACAATTAATTACCAAAAAAAACGTCGTTGTTTCTGTTCTAAACCAGAGCCTTGTAAAGAGGCACCGTATAGCCAATAATAGAAACACTCTTTTTACTAAGACCAAGTGAAGGACAAGATAATTTCCTTAATACATAAAGTCCACCAGCCCAAACTCTTCCCCCTCCCCCCACTCCTAGAGTATTTTTTCTTGTGTATGATTAATATTTTATACCCGAACAACTTGCGTGTGAGGACGTCTCCACACCTTACTGAGTCCAGAAATTCATAAGGAGGCCATGCTGCTTTAAGTACTGACCCTGGGGTGTATTACTGAAACTTTGCATCGGCAATTCCGGTAAAAATACACTAGAGCATTCCATAATACGTTTGGATCAATCCAGCAGGGTTGTAAAAAAAAATGCTTTAACCCTTTCACTCCCAAGAGTGATCAACTTCATTTTCTCTTTCAGTTTCTCACAAGTAAATATATCATACAGTAAGGAGAACTTTGCCTTTGATACCTTGCTCAAATTACAGCAGATTGAACTATCAATTCTCACTGCATCACTCATACACTTTCCTCTTAAAAAGTTGGGAGAAGCTGCATTTTGACCTTGGGGTGAAAGGGTTAACATGCAGACGGACGACGCATGCAGACTCAGGCAAGGTTACTACAACATCAATAACTTTATTAAGTGTCAATGTAACTATTTTGTTTGATACAAACTAGTTGGGACACTGTAAAATAATTGGGTGGCAAAAGTAATTGGGCACTAAACTATTAGTTAACAATGTATTGTATAGTTACAACAAAACAGCATATTCTACCTTAATTCCAACCAAACTGGTCGGATATAGGATAATCCTATTAAAACTTGGTACCAGCATGTTATGCACTACAAAGTGCACAGCAATTACAGTTGTCGTCTATAAGACTACTGAGTTTGGGAGTGAAAGGGTTAATGAAAGTAATGTATCCAACTCGTGGTTTGAAGTAGTTATACATACATAGAAGCCACGCGCTTGATGCGTACTATTTACATTATACGTTAACCTTTTCAGTCCTAAGATTGATCAATTTTACACCTTGAGTTTCTCACTACGGGTATACTATATAGTATGGAGAACTTGGCTTTCGATACTGAACTTGCTCAGAAAAAAGCTGATTAAACTACCACCCTTCACCATAAGTCATATATACATTTTCGTCTTGGAAGGTTGGCAGAGTTTGCAGACTGCCTTAAAATGATAATAAGTTAAATGGGTTTAACGCCCCATTTAGAAAAACGCTGTCCTGCGGTCGAACAGAGATACCTTCTTCCATAAGTTACACTGGGCGCGCCAATTCTTTAAAAAGCGATCCCTTTCTTGTGATTGGCTAATGAGCAGGTGCGATACATACGTCACTAGGGAGTCTTTATAGAAGAGTGTTACTTTTCCTGTGCTGGGCGATCATTTAAACTGATGCAAACTAAAGTAGGTTTTGTGCCTGCATGCTGCACAGGTAAACACTACATATAATAATCTAAGAGATTTTATTGCTTACTGCTGGTCGTCACTGCTCCGAGCCATTCACAACAAACCAATCTGTGACGTAGAATGGGAAGCTATAGTACATGGAGAACTAGTTTTGAGCTGCGTTGGCGTTAAAAAAATGTTTGATGAATCATACTAGCCGGTAAATCAGAGAAAACTGGACGCCGTAAAAATCTATGGTGACCTATTGGTCGCACCTGCGGATTAGCCAATCACAAGAAACAAACTAAAGATTTTGATCAACTATCTCGATGTAGGCACATCGCTAACATATTTTGACAGAGTAACCACTTCAGTTAAAAGACTGCTATCACTGTGGGCCATGTATACAAACAATGCTAAATAACAACGATAATATTGTAAAAGTAAGGCCGCGTTCACACTTGGTTCCCGAGTACAATTCTCGCTGAGCAGTAATGTGAACATATCTTTTTTTTTTTTCAAGTACCCATGCAAGAATTCGGGCGCGGTGTCCGAGCAGGTACAAGGACCGGGCACTGAAGTGGGTACCGGTTCCCAGTGTGCATGAGCTATTTATTTACTTATTTATTTATTTATTTATTTATTTATTTATTTATTTATTTATTTATTTATTTATTTATTTATTTATTTGCTTGTTTGTTTATTTTATTCATTTATTTATTTATATATTTTTTGCCGGTGCCCAGCCACTGGTGCTCGGACACCAAGTGTGAACGAGGCCTAACAATAAAATTCATAACAGTTCATATATAATGCTAATGCTTATGCTATAAGGTTCTAAAGTTAAAAAAGCAAAAACTAAATCACATTATTTGAGTTATAGATAGCTGCTTCCTTAACAAAAAAAAAACAAGTGTTTTTAGTAATCTCCAACTTCGTCCTTTCAATGTCAAGATATTTACAGTTTCTAGTGGAATGACTATGAATATTACTGCGTCGCTGAATAAAATAGTTCTGAATATAGGCGGGAACTTTCCTCGTGAGACAGTCTGAAAACTGATTTAGGATGTGTTGTTTTCTTCTCTGACAAGAGTCCGCAGCCAAGGTTGGAGTTAATCTCGTCAGTACACATACTGGGGTACATACACAATTCTGCCAGCTCTCCTTTGGAGACGCTCGATATTAATGGAACGTTCGTTTTTCCGCTGCCGTGCCAGACAGTGTCACAGTATTAATCAAGAATTGGCAAGGTAGTTTGCTATTCCGCAGTCAGAGAACTGGAGCGCTGAATACTCCAAGAGCTCAAGCGTGTACAAGTTCAGCGGGAACTCGAACGAGGGCCCATGCTATAGTAAAAGTCCTAGTCTGTGTAGGAATGGTTTCATCTCCGGGTAAAGTAATATAAATTGTATTACGGGTATTTTGACCCTTGTGCTGATGTGTGGAAATTTAATAATGGGTGAATTATATATGGGGTTACGGGGGCAATAAACTAGCGAATATGATTGTGTTAAGAAATTGTGCATGTTAGTGCGTGATAAAATGTTGCAGCGCTAAATACGGTTGGGGTCGGGTTGTTGAACTGTGGGGAACGTGGTAAATGGGCAAAAATCTGGAATTGGTAACCTGTGGTGCGCACGTGCGTTGTGAAACGATGGGAATAGGAGGCGCTGTGACCGAGAAAAACAAGCGAAGAGCGAAAATGAAAGCGGCGAAACGGAGGGATCGGCGTATACGTGGAATAAAAACTAATAATATATAACTTGGGGGTGGGGCGGGTGGTTGGGGAGAGCGCTCGAAAAAATGTGGTGAACCGATGACCATCATGAGTGGTTCGTCCGCCGAAGCAACCGTGTTATTCTCATCAGGGGCATAGTAACGCGGTTGCTCCATGAAGGTGAAAAGTTCCTTCGATGGTACGTGTTTCGAAATGGAACGTTCGTTTTTCCGCTGCCGTGCCAGACAGTGTCACAGTATTAATCAAGAATTGGCAAGGTAGTTTGCTATTCCGCAGTCAGAGAACTGGAGCGCTGAATACTCCAAGAGCTCAAGCGTGTACAAGTTCAGCGGGAACTCGAACGAGGGCCCATGCTATAGTAAAAGTCCTAGTCTGTGTAGGAATGGTTTCATCTCCGGGTAAAGTTTGGTCGCCTACCGTTTCCCTCGCAGCGATGGATCTACTGTAAATCTTGGACAAAGAACGCTTCAAACTCACTTTGAAACTGTCATACATGAAGAAATAAATAATAGGGTTGTATAATGTTGTACTTTTAGCAACCATGGCAGGTACAGAACCAAGAAGCGGGGAAATACTGTTAGCATTTCCGGTGGCCGCATAAAGAGATAAGATCGCGTATGGTGTCCAACCAATCAGGAAACCAGTGACCATAACGCAGGAAACTTTAGCAGCTTTCGCCTTAGACCTGACAAGCTCCAGCGTTTGCTCCGCTTCCCGGCCCCAGAGTTGAACCGAATTTTGAGTCATCAGTTTTACAGTGCGGTACATCAATATGTAGGCAGTGACATTGAATACGATTGGGACGAAGAAGAATAAAGTAAAGACTGTGTAGACGTACGTTGCATTTGTTGGATCCGAAGACTTCCACTGGATAGAACACGAAGTATTACCTCCCTCTGGCACGTACGCAGACCATCCAACCAACGGAAAAACGCTCCAAAGAACTGCAAAAGCCCAAAGCGCTGATATAATAGTACGCATGACTTTACTGGAGACGGTCACTGAGTATGGATGCGACAAAGCAATATATCTCTCCATGGCAATCGCTGTATGATGCATGATAGCTGTGAATCCGAGAGCTGTCGTGATGAAGGCATAAATCACACAGGTATTTGTGCCAAGTGACCAAGCCTCTGACACATTCGCGGCCACACCAAGAGGATTGGCCACGACTGCCATCAGCCAATCAGCAACGGAGAGGCTCAAGATTAGTAAATTGGCTGGAACAACGAGAGAGCGGTCTTTGTAAAATGTAAATATTACCAAGCTGTTAAGTACGAAGGCCGCACAGGCAAACAGTGCATAGATGGCAGCTATTCCGTGATGGACATTCTGACTTACCAAATCATCGGATCCCAAGGCCTTGTCAGTCATGTTTTGTATACTTTGTATCTCGATTGTTTTTTGCTAAACTGGACTTCGGGTGCAGCTTTATTTCCTGTTAAATTAAGAATATGCGTTTACAAAGAATTATTTATTGCTATCAACAATGTTACCTAAACCAACAAAGTAAAAGGTATAAAATATTGTTGCCACTATTCACCGAAAACGAAACATAAAATAATACTGGAGTTCTGGTTTTAGATTTGAAAGGCGTGGGACTATTTGTCGTACATCATTAAAGCCTGCTCTATAACTTTGCAAAATCAACATTTAACTTTCTTAAAGACCTCGGGATCATAACCCATTTACTTAATAGAAAAGTCTTTAGAAACACTCGTGTCAAATGTCAATTAAGAACGGTCATATACATTCATATTTGCATACAAAAAATGTTTCTAATTATATTTTGTGTCCATGCATACAAAACTTGACAGCATGAAACATTGGACTACATATCATGAAATATTTCAAATTCGTTCGCAGATGTTTGGCTTTGTGGACCAAGGTTCTTCTACCAGAAAACATATCGATTTAAGAAATCTTGCTGTTAGCGAAAGTTTGTTATTATTTTATATAGGCTCAATAAAAATAGCAAAATATTTAGGCCTAACACAGGATTAGCCTGAATAGTAAAAATGCACACACCCATTATAATCAGAGCGAGATATACTCACTCTTTTCTTGCTATCGATTATTTGGACGCTGCTGTCTTTTTTCTTTTAGTCCCCTTACTACAATTACTTCACCTCGTGTTTAAATCGCGCTTACCTTGGTTTTGTTCAGACGAACGAGTAGCGTTTAACCAAACTTATTTGCATGTTTACAGTACTTGCTTGGTTCAAGGCCACTTGTCATGTGGCCAATAAAAAACACAACCGCCACTTGTCATGTGGCCAATAAAAACACAACCGCCAACTCTCAGATATAGGTTCAAAATATTATCAAAACTTTACGTGCTGTGAAAGAGAAAAATGATAGTACATATATAGACAATGCATGCACACCAATTAAAAACTGACTGAAATGAATCTTTTGTCATCGCGAGCATGTTAGTTTTACAAAATGATTACTTCTGCACGTATGTAAACATACATGTCTGTCTTTTGTTTCAGTTTCACATCCTAGTTAAAAGAGCCTTCCGCATAGGTGATAAAGTTTGGAATAAAAGCGATAGTTCTTATTCAGTTACAATTGAAATATTTTACACTGGTATAATGCCTACCCTAGTTTTTTATTTGATGTTTGCAGCATTTTTGCAATAGTTAGCTTGCACTGAATAAGTCACTGTGTATAATAAATGGTCTGTTTTAATGGTCTGTTTGAATAGACTCCTTCACGGATTTGAATGCATGCTGGGGTAATCAGGGCAAGAACAAAGAAACATGGCGACGCGTGTAAGAAGTGTCGGTTTATAGTGAAATCGCTCACAATCAAGAACCACTGAAAGCTTACAAATGACAATTTGGAGTGTTACGTTTCACCGATCAGCAAAAAGAATGTCTATGCAGTTTATTTGCCGTGATTACCAATCATGTATTCAAAGAATTCACATCCGTGAAGGGGCTTATGTGTCTCCCCGACTTGTGCAAAACCAAAAAAAAAAAAGTTATGTTCCCCTTCCAGTACAGTAACTACAGAAAATTTTCAGTTCCTGGTCACTTTATACTCTATGGCTGAACCAAGTTCAGATTTTTTTTTTTTTTTTTTTTAAGGGGACAGAGTGCCATATTTCATTTTACTTGTTTAGACATCGGAGGATGTTGTAAATATATAAGACATATGGTGGAGATCATATATAAAACATATGGAAAGTGCGCGCGTACGGATTTTATTCACGAGTTGAAGTATCATAAAACGAACGAGCGAGGCTTTGCGAGCGAGTGAGTTTTATGATACGAAACAACGAGTGAATAAAAACTGTACAAAGCACTTTCCATGATGTTTTCTGTTTACCATATACATACTGAGACATTTATCATTCTGGCATAACTTTTTATTCAAACAATTTCAAAATAGTAAAATGGAAAAATAGCCCACAATGGAACCGTCATGATCTTACAAACAGTATAAGCGAAGTAGAAATGAAATACTTAACGTCATAAAGATTACTCTGAATCTGAATCTAGAGCTCTAAGTCGCTTCGGCGGGACCGGCAAAACCTACAGTAGTGAAAAATCGTCGTTCGCAGCTTGTGATTGGACAAACGATTTTTTTCACGCGCGAAAAGCGTCGTTCGCGGCCTCTCATTGGCTAGAACTCATTAGCGTACGAAATTTTACGATATGGCTTTTTCGTGAGTATGTCTCAGTATGTATATAATAAATATATAAGACATATGGTGGAGATCATATATAAAACATATGGTGGAGCTTTAGTTTTAGATTGACAAGGCGTGGGACTATCTGTCGATGGACCGTTGATCGATGCCTTTGTTTCTATTCGATTTGCTCTTTTCCCTTTTAATATGCATTGGAATAAGATAACTAGATTGCATATGTATAATTAATATTTCGCTTTTCAGCTGCCTTAATTACTCTGACTACTGAGCTTCATTTACTTCAACTTCCTTCATAAAGCGTCGTATTCTCAAGAAACGCTACCATCGATAACTTCACTCGACCTACCCTCTAGATATTTTATACGACACTGTCAGTCCAAGGTAAGGAGGTTTTCGACTACACTAATGTGGACTTGATAGTCTCAGCTTAAAAAGTAATGCAGTTTTATAATGCAATATTTAGATCTTCAAACGAAACGTCGTAGCGGGTATATATATATATATATATATACTGATATATACTGTATAGACATTTGACACGAATATTTCAAAAGACTTTTCTAGTAAGTAAATGGGTTATGATCCCGAGGTCTTTAAGAAGTTAAACATTGATTAGAATAATTTTGCAAAGTTATAGAGCAGGCTTTAATGATGTAAGACATATAGTCCCACGCCTTGTCAATCTAAAACTAAAGCTCCAACATATGTCTTATATATTTATAGACGGAGTATTCCAGTTTAAAATAAACGTTTCAATGAGCCTCGGCCACTATATTACTCCCTTTTATTTACTCTCGGAAATGGCTTGTTGCATTTACACATAGACCCACAATATAGGCACTATATAGTTGAAGTTTGCAATACCGATCTCTACAAGCCTAAAGACCTATTGTGATTGCACATTGATATGTTCGACAAACTTGCAGATGAGACTGCACTGGGTAGTACTTCCTATTCCGAGACTGGGGAGCCACTCAGAACTCGCGAAAAGCAATATTCACTTATGTGGTACATACCAATTAAGAAACAAATTACCGTGTGGCAGGACATTTTCGCACGAGTTTAATTTCGCGGACTGCTGATTTTTTGCGTTTCGCGGGATGAATTTTTCGCAAATTTAAACCAGATTTTACTAAAGGGAACAAATTTTCGCGGATTTCAGACAAGTTTTTGTCCGGTATTTCACGTTTGGCACTGGTACATAGCAACACTATTACAGCTGTTACGCAGATAATGTTCACTTTGTTTCAATTGCAAAGAAGAAGGCTGTGATTTGGTTTGCAGTCAATTTTATTGAAGTTCAGTAACCTGAGTATATAATGGAGTAAATTTTCGCAGATTTTGCTGTTTTTTTTTCGCGGAGTTTATTTCCGCGGGATTTAATTTTTGCGAATGGTCGGAAAATCCGCGAAATTCGCGAAAATAAACTCCGCGAAAATTTCATGTCACACGGTAGGATTTGAAAGGGGCACCATTTGTCAAAAAGATCAGGGCTAGAGACAAACTCAGCAAAGTCTTACAAAAATCGCGCATTTGATTCTTTCAAAGAAGCATAATTTATGGAGATTCACTTACGTTTAACTTTAGAATTTCTAGTTTATCATTATTCAATATGCCAACGCATTTTATATTTCTTCCTCAATATTTCAATGGCGCCATGTGCATGCGCCCTTCGTCACTGACAGCTGAATGCGCGCGCGCAAAATAACATTTCGAACCTAAAGTTATTTCGACAACAATTACTTATTAAACTTCGAATTTAAATAAGAACATGATTGAGCACAAAGAAGTTTTTAAGGTATGGAAACTATCTCAAGTATATTTGGCACTGTGGTTCACTATGTTTACACATGGCTTCCAAAAGCTCCTGATAGAAGTAACAAGAGAAAAACTCGAAGAAAGCAGAAAACTGGAAGTTTCCAGACTTCACAATGGAAACATAAAAACACCTCGATATCGCCGCTCACCTCAATAGAAAGCAAGATCCAGTGTCCTTTTCCTCCGGCTGTGTCTACTTCCGCATTCTTTTATCATCATACCCGAGAAGCAAATACAAGAACTGAAGATGTGGCAGAACGTTTCTGTCTTTCAGACTTCGAAGTGGTTGGATACAGGTTTCTGTCAACAGAAAAGAAATTGTGTAAGAGATCTGCGCTGAAGCGTTGGATCCGTCAAAGAAACAGTGTGGAGCCCGTTGCCGAAGCACAACGTGGACGGCACGACGCCTGCACGAAGTTGTTGTTTGAAGTTACCACTAAAACGGAAGGTAAATATTATATTAAATCAAGTTTTCTCCAACATTCTGAGTTTCAAAATACTTAGTGCGTGTCTGAGTGAATGAATGATCAAGTGAAGAAAGTAGGCTTGAGAAACAGACGCTTTAGATGGTACAACTCGCAACTAGCAACTACTTCTAGCAACTAGACTAGCAAATCGCAACTAGCAACTAGCAACTAGCAACTCGCAACTTGCAACTAGCAACTAGCAACTAGCAACTAGCAACTTGCAACTCGCATCCTTCGCAAACCCCAATGTTTTTAGCCTAAGTTATCATTCAAGGTTCTACATGCATTTCAAATATCTTTTCCCGGTATACAGGTGACAGCGTACTGCCTGCACTAGCCCCGTACAACCACGGTGGACTGAAAGGAAAAGCTAAACGTTCACCATGGCGACAGAAACGACAAACGGTGCAAGAAGAGTCCACGTATTCTACCGATTTTCAGTTTCCAAACAAGTATTACTCAATTCTTGAGGATTAATCTGTTTAGATTATATTCTGAGATGCAGGTTTTTCTTTTTTCTTTTTTTTTTTTTTTTTTTTTTTCAGGAGTTGAGCTGAAACACTGTACATTAACAGAAAGCATTAGGTCTTTCAATAAATAACAATGCATCTGAAGTATAGCCAACAACCATCTCACTTATTGCCGTTGTCAGTCGTAAACGGTTTGTTTAGTCAATTCCGAAAACTAGCCAAGATGTAAGAATACTGGGAGAAAGTTCTACTTTCTAGGCCAATACTGAGGCTACATTTACACTAGAGCAAAAGTTTCCGAGTCGATTTGCCGCTTACGCACAAAACATTTGCTGGGGTAATACACAACTATTTTAAGGAATAACTTTTTTGCGATTAAAAACGTACTTACATGCCTCATATCGAAATAAGCCAAGCAGTGGTGGTTTCTGCCACGCCGCCAAAAGCAGTCTGACAGATCATGCAGTTCCCTAATGTCAACTTATGATGGCGGGGAGTCTTGTCGGAAATACGAATGCAATACAGAGAAGTTTAAACCGGCCTGGCAATTTTAAAAGCTTTCAAATATGCTTACCGTGAAATTACTTTATCGAGATTTACTTAAAAATTGCTGATGTTTTGCAGGTGCATTTGTGCTAAAGAATAGACTTTCATCAAGTCACTGCATGATACATTTGCTTTGAGGCAGCAATAGTATATTCTACATTAGAACTCGTATTAGTATGTGTGGAAACAATTTATTCCCGGGTTTTATTTACTTATCATTTTAATGATCATTTTAGGCAAAAATATATATATAGTTGAAGGTTACAACGGCCAACGGTGACAAGCTGAGAAAAGTTGATCAGGCACACTGGGACTCAAAGCGGCTTACGCAGTCAAATTTCCTGACAAGAACATTAAAAAAGACAACAAAGACAAAAACTGTACGTCATATTTTATTGTCAAAAATTGGAAACATCTCAAAGTGATGAATTTCCGCCTTCGCTCCTAAGGTTTACAAACCTTCAGAAGTGTGAAACAGATTATTTGATTCTTTCATTCACCTTTCATGCTGTGCATACTTCACACTGGCGAGGAATAGTACAGTAAACGGATACTTAGCCCAGATCTTTTTACAAACGCTCACATGAACCCTGATATACGTTCTTCTTCTTTTTCGTCATCTTTTCGTTTTTTTTCCTTTTTCCACTGCTCCTCCTTCTCCTTCGTCATATCATCTTGTTTTGTTCTCGTTCTTATTCCTTGAATCGTTTCTTTTTTTATCGTTTTCTTCTTCTTCCTCTTTTCCGGCTACATATATTCTTGCATTTTATTATCTCACATCCAGGTAATTTAAAGACAATACCGATATCGCTTAGTCTGGTTATGTATCGGATGTGTCTCCGACTAATTCATAGGGTTCGTGGGCAGTCCTTTTATTCACATCATACAAATAATAGGCTTCTAAAAACGTATTAAATGTCTACAGTGTATCTGAGATACATAGTATTTTCTTAATGAAGAATCATACTGGGACTTTGACGATTGAGAAAGCATAAAGTGAACTTACAGATAAAATCATGCTGGGTCAAAGACAGAACTAAGCTTTTTCTAAAATACATAAATAATTTTTAGCCAAAACCACCTTTTCAGCAATAACCACATTTATTATATGACTGTGACGTAGTTTTACCATATAAGGTCGCATCAGAGTGCCGGTACGGGAGCGTATTACACACTTCAAATCCGTATTACACTGTAGAAAACCGGTTTGACCGGTTTAGACGCGCGCGTATCACAAATGAATCAAAGATTTTTCTGAGTGCAAGGTAAAACGGTGCAACGAAAGTCTATGACTTTTCAGATACAAGACCCTTCCATCGAAAGAAACTGTTACTGGATAATTTGTCAAGGAAGAGAAAGCACAGTTCAGTTGGTGGAAAGCGAACAATCGCCATGGACAAACGGCAGTCCTGACTCTGTAAAGTTTTCCGCACGATGCCGTCACTGTAAACACTGCAAAATGATTTTCGCCGTGTACGAACACTGTTTACACTGTTTTGAGTGGTTCCTTTGCTGGAAGGAGTCTTAAACTTTCTACAACCAGGCAGGAAATCGGTGAGTTGTTAATAATCTATAACTTGACAACGTGTCGGCGGTAAAAATCCTAGTTGTGTTATGAAAGTTTCAGATTCTTCAACGTACACATTCGCTGGCTCTGTTCTTGTGTTTATTCCTTAACTACTCCGAGAAAATAAAAACCCTGTCTTGAGTACAAAGCTGCTTGCTATTGAAGAACAAAAATGGTTAAAGTTTAAGCGAAGTGATCGATTTCAACCGCTCGAAGCACGTTTGTTCGCTGAATATTTATTCTGTCGAAGCAAGCATTTTCGTCTCCAGCGCATTTATCTCAGCACATTTAATCTCAATTGAACTTCGATCATTTGGTGGCATAACTTCTTTAATTTTCTCTGTCAAGATTTTTAAATCGATGACTGGATTGGAAGCTGTAAGTGAATCTTTGTGTAATGAGTGTGCGTACATTTTGCCTGGGATTGAATGAAAACAGTTTTGCTCGAAGTCTCTGTTTTATGTTTGCTGAAATATATTTTATATAAAGGTAAAACTACGTCACAGTCATATAATAAATCCCTCATTCGATGGTTTAGCGCGTAATACGGGCCGGCATTTTACTCGTTACTCGCATTTTTCCTCGCCCCGCGGCGGGGCTCGGAAAAATACGAGCAACTCGTAAAATACCGGCCCGTATTACGCGCTAAACCATCGAATAAGATGTATTTATTACACGACTTCACATTTTTGAGTGCAAATACGGGCCGAAACGAGTGCAAAGATGGGAGCGTATTGCACTCGTCAGGAACCAGATCAACTGGTTTGTTAGCTTACGCGATCAATTTTCGCAAGCAAAGTTTAACAAACGCGTCATTTTTTGTTCCTTTTTTCGCGCGGCGAGAACGTTTGCCCTGCTTCGTTCGTCGCATAATAAACAATTTGTTACACGAAAAGTCGTGCAATACGGCTGTATTTTTACTCGTCAGTTATATTTTTTCTCGCCTAAAGCAGGCTCGAAAAAATAAAACCGACTCGTAAAAATACTCCACCGTATTGCACTCCTTCCCGTGTAATAACCTCTTTAGATTACACGCGATTCATGCATGTGAAAAACAGGCAGGTAAAAAGCGCCGATGGAAACACTTTAATTTTTCAAAATTAGTTCAGAGCATAACTTCATAACCCTTCATAACCCTAACCCTTAGAAGGGTTCTTAACGGTTCTTAGAAGCTGCATCTTTCATTTGGAACTCTATAACTTTAAACTTACTCCTGTGGCGCAAAAAAATGCGATAATTCTGTCTTGAAATATAAAACTCCTCGTGCGTTATAAGCCAAATGCCAAAACCAAAATTATTGAAAAAATAACTTCTGTCTTTTCTGAATGATCGTGTAAAAAAAAAAAGATAATCGCGTACCTGTTTTGACGTTCAGAAATTTGAAAACTTGCTTTTAGTGTTTGTTTCCGCCTTTCAGAATTCTTTTTTCCTAATTATATAGCGGTAATAGCTGGAGTTTCCAAAACCGTTTTATAAATGAAATATCCTCTCACAAAAATGGTCATCGTGTTACCTGTTTTAAAGGGCAAAATTTACCTTGTCACCATGTCAACCCTTGTCATGTTTGTTCCGCTCTGTAAACCATTTGCTTTAACATTTTGCTTTCCTAACAATTTTTTTTTCCAAATTACAGCAATGGAAACAGCAATTAACATGTCCCTTAACCTGAAAGAAGATGACAATGGGTGTGTCTCAATCTTTGACTCCTAAGACTGCTTCCTCTATTTATTTGTTCTTTTATTTATTTTTAAAAAGTTCAAATTTACCAAGAAAGACTTTGTGTACTTTGTAAGTTATGATATTGTTACATTCAGGTGCATATAACCTCTCTGCAAGCTCATTGTCAATATTCTCACTTACTAACCTGCAGCAGCATCAGAAATTATCCAAAAGCAATCTTAAGTATTTTTGAAGCCGCACCATTATTATCTGTACTAACTGGTTCTAGCTGTGGTCGAATATTTTAATCTTTACAAACACAGCTGAAAGAACACAAAACTATCGAGAAAAACCCACGAGAATTATTGAACGGAATTCAAAATTTAACGATCATGATTTTGTGTAAAGTCTTCTAAAGGCAAGAATTCTGTATTGCGTAAAAGTATGGCCTATAAGTTTCTCCAGTCTACAAAACTTGAGTTGAAAACTATGAGATGAGCTGGCTTCTGAGTGCACATCAGTAAAAATATTAATGTATATAGTTTCCTTGGCTATGAATATAATATGTTAGTTTCAGATTGCCTCTTTTTTTCTTTTTTTCTTTGTTTCTTTGTTTCTTTGTTGCTTTCTTTGTTTCGTTCTTTTCCTTTCGGTGCAACTGCCATTTAGATTTGTTGCATGGGATTATAGTCGCACCCTAATTAAAGCACCAGAAACGGTTCTTTTTATCTCTGCATGGTCTTCCCTAAAGCGTTAAAAAAACTTTTAAAATTGATCTTCGATAAAAATAACATTTTTTATTTGCGCAATAAGACATCGGCTAGTGGGAATTAGCGATGTGTTTTGTTTGGTCCACCGTCTTTTGTTAATGAAAACAAATTTATATTATTTCATTTCAGATATCTTATTTTGTTTTTAATTGGGATTTCAGTCCAATATTACCATTAATTCCTTGTCAATCAGATCCGTTTTATAAAATTTGACGAGAATACTGCAGGTGCACACTATGAAATAAATGTAAACATCCGTATTTCAGGAAAAGGTTTGCTTCACAAACAGAAAGCCGGCTAGTTTAGAAATACTTCAAATTTTACGTATCCTGACCATTGTTGTAAAGAAAAGATGTGTCGTCTACTTTGGTCTTTGTATACAACATTTTGGGCATAACAGATCTAAGTAGGACATTAGACCTTAATTTTAGCAAAAATGGCGAGAACATGCCGCTAAATTATGCCTGCAGCCTATACAAAACAGTAATAGAACATGCACCCTCCACGTAAAAGTAATATTCGAAAACATTTGTGCATTCAACTTTTTTATTATTTATTTTATTTATATGCTAGAATATGTTATTAAGTTTAAAAAGTAACTACAGAACCTAAAAAAGCGGAGATAATATATCCATCAAAAATTCGTCATGAATTTTCCTTCTGCTCCGACGATTTTGCTGAAACTTGGCTAAGGTATGTATTAAATTAATATAAGCTGACTTCAGAAATTTAACAAAAAATATACCAGCAAAATTTTTCACTGGGTGCGATTTTATTCAGAAAGTGCCGTCCACTTAAGCTATAATATCAGTAAAAATATTTATCCCCAAATTCTGTCATATTATTGCTGAATGATAGCTGCAACGTTTCTCAAAGTTTTGTAGGAATCGCATAAAAAACAAAAATGTTACGATCCAAAAATTGTCATGGACGAGTACGCAAGGTGAAACTTTGGAGTGACCTTAATGCAACTTCTTAAGTGCAAACGTCGTCTTGTCGACAATGAAAATGTCAGTGAGCCTCTACTGAACTTCGAAAGAGCCCTCGTTTTTCTCTATATACTTAGTTATTAGCAACCCAGTGCATGCAAACGTCGTCTTGTCGACGATGAAAACGTCGATGAGCCTCTACTGAATTTTGAAGAAGCTCTCGCTTTTCTCTGTTATCAGTAACCCAATAGCAATGGGGTCAGTGATGATGAGGCAGTGCGACCGGGCCATGAGTCAGTAAAACAGATGGAATTTCAAAAACTTCCCCGTGTGAAATTAAAGACTAAGACGAACAAAGCGCCACTTATAAAGGCCGATTTTCACTTGTGAAGTAAGCGGAGACGGAGAAGGAGACGGAGACGTAAGACACTTGCGCGCGTGTGAAAATTAGCGAACGGAGACGGAAGCGGTGAAGGAAGCAGAACGGAAGGTTTTCTTTTTCTTGCGTCTCCGTCTCCGCTTACTTCGGTTACGTTCCTGTGAAAATCGATTGAACGGAAGCGGAAACGGAGACAGAACAAATCAACCAATCAGAAGGCGTCTCCCGAGGCTAAAATACTACTAGTTCCCATGCCCAACGCGTCTTGCCACCAAATAAAAACAAATATGTCATTTAACCTGATTTCTTTTATCAGGTTTTCGAACTGCCCATGGGTTTTCCTGTTCAGAAACATCTCCCTGACCCAAAATCTCTTTGGTTGTCTCTGACAAGCCAGTTCTCGTCTCCTCCTCCGCCGCTTCAAGAACAGGAAAAGAAACAGGAGTAGTTTATCATCGTTGTCCTCCATGTTTACAAAGATGTTGAGGCCGATAAAAACACGTCCCCAGCCCACTGACCGCGCGACCGTACGCCAAAAATAGCATCTCTTTCCTTCTCCGCTTCCGTCTCCGTTCGCTAATTTTGACACGCGCGCAAGTGTCTTACGTCTCCGTCTCCGCTTACTTCACTTAAGTGAAAATCGGCCTTTAAGGGCACAACTTGTTCATACAGATATGATAATTTCCTTTTATCAAGGGAACTTTCCCAAGCATTGATAACAGAAGTTCCATTATCATTTACCAATATTCTAATCACCCGACATAAATCTACAACTCTATAAACCATCTCTAATTTTCTTTTATGTTAGTCCAGCATTTCTATTTTTTTCATTCTTTTTTCCTCTCCGGTAAGCGCCCGGTCACCGTTCCTGTGAGCCGCCAAAGAACGATTTTCAAAAGCAAATAAAAAACGGATAAAACACTAACATAATATGTAGTGTGACATGAAAACAGACGCAATTTTGATCTGAAACAACTCAAATTGCAAGCAGCTATGAAAAACAAGCCCCGGTATCTGATATTGGTTGGGATCTTATGTTGGCCTCTTATAGTGCCAAATTTCCGTAAGCGACCATCTCTCCTAAGCAACCAACCGTTCCACTGGGATAGTTTTCTAAAAAAGTCACAATGCACTAGGACACGAGAAAAATAATGATTCTATCGCGTGAGAGGCCATCTTTTGAACGCTTGCTATCTATTTCTCTAATAATTATATCGCTTTAATTACCACACTACTTTTGCTTTTAGTGGCACCAGTAACCGTCAACCACTAATTTCTGTTAGCACTTCCTTCGTTTGCATTGTCCCCGATTTGCTTTTGGTCTGGACATAAGAAATCTAATGTATTAACCTGAGGCGTGATGTAAATAACCTGAACGAGTTTGCTGGCTGAGCCGGTGGGAGCGCGGCCCTTCATCATCACATCGAAAAACCGGCGAAAACTAAAACTATCCTTTTCAGAAGGAGCATCTTTCTATTTGATTTAGAACAACTATCTGTGAATTCCCAAAAATGCGCACGGAAACCCCGGTTACTTAGCGTCTTTCTTCCTGTTTATATATTTTTACTTTCAAGGCGTTTTCTAAACAATTTCTTTTGCACCTGCTACTGTAATATTCAAAGCCAGCCCCTATGGATGTTAAACGGTTTTTCTAATTGTGTGCGGCAAAGTGTCGACACGGAAAGTTTAGCTTTAGCACTTTCCTTATTTGCTGACAGGGTGCTTCCTTAATTGATCGCCTCAAGCATACGTTTATGTCCGCCCAAAGGAACCATTCGAAGTAATTTAAAGAGAGTTTGCACTTTCACATATATTTCCCTGACCGCACATCCAACGGAGGATTAAATCTTACTAATAATATCAAAGCAAGGGAAATACAGACTGTTACTAACGTTATCTACAACACAAGTGGACCCCAAAAAGGTAGAAAAGTATTACTAGGATCATCGGTTACTCGTAGCTATATGTAATTATTTCTTTGTTAAATACATCGGCGTTCGTCACGATCCAAACCTTCTTGCAGGAAGACTCAGACGTTTTAGTTTTCAGATAGTTTAGTGATAGCTTTAACAATAACATCAGCTTTGTTGTACGTTCTCATAACTGCGTTCTTTAGAGGCTTCTGCAGTTGCTCCGCATTTTTTGCTCAAGCTACGCCGTACACGATTGCTGGCTGGACAAGCAGGTGCTCCTAGGAAATTATCGCTGTCTAAAGCAAATATGAGTGAAGATGCTTTTAAGATGGAAACTTGATTCTATATTAGTGGGGACGAAGATTAAATGTTTTGGTCCGTTTGTGATTGGTATTGAACGTTGAAGGTTCGGCAGAAGACAACTGTTTCTACATGAAAAGGACAATATACATGTCGACTGCAAAAAAGCATCTAGGACTACAATAAATTAGGTAATCATGTGAAACTCGTGCAAAATAAGCTCAACAGGCACCCAGCTAACGTTTCTGTTTGTTCATTTCTGCAATATCCAGGTCCATCTCAATATATTCAAGCATGGTTGACGAAACTGACTTATTCTCGAAGAGACCCCTAAGTCAAGAGACATATCATGTCATCGCCGTTATCTATGCACTATTGGCTCTTCTGGCCTTCGTGTTCAACGGCTTGGCAATATTCACGTTTTTCAGAGATCACTCGCTACTTTTGCCATCCAACTTACTGATTCTAAGCATCTCAGTCGCCGATTGGCTCATGGCTGTCGTGGCCAACCCTATTGGGGTAGCAGCCAATGCTTCGCAAGCCTGGTCGCTCAACGACAGAAGCTGTGTTGTCTATGCATTCACTACCACCCTTCTTGGCTTTGCAGCCATGATTCACCATACAGTAATGGCTGTTGAGAGGTGTATGGCGGTGACCCGTCCATACATGGAAGAAATCCCGAACAAAATCATGATCGCGATTATTTCATCGATTTGGGCGTTCTCTCTCCTTTGGAGTCTCTTCCCATTGTTCGGTTGGTCAGCCTATGTTCCCGAAAGCGGCAACACAGCCTGCTCCATACGGTGGCAGTCATCGGATGAAAAAGACACGTTTTACATCTACGCCATCTTCACATGCTTCTTCTTTGTTCCAATCGTGGTCATCATATCGGCCTACAGCTTGATGTACAGAAGCGTCAAACGGATGTCGATGAATGCTGTCAGAATGTGGGGAGCCACCGCTGGACCAACACTGCAGATCATGAAATCCCGTGCCAAAAGCGCTAAGATTTTTCTAGTCATGGTGATGGGATTCGTGATTGGTTGGACCCCATATGCAGTTGTGTCGTTGTATGCCGTTGCCGGACAGGCTAGTGCCATCTCTCCTTGGATTGCCACCGTGCCGGCAATGTTCGCCAAGACCACGATTGTCTACAACCCCATCATCTATTTCTTTATGTACAATCGATTTAAGAGAAGCTTAAATAATTCATTGCGCAAAGTTTTTAAACGAAGTGCTGTTGATCCTACATCACCCAATGAATCAAATCAGTCAGGGTTTCCGTATATAAGGGATCGCAACATCCCATTGAACGTACAGAATGACTAAGTAACGGCTGCCTTGCATAAATATTGTCCTTCATCAAAGTAAACTCACTCGGGGGAAGTCCATCTTGGCCATTTTACCTTGCCATGATTTGATCATCATAAATATTACAATTTCCCTGAACTTGATTGGTGCACAAACAATTTCTCTAAATGTCTTCGACAGTAAGTATTCGAGCATCCTTGATTTTTCTTTTTCTTTTTTTTTTTTTTTTTTTCAGAAATTGTTACTTTTTTTATTAATTGGCCGCCTTTTGACCTTAGTTACCCACTGGATCCGAACCGCCTCATCTATATGCATGTCATGTAAAGCCCGCGTAAGAAAGGTACATAACATATATAATTAAAAGTCTCTATGTAGCACTTTAAAGATTAGCAAAGAATATACTCTTCTGCCAAAACATTTGTTTTAGTCAAAGCTTTTTGACAGTCTCTGCCAATTAAATGACAGATGTACTTGCTTGTGATAGACAAGCTGATTGGCGTTTTCTACATAGTATTGAACCCAACTGGGCGCGAGTTACTTTGTTGGCTGGCTGTGTTCCAAAGTGTCACCATTTTGCAAACTTTTCCATTCGAACCGTTGAACCACAAGGCAATTTACATAGCCATTACAATAACATGTGCAAATTACATATATGTATAGATATGTTACAGTAATTACGTAACTTACATGTAAGTAAGTAAATACAGAGTATATAGACTGTTTTAGCATTAGCTCTTTGCTGTAAAATTTGGATAGTTTTCATAACCTTAGAGTCATAAATGCATAAATCCTAATGATTTTGTGCATACTGCATTGTTTTTTTTTTTTTTTTTTTCTAACAAATATTTGGTCAGGCAGCCTTTTAAGGCTTTGATAAATGAACAAACAACTAAAAGAAATACAGAGACAGAAGTAGAGGCCAACAAACAAAATAAACAGTGTACAGAGATGACGGAGGGGTCCAGACAAAATTTATGCCATACCAGACTCACTGTCATTTGTTTGTTTGTTTGTTTGTTTTGTTGTGTCACTATAACTGTGCATGTAAATAATTTACATGTGATGTAAACAGACACCTCTTGTGAAACCTGAATCCTAAATAGAACATAAGTAATACTCCTAAATTTATTTGTGGCATTTTACTCCTGTCACTGCTAAGGAGAAGTTGACTCAACCTAAAAAAATCTGAAACCTACAGTATCTACTGTACAGGTCAGGTTTAGATGAGTACATTCTAACAGTAGTGTTCACTTCCAACTCCTGAATTGTCGAATGAAATCTAAAGGTGTGACCACTCAAATGAAAGCTCTCAATGAGTACATTCTAACAGCAGTGTTCATGTCATTGCTGAGTAGAGTTCATGATTTGTTCAGGTATTGTCAGGTTTATTTTGGACCACGGATAAGGTCTACAAAGCCTTTGTGAATTTGTTTCTTAATTAGTAGAGAAACCACAGCAGCAAAGTGACCATCAGTGGAGATAGGTGTTGGTTGCAATACAAATACAAAGCAGCATTCGGAATCATGGTGATGGTCTGAAAACCTCGCTGGTCATGATGATTGAGAGCGTCACTCGTTCTGTAGGCCCAGACGGTTAAAATTTCACCCGGCTGACAGAATAAAGAAAAAAGCATCATGTCACAAAATATCTCCCTCGCATCGTACAGTGGGGCAAAATTAACATACAAAAAACCAGTCATCATTACTGTACAAACATACATATAGGACAGCTAAAACACATAACAGTCAATCATGCATACATAGAGGATATTACACAGCGGCGCGAAGATATGAATTTTATTTTCGAGTGGTACAAACAATATTTTACGAACGAGCGCTTCGCGAGTGAGTAAAATATTGTTTTTACACCAAAAAATAAAATCCATATCTTCAAGCCGCCGTGTAATTTTCTTTTTATTATATTAGACACGAGTGTTTTATGAGAAATTCCACAAACAACCGTGCAAAAGCGGGAAATGACGCAAACAATATCCTCACCAGTGAGGATATGAAAATACGCCACTAGGGTCCCGGATGTAGTTTTGTATGGATTTTACGCACGGTATATTTTCCAGTAAAACACTCGTGTTTATATAATAAATGTACATATTGCTTAGTACATGTACATACACCTTGTACATTTCAACAATGCATGCTTTAGAATGCTACTCTACTTCACTTGAGGGGTCACACTTTTATAGGTTTCACTTTTTGACAGTTTAGCATTTGGAAGCTTTCTACTGGGTTGAGTCAAATTTACCTTTGGTAGTGAAGGGTTCAGGCAAACAATTATGGTACAAATTGTATATTTCTTACCTCAATGGCAAGATCCTTGTTGTCTCCAGTGTTCACCTTCCGATAAAATTTTAAGGTTGTCACACCATTTTCTTCTGAAGCAAAGCTCAAATTGTAATCTTGCTGCAAGTCAGCTGGTGGGATGTCGTGGTCACTGGTTAAGTAGTCCTGAAAATGAACACCACACTAACTTAAAAAAGAAAAACATGTGGCAGCTCAAGGTCAGGAGTTTGGAAGCTGGAGCCGATCCTTTTGCAAAAAAAAAAAATTGTCCTGGCTAGGTCTCCAGGAAGATCCTGTTGTTGGTGACCGACATTTCAAAGCTCCCTTGCCTGAGTGTCAGTGACTAACAACAGTCTTCCCGGAGACTACTTCAACCAGGACAATCACAACCAATGCACTGTACTGTACAGGTATTCAAAGCAGGAAATTGTCATGGGTTACAACAGAAGAGTGAGTAACATGGAAGCTAAGACTGTATACTGCACAGCAGAGCATTGACAGGCCTGTATTTTGTTGATGCACATACAGTCTAATTTACAGTGTATCAATGCATAGAAATCCTCGCTATTTGAGCACAAACGAAAGCTGGGAGAAAGGCTGCAATTCTCCAAAACATCTGCAATCTTGGACACAGCAAATCAAATAAGTTAATCCCCGAACGAAGTGAGGGAAATACTCACGACACTAATGCAGCAATATTATACCGCCTACTTGGGGACTCCAAGCCTGTCGCCATCTCGAAATTTAACGTTGTCTGTCAGTCAGTCAGTTTGTCAGTCAGTCTGTCGTACGACTTTAGGCGCGGTTACCCCGCTAACCAATAACAAAGGCCGGATCGATCACGTGTGCCCTGTTGTTTTACTCGGAATAACTTAGAGATGAGATTTGAACGAAGCATTTAGATTTGAACGAAGCAACAATATATTGTAGCTGCGTTCACGAAAATGGAAAACTTAACTGAAAAACTTGAAACACAACAGTCTCGCGAAGCTCGTCTTCAAATGAGAAGGGAACAGGCACGAGCAAGGCGAAATCGTGAAACGAGCGAACAACAGCGCATGAATGCCGATCGAAAGCGACATGAACAGAAACGGGTAATGCAGACAACTCCGCAAAGAGAACAGCGCTTGAACGCAAATCGGAAACTTCAGGAGAAAAAGCGGGCCGAAGAGAAGACTCCGCAAATTAAGACAACAGCGCATGAATGCCGACCAAAAGCGACATGAACAGAAGCGGGAAACACAGACAACTCCGCAAAGGGAACAGTGCTTGAAAGCAAATCGGGAGCTTCAGACGCCGTTTTGTGTTAAACTCAGATACTTATTTAGAAAGGACAAGCAACAAAGGTTAGTCAGTGGAAATCGAACAATCACCGTGACAAATATATATTTTGTAACTCGATCACTTCAAGAATGTATTAAAATCTGTATGCTGATCATTTTCCCTCGAAGTATTGTTTTACTACGCTTCTGTCGCCAGTTTCGGCTACCGTATTTGCTCAGAGCAATCGGAACTTGGAGTCTTGAATAATTTAGTCAGATGTCTTATTTTTCTGTAATCTGACACGCGCTGATTGCAGCGAAAATCGTTCACAAGCCCTTAGAAGTATTACTGGGTCTGAAGCCCGTGTATAATTTGAAGTAAACTGTTCAAGTTTTGCTTTGATTCTGGGAGAAATTTTGCTGTTTTGAGTGGGTTCAAATACAAAACAATTCGAGCCTATTAAATATGCACGCCTGAGTCTGGTGCATGCAGTAGTAAAGACAAATCGCACAGGAAGCCTATTTAATTGTACTGCCTATGAATTCGAAATTAGAAAATCAGTGTTCCTTTTTTCCCGTACTACGACGGCCGACCAACTTCAAACTTTGAGTATTAAATTTCGAGAACGTGCTTGGCAGACTGTATGAATTAATTTGACGTGCCGACCGTGGGAAATACGTACTTCGTCACGCAATCGATTCTTTTTTCAACGCAATAGAAAAAACACACACCATTCTTTTTCTCCTTCCTTTGCGTGTAGCACTTGAGTTCGAAGAAAAGATTGAGTCAACATTTCGGTAAAACAAAGGCTACTCTTATTGGGAGTTACCAAAAGTAAAAGTCCCATCAATGGCAAAGTGAGGGGGTATATGCGATTATCGTATTTCTAGTTAAGTATCGACCAAGTATCAAAAGGATCAAAGCAAAGGGCATATGCTGTTCTCGCAAAAAGTAGTTTCCACCGAAACGTTTATCGTCTTATAACCCTTTCACTCCCAAGCTCAAAATGCATATTCTCCCAAATTGATCAAGTTACCTTTATCTGGCCATTTCCTCCTTCGACTTTTCCAATAGCGACATCGTAATTGTCCATGTGATCACTCTTGGTTTTGGTAAAGCCGAAACTGACCCAGCCGGTTGTTCGAACTTCAGTCGCCATATGCATGATCCCGTCGGTTGCCTTGTAGCTCCAGTACAAGGTGTATTTGCTGTCTAAGGTCACCTTGTTTTCATATTCTGAGGACAAATCAGCCCTTGCTGGTCCTAAGAGCAACAACAAGAAGACGCAATGCTGCAAGACTTCCGAATTATCCATCGTCGGGCACAGAAATGTTTACGACACGTGACTACACGAGTAGCAACCGCTGGTCCGGGTCCGGCTCATCTGTGACGCTTTTCCCCAGTCTCCCTCATAAAAATATTCAATGGCGCCAAAGCCGCCGATATATGCGGTCGAATCAAGTCCGAAAACCTAGTCGCGCAGTCACGAAATCTTTCGATGCGAAGGAGAAAATCTTAGTGAAAAGGAAGTAAAAAGGCCATGATTTGTTTTACTCCTTCCAGGGCAATTTATGGCTGCAATTACTTTTAAGAAAATGCGGCAGCAAGTAAGCAAAGATCTGTCTCTCTAAACGCGCCAAAAATGTACGTTATATCAAAAAAGGAACCATTGTTTACGTAGCTATGTTGAGTTCGGCTCACGGCAAAAAATAACTGACCTATGTCTGGGATTAGTGAGAACAAACGTCCATAAACCTAGTTCTATTTTTATTTTCCATTTATTTCATTTATTCAATTTTATAATGCCCAAAGAGGGATATCGATACATTATGTTGCTCGTTATATAATGTAGTATATACATATTAAAAATCTGTCGAATTAAAGGCCTGTTTACAAAGAGATAGGGATACCGTAGCGGCTTACTCTAGCGCTTTAAGATTACTTTTTGTTCTTTTTTTTTTTTTTTTTTTTTTTTGAATCAGCGATTATATACAAGCGTGGGGACCACATAACCTGGCACCCAGGTTATGTTAGAAATAATGGTTACTCGAATTGAGCTGAGCTGGTTACACTAGTTCCCTGGCTATTTGTTTGCCCTTGTAAACGGTTGCTAGGGATAACTCGCCTACCCAAGTCAATGCTGAGCTTATTGATAATAATGAAGTTGACTCGAGTACTCTTACCCTAGTGTTTCATGTAAACCCGAGCTATCAGTTTGATCTTTAGTTCCAGTGTTACCTCCTTATTAACGCGACCTAAACCGGATGAAGCACTCTGTTTCAATTAGTTTTCTTTGAGAACTTTAAAGTTGTTTATTTTCGTTTAGAGCCGTTTTCGGGTGACTGGCGAAAGTAATCGTGTGATTGCAGCTTTAAGTTTTGGTTTTTCTACTCTTTCGGATTGGTGCAAACAAATTTAGCAGCATTTTTGGACAATCAAAAGCAAAAGCAAAACCTAATTGCTATATTCTTAAGCAAAGAATTAAGCTGTGGCGATGGCATTTCCTCGCGACGTTCATTGGTTTCTTTTTTTAAAGTAAAGCGGCAATGCAAACACGAATTTCCTTCATTGGTTTCTAATTGGTTGAAAGCGTTACATATAGCCTCTGTGATTGGCGGTGTACTTACTTTGTGTTTGCTTTTCGTTATCCGAAAACGGCTCCTTTAATCTTGAAGGACAGTTGCAATATGTTTAATACTGTCCTGGCCATCTCGTTGAATACTAGGCTACATTATATATCTTGCCCTTTTTACATATTGATTATATTTTTAAAATATGTGCCTGACTATAGACCGATAAACAGCTGCAAAAACTTTCTAAGACAAAACGTCCATTAAAATTTATTTAAGAAAGCAAGGGAGGGAAGGACTTTGTATAGAATAAACCTTAAGGTTGGTTTTCATTATCGGCATAAGATGATGCACTTGTTAGAATTTTCATTTTCTTATACTTATGCCTCGATATTCTCTGTGACAACTGGTTTTCACTTAACTAGCAAATTGTGGGCCTTAAAACCGGCCTTTAATACCGCATGTGTTTATTGGATGAAAACAAAGCCCATAGCTATAATGCTCTTTATAGTGGTCGAATTACCTGTCCGATAAGCTCCGCAAGGGCCGCGCAGTTTGGCTCCGCCGAATCCAATACGAAATTTGTAGGCGGGGTTATCATCTATTTCCATAATAGTGCCTTTGATTCCTATCCTTGCTCTTAGTTGATTGCTGCTATCGTTTTCAACGTTAAACCCTTCCTTATAGTCTTGCGGCTGGCCGAAAGAAACGTTGGCGACAATCAGCGACTTCCAAGCGTCACGACCTAGAGATGTGTTTTTGTATTTTCCATCGGCGATCAGTGAATACAGCGAGGAAGCTGACTGATTAATCAACAGGAACCTTGTTTCTTCTTGTACTTTCATTCCAAGACAGATCTTGGTGAAAGGTGTGCTCCAGTAGGTTGGTAGTTTGGTTTCTTCCCGCGTGTCCAGTCCCGTCAAACCGCCTCGTTCATTGTATGAGGTTTTGTTTTTCCAGTATGAAGAGTAATAACGGAAGGTTTTCTAAGAAAAAAACAAAACAAAACAAAACAAAAAAACTTGAAGCTGCATTGTTTGTCTTTTATGGACAAAACAAACTGCCAAACAAAAGTATTTTTCAGACATTGGTTTAGACGTTACAAGTGTTTCGATGAAAACTGTTTACTTTTTTTTGTTAGACATTACAGTTCCAAGTGATGTTATGACATATATAATGTTCCATAGATATTTCAGGCTATAACACTGCAGTACATTACACCCCACGTTTATGCAACACGAACCGGTAATGCAAATTTTTTACAGTCTATTCCTTCCCATTTTTCTATGTAGTCTACTTGCCTATTATTAGGTTTGCTGTTTAATTAATATGTTGTTCTGGTTGGGCTTGTCTTTTATGTTGTTGTAATTATTATTGCATAATTACAAACAAACTTTCTATCATTTAAAACCAGTTTACGTAATGAGACGAAGCGGCGTTAAAACTCCGCTCTGGCAAAAGGCAAAAAAAAAAAAAAAAATTAGCTAACCTAATTTATAATTTTCTTTTCACATGTCGAGCTGGAAATATCGTTTAACCCAGTATAAATAAATTTCAATCTCGTACCTTTGAGCCGTCGATTTTCATGACCAGAGTCCATCCAGCACCACATCCGCGAAGCTCGGTCATGTGACAATAAACTGAAACATTGCCGTTTTTGCTGAACAAGTGGTAGGCCGTGTTATTGAGTGCCCTGAAAAGTTACGTGATCTCTGTTAATCAAGTTTTCAAGTTATTCATTCAGATCATGAAACTATGCAAGGTTACGAATGGTTTATATTGTTTTGGTTGAATGGAAAATGAACTAGGCGACTGATATTTTGCAAGCTACATTGTTGTTGTTGTTGTTGTTGTTGTTGTTGATTGAAAAATTTATAACGGTACGAGGAGTTTCAAGAAGTCGTAAGGTTCTTAGTGAGTATAGTCGTTTGGTTGGGTGGGGATGTGATGTGAGTGATGCGAGGAGCTTCAAGAAGTCGTAAGGTTCTTGATGTGAGTATAGTCGTTGGGTTGGGTGGGGATGTGATGTGAGTGATGCGAGGAGTTTCAAGAAGTCGTAAGGTTCTTGATGTGAGTATAGTCGTTGGGTTGGGTGGGGATGTGATGTGAGTGATGCGAGGAGTTTCAAGAAGTCGTAAGGTTCTTGATGTGAGTATAGTTGTTGGGTTGGGTGGGGATGTGATGTGAGTGATTATAGAATAAACATACTTGTCAGGATAAGATTCGAGGATTTCTTTACACGAACCTGGGACAGAAAATACAACAAAATATAAAATGATTGGTCCAGAAAATTTGCAACATCCTATAACTATAAATCAGTATATAGTTACAAAATACACAATAACTATAAATATATATACATATGATAATATATATCATATATAATATAATGATAATATAGTAAAAACATATATATAACAAAATTACCGCTATAACGGATTGAACAATTGAAATACAACGATAACAATATTGATTGACCCGGATAGTTTACAAGACCTATAGCTAAAAATACATAGTTACAAAATAGATAATAATCATAGTAATAATATAACAATATATATTATATACATTATATATACATATAAGACTGATATAGTAATGTATAGCTATACCACCATTATAATGGAACAATTGAAAAAACTTGAATGTGCTCCACTTTCGGCACTATACACTATACAATACTTTATCAATCATTATAAACGAGGGCTGTAAAAATAGGGCAATAAACTTTGAATTGTAGTCATAGTAAAGCCGGTCTTGACTCACATGGCAATGCTTTGCACAACTTGTTTGACACGTTTGATCCGTGACACGGGTCTCCTCCATTCTCAGGGGCGGGACTGGTGCAGTTTCTGTAGCGCGTCCTGTTTCCTTTTTCTCTGCAACTTTGTGCTGAACACAGGGACCAGCCGCTCCAATGGGACCAGCCACCGTGAACAATAGCTGATGTACAATATGAAAATGAGCCAAATACATCGTTCTGGGGGCCTACTCTTTCTTTTTGTTTACATCTAGAATCCATAACAATGAATCACACATCGAATTGTCATGGTTTCTAAAATGTGAGCATCTATAATATATAAATAAAGTTATAGTTAAGTAGCACTTTTAGGCCAAAAGAAAGTCGAATGGACTGGATTGCTTATTATAGTTTTGACTTTCCGAGGTCCTAAAGTTGGCAGGACAAGAGCTTTTGCGCTCAAAGGACTGTGTTTGAGAAAATTCATTTAATTTGTTGTGCGTGTGTACGCTGTATGTTTATATATAATGAAAATTACGATTTTTCTTTATACGATTGTTTTACCTTTCTCACAGTTGTCTCCTGTGAAACCAGACTTGCATTCACACTTGTAGCCTTTGTCTGTGAAGCCATTCAAACAAGTTGCGTTCAGCGGACACCGATGAGCGTGACATGCGTTCTATAGATTAAAGACAAAGACATTTTTGTTAAAGAAGGTCACTAGCAAGTGTAGACCGGAAATGACGTAACGAAAGTCTTGACATGCAAGGTGCTTCCAACTCACACCGCGGAAATACGTTCTTGACGCTTTTTCGTTGGTCAGTTTCGTCGCTATTACTATATGACTAGAGGCTGTAACATTTCAAATATTATCCAAGTCCTATTTTTGTGTGTACAACGTATTATGCACTGCATAATGAACTAACTCATACTTGAGTCCTGAACGAGTTTTTTGGATGTGTTTTGAGGTTTTACAAGCCTTGCACGAATGAAATAAACCTATTTGACTTGACTGTCTAGTTGTTAGTAACAAACGCAGTTAACCGGCGTTGACTCGTTAAATGTGGTAACCGCAGTGCACGAGAAAAACTTTAAATGACTTTTTGTGGCTTTCATAATTTATAGTTTTATTATATGCTATTCCAATGGTTAATGAGTGGCAACGAACGCCTCAGGGCCTTGTCCACAATAATAATGTGTTTTCGTTTGAAAACCCATAGCAATCTCAATTTTCGAATTCACTCGACCACACTAATTCATCGTAAACGCGTTGCTTTAAAAAGAACTTCTTTCAAAACCGTGTAGACGGAAGGTGCACCCAGAGAAATACGTGTTCTTGATGTGATGGATGTTAAAACGTATTAGAAAACGAATTTAGTGGCATGGACTTGAAATCTACGTCGGTTGAATAATATCTTTCATCCTAATTTTTCTTAATTCTGAAATTGTGTTTTTAGAAAAAAAATATAATCGCCTCCATTGCCCTACTCACAAAAACAATCATTAGTCAAAACCTACATAATTAGAACTTGTGCGTGGTCCGTTTAAAATGACATGCTGTCAAATTATGATAAGTATGTTTTCGTTCTGATATAAAACATTAATAACTTACTCGCCCAGGGGAAACAGGAAGTACATCATAGTGCACTCTGCAAATATACGTTTAACAAAGTTGATCTTGGTGAAAACAGACTAGAAAATGAACTGCAGAGCTAATTATTCATTAACTAATGTCGTAGTAACGCGAAGCAGCTCACCCCCAGGTAGATAATAGTTATATAAAAACACGGAGCGTTTCTGCTATTACTAACCTCAGTTTCACGGTAGATCGTGTTTTCATCGTCCACCAGATCATTTGGGTAAGAAATGTTATCGGATGAATTCAAATCGCAGTTGTTCTTGCCGCAATTGTAAGACACACACTTCTTTTCGAGATAACACTGTATCTGGCAAAACTCGCAGCTATTTGTTGGGAAACTTCGGAGAACGTGGCCTGTTAGCTTTTTGCCATATATTTGATTTACAAAAGTCATCCGTCTGCATTTGTCTGCAACTCATTCAAAAACAATATAATTCAGTGCTGAAAAAGAAAATCACACAAAACACAAACTAGACTAGAAAAGCACAGCGAGAGAAAAGTTTAGATCGTTTTATCTAGAGATGTCCCGTGGCAGTGTGGCAATAGTATGTAAATAAGCCGAGAGTTCCTTGTGATGGTTAACAAATCGTGCTTAGCATAAAATATGATAAATTGTCAACATTAACAGTATTTTTTCAAAGACATCAAGCATAAGTCCTTGTTATAGGTTCCATTAACACTTTCATTAACTGTTGACTTACCATTCGCACTTGATCCGGACGCTAGCATAAAAAATGCCAACAAAACTATCCTTGAAGACATTTTCCGGGTTGTTGTAAACAGGCGTTGCTCCAAAGGGCGGGAATCACCTCGGTCAATACGCTTGTCTCTGACAAGGCAGTTCAGCACGAACGATAAAACTTTCTATTTGTTTGTTTATAGTTGTTGGCCCTTTTTTCTCTCTCCACATTTGTATTTTCTATATTCTTCAAAAAAAAAAACAAACACAAAGAACCTGATGTGAGTATTAACGACGAGCAATTCGTTTCGCATAATATTATAGTCGCCCACGCTATAAAAAATAAATGTGACCAATGGGCAAGCTTCTGGCAGTCATTAAATATTGAAGCCTCTGCATGTTGGCTCAGCTGCAGGTTTTTCCCAGTAATTTGGACTCAATCTAAATGGAAGGTTTGCTTTGTTGATGAATGAAAATTTATGCTTGATTGGAACATAATCCTGCTTCATTATAATGTGGTAGAATATTTTGCTTTTAATTGAGAGGAAAAGTTTGCTACAAATGTTATGTTGAGCCGGCAAGGTATATGTTTGCTTATCTATTTTTTGAACTTCACAAAAGGTTAATTAAGAGAAGTAGGCCCTTATTAGCGGCATCCAACCATATTGCACTTCTTATGTTTCTTTCTGTGTGGGTTATATGTGTAGCCTATGGAACCGCAAAATGGACAGCTTTCGGGACCGTCTTTTGATTTTCAAATTGGTCTATATCTTTGTTGATTGATCAACTTCAACTTTCTCCATTGGTCTCTCACCACTGATATATCTTACAGTATGGAGAATTTGCCGCTTAATAGTTTGCTCAGATAACAGCTGATTGAACTATCAACTCGCAGTACGTCATTTTATACATTTTCTTCTGAAATGGTTGGGAGAATCGGTATTTTGAGCTTGGGAGCGAATGTTTTCCTTATGTAACCGGATATTTGGATCCTGTTGAATAGCTGGCCACAGGTAAACTAAACACTGAATCATCCTTTTCTTGAGTGCCGCTCATATGCATATGAGCCAAGGTGGTGTTGCACTGATCGATTTGCAACGATACGAATTTATGCTATTTAACACCCTATGACGAACGATTTTTTGCGATGTTTGCAGTGCTGCAACGCGTTGCTTTTAGTGGTTTTTACACTGTAAATTTGAAACAGGCGTTTTAGCCCCAAAATGCAAATAGCCCCACTTTATGAAGGGGCTATTTTGAGCCACGAAGGGCCAATTTGAAATTTGTGGTCAAATTGGCCCCACTAAAATCCAAGTTGGCCCTTGTAAAATCCAAAATAGCCCCATCAAAATACGAATTGACCCTGTGGTTGGACTGATTTGGGCCCATGGGGCTGTATCAGTACCATTGATAAGGGTTGTTCAAAACAGCCCTGGTATGAGTGCCATTTCGGTCCAATTGGGTGTCATGACGAGCTTCACTTTTTCGCCCTCCTGCTGTATCTAACATTGAAGGTGCCAAAATTCTCAGCAGGGTCCGATATTTGAGCGCGTTCACTTTTGCGCGCCGTGCTATTTTACTGAAAAAGACGCATGCGTAACTCATGACCGAGTCCCTTTAAGCTACCCGTCGCTTGGCCGTAGCCGGGCATACAGTATTCAGGAGATTTGGATTGAAATATATCAAAGGAGCCCATAGACTCTGTAACAACATATTTTATTGCAGTATTATTCCTTGCGAGTCAAGGCGCCGCTGATTAGCATAGTATATTCTGTCTGATCTTGTGTAGCAGTTTATTTGTGAATTTATCTGGCTGACTAGCATCTGTTCGTCGGTCCATCAGTTTTTTAAATTTCTTTCTAATGTATCTATTCATACCCGGGGTCAGTCAAATTAGAGCCTCAAATCTGGATGAAAGGTAGCCTGCCTTGGTACTTCAACTGTTACCTGCCTTTGCAGTAAAGTGCTGCCTACATGTTTGTTACACTTTATTGCCGATTTTTTTTTTTATTATTCCTTGTTGACATATTTCAATATTCTGCAAACAGAATGAAGAGTAAGTCAAATGACGAAGCGTTTGTTTAGTCAAAGTTCTATCAAAATTAAAGGCGGAAATTCCTAAGGTTTTGTGAATTACATTATTATGCTGCTAATGTGATGCGTGGGCACCAAGATACAAACAACGAAAACAAGGGAAAATATGCGGTTGCTGTTGTACCAGAAACCACAATGAATGTTGTGGTTAGTCATTGTCCTGGTTGAATGTCAGATGCTGAGACGAAATCAAACATACTGTATATCCAATGCAAAACGAGCAAATTTAGCATTTACACAGCACTACATTAGAACAAAGTAGAAACAAAGTCCGTGTTTACAATGGTCGAAATCCACAGAAACAAGCAAATATTCAACTCATGTCTCCTGGAGCATTCAGGTTTGGTAGCCAGGACTCCTTGCTCAAATGAAACCTGATTGAACTATAAATTATTATTACAACACTCATGCATTTGCTTCTTAAAGGTTGAGGGACTGCAATTTGAGTTTAGGAGCGAAAGAGTTAGCCAGCAAGAAAAGCTGAGTAATACGTAACATATCTTTTTATACACAGTTGATTTTGACAGTTTGACTTCAAACACTTATTTTTTAATCAGAGGCCACGATTAATCCAGCCTTCGCTTCAATACTTGTCTGTTTCTTTTTTTTCTTTTTTTTTTAACTGAATGCGTTTCTTCTATCAGGCGTTCGAGTATTCGTGCATCGTAACAAACAGAAAATTAAAGCCGAGGAGTGTAACACGAGACTTGTTTGCAATATTATTGCGATTTTGTTCACAGCGCGTTCCGTCCATCTGTGACTGCAAACTCAATGCTCAGGACTATTTCGGTGTATTTTTCATTTATAGTAGACAATGGCCATTTCGAAACAAAGGCTACGTGACCAAATGGAAGAAACATTTCATCAGGCAATGTACGATAAGCAGAAGCATTTTATGAGGCAACAGATGTCATGTACAGAGTAAAGCATAAATCGTCATTGTTTTACGGTTAAAGCTCATCATAGCTTTGGTTTCTGTTTTCGGTCTGGTATCTTCCCAGAAGTATTTCGTGTCGCCACAGAAAGTTTCGTCGGAACTAAATAACTAGCGGCGACAGAGTTATTACCAATCCGGTATCCATCAAATAATCGAATCTCAAAGCTTCCGCGGTGAACTTTAGGAACACAAGCCAAAATCATTCCCTAAAATCCAGTTTATCCGTGCATGTTCCACAGAGCCAAACGGTGTTGAGTTTGGATGCAGTTAACTATAACGCACAAGCAACGAACAATTCAATAGTTCACACCTCAAGTTGTTTGCGAGGTCGATTTACGTCATCGCATATCATGTGACAATGTGAACCACTCACCGTGTGCTGATTAGCGACCCAGAAAAAAAAAAAAAAAAAAAAAAAGAAATTGCAAATTTAAGCTCGCCGCAACCGCTAGCAAAAGCGCTAACGGGAACTTAAACGCACAACAAGTCCACAGAAACAAACGTATCCCTGGAGCACTCAGGTTTCGTAGCCAAGACATTGTGTCAACAAAAACGATTCATTAGGATTTCAATTTTGAGGTCAAATATTTTAGCTTTTAACTCGGGCCGGCTTATAATAAAAGAAAAACCACAAATACGCCAGGAGTCACATCAGAACAAGGAAAGGGTGGCAAAAGATTTTTAATTGAAGATCCTCCAGGTGTCGTCCTCTACAGCCTGCCCGCAGCCCGTCTTCCGTCGGGCAACTTTTTGGGTTTGAACCGTCTCTTCAGAAAGGCCCTTTATTCATAAGACTGTCGCGCATGCAAAAGTAACTGCTAAGGCCAATATGTTTCGCCTGTTTTTTACTACCTATAAATTCAGCGTGAACGATTCAATAATTCTCCGGAACTCGAAGTACGCGGGTAGCTCTAGTCGAAACCCTTGCGAACGGGGCACATAAGTTGACTTCACTCGGCAGTGGTTTCAATTTTTTGGAGAAAACACCATCACGAAGGAATCACCCTTACTCACCTTCTGGGCCCGGTTGTTCAAATCGCGGATAGCGCTATCCACTGAATAAATCTTTATCCTGTTGACTGAATTAGGCTTAATCTGGATAGCAATTTATCTGGGCCTGGTTGTTCAAAGAGTGCATAGCGCTATTCGTCTGATGAATCGCTATCCAGCGGATAGTATTAACCATTAAGCGTAATTCAGTCAACTGGATAAGTATTTATCCAGTGGATAGCGCTATCCGCGCTTCGAACAACCGGGCCCTGGTCTTTTTGCGGATGCTACGGATCTGACGGTACTCTAACTCAGATGTATTCCCGGGTCGGTCCGATTTTGGCGGGACGGCGCTAAATATTTTTCACGGCCGCAGTTCCAAGCTTAGTAGTGTGAATGCTTGTATGTTGCACGTCTTCGGAATTTGTTTTAAAGTTCACCAACATGCGAAGCAGCTAATATCTACCCTCTTTATGAGTATGAAAGAAAGAGTTTCAAACGCTTGTAATTATGCGCGTTTCACATTGTGACCCCTGCCGACGGTTTATACAGACTCGTAACAATCACTCTACTAATTGGCAGAGTTGACAAAAGAAGCACCGTTGGATTTGTCATTAATCGGTAGCAACCAGGAGGCCCTGCTGCGAAGGAGAAAATGTGCACTTCTGCAGGCTCGTGATGTGCGAAATGGCTACTGCCTTGTTTGAAGTCTCCCTCGACCAGCTTCTCTTAAAAGCAATTAGAATAAGAAACAATCGAATTGTTTAGCGTACATTTAGGGGTCTTAGTTTTTGAGACACCCTCGACGAGCCGCCTGAAAGCTTTGTGTAGGAGAGGAAAACCAGGCCGATCTTAGATCTTAGCAAGACTTTGCAATACACTGTAGGATAGAGATGAATCTTGGCTAAGCAAGATTTGTTTTCCATTTTATATGCATTTCTTAATTACTCTGGAGTGAAATATTATCAAGTGTGTTATACATTTTTCAAAAGCTTTGTTTAGCCACTAGGTTATTTGTTTGTACTTGGTTCAAGAAACTAGGGACAACAAAACAGACTAACATTTTCCTTTCTTCCTTGCAGAGAAAATGTGCAGTTGAATAAATAACAAATACTATCAAGCGTCGAGCTCTGGAGGAGCTGTACAGTATGAAATGACTTTGTTTGAAGGCAACATGTTTTGTATTGTATCACTCTCCCAGAAAGGACAACTTAGCAGCTTGTAGTACTCTGTCAGGATTATATAGTATATATAGTTGAAGTGGCTTCTCTTTTCATTGCTATCGGTATATTCATACAAAATAATAAATGTATGGGAGCGATTCTTTTCAAATTTTAATTGAATTTGAGGACCTACTCGTTTGGTCAGGTGTTTTTGGCTCTTTTAGTGTTGCTGTGGTAATAAAATATTCCTGAACATTTTCATGTTGAACCACGTTTCTGGCGCTACTTTGGGTAGGTATCAGGTCGAGGTTATTTTAATTCAAATAGAATAAGAACACACAAGCAAAACCGGTTTGTTTGACCAACGACAAACGAGTTGTAATACTTTTGGATTAAAAATTAACATTGCATCTGAATTAGTATCTGAGGGTCGCGTTAAAGGGCCGATAACCTCTGCGAGTGACATAAAAACATTTTACAAAGTCACATTCATTTTGTTTCACTACAGTGTGCTGCCTTTATTTTTACGTTGCTAAGCGGGACACACAAATACAATCACCGTCTACATGTCACTCTGCTTGTAAAGTTGACGCTGTAACTAACAATAAATCTATAATCAATCTCGGTATACAAGATGAGGCCCGTGATGTAACTTTTGACCGTATTCTTACAGATACAAAGTGGAACAAAAACATAAAAAGTTACTGTCTGTTTGTCTGCTGGTGTCTGACTCTCTTACAGGCAGTTTATTTTTCCTACTCATCATCAAGTTCACTATAACTAAAAATAAAACTAAATCTATAATCAATCTTGGTAAAACAAGGTGAGACCCGTAATGTAACTTTTGCCTGTGTACATTACAAAGTGGAACAAAAACAATAAAAGTTACTGTCTGTCTCTTTGCTTGTATTTGGCTCTCTAACGGCGGGCAAGTTTCTTATCAACATCTTCCACTAAATCTGAAACCATTCTCAGTACAAGGTGAAGCCCGCACTATAACTTATACATATGACAGCAGTTCTTCATGTTGTGACGTCACCAGAAGTCAAGAGGTCTGATCTTCATCTCGGCGCGTTTGGCGGAGTAGTGATACCCCCCCTTCCAGGTGTACCAGTTAACGCCGTCAGCATAAGATGAGTGATTACAGTGATGGTACAGACCGTTCAGGTTGGACATGTGACACGCGTTGTACCACCAGGCGCCTTTGAATTCCACGGCACACGTGTAAGGCTCTTTATCGTTGTCTTTGTCTTTAGTACTGAAGGCCATTCCATTATGATTAGTCAACGAGTCACCTGCTGTCCCTGCAGGAGCGAGGATATGTTAGGTTTCATTTTGGCCGGGGTTTAGCAAGCATTTGCATCAATAGATTGGACAGCAAAAATGCAACTATAGTATATAAGAGTGACGTAAAAGGATTTCCAATTGACTCTTCACAAGGATCGTGCTTGGAATGCAACAACTAATTAGGTTTAGTAGAACCGAAATCTTTCCACTCCTGACTGAGAACCATTTTCTAACGGCGATTTCTGACCCAGTTTATCAAGTATGAGATGTGACACTTACAAATGAAAACTTGAAATTATGAAAATACGCATTAAGTTCTAATCCTTTATTTAATATGCTAGTGAAAAAAGTACATCACTTACTGATTAATATATGTCATAAAATAAAAAGCAGTTGGTCAATCGACACTTTGCTCATAACATTGAAATGGACCAAAGGGGGAAGGTTATGAAGATCGTGGGCAGGATGCTTTTCCCTTAGTGTATCGCATAATCATAATTTCAAATATTTACTTACCCGAGTATCTTCCAACACTCAACTTGTAATTTTCTGCTTCATTTGACACAGCAAACGTCTTGTACTCGGCGTAAGCTGTTTTTCCGTCGAAATCCTCCAGTTCAACTCGCAGTTTGTTGATGGTCTGACTTGTCAGTCGATGTATCTTGTCCAATCCGAGCCAGAACTCGCCCTTCAAGTTACCGAAGCCTTGCTTGTAGTCGGCCCAGCCTCTGTAGAAATCAACGGAGCCGTTGAGTCTCTTCTGGAAGACAATCCAACCTCCTTCTGTTGTGGTTTGGTCGCAGAAAACGTCAAACGTTCCCAGGCCGTCGGGACTAACCGTGTACACGCCGTTGGTTCTGTCACCAGACTTGTAGTGCTTCAAGCAGTTTGCAGCTGTCGTGTACAGCAGATGTAGTTCTTAAATCAGTGCACTTCTTGTTAAGCAGTTGCAACCATCATTAATTTAACAAGTTTTGTCGCGTAAAAACGCGGCAAATGCTAGGATTCAAGTTTGGTATGGCAACTATCACACGCACCATTAGAATTCTTTAATGAGCAATCTCTAGACTAGAGCAAGACTCCCAAGAGTGATCAACTTCCATTTTCTCTTTCAGTTTCTCACCCGACTTGGCTTTTGACACCTCTTCTCAAATAAAACCCGATTAAACTATAAAATAATTATAATTACAACATTCATACATTTGTTTCAAAAAGTTAAGAGAATCTACATTTTGAGCTTGGGAGAGAAAAGGTCGGCCAGCAAAGAAGAGAGTAATGCGCGACTTATCTTAATATCATGTACAATCTATTTTGACAGTTTGAATTCGAATATGTGATATTATAGCTTTAAGTGGACAGTACTTTTTGAACAAAATCGCACCCAGTGAAAAGTTTTACTGGTTAGTATTCTTGCTAAATTTCTGGAATCAACATATATTGACTTAATAAATACTTTAACCAGTTTCCAGCAAAAAATACAATGCATCAGCAGTATCATAAGTTATACAAGGTTAATATGTAAAAAGACAAATACAAACCACTTTAGTTACCTGTGCACTTTATCCCGTCTCCCTTGTAACCGCTCTTACACTTGCAGTTGAACCAACCATCGGTGTTGTGGCAAGTAGCGTTGGAAGAGCAGTTTTGTTTCTCTCCTTTACACTCGTCTACATCTATTAATCGGCATGAAGTCAATAAAACAATTTTAGATTACAATTTTACATGTTATGAGTTTAACAACTGAATTGATAAGATGGCGATCTAAATAGGGTAGACGCAGAATAGACAAAAGCTAATTATGAACATATTTATACAGTACATAAATCAGGAATTGGAAGATTAGTAAAGCACGACAATGTCACACTGATTATGGGCAAACTGTGTAGTAATCTAAACTACATTCACTCCAGACAGAAGAACAGCCATTTGACGACTCAGAAAGCAGCACAAAAAGGATGACAAAAAGCTTCAAACCTTCCAATAACAAACATTGTGTTAGTTATAAGGTGTGAGGTATAATTACAAAGTATGATATAAGCTTACCTGTGCAATTTATCCCGTCTCCCTGGTAGCCGCTCTTACACTTGCAGTTGAACGAACCATCATTGTTTTGGCAGATGGCGTTTGAAGAGCAGTTGTGTTTCTCTCCTTTACACTCGTCTACATCTTTAAATTCATCAGCATAAAGTCGGGAAAACGATTTCAGAATACAAGTATATATGTTGTGAGTTTAACTACTGAACTGAATAAGATGGCGTTATAAATGGATTACACGCAGACTTGAAAAAAGCTAATTATCAACATATTATACAGTAGATAGAAACAGGAATTGGAAGACTAGAAAAACATGACTATGTAACAGTCATTATCTGAAAAGTGTCGTAATCTAAACTGCATTCACTCCAGACAGAAAAACAGGCATTCGACGACTGAGAAAGTAGCACAAAAAAGATATGGCAAAAAGCTTCACACCTCCAATAACAAACATTGTGTTAGCTCTAAGATGTGAGGTATAATTACCTAATATATAAACCTACCTGTGCAATTTATTTCGTCTCCCTTGTAACCGCTCTTACATTTGCAGTTGAACGAACCATCAGTATTTTGGCACTTGGCGTTTGAAGAGCAGTTGTGTTTCTCTCCTTTACACTCGTCTACATCTAAAAATTAATAGGCATGAAGTTGGGAAAGCGACTTCAGATTACAATTTTACATGTTATGAGTTTAACAACTGAACTGATAAGATGGCGATCTGAATGGGGTAGACGCAGACTAGACAAAAGCTAATCATCAACATAATATACAGAAGACAGAATTAGGAATTGGAAGACTAGAAAAACACGACAATGTTACGTCATTATGTGAAAAGTGTGATAATCTAAACTGCATTCACTCCAGACAGAAGAACAGGCATTCGACGACTGAGAAGCAGCACAAGAAAAGGATAGCAAAAAATTTCAAACTTTCATATAACAAACATTGTGTTAGCTCTAAGGTGTGAGGTATAATTACAAAGAAAAATGCGAACCTACCTGTGCAATTTATTCCGTCTCCCTTGTAACCGCTCTTACACTTGCAGTTGAACGAACCATCAGTGTTTTGGCAAATGGCGTTTGAAGAGCAGTTGTGTTTGTTTTCTGTGCACTCGTCTACATCTTTAAAAGATCAGAAGATTTTCTGAATTAAAAATGCGCACGGAAACCGCGGTTACTTAGCGTCTTTCTTCCTGTTTATATATTTTCTTTTGCACCTGCTACTGTACTATTCAAAGCCAGCCCCTATGGATGTAAACGGTTTTTCTAATTGTGTGCGGCAAAGTGTCGACACGGAAAGTTTAGCTTTAGCACTTTCCTTATTTGCTGACAGGGTGCTTCCTTAATTGATCGCCTGAAGCACATGTCCACCCAAAGGAACCATTCGAAGTAATTTAAAGAGAGTTTGCACTTTCACATATATTTCCCTGACCGCACATCCAACGGAGGATTAAATCTTAACTAATAATATCAAAGCAAGGGAAATACAGACTGTTACTAACGTTATCTACAACACAAGTGGACCCCAAAAAGGTAGAAAAGTATTACTAGGATCATCGGTTACTCGTAGCTATATATAATAATTTCTTTGTTAAATACATCGGCGTTCGTCACGATCCAAACCTTCTTGCAGGAAGACTCAGACGTTTTAGTTTTCAGATAGTTTAGTGATAGCTTTAACAATAACATCAGCTTTGTTGTACGTTCTCATAACTGCGTTCTTTAGAGGCTTCTGCAGTTGCTCCGCATTTTTTGCTCAAGCTACGCCGTACACGATTGCTGGCTGGACAAGCAGGTGCTCCTAGGAAATTATCGCTGTCTAAAGCAAATATGAGTGAAGATGCTTTTAAGATGGAAACTTGATTCCGTCTATATTAGTGGGGACAAAGATTAAATGTTTTGGTCCGTTTGTGATCGGTATTGAACGTTGAAGGTTCGGCAGAAGACAACTGTTTCTACATGAAAAGGACAATATACATGTCGACTGCAAAAAAGCATCTAGGACTACAATAAATTAGGTAATCATGTGAAACTCGTGCAAAATAAGCTCAACTGGCACCCAGCTAACGTTTCTGTTTGTTCATTTCTGCAATATCCAGGTCCATCTCAATATATTCAAGCATGGTTGACGAAACTGACTTATTCTCGAAGAGACCCCTAAGTCAAGAGACATATCATGTCATCGCCGTTATCTATGCACTATTGGCTCTTCTGGCCTTCGTGTTCAACGGCTTGGCAATATTCACGTTTTTCAGAGATCACTCGCTACTTTTGCCATCCAACTTACTGATTCTAAGCATCTCAGTCGCCGATTGGCTCATGGCTGTCGTGGCCAACCCTATTGGGGTAGCAGCCAATGCTTCGCAAGCCTGGTCGCTCAACGACAGAAGCTGTGTTGTCTATGCATTCACTACCACCCTTCTTGGCTTTGCAGCCATGATTCACCATACAGTAATGGCTGTTGAGAGGTGTATGGCGGTGACCCGTCCATACATGGAAGAAATCCCGAACAAAATCATGATCGCGATTATTTCATCGATTTGGGCGTTCTCTCTCCTTTGGAGTCTCTTCCCATTGTTCGGTTGGTCAGCCTATGTTCCCGAAAGCGGCAACACAGCCTGCTCCATACGGTGGCAGTAATCGGATGAAAAAGACACGTTTTACATCTATGCCATCTTCACATGCTTCTTCTTTGTTCCAATCGTGGTCATCATATCGGCCTACAGCTTGATGTATAGAAGCGTCAAACGGATGTCGATGAATGCTGTCAGAATGTGGGGAGCCACCGCTGGACCAACACTGCAGATCATGAAATCCCGTGCCAAAAGCGCTAAGATGTTTCTAGTCATGGTGATGGGATTCGTGATTGGTTGGACCCCATATGTAGTTGTGTCGTTGTATGCCGCTGCCGGACAGGCTAGTGCCATCTCTCCTTGGATTGCCACCGTGCCGGCAATGTTCGCCAAGACCACGATTGTCTACAACCCCATCATCTATTTCTTTATGTACAATCGATTTAAGAGAAGCTTAAATAATTCATTGCGCAAAGTTTTTAAACGAAGTGCTGTTGATCCTACATCACCCAATGAATCAAATCAGTCAGGGTTTCCGTATATAAGGGATCGCAACATCCCATTGAACGTACAGAATGACTAAGTAACGGCTGCCTTGCATAAATATTGTCCTTCATCAAAGTAAACTCACTCGGGGGAAGTCCATCTTGGCCATTTTACCTTGTCATGATTTGATCATCATAAATATTACAATTTCCCTGAACTTGATTGGTGCACAAACCCTTGTGAATCAATAATCAGATGCTATATAACCGGATAGTTGGCTTAGCCAATCATAAACAAGAGTGGAATTTAAAAACTTGACATTATTTCAACTGTTTCAAAATGGAGAATTTTCCCAATTTCTCTAAATGTCTTCGACAGTAAGTATTCGAGCATCCTTGATTTTTCTTTTTCTTTTTTTTTTTTTCAGAAATTGTTACTCTTTTTATTAATTGGCCGCCTTTTGACCTTAGTTACCCACTGGATCCGAACCGCCTGGTCTATATGCATGTCATGTGAAGCCCGCGTAAGAAAGGTACATAACGTATATAATTAAAAGTCTCTATGTAGCACTTTAAAGATTAGCAAAGAATATACTCTTCTGCCAAAACATTTGTTTTAGTCAAAGTTTTTTGACAGTCTCTGCCAATTAAATGACAGATGTACTTGCTTGCGATAAAGAAGCTGATTGGCGTTTTCTACATAGTATTGAACCCAACTGGGCGCGAGTTACTTTGTTGGCTGACTGTGTTCCAAAGTGTCACCATTTTGCAAACTTTTCCATTCGAACCGTTGAACCACAAGGCAATTTACATAGCCATTACAATAACATGTGCAAAATACATATATGTATAGATATGTTACAGTAATTACGCTACATGTAAGTAAGTAAATACAGAGTATATAGACTGTTTTAGCATTAGCTCTTTGCTGTAAAATTTGGATAGTTTTCATAACCTTAGAGTCATAAATGCATAAATCCTAATGATTTTGTGCATACTGCATTGTTTGTTTTTTTTTTTCTAACAAATATTTGGTCAGGCAGCCTTTTAAGGCTTTGATAAATGAACAAACAACTAAAAGAAATACAGAGACAGAAGTAGAGGCCAACAAACAAAATTAACAGTGTACAGAGATGATGGAGGGGTCCAGACAAAATTTATGCCATACCAGACTCACTGTCATTTGTTTGTTTGTTTGTTTGTTTGTTTTGTTGTGTCGCTATAACTGTGCATGTAAATAATTTACATGTGATGTAAACAGACACCTCTTGTGAAACCTGAATCCTAAATAAAACATAAGTAATACTCCTAAATTTATTTGTGGCATTTTACTCCTGTCACTGCTAAGGAGAAGTTGACTCAACCTAAAAAATTCTGAAACCTACAGTATCTACTGTACAGGTCAGGTTTGACCACTCAAGTGGACGCTCTAGATGAGTACATTCTAACAACAGTGTTCACTTCCAACTCCTGAATTGTCGAATGAAATCTAAAGGTGTGACCACTCAAATGAAAGCTCTCAATGAGTACATTCTAACAGCAGTGTTCATGTTATTGCTGAGTAGAGTTCATGATTTGTTCAGGTATTGTCAGGTTTATTTTGGACCACAGATGCACAAAAATAAGGTCTACAAAGCCTTTGTGAATTTGTTTAATTCTTAATTAGTAGAGAAACCACAGCAGCAAAGTGACCATCAGTGGAGATAGGTGTTGGTTGCAATACAAATATAAAGCAGCATTCGGAATCATGGTGATGGTCTGAAAACCTCGCTGGTCATGATGATTGAGAACGTCACTCGTTCTGTAGGCCCAGACGGTTAAAATTTCACCCGGCTGACAGAATAAAGAAAAAAGCATCATGTCACAAAATATCTCCCTCACATCGTGCAGTGGGGCAAAATTAACGTACAAAAACCCAGTCATCATTACTGTACAAACATACATATAGGACAGCTAAAACACATAACAGTCAATCATGCATACATAGAGGATATTACACAGTGGCACGAAGATATGAATTTTATTTTCGAGTGGTACAAACAATATTTTACGAACGAGTGCTTCGCGAGTGAGTAAAATATTGTTTTTACACCAAAAAATAAAATCCATATCTTCAAGCCGCCGTGTAATTTTCTTTTTATTATATTAGACACGAGTGTTTTATGAGAAATTCCACAAACAACCGTGCAAAAGCAGGAAATGACGCAAACAATATCCTCACCAGTGAGGATGTGGAAAATACGCCACTAGGGTCCTGGATGTAGTTTTGTATGGATTTTACGCATGGTATATTTTCCAGTAAAACACTCGTGTCTATATAATAAATGTGCATATTGCTTAGTACATGTACATACACCTTGTACATTTCAACAATGCATGCTTTAGAATGCTACTCTACTTCACTTGAGTGGTCACAATTTTATAGGTTTCACTTTTTGACAGTTTAGCATTTGGAAGCTTTCTACTGGGTTGAGTCAAATTTACCTTTGGTAGTGAAGGGTTCAGGCAAACAATTATGATACAAATTGTATATTTCTTACCTCAATGGCAAGATCCTTGTTGTCTCCAGTGTTCACCTTCCGATAAAATTTTAAGGTTGTCACACCATTTTCTTCTGAAGCAAAGCTCAAATTGTAATCTTGCTGCAAGTCAGCTGGTGGGATGTCGTGGCCACTGGTTAAGTAGTCCTGAAAATGAACAACCACACTAACTTAAAAAAGAAAAACATGTGGTAGCTCAAGGTCAGGAGTTTGGAAGCTGGAGCCGATCCTTTTGCAAAAAAAAAAAATTGTCCTGGCTAGGTCTCCAGGAAGATCCTGTTGTTGGTGACTGACATTTCGAAGCTCCCTTGCCTGAGTATCAGTCTTCCCGGGGACTACTTTAACCAGGACAATCACAACCAATGCACTGTACTGTACAGGTATTTAATAAAAATTTTATTAACTATTAATTTTATGCACTGTACTGTACAGGTATTTAATAAAAAGCAGGAAATTGTCATGAGTTACAACAGAAGAGTGGGTAACATTGGAAGCTAAGACTGTATACTACAAAGCAGAGCATTAACAGGCCTGCATTTTGTTGATGCACATACAGTCTAATTTACAGTGTATCAATGCATAGAAATCCTCGCTATCTGAGCACAAACGAAAGCTGGGAGAAAGGCTGCAATTCTCCAAAACATCTGCAATCTTGGACACAGCAAATCAAATAAGTTAATTAAGTATCGACCAAGTATTAAAATGATCAAAGCAAAGGGCATATGCTGTTCTCGCAAAAAGTAGTTTCCACCGAAACGTTTATCGTCTTATAACCCTTTCACTCCCAAGCTCAAAATGCATATTCTCCCAAATTGATCAAGTTACCTTTATCTGGCCATTTCCTCCTTCGACTTTTCCAATAGCGACATCGTAATTGTCCATGTGATCACTCTTGGTTTTGGTAAAGCCGAAACTGACCCAGCCGGTTGTTCGAACTTCAGTCGCCATATGCATGATCCCGTCGGTTGCCTTGTAGCTCCAGTACAAGGTGTATTTGCTGTCTAAGGTCACCTTGTTTTCATATTCTGAGGACAAATCAGCCCTTGCTGGTCCTAAGAGCAACAACAAGAAGACGCAATGCTGCAAGACTTCCGAATTATCCATCGCCGGGCACAGAAATGTTTACGACACGTGACTACACGATTAGCAACCGCTGGTCCGGGTCCGGCTCATCTGTGACGCTTTTCCCCAGTCTCCCTCATAAAAATATTCAATGGCGCCAAAGCCGCCGATATATGCGGTCGAATCAAGTCCGAAAACCTAGTCGCGCAGTCAAGCAATCTTTCGATGCGAAGGAGAAAATCTTAGTGAAAAGGAAGTAAAAAAGCCATGATTTGTTTTACTCCTTCCAGGGCAATTTATGGCTGCAATTACTTTTAAGAAAATGCGGCAGCAAGTAAACAAAGATCTGTCTCTCTAAACGCGCCAAAAATGTACGTTATATCAAAAAAGGAACCATTGTTTACGTAGCTATGTTGAGTTCGGCTCACGGCAAAAAATAACTGGCCTATGTCTGGGATTAGTGAGAACAAACGTCCATAAACCTAGTTCTATTTTTATTTTCCATTTATTTCATTTATCCAATTTTATAATGCCCAAAGAGGGATATCGATACATTATGTTGCTCGTTATATAATGTAGTATATACATATTAAAAACCTGTCGAATTAAAGGCCTGTTTACAAAGAGATAGGGATACCGTAGCGGCTTACTCTAGCGCTTTAAGATTACTTTTTGTTCTTTTTTTTTTTTTTTTTTTTTTTGAATCAGCGATTATATACAAGCGTGGGGACCACATAACCTGGGCACCCAGGTTATGTTAGAAATAATGGTTACTCGAATTGAGCTGAGCTGGTTACACTAGTTCCCTGGCTATTTGTTTGCCCTTGTAAACGGTTGCTAGGGATAACTCGCCTACCCAAGTCAATGCTGAGCTTATTGATAATAATGAAGTTGACCCGGGTACTCTTACCCTAGCTGTTTCATGTTAGCCCGAGCTATCAGTTTGATCTTTAGTTCCAGTGTTACCTCCTTATGAACGAGACCTAAACCGGATGAAGCACTCTGTTTCAATTAGTTTTCTTTGAGAACTTAAAAGTTGTTTACTTCGTTTAGAGCCGTTTTTGGGTGACTGGCGAAAGTAATCGTGTGATTGCAGCTTTAAGTTTTGGTTTTTCTACTCTTTCGGATTGGTGCAAACAAATTTAACAGCATTCTTGGACAATCAAAAGCAAAAGCAAAACTTAATTGCTATATTCTTAAGCAAAGAATTAAGCTGTGGCGACTGGCGTTTCTCGCGATGCCGATTGCTTTATTTTTTAAAAGTAAAACGGAAACACGAATTTCCTTCATTATTTACTTTGTGTTTGCTTTTCGTTATCCGAAAACGGCTCCTTTAATTTTGAAGGACAGTTGTAATATTTTTAATACTGTCCTGGCCATCTCGTTGAATACTAGGCTACATTATATATCTTGTCCTTTTTACATATTGATTATATTCTTAAAACGTGTGCCTGACTATAGACCGATAAACAGCTGCAAAAACTTTCTAAGACAAAACGTCCATTAAAATTGATTTAAGAAAGCAAGGAAGGGAAGGACTTTGTATAGAATAAACCTTAAGGTTGGTTTTCATTATCGGAATAAAATGATGCACTTGTAGTGAGAATTTTCATTTTCTTATGCTTATGCCTCGATATTCTCTGTGACAACAGGTTTTCACTTACTAGCAAATTGTGGGCCTTAAAACTAGCCTTTAAATAATACCGCATGTGTTTATTGGATGAAAACAAAGCCCATAGCTATAATGCTCTTTATAGTGGTCGAATTACCTGGTGGCCGATAAGCTCCGCACGTGCGCGGTTGGGCTCCGCCGAATCCAATACGAACTTTGTAGGCGGGGTTATCATTTCTTTCCTTAATAGTGCCTTTGATTCCTATCCTTGCTCTTAATTGATTGCTTTTATCATTTTTAACGTTAATCCCTTCCATATCATAGTCTTGCGGCTGGCCGAAAGAAACATTGGCGACACTTATCAGCGACTTCCAAGCGTCACGACCTAGAGATGTGTTTTTGTATTTTCCATCGGCGATCAGTGAATACAGCGAGGAAGCTGATTGATTAATCAACAGGAACCTGGTTTCTTCTTGTACTTTCATTCCAAGACAGATCTTGGTGAAAGGTGTGCTCCAGTAGGTTGGTAGTTTGGTTTCTTCCCGCGTGTCCAGTCCCATCAAACCGCCTCGTTCATTGTATGAGGTTTTGTTTTTCCAGTATGAAGAGTAATAACGGAAGGTTTTCTAAGAAAAAAAAAAACAAAACAAAACAAAACAAAAAAACTTGAAGCTGTATTGTTTGTCTTTTATGGACAAAACAAACTGCCAAACACAAGTATCTTTCAGACATTGGTTTAGACGTTACAAGTGTTTCGATGAAAACTGTTTACTTTTTTTGTTAGACATTACACTCCAAGTAATGTTATGACATATATAATGTTCCATAGATATTTCAGGCTATAACACTGCAGTACATTACACCCCACGTTTATGCAACACAAACCGGTAATGCAAATATTTTTCAGTCTATTCCTTCCCATTTTTCTATGCAGTCTACTTGCCTATTATTAGGTTTGCTGTTGAATTAATATATTGTTCTGGTTGGGCTTGTCTTTTATGTTGTTGTAATTATTATTGCATAATTACAAACAAACTTTCTATCATTTAAAACCAGTTTACGTAATGAGACGAAGCGGCGTTAAAACTCCGCTCTGGGAAAAGACAAAAAAAAAAAAATTAGCTAACCTAATTTATAATTTTCTTTTCACATGTCGAGCTGGAAATATCGTTTAACCCAGTATAAATAAATTTCAATCTCGTACCTTTGAGCCGTCGATTTTCATGACCAGAGTCCATCCAGCACCACATCCGCGAAGCTCGGTCATGTGACAATAAACTGAAACATTGCCGTTTTTGCTGAACAAGTGGTAGGCCCTGTTATTGAGTGCCCTGAAAAGTTACGCGATCTTTGTTAATCAAGTTTTCAAGTTATTCATTCAGATCATGAAACTATGCAAAGTTACGAATGGTTTATATTGTTTTGGTTGAATGGAAAATGAACTAGGCAACTGATATTTCACAAGCTACGTTGTTGTTGTTGTTGTTGTTGTTGATTTTAAAATTTATAACGGTGCGAGGAGTTTCAAGAAGTCGTAAGGTTCTTGATGTGAGTGATTATAGAATAAACATACTTGTCAGGATGAGATTCGAGGATTTCTTTACACGAACCTGGGACAGAAAATACAACAAAATACAAAATGATTGGTCCAGAAAACTTGCAAGACCCTACAACTATAAATCAGTATAGTTACAAAATACACACAATAACTATAAATATATATACATATAATAATATATATCGTATATAATATAATGATAATACAGTAAAAAATATATAACAAAATTACCAATATAACGGACTGAACAATTGAAATACAACTGATAACAATTGATTGACCCGGATAGTTTACAAGACCTATAGCTAAAAATACATAGTTATAAAATACTAGATAATAATCATAGTAATAATATAACAATATATATTATATACATTATATATACATACAAGACTGATATAGTAATGTATAATTATCAACATAATATACAGTAGATAGAAACAGGAATTGGAAGACTAGAAAAACACGACAATGTCAAAGTCATTATGGGAAAAGTGTGTAATAATCTAAACAGTATTCACTCCAGACAGAGATAAGGCATTCAACCACTCAGAAAGGAGCACAAAAAGGAAGACAAAAAGTTTCAAAATGTCAAGAGACAATTCGGAGCTATTTGGAAATTTATTATAGAGATAATATTTCGGCTACCCTAGAGCTAACTTGTATTTGCAAACGAAAGAGCTCAAACTTGACCTTCGGACTTAGGATTACAATAGCCTTTTAGGAGCATAGTTCACACGAAAGGTAAGCGAAGCATTTGCGTGTGCAGCTTAAACCACAGGAAAGGCCTAAACGCCGGGTATGTCACGAACGTGCCTGTCGATCTGCCTTACCGGTGTAGTGGGCAAAAATGCCCCCCCAATATTTTGTCTCCCCGGGCATTTTATCCCAGGCGATAATGCCCTCCGGGCATTTCCGCCCAGGCAAAAATGCTGTAGATACAGTTTCCCCCTCTGGGCTAAAATGCCCGGCGTTCAGAAAGGTCGTTTCAATAGTTGCTAATATCTCTAGCCAAACAAGGATACTTAAATACAAACAAAGGCATATTCAAAAAGGTTAGCACAATACTAGGACTCTTCTAAGGCGTCATAAAAGAGAATTATTCAGTTGCGCCAAAATGTGACACCGATTCCGGACTTTCTTATCCTACTCCACAGGGAGCGTGCACCTTCCGTGACGCGCGTCACGCTGGTTGACCTCGGCGTCTGTTTAACACCTCCTCAAACGGAAGGGGAGGGCCAATGGAGAGAAAAGAAAACACGCAAAAAAAAAAATATATATATATATATATATATATATAGAACTCAGGGGAGAGGGGGAAGGAGGGTACTACCCTCCTCACTTTTTTTATATTCTTTCCCTTCCATTTCGAGAACTTTGAAATCAGGTTTGCGGTTTGCTTTGAAACTTTTCTAAAATAAATTGTGGGCTGCCTGCGATTTCTCTGTCATTGATTGTCTTGGCATTTCCGAGGGCAAAACCTTTGTCATCTTCGACAGCAAATTTCAAATTGCTGTTTTGATAGTCTTTCGGGCAAGCTATTATCTAAAAAGTTCGTTCTTTTATTTTGTTTAATCATATTGTAACCAACACTGATCACAGTGTTGCGTTTAGTTAGTGATTACAATACAGTACGTGTCTGAATCTATTGAGTCACAACTCAGATATCTTTGGAATATCCGTTTAGTACAATACTTGATTATTATTGTGAAGTAGCCTTTCTTTATTGTTTCGCTTTTTTCTATAGCCTTTGTTCTACTGTATGACTGTACGTGTACTTTAGACTTGTGAAGGGGATTTCTGAGGTTCTTCGTAGCGTTCAGACCCTTTGTAATTAAAGTGTTATGTTAGTGACCTGTGAGTTCCTTCTGCTCCGTGTCCTCGGCAAGCGTTACAAATGTGAGTCGTTTTGGACAATCTGGCTTTCGCCTATAATAAGCCAATTGTATCCGACATGATATGTCAAGTTACAATTGCTAATCAAAGTACAATAATCATATTAAGGGTCGCAACTTGTGCTTTTCCCACTTAACTGGAAATGTATTTCAACAAAGACCAAATAAATATTTGCCGTTGTATTTAGAAACAAACGACTTCAATAATATTCTGTACAGGGTAAAGTTTGAACGTGAAATATTGACGTTTGGAGTACCTGTTTCTCGTCCACCACTGAATAATTAGTGTATCCGGCTGTCAAGTTACTAAACGCAATTTAAAAGGTAAAAGTGTACTATTAGAGGCACAACGTGGGTAAGCTATTATTCGATACAGTATTAGTTGAAAAGTTCCCAGATCGCTGAACTGAAATGTCTTCCGAGAGAGACCTCTCAGACGTTCGCCGTTAACCCTAACCCTGTCAGGTTTAATTTCTGCCACGCGTTCTCTGTTATATCAAAATTCACCGTAAACCGAGAACGCTTCCAACACAAAAAACCAGCGATAATTGTTTCCGCCGCACGCTAAGTTTGGCAAATGGGGATATTCTCCCGAAAGAAACTATTTTATTTTCTAGTCCCACGCGGATTGTGACGAATAAGGTAGGGCGGGGTGCACGAATAAAACGAGGAGGGCGAGTGGAATTCCTCACCCAAACCCCCCCCACCACCACCACCACCATCCCGTTTCTTTCCGTCCATCCGTCTGTCCGTCCGTCCGCCCACCTCACTCCTCCGAAACAGTTCATCAAAGACACCACAGGTCACGCAGCACTTGACAGTATGAACTGATTACATCCAGATGTTGGCTAGAATTTGATTATTTCAGTACCCTATGTTTACGCACGGACGAGCTGTCCACGGATTTGTTGATCAGAATTACTTGTAACTCGAAATCAATGATTTTGTGAATGGGGGGCATTTTTACCCAGAGAGGGCTTTTTTGCCTGGGCAAAAATGCCCGGGGAGGCACTTTTGCCTGGGCGTAAAAGCCCGGGGAGGCATTTTTGCCTGGGCAATAATGCCCGGGGAGGCATTTTTGCCAGGGGGGCAAAAAAGACTCTTACACCGGCGCGTTTTGAACAAGCTGTTAAGTGTTTGCAAGAATTCATGATGCACAGACAGCTTAGGGGCCTTTGTAGTCATCTATGCCGCAGAAATTCTTTCCATCGTTTTCCGTCCTAATCTCATTGTGGTTTTATTATCTAATTTAATTGTTTACACAAAAGGAAGTTTTGTAATCCGCTGTACGTGCTCCCTGAGCATATATAATCCTTAGCTTGTAGTGTAGAATTCAATTGTGGTTTGGAGCCCGAGCTCTCCGTTGGAACCTCTCTTACACTCGCAGTTGAACGAACCATCAGTGTTTTGGCAAGTGGCGTTTGAAGAGCAGTTGTGTTTGTTTTCTGTGCACTCGTCTACATCTTTAAAATAGATCACAACATTTTCTGATTTAAAATTTAGGAGACGGGTAAAACGGGAAAACACTGGCTAACTATAGTTTAGAACATTTTCTGATTTAAAATTTAGGAACGACTGTAAATTGGCGAGTATAGGGACAGTTAAAACGGAAAAACACTGGCAAAAACTGGCGACAGAAAGTACAGGTGATATACATAGATAGGCATGGCAAATGGAATCAGCAGCAGCAACAACAAAAATAGCAATAACAAGAGCCTAAAATGAGATCAGCATGTGAAATCTGCAAATAGTTCCACTTGCACCCTGAATGCATGGCTTATACTTTCACTTGAAAAAAACAATTAGGGCGGATTTTTAAACAGAGGCTTTATATACCGATAGATCTATGTTCTAAAAATGCAATTTCAAACATCTGGCTAACCCTGGCTAATACGGATCGAGTCGGCCCAAACTTCAACTTAGCGATGAGCCAGGTCTAAGGTATTATATACCGATAGATCTGTGTTCTAAAAATGCAATTTCAAACATCTGGCTAACCCTGGCTAATACGGATCGAGTCGGCCCAAACTTTAACTTAGCGATGAGCCAGGTCTAAGGTATTATATACCGATAGATCTATGTTCTAAAAATGCAATTTCAAACATCTGGCTAACCCTGGCTAATACGGATCGAGTCGGTCCAAACTTCAACTTAGCGATGAGCCAGGTCTAAGGTATGCTTTATTTGAAAAATCGGCCCTAAATGTTTTGACGAGCAGTATTTGAAGAGCACTTTCAATTCGCATATCAGGGACGCTAAAGTACATTCGCTGATGTAGACTAACAAGCTCGAGCATTCGACTTTTTTAACTGCAAAACAACGATTGCAAATTCGAACTGCAAAAACTTTTGTATATCAAAAATCACTATATTGAGACAGGTGTCTATCACATCACAAATAAAGAAGCAACCAATCAGATAGAGAAAGTAAAAATTCCTCCAATCAGAAGCTAGGTCGACCCTAATTTCAATCTACTGTTGGTGCGCTGTGATCGCTATTCTGAAAGCGAAGAGACGATTAAAATTGTGTTTTACTGACCTTTCTGGCAAAAGTCTCCTGTGAAACCGGTGTAACACTCACACATGTAGCCTTTGTCTGTAAAACCATTCAAACAAGTTGCTTTTGGTCGACACTGATGACCCTTGCAAGCGTTCTATCAAAAGCAGACAAATGTTTTCAATTAATATAAGGATTATGGCTATGTTTTAGTGGATGGAAGGCCAGAACCTTTCACACCATCTTACAAGAACACGTACAGTTCCCACAAGAAGGTTGAAACTTTTCAATAAACCATAAGCTTATCAGTTAATACGACGGAAGGGTGTAACACAAGCACGCAGAAAAGGTAAAAATGTTTCTATTTTGAAGTCTTGCTGCTGTTAACAGAGTCCTTTCGAAAGCTGTACTATTTAAAATTGCACATTTCTTGTAAAACGAGTCAGACGGAAGTGGATTGCTAATTTTTCTTTCAACTTTCGGGGACCCCTTAAGAACGATGAAATTTCGCCAGTAAAATATGCGCAACAAAATGGGGGGAGGGGGAGGGGCGCTTTGCGCCGATCTAATTGTCTCTGGGAGATATGAGGACCACCGCCGCTCTATTGTTGTGTGTTAACGCGGAGCAATTATCAGAGCAAATTAAAAAAAAAAAAACACATGTTATTTATTTCCTCTGAGGCATTTTATTTTGATAAAATAAAAGTATCTTCACTAACCTCTGCTGCACGGTAAATGTTTCCTTTACGTTCCACCAGATCTTTCGGGTGCAGAACATGATCCGATGAGTTCAAGTCGCATGTGTTGTTTCCACAGTTGTAAGATACGCATCTCTTTTCTAGATAGCATTCTATCTGACAAAGCTCGCAGCTGTTCGTTTCGAAGCGTCTGATGAGGTGGTTTTGCAGAACTTTTCCAAAGATTTGGTGCAGAAATGTCATCTCTCTGCAATTTTCTAGTGAATATAAAATATAGAAAATATTGTGTAAAGTCTGCGGTTTTACCATTCTAGCACTGTAGCTAACTAACAAAGTCATGTTCAGCACAAAAGAAATTACACATCAGATACCAAGTAATAAACAGTTTTACTGAAAACATATCTGTAGTTAAGGTATCAGGAGACGTTCGTGACATGCTCGCGGTAAAACTGCGATAGCGCACGTTCAATGCAAGTAAACTTCACAAAGCTAGTGTCTTCTTGTAGCTCAATAAACACAGATTCAGGAAAATACCTTTGTTTTCCGAAATTTTAAGCGCACGCCGAGTTTTAAGGATTATTATGCAAATTAACATGGCCCTAATTGGCGAGTTCCAAGTCATCACAGATTTGTCGGACTACCGAGCCGATAGTGTTTTTGTACTTCAGATATGTTGATCTGAGAAAGTGTCTCCAATTTTTGCTATTTTGTTTGGTTGAGGGAAATATTTAAAGTCAAAGTCGGTAAACTTTTCAGTTTACGGCCAATAAAATAACTCGGGTTCTAAAGCGAAAACAAATCGGAGACATACTTTGTAAGTTAACATCCGTTAAAACCCGCTTGAATTGGAACTTCAACAAAACGCTAAAAAAGGCATTTTCAGATGCAGAGAAAATCGCGCCTGAAGATTTTCGGCGCCCCGACGGTGTTTGTTGACATAAGCAGCTAATCTGTCAGGCAGATGTCAACTTTGATTCGCTTTGATGTAAAACAGCGACAAGGAGGGTCGTATAATCTAGCCCAAGACGTCTTCCTTCGGCGGTTTTTTCGCTCAACAAACAGTGATTTTCTTCGTGGTTTCGCTGTGCCGAATCACACACGCAGTACTTGTGTTTTGCCAAATTTCACGTGATATGTCGGTGTTGCATGAGACGCATGAGTTGCAAGAGTGATGACAGGTCGCGACAGGGGCTACTTTGATCGAAATTTTCGTTCGAGCCAATTTCTCGCGGAATAAAACAGAAAATCCAAAAAATGACAACGAATTCGGGCAGATATATTTAAAATGGATCACAATACAGAAAAGAAAAAAAATTTTTAGAAAAGGCTTCACTCGAACGTCTCCTGATACATTAAAGCTCAGTAAAGCCTACACCTTTGGGCCAATCAGAAAGTGTCCGTAACTGGAACTTTCCGCTTTACGCCGAGATGATCAATTTGTAAATACAGAGTTTGACTGAGCAAAAGTTTAAACATGGTTTCGTAAAGACGTCCTTAGGTAGAGCTGTCTACTTACAAAAATGTCCGCCCAAAGAGCCTTGACTGTTAGTAACTAAATCAAAAAAGAGCCGCTAAAACCCTGTTTTCGTGAAGGGAGCCTATAAGAGTCCGTTTACTGGCTGAGTTTACTGCACACAAATTTAACTTATTAGCTTTATCGATTAGTCGACCTGGAGTCACCAGCAAAGCATGATTAAGCTAACCCAGGATTAACCAAACTCTTTCCTTCGTCCTATTTGTTAACAAAAGGAAAGGTTTTGCTTATTCCTTTAGCTCAAAACTTATCAATAACGCTGAGTTCTGAGCAAAACGTTCCTGTTCCCAGGCTTAAAGATGACAAAACGTTTGCTCCTAATTTAGAATTAGCCTAATCGTGCTTTGAACAACTGAACCTTGGAGTCTAACGGTTTAGCTGAGTCACTTACCATTCGCATTTGCCTCAGAAGCAAGCATGAATACTGTTAACAAAAGTAGCCTTGGAGACATTTTGAGACCGTCGTGAGCAAGCTGTATTCCAACTGGGACGAAAAATAAAACCCGAGGAACACAGCAAAGGTTTCATCCAAACTAAACCGCAAAACTTTATTGCGTATTTTTACCGCAAACAGGTGACCAGCTTCTCCAACAATGGCAGTCGAATAAATAGGGAAGAGCAAAGTACGCATAAATGAGACGAACACTGTTATTTTTTGCATCCAGCCATGCTTGTCACTCAAGATGAAATAATTTAGCCAATAGGCGAATTTTGACTCTCATCAAGTATTAAACGGCCATGGTATGATATATATGAGATTTCTGTATGGGCCTTGTGCATGCAATATATTGGAATTTTTTGTGCGTGCTTGATTTTTAAGTTGATTTATTTTTTTTTAGGCCTAGTGTTAGGTTAGGGTTGGGTTTCGAGTTATGTTCAGAGCAAGTTACTTTTTAAATATCGCGACACGAAATAAAAATAAATATGCAAATTGTGACCATACTCAAACAAAAACTCTCAGCGAGTACAAATTGGAAACGTTTACGTTGGTGTTAATATCCAGTTTTTTATTTACTTTTTTATTTGCAGTATTCAGTCGAGCTTGCAAATGCTGACGTAGGCGAACGTGCAACTCCTCAAACCACATTGAACTTGGACGTCCACACTAAATGGATTTTCAAAAATACCCGTTTTCGCCCGTCCATACTAATTCGTTTTAATAGGAGAATCCAATTTGGGAACCATTTTGGTCGTTTTAGGGACGAAAAAACAAAACGCACAACAAAATACCATGCGTTTTAAACGAAAACAGATTAGTGTGGGGTAAACCGCGCAAATTTAGAAACGATTCTATAAGCAGATTGTCCACCTCGCAAACGTGCATTTTTTTACCTCATTCTTGAAATAAGGACTGTGTAATGTTTCGTAGTATTCTTTTGCCGCGAAGTTTAACATTGACGATAGTAAAGTTTGTGAACAGACTGCAGCAAAACATAAATACAAAAAAGTGTAAGCACATGGCCCCGGTCGCATTTGTGCCGACGTAAAATAGTGAATCCCTCATTAATTACATTCTACTGATTGTTTGGAAGCATCAACTTCAATCTTTTGAAGTCATTTCAAAAACGCGAGACACAACGCCAATTCAGGTTTGCGCTCCGCTTCTGAGCTCAAAATCGAAGTTCTCCCAACTGTTCAAGAAGAAAATGTACACCTGACTTAGTGAGAATCCAAAGGTGAATCAGCTTTCACCTGACTCTAGTGAGAGACCGAAAGAGAAAACTAAAGTTGCTTACTCTCAGGAGTGAACGGGTTAAGTATTGAACGGTTTGTTGCGCCCTTCGGTGCAGTGAACTTTGTTTGGAAATATTGTTCTTCCGATCCCGGCGAGTTACTAATCGAGACCGCTATCTAGTTTGTGGGCTTCCTCCGTCTGACAGCCTGTCTCGTCGGCCAACCTCGGTTTAAGTTGTATGTATTGCACTGTTATTGCACATTTAATGCGTATACGATCCATAAATATTTAGTTTGCCCGTCGGCAGGGAAGGTCTTGTGTTCTGTGTTTTACGATGTGCGGCTTAACTTTGGCCATGTACGGCGACCCGTATCCAATTTTTAACAAAAAGATATATTAAAAATAGCACACCAACCACAAAGGCTGAAAGAAAACACTTTCAACCAACCAGAAGCCAAAGTAATTTGCAATATGTTCTACATTTAAAGAAGACATCGGATCAGGTGCGAGCCGATAACGCCATCGCCACTAATGTACTTGCGTGTATAAATAACAATCAGGCTTCCCTTTTGTTCTTCATTGGTCAGGAGCGCTGCAAACACAGGATCAAGTGTTCGTCAAGTTCCTTATTTGGTTGATACTTCTGATTGTCAAATCCTGAAGGAAAAAATACCAACGTCAGTATACCAACCTTGATCGGTCGGTGTAAAAAATAAATGTTCCTAAGACCTGGTTTAAAACGTCGAACTTCTGCCGTGTTTAATCTTAATTCAAAAGCACGGCAGTGGTTTCAAACGTCAATGAAGATAATTCAACCTTTGTATGGCAGCAGTTCTTATGTTGTGACGTCATCAGAAGTCAACAGGTCGGATCTTCATCTCGGCGCGTTTGGCGGAGTAGTGATACCCCTTCCAGGTGTTCCAGTTAACGCCGTCAGCACGGGACGAGTGACTGCCGTGATGGTACAGACCGTTCAGATTGGACATGTGACACGCGTTGTACCACCAGGCGCCTTTGTATTTCACGGTACACGTGGAAGACCCCATTTTGTCGTTGTCTTTGTCTTTAGTACTGAAGGCCATTCCATTATGCCAACTGTCCAACGAGTCACCTGCTGTTCCTGCAGGAGCGAGGCTATATTAAGTTTCATTTTGGCCGGAGTTTAGCAAGCATTTTGTATGAATAGATTGGACAACAAAATGGAACTATGGTACACCATAAGAGTGACGTAAACATTTTCCAATCGACTCTTCATTCCGTGATCGTGATCGTGATCGTGATCGTGCTTGGATGCAACAACTAATTAGGTTTAGCAGAACCGGCATCTTTCTTGACTAAACCATTTCCTAACCGGTTCTGATCAAGTATGAGATATTGCACTTAAAATGAAAATGTGAAATTATGAAAAATAAGTTCTAATCCTTTATATATTGCGCTAGTGAGAAAGTATATCACTTACTGAACACTGCATGTCATAAAATTAAAGAAGTTGGTCAGTCAACACTTTACAGTCATAACTGAGTGAAGTGGACCAAAGGGGGAAGGTTATGAAGATCGTGGGCAGGATGTTTTTCCCTTATTGTATTTCATAATCATAATTTCAAATATTTATTCACCTGAGTATCCTCCAACACTCAGCTTGTAATTTGTTGTTTCGTTTGACACAAAAAACACCTCGTACTCTGCGTAAGCTGTTTTTCCGTCAAAATCCTCCAGTTCAACTCGCAGTTTGTTGTTGGTCTGACTTGTCAGTCGGTGTATCTTGTCCAACCCAAGCCAGAACTCGCCATTCAAGTTACCGAATCCTTGTTTGTAGTCGGCCCAGCCTCTGTAGAAATCAACGGAGCCGTCGAGTCTCTTCTGGAAGACAGTCCAGCCTCCTCCCGCTGTGGTTTGGTCGCAGAAAACGTCAAACGGCCCCATGCCGTCGGGATCAATCGTGTAAACGCCGTTGGTTCTGTTAGACTTGAGGTACTCCGCGCAATGTTTTGAGCGTGTCTCAAGTAACGTATTCTCCGTACCTTTTAATAAGAGAATGTATGAGCGATGTAGTGAATACAATGCAAATGAGCAAAATCTATTTTTTCAGATAATTTACAGTGTATTATACGTATGTGAAGTTCGACGTTTGAAACAGGCCTAAGTGAAATCAGAAAGCCGACTCACCACCAGTGCAGTTTATACCGTCTCCTTGGTAACCGCTGTTACATTTGCAGTTGAACGAACCGTCAGTGTTGTGGCAAGTGGCGTTTAAAGAGCAGTTGTGTTTCTTCCTTGACACTCGTCTACATCTATAAATTAATACGCATAAAGTTGGGAAAACGATTTCAGAATACAATTTTACATGTTATGAGTTTAACAACTGAACTGAACAAGACGGCAATCTGAATGGGGTGCGTTAGCTCTAAACTGTGTGAGGTATAATTACAAAGTATGATATAAGCTTACCTGTGCAATTTACACCGTCTCCCTTGTAACCGCTCTTACACTTGCAGTTGAACGAACCATCAGTGTTTTGGCAAGTGGCGTTTGAAGAGCAGCTGTGTTTCTTTCCTTTACACTCGTCTATATCTTTAAAATGGATCCCAACATTTTCTGATTTAAAATTTAGGAACGGTAGTTTAGTTTGATTGGTCATGCAAAACTAAATATTACAGAATGTTACCCATCCTTTGTCCGGCTCAGTATAACGAAATTGAAATATCAGTACAAAACCAGCCAAAATCGAGATTGGTTTTACCATTCGCCAAAAGTTTAACAACTTAAAACTACAAAGACTTCCCACCCAACAGATATGTCACAATAACTATAAATATATGTTGCCATGTTGCCATTACAGCATATTTCTAATATTCGTCTATCAATCAAAAATTTTCACAACAACGACGTGGCATCTCGGTCTTAGTGAATGGTAAGATTCTAAAAAACCTTTCTCGAAGTTTTCTCCTGTGTACCCGGGGGGACATTTGCACTTGTAGCCTTTGTCTGTGAATCCGTTCAAACAAGTTGCGTTGCAGGTACATTGGTTCTTATGGCAAGCATTCTGTGAAATCAAACATAACTTATGCATCATATACATTAGACTACTCTTCCGCTTTTGACCCTTCCTTTCAACTCGATTCTATGCAAATAGAATGTAATACACTCCATAATCACAGAAACACTATTTTTACTTGGCTTTGAAATAACTGAAAAGTGTGCGGAAAATAACATCGATAAGTTGTCTTTGAAAATCACGAAGTTTTCTATTGTTTTCACGTTACTTATAATCATCTTAGAACTTAAGGAATAAAAATCGAGTTTCTACGTACACTAGATAGACGCTTTTTTTTTTTACCTGGGTTCCGCGGTATGATGTCCCTTGGTCTTCAACCAGGTCGTCCGGGTGAGAGATGTGATCCGATGAATTCAAATCACATGTTTTCTTGCCACAGTTGTACGACACACACTTCTCCTCCAAGAAACACTCAATCCAGCACAAGTCGCAATTTTCTGTCTCGAAGCTTTTAACTACGTGCCCCCTTAACGATTTTCCTTTAATATCGTCCAACAAAGTCAATGACCTGCAATCCTCTGCCACCAGAGCGAAATGTAATATAAGAGGAGAATTGCACGTTAATAATTGTTTTGGTAATACCACCAAACTCTAGAGACAAGCAACCAACAAGAAAAAAACTGTTATCTATATTTGGCTCTATTCTCGTTTCAGCAGGTAAGTGTACATAACTTTATAACAGAAAAAAACTCACCGCTAGCTGTACAGCTAAGGAGAGAAGCCGCCACGCAAAGGACCAGAATGTACGTTCTTTTTTTCATTTGTGATGACGAGGTTTGGCTTTAAAAATTGGTAGTACGAGAGATGACTGCAAACCTTACACGAGTGAAAACTTGTGAATAATAAATATAACAAACCAAACTTTAAAATTTACAATTTAATTTCTGAAACTGCAGGGCACTTTTACAATCATTAAAAATTAAGGAATCCATTGAACCGAACAGTGTTTAATCTTTATATGCAACAGTAGTTGATGCCAGAGAGGAGTTGGTTGGAACTCCTAAGCTGTTGAATGAAAGTAAAGAACTCTCAATTGAAAGCCTAAATTCAATAACTCCACGCTGTTGTTCGGCAGATTCGTGCGCATTAGTGGCGCTTGTTAGGTTTATTTTTTGGGCAAAGAACACAAGTAGTCAAATTATAATGAAAAAACATTTTTTTCCAAATGAAAGTTTGCATATGTATATTTAGCATTTTTCTTTTTCAGCTGCAGGGCACCTTGGCAATCATAAAAAATTAATAAAGCGGCTTGGTAAATATCCACCCCTCCACTCCGGCGAATAATTGTTTTAGTTTATACTACATAAGTTTAATATAAAGCTCCCAAATAGCTATTTTATTGACTGACAAAAATAGGCAAAAATCGGGTTCGCGCGCGAAGTACAGTATACATAATTCTATTCCGAGATTGAGGAGTCAATCAGAACGCACAAAGAGCACTATTCACTTGTGGTATAAACTAATAATTATTACACTACAGTCGAACCTGTATTGAGCGGACACACTTGGGGAATCGTAAAGTTTCCGCTTAATACAGGGTGTCCTTTTAATACAGGTAGAGTTTGCAGTATCTTTTTTGGGGAGTAGATTTTCGGAACTTGGACAACTGTCAGCTTAATACAGCTTCTCAGTATATACACAGCGTGCATTTTATTCAATCATCAAGACATTGAGATATTGCATTAATTTAATTACTCATCGAACTTCGAGGCTAAGCATAAGAGTAAACGATGAAAATTTCGATGTCTTACTGAACGAAGATGTAACACATGGCCTTAACGGCTTTTTTCCTCTTATCTCCTCCATACAGTGCGACATTTCCGCATGTGTTTCCCGGGAAATACAGCCCTCCGGTGCCAAATCCGATGCGAGAGTCACAGGTGACGCAATCGTTCTCGTTGTTGCCGATGAATCCTATTCTTGCCCACGCGTACATCCAACTATTGGCATTAAACCCTTCCTTGTTGCAGTTGCGCTGCAGTGAAGAACCTTTTATCAGCGACTTCCAAGCGTCACGACCCAGAGATGTGCTTTTGTATTCTCCATCGGCGATCAGTGAATACAGCGAGGAAGCTGACTGATTAATCAACAGGAACCTGGTTTTTCCTTGTACTTTCATTCCAAGACAGATCTTGTTAAAAGGAGTGCTCCAGTAGGTTGGTAGTTTGGTTTCTTCATCGTCCAATCCCGTCAAGCCGCCTTGCTCGTTGTAGGATTTGGTGTCGTTCCAGTAATTTGAGTTATACTCAAACGTTGTCTACAAAAGAGGAACTTCAAGTACTCAGGTATTCAGAAATGCGGACCAAGTTGACTTGTGGGAACGAGGTTAAAATATCCCATGATCTTTTGCGCGCAATCGTATCTTGCAGTGAAATAGCAATCGGTGTTTGTTCGAGTATCGATACAGATAGCAGTTGCACTCGTGGCGTAGTGTTCTCTCAAAGAATTGCCGAAAGAAATCAAAACTTTCCTTTAGAGTCCATCATTTTAAATCTTTTATTTTAGATAAAAATGTATCCAGTGCTGTGAAGAACTATCTGAATCAGTCAAGCTGCAAGGCACGCAACGAATTATGGGCTTCTTATTTCTGGTTTGCCCCTTTGGGCAATTATTGGCTGATCAAACGATACATTTTGATAACGTTCCTTTCATAGGATAGCAGCTTGCAGTATCTACAAAACTGTCGGGTGTTAAAAATGTGTTTCAGCCTGGGCTGTTTTGATAATGCATCGGTCGTAAGACCTGTTTAGATTTGAGTGCATTTTGCTTTATTATATAACTTAATCTTTGACCAATGAAATAAAAGAAAAGTTTACCTTTGAGCCGTCGATTTTCATAACCAGAGTCCATCCAGGACCACATCCGGGAAGTTTGGTCATGTGACAGTAAACTGGAACTATTCCAGAGTCTGTCAGTATCATGTACGCCTTATTGACGGTTGATCTGTCAAAAGAAAAGCAGAATCATTGCCTCCATCTCTTTTCTGTTTCGAATTGAAAACTTGGCAGTATTCCGTGTCACATCTTTATCCGTAACAATTGTTGCAAATGTACAAAACAATAAAAAAGTACAATGTGAACAATGAAAAACTACTTCTTTGATCATAAGACAGTTATGTAGAAACAAAACCAAGCTTGGCAGACACTCGTTTATGCGGGCTGAAAAAAAAAAAAAAAAAAAAAAAAAAAAAATATATATATATATATATATACAACCGTTTGCGGAAATTTTGAGCCCTCAATATATAGAGGATATTACACGGCGGTGCGAAGATATGAATTTTATTTTCGAGTGGTAAAAACAATATTTTACGAACGAGCTCTTCGCGAGTGAGTAAAATATTGTTTTTACCACGAGAAAATAAAATCCATATCTTCAAGCCGCCGTGTAATTTTCTTTTTATTATATTAGACACGAGTGTTTTACGAGAAATTGCACAAACAACCAGGCAAAAGCGGGAAATGATGCCAACGATATCCTCACTAGTGAGGATATGGAAAATACGCCACTCGGGTCCCGGATGTAGTCTCGTATGGATTTTACGCACGGTATATTTTCCAGTAAAACACTCGTGTCTATATATATATAAATTTGCCACTCAGAATGATGGTACAAAGTGACTTATTGATCGAATAAAGGTTTATGGAAGACTTACTTGTTAAGTGTATTTTCAAGGTGATCTTTACAAGTACCTGCAGAAAAAAACCCGCAAACATTGTGATGCGCAACGCAAACCATAGCACAAAACTATACACGTGTTTGTGATAAAGAGGAGCGAATCGTGATTAATGTTACAAGCAGCAATTTTTGGACGGCTTTGGAAAACCCTGAGCAAAGTGATAACAGTGCATGCAGTAAGACACGTTCAAGCAACAAGAGTTAACGCAAATTGCGAAAATTAGAGCTCGAGAAAACGCCATTGCAATCGGGTTTTTGATTTTGTTCTTGCATGATTGTCGAGAATTCTGATAAACTTGTTTGACCCAATCTAAAAACAGCAGCAGTCGCAAAAACAAAGAAACCACAAAAGTAGTTTAAAAATTGCTGTCATTTGGAAACCGCTCTAAGTATAAACACCTTCTAACACATAATTTCTGAGTTTCAGGTGTCTGGAGCTCGTCCGCAGCGGGGTGGGGTGGGGGAGGGAGGGAGGGATCGAGACGACTTAAAATCAGGGTGGATGACATGGGACACCACCCAAATGACATGTTTGAGCATTGTCAACTGTGACTTACAGTTTGCCTCGCAATCTTTATTTGCCACGTCCGTTCCTTTACACGGATCTCCTCTATTTTCGGGAGTGGGATTGGTACAGTTTCTATAGCGCGTCCTATTCGCTCTTTCTTTGCACGTTTGAGCCAAGCACGGGGACCACGTGTTCCATGAGGTCCAGCCACCGTGAACAATAGCTGTTGAAAAGTTCAAGGCCTCATCAGTAACATGTGTGTCCTATCTTCTAAAGGAGAATTTGATTCAAGATTTCCCAGAAAATTTCCAAGAAAACGCACTCCTGCTAAACTGTCAGGCGAGACTAAGGATGTGACCACTCAAATGAAATATTTAACCCTTTTACTCTCAAGAGTGACCAACTTCAGTTTCTTACCAAAGATATACCACACAGTATGGAGAACTATAGTAATCTATCAAAACACACTATAAATAATCGGCTCGCATTCAGCCTGGATGTGATAGGGTTCTGCATCTCGCCATTACACCAAATTTCTAATTTTCGTCTTTCAATCAAAAAATTTTCACAACAACGACGTGGCATCTCGGACTTATAGAGAATGGTAAGATTCTAAAAACCTTTCTCGCAGTTTTCTCCTGTGTACCCGGGGGGACATTTGCACTTGTAGCCTTTGTCCGTGAATCCGTTCAAACAAGTTGCGTTGCAGGGACATTGGTTCTTATGGCAAGCATTCTGTAAAATCAAACATAACTTATGCATCATGTCGGATGCAAGACTACCACTTCTATGTTAACAGTCACTGGTCTATGCCTTTCCTATTTCTCTCGCACTGAGTCTCACGACCAGTAACGGACTTCACAGTGAATAAAAAATTCACACCAGTGTCTCGTCCCTAACATCTCTAAGTTGTATCGAGGTATTTCACACGAGCTACCGTTAGATCTTCCTCACCTGGGTTCCGCGGTATGATATCCTTTGGTCTTCTACCAGATCGTCAGGATGAAAGATGTGATCCGATGAATTCAAATCACACGTCTTTTTGCCACAGTTGTACGATACGCACTTCTCTTCCAGAAAACACTCAATCCAGCACAAGTCGCAATTTTCTGCCTCAAAGCTTTTAACGACGTGCCCCCTTAACGATTTTCCTTCAATCTCGTCCAACAAAGTCAAGGACCTGCAATCCTCTAGCAGCGGGGAAAACGCAGCGTACGAGGAGAATTGTACGATTGGATTTTTGGTAAGCAACTTTGAGAGAAACTTCATGACAGAAAAATGTTGTGTTAGGAACTTCTGATAAAATAATACACCTGTAACTGAGGAAAAAATAAATTAAAATGGATTTCGACTTACCGCTTGCCTTGCAAGCAAGCAAAGAAGTCATCAATAAAAGGAATGAAAAATACATCCTCATTCAGTTTCGTTTGTGTGAATGTGATAAACCGCGAGAGGGGAGAGCGGGTTCCAGCTGTAAAATCGATGAATATTAGATTAAATAAAACTTTAATTACTGTCGACTTAATTTCTTCAGCGGCAGGATAGCTTAAAAGTCATTATATTTAAAGCATCTGCGCATAGTGTTTCAGTAGTCTCGAAAGTTCAGATTTGCATATTCTTACAATACATACTGTATATATTAAATTCTGGTAAAAAAAGATAATCATAGATAAAAAAGTAAACTTTAGTTTAACAAGTGTTGTCGCGTGAAAACGTGACAGATGCTGGGATTCAAGTTTGGTGTGGCAAGTGTCCGCACGCACCATAATAATTATTAAAATAGCAATCTCTGGACTAGAGCGAGACTCCCAAGAGTGATCAGCTTCAATTTTCTCTTTCAATTTCTCAACCGAAAAAAATATCATACAGTATAGGGAACTTGGGTTTTGATTTACCCAAATGAATCTGATTAAACTATAAGCTATAATACAACATTCGTACAGTTGCTTCAAAAGGATGAGAGAATCTACATTTTGAGTTTGGGAGTATGCGTGACTTATCTCATTTTCATGCATAATTGATTTTGACAGTTTGACTTCGAACATTTCTTTCTAATCATAGGCCACGATTAATCTAGCCTGCGCTTCATTACTTACCTGTTTTTCGTCTTCAATTGTGTTTCTTCTACCAGGCTTTCTAAATTTCCAGTCGGCCTGTTTCATTTCAGAGCTATTATCACCGCGGTTTTGATGAATTCACGGTTGTTTGACGAGCGTATGTTAAAGCTGAAAAACCCAGCCGGGAGCCATTTCAGCTTGTCGAAATGGTATCGTTTGATTATGTTTGCTTTCCTTCGCTTAGTTTTAACCAGCTGTGAATATAATGAACCAAAACCGCAAGTACATGTCAACAAAAATCTCACGTTACATACTTTGAAACTCAGCCAAGAAAAGAAAGGCTTCCACGCCGCTTGCACGTGAACATTACCCAATCAAAATATAGTATTTGTGCTTACACGTCAATCAAACTTCTAAATCCTAGAGGGGGGACTTCTTTCACCAATTGTCATGATACCTACGCTGTGGTTTTCGGGTAAAAACAATTATATGATGGGCACTTAGGCCCAGCATAAAAATAATCTATACTATTGACCTCGCACTCGGTCAAATTAATAAGATATAAACTTTAAATATTCACTGCCATGGGTGAACTTGCCCGATCAGTGAACTAAAGGCGCGAACGCTCAAATTAACTAAGATATTTCATAAGTACATTCTAATAAAAGAATTCCGGATATGGGTTTCTTTTTTTTGTCTGTATTTTTGTTTGTAACTTTAATTTGGACGAGAGTATGTTACCGTGAAAGGATCCAATTACAACGAGAAACTCATTCTTTCCTTATTTTTGTTTTCATTAGCTGGACTGGTGATAGATTTGAAAACTATTACGCAATGTTTTGAGAAGGATAACATTTGTTTTCCCTTCAAAGTTAATTTTCTTCTTTCAGGTTGTAAGCAGATCCAAGGAATATGGAGAAAGATGCTATCAGCACAGTTTTTTCACAAGCTCAATTCTGTCCTACCACCAGAGTTCGTACAGTCTTCTTGAATTAAAATCTAAGGATTTTTCAAGGCCAATTTTCAGTTTCTCAAAGTTTGTTGAAGCATTGTTTAAGATCATTTCTGGTCCACTTATTATTTAGAAATTGATGAACTGTTCGAAGACTGCTTTCTAAATTCAAGGAGTATTCAAGATACGAACATAATCTCATCAGCTGATCAGCCTCCAGGATATAAAATCCCATAAATCACTACGAAGTGATTGCAATCACAACTCGAAGTGTCCATTTTCAATCCCCAGGTATGTAAAGGGTACAGAATAATTATGTTATTTGGTACAACTTTAAGGGTCGCGTTTCCTGTTCAAAGGTATAAATGGGAGAGGGAGATAGCCAGAGGTTATATAAAGGCCACTATTTCGACGACAGGATGGAATATGAAAGATAAGGGTTTGAAAGTCTGAACGGAAGCTCTCCGTACAAAACATGTTCAAGTGGCTTTTCTTTAAAAAATGGCGACTGGTATTGCGTTTGTTGCTGACTTCTTCCTGACGATTTTCTTAACAATATTGCGGTGCTTGAAACCAAATATTTTATCAAATCCTGTGGTTCGTAAAATTGGAGAATTTCTCACAGCTAAAGAGACTCTTAATTTCATTCGCAGTCTCGAAAGTTGAACATATTATTTCCAACCCATTAAAGAGACCCATTAAAGAGTGGAAACCTATGGAATATTCATAATGGCGAAAACTAATTTGCATACATGAAAGGTCACATTTTAAAATAGTAACTTTGTGCAATTTTAATGGTGTATTTTGAATTTAAGCGAAGTTATTGGTATGTAAAGTGTAGCGAATACATGGACGCGAGGCTAAAAATAGCCAAGCCCCGGTTGTTCAAAGAGTGGATAGCGCTATCCACCGGATAAATCCTTATCTAAATGATAAAATAAGAATGTTTTAACATAAAAATGCTAAGTAAGAATATATTTAATATGTTTTGAGTATAACATGTTTTAAATAAGAATGTTAACACTTATCCCTGGATAGCTGGTGAATAGTGCTATCCACTCTTTGAACAACCGGGCCCTGATTGTCATTCTCCATACAAAATCTCTACAAATTGAAACAGCTGCAACGTCGCAGGTTTTCAAGCTACAACACTCAAATTTCTCAAAATTATTTCTAATGTTGGTATGTGCTTCGCATGTATATAAATAATTTCTTTCACTGAAGCAGCAATGCTTTAAAACAGAGGAAACGCCTTTATGGATACGTTCTCGACAGCTGCTACACAACTCCCGCAGGTTCATGTGCGGTTCGCAAGGCTCTGTCAAATTGACGGCATACCGGATGATGAAACTTGGCGGAGGAATGGAGAACTTCATTTTGGTCACAATACAATTACGTACCTCAGCAGAGAGATAGTAGATATAGGCAGTAGAAAGTACTTTTTACCACAGCACACTAGTTTCTCGCTCTCTGATTGGTCGATTAACTGTGATAAATAAGAGTCCAGACAACGATATGACGCCAGCTGACACCAGCGAAATACAAAGAAATTTTCTTGTACATTTCTAAATATTGTGGTAAAAAGCAAATTTCCACTGGTTTGCCATGGTGTGAGAGTCTACACCACGGCAAACCAGTGGAAATTCATTAAATCGTCGTCCTTAGCGGAATGCTTTTAAGTTAAAAGCTCTGCACTGTTCGAACCACAACCAAGTTCTATACAAGGGGACGAGGATAGGTTATAATATTCTCGTTTCACAATACAATCATGTATATAAACGTGCGAAATGCTAAATTGAAGTATATATCTCTACTCGTGATTTCGTAAAACCTGGCTGGATGTTGCTGATGAACCAGAAGACCCGTTGCTACATCTCTTGTTGCATTCTTTCTTCGTCTAACAGCATATTTATCAACGTAAAAGCAAACTGCACTCGCTGCAAGACTGCAGCTTGGTTTGTAAAATATATTACTGCCCCCAACAACGCGCATGGTTACACAAATTATTTTTTACGTTCTGAATTAATTGCAGAAAAAAAGGAATTGTAAGGTTGTTCTCGCGGCATAACAAACGGTTCGTGGCCACAAGAGCTAGATATGTTCATGTTCGTTCCTACTTGTCGCTTAAAAAAGTTACACAAACAAGTTTTGTCGGGTAAAAACGCGACAGATGCTGGGATTCAAGTTTCGTGTGGGAACTATCCGCACGCACCATTAGAATTATTTATGAACACAATCTCTGGACTAGAGCGAGACTCCTAAGAGTGATGAACTTCAATTTTCTCTTTCCGTTTCTTGCTAGAAAAATATCATACAGTACTAGGAAACTTGAATTTGACACCTTGCTCAAATGAAACCTGATTAAACTATAAGTAATTACAACACTCGCGCATTTGCTTCTACTCTAGTCCCAGAGGTTCCTCGCCTGCCAATGAAGAGTGGTGATGGCTCGGCAGAGAGCGGCAAAGGCGAAGGGTGGCGAGGGAATCTCTGGGCAACCTCACTTCCATGCCAGTTCTTCTCGCTCGCGATTGTCTTTGTTTGTCAAACAGAACTGGTTAAACCGGTTTAAAGAGCCAATCAAACCAAAGCAGCTTTCAGTTACCATGGCCACGAGGCGATTAACCAATCAGATTCTGAACTCATGGAAGTGAGGTTGCTACATCGCGCGCCCAGAGGTCCTTTCCGCTCGCTTCGTCGCCGCCGCTCTCGTCGCAAAACTCTTTAAGGAATAAGGAAAGGGACCTTTGGAACCAAGGTAATTTGCTTCAAAAGGTTTAGAAATCTACATTTTGAGCTTGGGGGTGAAAAGGTCGGCCACCAAAGAAAACAGTAACTTATCTCATTTTCATGAACAATCGATTTTGACACTTTGACTTCGAACATTTATTCACAGGCCACAATTAATCCAGCCAGCGCTTCATTACTTAATACCTGATTTTTTTTTCTTCTAAAATGCATTTTTTCAGGCTATTTGAATTTGCAGTCGGCATGTTGTATTTCAGAGCTATTATCACCGCGGTTTTGGTAAGTTCATGGTCGTTTGGCAAGCGTATGTTCAAGTTAAAAAACCCGTGACAGCCGGAAGCGATTTTAGCTCGTCGAAATGTTAGTATCGTTTGACTATGATTGCTTTGCTTCGCTTAGTTTTCACCAGCAATAAAAACTGTACACAATTGCAAGGGCGCAAGTACATGTGAACAAAAACATCACGTTACATACTTGAAACTCAGCCAAAAAAGAAAGACTTCTATACCACTTGTACGTTAACACAAATTAAATTACAATTTTTTTTTTTTTTTTTTTTGCACATTAGTAAAACTACAAAATCCTAGAGAGGGGTTTTCTTTCACCAACTGCCATGATACCCACCTTGGCTTTTGGGTGAAAACAATTATATGCCGTGCCCTTAGGCCTACCATATAAATGCTAGCTACAGGCCACTATTCATCCGTGAAACAATGGTACTAGCAGTGGGACATTTAAAGAGAACTCGGCAGTTTCTATGACGAAGGGCAAAACAGTATTGGTTGTTTGAAGCTTTGAGATCGGTTACTCCAGCTAACCACAGGCGATATTTTGACAGTACAATCTCTCCCTTTCGCCGAGATAGCCCGACCAGAAAATTACACATGTGAATAATTAATAATGATAAATAATGTAACGGGCAATGTCGCACCGCATCTTCAGTGGCGGGAGCTTTTACTTGTCATTAGAAGTTACTTATTATTCCGTGAGTATACCGTTGCAATCCAGTTTAAGTCAAAACAAGGTTTGTACTTTAAAATATTGCATCAATTCAAGAAGAATGTTACAGCACTTAAAACCTTCGTGTTTTGACGCAGATGCCTGCGTGCGGCATCTGCGCCGGTTTTAATATTATGGCATATTCCTTTCTTTTCTTTTCTTTTCTTTTCTTTTCTTTTTTTTTCAGAATACGAGTACTTTGGCAGGATTAAAAATTCATTACTTCTCCACATCAAGTTGTCCATCATTGTTTGCAGGCTTTTCTCCCTATCCTAGAGAAATGGAAATTTCGCTGAGGGCAAAAATCCATACTTATTGATTGGATTATCGTGTCACACCGTCCAGCCTGCCGTTTTAATGGGAACCACCTCTGTTCTTTCAGATGAACTGCTCCAACTTCAGCTTGCAACGGTGAGTGTTATATTTTCAGCCTTTTTAGGGAATGCCAAGGGCAAAGTGACACCTTGGTTGGCGTGAACAAACTGCAGCTGCGACCGAGGCCAAACTTTGCTTGAATTACATTCTTTTTTACTCTTTATGCATACATTTCAGCACTTTGGCGGGAAAAAATAATCAGGCACCAAAAGAACGTTTCATGCAAGCCCGACCTCATGTTTTGCTAGTCGCGGGTGTCGAGCGAACGACGGCGCTGAGTATTGTGCGATTTTATTCACAACTAGTAGCTTTGTTGCTAGAAAAGTAGAAACAAACGGGGATGCTGCCAGTTGCTAGTGAACAACAAACATTTGTGCACAACCGATGACATGTTTTCATTGGAGATGGACAGTAGAAACCAGAAATTAGCGGTTAAAGATGACAAACGGTAGTCAAAATATTAGCCGTGGCCTCAGGAATTATTTCTCACTTTCCGAATGGAAATGCCACCACACGGCCCGACTTATTTTTTACGTTCGGAATTTATTACAGAAGAAAAAACCAACCAACCAAACAAAACAAACAAACAAAACAAAACAAAAAAAAAACATTGTAAGGTTGTTCCGTGGCATAACAAAACAGTTCGTGGCCACAAGAGCTGGAAGGTGCAGAAAACGCGACAGGTGCAGAAAAATATACAAAAAAGTGAACTTGATTTTGGCATCTTGCTAAAACGAAACCTGATTAAACTATAAATAATTACAACACTCGTGCATTTGCTTCTACTCTGGTTCCAGAGGTTCCTCGCTTGCCAATGAAGAGCGGCGAAGGCTCGGCAGAGAGTGGCAAAGGCGAACGGTGGCGAGGAAACCTCTGGGCGCTTGAGGTAGCAACCTCACTTCCATGCTAGTTCTTTTCGCTTGCGATCGTCTTTGTTTGCCAAACAGAGCTGGCAAAAATAGTTTAAAAGAACCAATCAAACCGAAGCAGCTTTCAGTTACCATGGTCACGAGGCGACTAACCAATCAGCGACGAAGTTCAGATTTTGAACTCATGGAAGTGAGTTCGCGTGCCCAGAGGTCCTTTCCGCTCGCTTCGTCGCCGCCGCCGTTGTCGTCGAAAAACTCATTAAGGAGCAAGGTAAGGGACCTCTGGAACCAGGGTAATTTGCTCCAAAGAGATGAGAGAATCTACATTTTGAGCTTGGGAGTGAAAAGGTCGCCCAGCAAAGAAAAGAGTAATGCGTAGCATCTCATTTTTATGCACAATCGATTTTGACAGTTTGACTTCGAACATTTATTCACCGGCCACGATTAATCCAGTCTGTGCTTCATTACTTACCTGTTCTTCTTCTTATAAAATGCATTTCTTCTATCAGGCTTTTTGAATTTCCAGTCAGCCTGTTGTATTTCAGAGCAATCGTATCTTAAGTTGAAAAACCCGTGACAGCCGCGAGCGACTTCAGCTTGTCGAAATGTTAGTGTCGTTTGATTATGTTTGCTTCGCTTAGTTTTCACCAGCAATAAAAACTGTACACAGTTGCAAGGGCGCAAGTACATGTCAACAAACACATGCATACTTAAAACTCAGCCAAATAAAAAAAAAAAAAAATGTAAATTACAGTTTTTTTGCGTGCACATGAAACAAACTCCGAAATCCTAGAGGGTGTTCCTTTTTACCAATTGCCATGACACCTACGTTGGCTTTCGGGTGAAAACAATTATATGCCGTGCCCTTAGGCCTAGCATAAAAAATGCTAGCTACAGGCCGCTATTCATCCGTGAAACAATGGTACTAGCAGTGGGATATTTAGAGAGAACTCGGCAGTTTTTATGACGAAGGGCAAAACAATATTGGTTGTTTGAAGCTTTCAGATCGGTTGCTCCAGCTAACCACAGGCGATATTTTGACAATACAATCTCTCCCTTTCGCCCAGGCAGTCCAATCAGAAAGTAACACACGTGAATAATTAACAATGATAAATAATGTAACGGGCAATGTCGCACAGCATCTTCAGTGACAGGAGATTTTACTTATCATTGCAAGCTACTTACCATTCCATGAGTATACCGTTGCAATCCAGTTCAATTCAAAAGAAGGTCTGGACTCAAAAATATTGTTTCAATTCAGGAAGAATGACAGCACTTAAAACTTTCGTGAATTGGCACAGACGCCGGTGGTGCGGCATCTCCGCCGGTTTTAATACTGTGCCATATTTGTTTTTGTTCGTTGTTGTTTTTTTTTTTTTCAGAATACGAATAGTTTAGCAGGATTACAATTCATTTGTTCTGCACATCAAGAAGTTGTTCATCATCGTTTGCAGGAGAAATGGTAATTTCGCTGAGCGTGATCGATTGGATTATCCAGTGTCACATCGTCTAGCCTGCCGTTTTGATGGGAGCCACCTCTTAGCCACCTCTCCAACTTCAGCTTGCAACGGTGAGTGTGATATGTAACATTCGGGTATTTAACAATTAGTATATACCACGCAAGTGAATAGTGCTTTTCGCGCGCTCTGATTGGCTCCTCAATCTCGGAATATCAAGTACTATTCACCTCCCGGCGGCTTCCGGTAAAACAAAATGGCACGCGAGCCCAATTTTTGCTCACTTTTGTCGGAAATAAAATAGCTATTTGGGAGTTGGCTATTAAATTTGTGTGGTATATACTAAAACAGTTATTCGCCTCAGTGTCGGTCTCGCCGAAACGGCTCGGTAAATATCCACCGCTATTCACCTCCACTTCGGCGAATAATTGTTAAATATATATTTATTATATAGACACGAGTGTTTTACTGGAAAATGTACCGTGCGTAAAATTCATACGAAACTACATCCGGGACCCGAGTGGCGTATTTTCCATATCCTCACTAGAGAGGATATCGTTGGCATCATTTCCCGCTTGTTTGTGCAATTTCTCGTAAAACACTCGTGTCTAATATAATAAAAAGAAAATTACACGGCGGCCTGAAGATATGGATTGTATTTTCGAGAGGTGAAAACAATATTTTACGAACGAGCGCTTCGCGCCGCCGTGTAATATCCTCTATATATAATATATACTGTGATAATACCATATAATATGGACCGAACCTAAACTTTGCTTAAATTATATTCTTTTTTTACTATTTATGCATACATTTAAGCATATGTATATATATACAGTCAATCCCAAAAAGGTTGTCCAGTCCGAATATATAAATATACTAGAAATACGATAATCGCAGATATCCCCTCGCTCAGTACTGGGTTTTCGGAAAGCGGGATTCTTGTTTATTTTCCGTTCGGAGATTATTTAAATTATTTTTTGCAAACCACGGCTGTGTAGCGACGTCACCAGTCGGCCGCTAAAAATAATCTTTGTCACACGGCAGTCTGGTTTAGTTCAGACAACGTGCACAGTCTGCAATTTTCGTAGACACCAGCTGAACTTCAAAATTCGCTGAGAAAACATTTACACGCAACTACAGAATACTCCCGAGGCTTGAAAGCCAAGCAAAGTCGATCTTGGACACCGAAATTTTTATGAATTTCAAGAAAAGCCGCGATTTCTCCAGCCAATGCTTTATCCTAACCACATACGTGTATGTTTGTTTTTTTTGTGTGTGTGTGCCAAATTTAGAACCGTCAAAGCGATTCGCTTGTTTACACGCTTTCGAAGTCTCGGAATCGTGTGAATTTTGGCAGGGATTCAATTTTGAACACAACAACTTTTCAAACTGCGTTTGACGATTTTAAAATCTTTGACAGAAAAAGTCACTAAATAATACAAGGTCCGATTTTATTGAGCGAGCAAACCCGATCACTAAATAATACAAAGTCCAATTGTGTTGAGCGAGTATCTTACGGGGGTCCCGCTAGTAGACATATTGTTTAATTTGGAAAGCAATGGCCGGATATTTTCTACTTTAATAGCCTTCAAAAAGCAGAAGCATTTTAACCCGGTTACATTTTATCCTTGAATACAGTGTGCCAACAAACGCGGCGACAAAACTTCACAGACTGTCAGACTGTCAATGAAATTATGCAAACATGTCAGGAATCGGATGACACAATCTTGCACGAAGGCACTCTGAAATAGCTTTGAAAACCAGTGAAAAGATAACAGTATAATCCTACTTGGCCTTCATCACAGTTCCCGGGGCATCAAACGACAAAATATACGGCAATTGTTGAAATACCATAATAATAACACAACCGTCGTTTAACAAAAGTGTATTGTACGTTAATTGATGTAAATTTTCAAAACTCACCGGTTCCTGAAAGCCATAGCTTTAGCTCTCTTCCAGCAAAGGAAACAAAACCCAAAACACTATTGTTTACGTCTTCAATGATTTCAAAATACACTGTATAGAGCAGTCCTCATACAGTACGAAAATTCCACTTTCCATTGTATTGTGTTGTCATCTTGTCAAAATTGCATTCCTGTTATTGCGAAAGGTGAAATTTGCCACGGTGATTGTTCGATTTCCACCGACTGTATTTTGCTATTCCTTTCTGAAGAAGTGTCTGCGTTTTAACACAATACTGGCGTCTGGGATTGTGTTCAGGTCGACCAGTTGGGCCTTAAAGAATCCGTTTTACGTCTAGTAGAGCTTGCCTCCCATGCACTGGCAAAATATCCGGGCAATTTACAGCCGTCCGTCGAACTGCTTGGCCTTGTATCTGCATCTTCTTGTACAAAATCACTTCAGTTCGTACTCTACCGCATGTCACCAAGAAAATGGCGGTTTACAGTTGGTTGTGACTAAACTGGATACTCCAAAATCAGGTTTCCGAGAGAAGACTGGGACCAAAATAACGAGTTATCGGCGAAGTCGTCCGGAGCCGTTTACGAACATTGTGGACGAAAAAACGACCTCGGTTCGTCTGAAGCATGGTTCTGACACCGGAAGACAGTCAAATAAAATTCGGCACTGAAAAGGTTTTAGGGCCTCTTCATATGAGCCCGGTCGTGTGTTCATATGGGAAATTTCAGCCCGGGTAACCGAGATAGAGTGTCTATAAAGCAAAAGTTTTTGCCAATTCTGCCATTAAAGCCAAATTAAGAAGCAAGTACATTTCAGACTCGCATAGTTGAAACATTTTCATCCTGGTTAACCGGGCTGGAGTGTTCATATGAGAAACGGGCCAGCCCGGTTAACCGAGATCCCGGTCGCAAAGACCGAAATCTCGGTAACCGGGCTGGCCCGCTCTCTCATATGAACACATCGGAATTTTTACAAAGGAAATAGTAGGAGGGCGAGATCTCGGTAACCGGGCTCATATGAAGAGGCCCTTAGAAGGAAAAAATTAGCTCGGGGAGAAAATACTAAAGAAGAAAGGCTTGTTCTGGCTGATCTGGCACAGATGAATATTGGCACCGAAGATTAAATAAAATCCTACCGCGTGAACTGTTCCGGAGAGCGATTGAAACGGCTTGTGTACGATCCTGTGTTTCTTGATCAGTCTTAACTCCAGAAGACGAACACATTCACGATAAGACATGCAATCAAGATTTAAGCATTCCGAGCGAAAGTGCGAACTGTCAAAAATCACCACAGGAATGATAAGTAAATAGAAATAATAATGAAGCCCATGGAAGCCAACAGTAAAAGACGGATCAGATTCCCACCGTATCCTAAATATATGTAGATATTTATCCGAGTAGTATAGGAGTTGGGGTGTCTAGCGCATTTTACGGCGCATTTTCAATTAAAATTGGCATAAATTATGTTGCTAAAAATTGCGCTCTTAGCTTTTTGTTTTGTTGCACTTGCGCAGGCTTTACAACACAACATATACCATTCAAAAGTGTCTCTACTTCTAGCGCAGTTTTTGAAATTTTTATTTTTGCAAACGCACCTAAATTTTTTAAAAAACATATAGAATGGAAAAAAAGATACGATATGATTTAAATTTTTTTTAAAACATATAGAATGGAAAATAATAAAATTACCAAAAAAATTGCGCTCGTAGCTTTTAAAAATTCTTTCCTTCAATCAACTATTCAAACTACATATTATATATGAGTCATCGCTCACAAATGATACACACTCGCTATTGCATAATGCTTCAAATGATATAAATTTAATAAATATGAATTAAGAGAATTTTGTAAATATTAATAATAATTAAAAATGTCATGTATAAGTTCTCTTAATTCGACATTTTTTTTTCTTAATTTTTTTTCTATTTTAAAATGTCTTTCTTTTTCATCTTCTAGTTTATTGATTAAGCGATTGAAAGTACGAATATGTTCGTGTATTTTATTCTCTTGGATGCAAATATTTTCATGTAATTTTACGAGTTCATCATACAACATTTGTATTTCAATATTTTTTTCATCAATTATTTTTTTATTACCAGATAAATGGTTAAAAATGTAATCGCAAAAAAGTTTGATTTTCGTGTAGTAGTCCATGTATATATTAACGTTACATATTACGTTTTATATTTTATAATGCCCATACGCGTAACTATGAATTCCATCCTTTAAAATATAACGTTTATCATCAAAACAACTTAAACTTATTTTATTTATTTCGTAGGAACCTAATTGATGATGATCACTACGAATTGTTTTCATTTTGTGATATATTTGTTGCCCTTTTAAGAGTACGTTTTTGTAATTTTCATGATGAACAACGTTTTTGATAATGTTTTTTTTCACCCCCTTTGCCGTTTTTGATTCTTCGTTTGTTTCTTTCAAATATGAATACATTTTTGATTTTAATCCAACGAACTCACGTATTGGCGTAATCGTTTCATCTTTGAATTTTCCTATCACTTTTTTATTGGTTTTATCGTGATATTTTGAATCTTTTGGGTAGTCACTAAAATCGAATTTACTTTTGTCTTTCCAGAAATCGGAATAAATGTCGTTTGTCTCTATTTCATAACACAAACTATCCGTATCCGTGAAAAGAAGTTTTGCTGCGTTGTTGTATTTGTTTTTAATGTAGTTATAGTGAAAGTCGTACATAAGTGTCTTCGAAAGGTCCAAAATACACATTCCTACATAAGTTGGCCTATTTAAAGTTAGTACTTCTTTGATTTTATGCACTGCGACAAGATCACGGCTAAAAATTTTACTAGAAACGAATGTAGGTTTTGATGACCATTTCAACAAGTCTTTTTCATTTGTGACCAATTTTACGTTGACTCTTTTTCTAATATTCTCCATTGTTTTGCCGAACACAGAATTATTCATCAGCTTGAAGTAATCTTTTTCAAATGGATTTTTAGCTTGTTTTCTTTTCTCAGTATTGAAGTCGATGTATTTTTTTAACCATGGAGATTGATTAAATTCTAAAACGCGATGTACCTTTGTTACTTTTAATCCTAAGTCCATGTATAATTGTAAATTTTCATTGTGTAAAACGTACTTTTCTTTGCCGTTTAAATTTGGGATTAACTTGTGGACTTGACCAATACTAATGTTATATTTATCTTGAATTTTTTTGCAATAATTTGATAACATACTTGGTTCTACTTTTATTTTTTCTGGCGCTAGTGGATAATCATTATGAAGATTGTGCAATTTTTTTGGGTATTCAAGATCAACTTCTAAAATCACCCCCCGATCTTTATCATATTTCACCAAGTCCAATTTATCGATTTGTTCACTCGTTAACCATTTAAAACAACCTGTTGGTAGACTTTGTGACATTGCCCATCCATATAAATTATTTGCGTCTAAATAAGTAATATATTTTGATTTTTCGTCTTTATTGTAGTCTTTCATGTATTTGTTGTTTGCCTTTGCATAACGATTTGCGATATACGAAATACCACCACGTAGTCCTTTTTCGATAAACAAATGCATGTCGAGATCACTCATCAACTCAAGTTTAATCTTAGTCATTTTTAACATTGCGTCCCAACTTAATCCTGGGCTTGTAAAATAATGACATGGGTCTAACTTATAATACTTCAAACATGTGCTCCTGAAGTTTTCGAAGACATCCGCGAGCAGTAGGGTGTCGGATTTTAAATACAGATCATGATATTCACCCATGTTTTTCAATTTAAAGGCTTTCCACACATTTTGCGCGTGTTCGTATTGTTGGCTTGTTATATGTTCATTATTTAAAATGCTGTAAAAATTTTTTTTCGATGGAATTTTTTCTTCTTCAAATCTTTCGAAACTGTCCATATAATCGTATGGATATACACCCTTTTTTGCCATAATTTCGAAATTCCCTTCAAATGCTTCTTTCGTGTACTTAAAACTTTCTTTTTCTAAATTATTGACTAGTTTTTCGAGACTTGAATTCAAAAATTGGAGACTATCAATGAAGACAAGATTTTGCCCAAGCATGAAAGCCATGTATTTTTCCATATTATTTGGAATAACGTTGATCGTTTTTTTAAATTTGCCAAGTTGTTGCATTAGGAAGTGGCTATCATATCCACGTAAGTTATGAAAAACGACGGGAATTTTTTTTGTGAGTTTAAAACTTAAATTACAACTTTGATGAGCTGATCCACGATATTTTCCAGTTACATGACAATGATCTCTTACTTTAACGTCGTTTTCTTTGTATTTCCTTTCACATATGTGGCAATTTTTAGATTCTTTGAAGTTTTTTTCATCTTCATCAGTCAAGATCATTTTCTTATTGAAATGTTCTTTCATCGTTTTTTCACACCACTTTTCTTCTTCTAAAATTGATTTGATGAATTTATGCACAGAATTTTCACCTCGGAATAAAACTAATGGTTTACTAAGTTTGTCGTTGTAGCAACAAACAACTTTGTAAGCGAACCCGCAATCAGTGTGTTTTTGATATGCCTCAGTGTATGATTCATTATCATTTTGGCTACATCCATGAATTTTTTCAGTGATGGCCTCAAAATCTGCGTAAATTACAAATGGAACTGGTAATTGCTTGTGGTAGTTTTTAAACTTAACAAATGTGTTTTTTTTTGGCATCCTTATTGCTTGTTGACCATTAATTATAATACAATTTTCTGTGTGCTCTTTTAAAACTCTCTTACTAGAGAAACATTGAAGACAATGCATGCAAAAGTGTTTTCCTTCTTTATGTTTTGTTTGACTATACATAAATCGATTGAATTTTTTTATTAACACAAAATGACTTTTTTCACCTTCTGTTATTAATAATAAATTCATTTGTTTTTCGAATTTCTCTTTTGAAACGTGTATTGGAAATGTTTCTTTGTTTTCATAACCAAATACGTTTATGTTGATATTATTTTGTTTTTCAATTTTGTTGAAATCTTTTTGTTGAACAGGAAAGCTCACTCCGCTGTAATTTAGCTGCTTAACCACCCCCTTATCACTTTTTTTTATTCGTTGTGAATCTTTTTCTTGAGGATTTAAAAAACGCACGTGGCACCATCTAAAGCATTCATTATCTTCGTTTTTAATGTTTATTAAGCCTTTCTTTCCATTCTTCAATTCACGTGGTAAGTTTATGTATGAACTGCCTTTTAATGGCTTGTACTTAACGATATTTATATGATGGCTTGAAACGTCCCTCACCCTCCAGCCTGAACCTTCACTTATCCAAATCGCTATTTTTCCAAGGATTTGCGCCATTGAGAAGTTTAACGACTTTCGAATTTCATTGTTACTTATTATAGTCTCACTTTTGCTATTGAAAAATGCAGTTTTTCGAATCACTTGATCTTTTACTTTTTTGAAGAATTCGACTTTTAGTGTTTCAACATATTTTAAACCTTTCATTTCATTTAAATTTTTTTCTATCACAAAACTTTTTATAGCGACCCTTGTACTTTGTAATTGTAGCAATGGATCTTGCTTATTTTTAATGCTAATTTCAAAACTCTTTGTAAAATTCTTTAAAGCATTTTTCAATTCTATAATTTTAGTTCTGACTGGTGGAATAGGTTTAGGTTTAATCGTTCGTGGTTTTATGTTCATAAATGCATATTTTCTATCAGTCGAGTAAATATTGGCGTCATCTTTTCTTTTCAATAACTTTGCGTCTTCTAACCTTTTCAACATTTGGTCAGTTTTCGTGCCTTCATTTTTTTTTTTAAGCTTTTTAAGCTTTTTCTTATACTTTTTTATAATTTTTATCAACTCACTCTTAGAAAGATTATTTAAAACACTTTTTTCATCGCCTAAGTTTAACGTAATTTTTTCACTCATCTATATATTATCTATATATATTTATAATCCTATTATAAACGCACTTCTTTAAGTGGTTTTATTTTGATATTTTGTTTTACACTACTTATTGCATTTTCTAACGATTCGCGTGTCTGGTCATCATAATTTTCGTTTTCTAAAATGGTGTCGAGTGTGTTGGCAATTTTTTTTGAAACTTTTTGATGTTTTTTTGTGCGACAATGATGAGTCTTTTGATTGTAAGGAATTGAAATTTCACAGCAATGACATCTCCATAAAGTTTCCCTCATATATTTATTTTTACTTTCTCTCATTTTATGATACCTTTCTTCATCATTATAAATTTTTGGTCTTGGCATTATAATTATACTATTACTATATATTTTTAAATAATTTCATAAACGCGCGTGTCGTCTCATGGCATGGGATATATCATGTAAGAACTTTTTGAAATAGCGTCTAGTTGGTTTTTCTCACGCCGTGAGACTTTTTCAAGATGTTTTTCAAGTCGCAAAGTGGTATCCATGAGTTGAAATCGTCGCTGTAGCCTTTCCATTTCACGAGTGCGCGACCCTTATTTTTTCTCACGACGCGTTCTATTCTGAACAATTCTTGTTTTGTTTTTAAAAGTTCTGCTTCATAAAATTTTCCTTTTATTTCATTGTTATTTAAATCTTTTATTTTATAAGTGATTGGGTTTGTAAATGAGATGTCGCTAATTGTAAAAATCTCTTCAGTCCAATTTTCAGTGTAACCTTTATCGAAAGTTTTTCGTTTGTATTTAGAAATTCGAACTTTGTCACCTATTTTAAATTTTGGTTTAGGGGGTTGCATTAGTCTTTTTTCGTCGAATAAATTTGTAAAGACAATGTGTTTGTTCTTTTCTTTGCTTGCTTCAACAGGTGTTAATCTTATGCTTGAATGGACCGTATTGTTGTATTCATTGACAAGTTTTGGAAGCAAATTTACATATTGTGTGTTGTTTTGTGCTGTGAATTGTTTCCACATTTTGTTTTTCATCGTGCGGTTCCATCTTTCCACGATCGGCGATTTTTCTTCATTTTCAGTTGAGTATAGAGTAATGTTATTCTTTTTTAACGACTCTTTGAAGTGCTTATTGTAAAACTCTGTGCCTTTATCAGTCCACAAAAATTTTGGTTTTCTTTCGTTTAAAATGGATTTGAATGCGGTTGTAACAGTTTCGCCTTTCTTGTTTTTAAGAGGTCGAATCCACCCATACTTTGAAAATACGTCGATCACCATTAAGAGATACTTATAGCCTTTATTCCATCGCGATAATTTTTGCATATCGACTAAATCTGCAGCCCATATTTCGTCGCTAAAATTCACAATCACCTTTCTCTTTGTAAAATTACGCTTGATTGGTTTGTGTAATTCGTCGGCTAATTGTTGAGCCCAATCACTATTACTCAACGCCGTTTTCCGTTTTTTGAAACGTTTCCAAGTCCAAGTTTTTTCTTTATTCGTATAACATTTTTAACTCCACTTTCTGTAAGAGAAGGGTTTTCGAATTGATTAATTGTATCGATCATTTTTTGGTCAGCTAAGTGTTTATCTTTTAACGTGGTGGCATACGAATAATCAATATCATGTTGTTTACAAACCTGATCCAAGCGATTTATTCCTTGATCGCCGCGTCGTATTCTTTCATCTAGTCTAGTATTCGGACCACAATAATTATATTTCTTAAAACTCGGGAGCTCTCGCATGTGAAATTCTGGAAGCCAATCTTTATTCAACGTCTTTTGTAAATCAAATTTCCCACCTTCTTGATTGCTTACGAAAGAACATTTTTTATTATTACAAATTTCACATCGTGAGCAAATCATCTTTTTACCATTCTTCGTCATTTTAACATTAATGTCGTTGTTCAAATTTTCTGTTTTAGATTTGCATTTCACACAGTAACTCAACATATACTATTGCTTAGATTTTTACAATTTTCTTGCCAATCTACTCGTTATATCATCAACTTCTCGATTGATCAAATTTCCGACAAAATCCTTGCTTTTATTTTTTACAAAATTGCGTAAATAGTCACTTTCCAGAGCCCTTTTTGAGCCTTGTTTTACCATTCGTTTGCCAATCCCATAAGTCGCTCTAATTAATGCGTCACTTAACCCGACGCCACCATTTTGGCTTTCAGTGCCCTTCACAAATCTACTTTTCGTAATACCACAAGATGCACAAACACATTTCATCATCACTCTTCCATTTCTTGCTGTAACGTATTTTTCTGAACCAGGAACACAATCAGTGACGCGTTTTTCCTTCACACAGTACGATTTTGTCATTATATATATAATTTATAAATTTTAAAGCGGCTCGTCGAAATTCTTTTTACACGTCTTCTTTACTTTGTCAATAAACAAGAACTCATATGGCTGAAGTTTATCGAACGCTTGTTTTTGAACTCCATTCTCCTTCGCGATGAGATTATAATGCGTTTTTGTTGTTGGTGAATATAATGCCATGTGAGAGCAATTTTGTCTGAGTTTTGAAGGCACATCATAATAACTTTGGCTCAAATAAATTGGACTTATCCCATGATGTCGACCATCTGTGAAATGATTTGAGATTCGATTTTGAACGGGTTGTGAAGCGTTTATAAGATCATCAAATATGACCAATTTACGATTATTATGAGGATATTCACTTGTGTCTTTGATTTCATCTTCATCGTGAACTTCGAGAATTTGATATCCGATTTTACGTGAGATGCCATCAAAAAATTTCATAAGATCTTGTATTTTTTGTTGATGACAATTTGGTGTATATATATAAATTTTGTCGAAATACAGAAGCGGTTTCCTAATCATGTGAACAAGTAAATTTGTTTTCCCACAATTGCTTTGACCACATATTAACATTCTGAAATCTTCAGGCAAAAATCCGACCATTCTCTTGTCTTTTTTTTGAACGCCACTATCATAGTTTGGAATTTTCATATATATAATGGTTACATATTTACGTCTTAAAACAACACTTAAATTTAAAGTTACGTGTTGAAATGCATGTATTTTCTAATTTAAATGTATATATGGATATCGAAAAATTAAGAATCGCGTTTGACAAAAAACTTCAATTTGACCGAGGAATTAAAAATATTAATCAGGACATTTTGAACTACAAAAATCAACAACTTGGTGTCGACGTGCAAAGAGAAGATTTGTTTCGACCAATCACAAAAAGACAAGATATCGCGAAAGAAAATGTTGATAAAAGACAAGACGAAATTTTAAAAAAGTTGAAAGAAGCGCAAGAACAAATTGTTGGAAAAATTGACGATGCAACAGAAACGACGATTGAGGATGCTTTTAATTACATGTTTCCATTCACGACACAAGAACTTGATTTTTTGACCGAGCCACATTATCAAAGAATCGACGATCAATTTGTGCCTGTTGAGCCGCTTCCAATCCCAAAAAATTTATTAAATTTCAATCAAGGCGACCTCGAAACTTTACGACAAAGAGTAAATTTTTACATTCATTCAAAGGGCAATATGCGGGGCAAATTTAACAAAAAAAAGACTGAAGATGCGAAAATGAAATCAAATATTCTCGGACGTGAAATCAAAATTTTAGGTAAATATAGAAACGCAATTGATTGGGTGATGAGTGAAAGAATCAAAGAAATAAGCCAGAATCAATATGGATCAGGTGTTCGAAGGTATAAACAGCCGCCAAAAAATGCATATAAAATTTCAAACGATGGTCAATATGGTGGTTTTAATATCGATATGCAAAAACTGATGAACGAATATAAATTGGTGATGTTTAATCAAGGCAAAAAAATCTACCAAAATGATGTTGACAAATCTTTCGTTGATCTCGTCACGAAACGTTTTAATCCAAAAGTAAATTATTCTCAACGTGCAAAAGAAGTATTTAGGGACATTAATAACATGTCAAACATGCCCAAACATCGATCGTCTGGCAAACAAAAATTCATGACTGGGGGTCACACAACGATTCTTTACACCAACCCTCAAGAACTTGTGAATCGATTAAAAGTCATAAGTGGTAGTCTTAATGCAGGTAATTCTTCCATCTCCTTGAAAAATGAGGCCTACGAAGTAATAGATCATTTGCGAAAAATTGGAACCATGAGCGATTCTCAATATGAAAATTATGTGGAAAAATATTTGGAATCGTGATTTTCTAACGTATGGTTATATAAAATGCCAAAAGTAATTTATCAAAGTATTTGTCTAAATTCTGCAACTTCCGACTTTGGTGTTCCACACGACTTCAAAACAAATGTGAATCCAGCGATAAATTTAAACCAAAATGAAGAATATTACATTGCGTTTGATCGAATCAGTATGAGTTATAGCTGGTACAATATTGATGATAGAAACAACGAATTTTACTACGATTATAAAAATACGATTTACAAAGTAGTTTTGGCCCCAGGAAATTATTCATATGAGGACATCGATTCATATTTGAAAACGTTAATTCTTGATACTCATTCAGAAATTAAAAAAGAAGATTTGACAATCGACATTTCGTTTAATTTATCAACTTTAAAAGTTTTGATAAGACTTGGAGCTGATTTTAAACTCGACTTACAAAGAGCGAATAATCGATTTTGTGACCTTTTGGGCTTTGAAGAAGTTGTTTTAGGCGACGATAGGCGATATTTGAGCACAAAACTTCCAGATATAACTAGGGGCGTTGATAGTCTTCAAGTGCATTGTAATTTGGTCGGCGAATCGATACTTGTTGGTTCGAACACCTCCTCAGACGTGATTTATCAGTTTAGTGTGGAAAATCTTCCATTAAGTTATGCATTTACAGAATATAATCGAAGATTGATGTGGGTTCCTCTCAATACGAGAAATATTAACATGATAAGAGTGTGGATAACTGACACAAAAAATAATCACGTAATTTTGAATGGAATTCATATTTCAGTTTTCTTCGTGATTGGAATACAAGAGAACTTTTAAAAATATACAACTATTATATATGATGAAAAGAAGAGTTCGAAATGAATATGGCCAATCAATATACGTTGATAGATATGGTGGTCAACTCGGAGAAGGAATTTGGAGCGACCTTGCAAGCAAAGTGTTTAGTTCATTGACATCAGAGACGGCGAAATCTCTCGCAAAAAAATCTGCAGAAAAATTCGTTGAGGAAGGATCAAAAAAAATTGGAAGCAAAGTTGGTGAGATCACGGCTGATAAAATAGATGAAAAAATTCGTGGGAAAAAAAAGGACACAAAGAGAACTAAAATTCAAACGACGATTGAGAATAAAGGTGATCAAATAATGAGAGAACTTCAAAAAAATAATAAAAATTTAAACAATAAACCTTCAAACAATAAATTATCCATGGAAATCGACATGCTTTTGAATACATGACGTTTTTTCTAAATTATATATATATGAGTTTCAGAAATCCAAAATTCAACGAGCGTTACGAATATATTTCAATTCAGCCAAACCGAGCTGTTTCTTTGCCAAATGCAGGCGCCAAGCAGCGAAAAAACGTCGACTTTGTGATTGACACTGTAAATGAACAAACACCCTATGATTGGTACAATGCATTTTTAGAGGCAACTTTTTATGTATCAAAAATGAATGACGATCCTTTCAATTTTAATGCAAATGGCTCTTCAAGGATTGCCCCAATTTGCGGAAGTCATTCTATGATCAATGAATTAACCGTGAAATATAGTGGAAAAATTGTTCTCAACACCAATGACATCAACCAAGCCGTGCAGTGCAAAAACCTCGTCGATTACTCAAAAAGTTACGCTGAGGGCATTGCCGAATCGTCACTTTTCTACGTTGAGAAGAGTCGCGAACCATATGTTTTACCCTTTCTGAAGGCGAATGAAACCCCACTTTTGGCTGACTTCAATGAAGGATACAAAAAACGAAACGACGCTATTCTTGGGAAAAAAGATGTAAATGTGTTAATTCCACTCAATAGATACTCATTTTTCGAGGCATTTCAAGATCGTGTTTGTCCGTCTGGAAAATTTGAAATCAACATAAAACTTGAAGATGACCACATATTTTTGTGGAAGGGAAGTCAAACCACACCACAAAACGGCGACCAACGACAGCCATGTGACGATGGACGCTACGTCGTCAAAGCTTTAACGTTGTGGGTTCCCAAAATGGTTTTGAATGGTGTTGGTGGTCAAAATTTCCTTGCAAATTACGCAAAATCTCAATCATGGTCATATCTCAAAGAGAACGTGTTGACTTCTACGACTTTAAAAACAAGAAACGACACATTCAAAATTTCAGACACAATTCGACGTCCTCGTCATGTCTTTGTGTGGTTTTCAAACAATAAGAATATAAGTAAACAAGAGGCAAATCAGTTCATATATGATACAAATTCTATTGGAGATGGGGCTGTGAAAATCATGGAGGGACAATTGATTTTGGGCAATCACAAAGAATATCCAGAGATAGCATATGATTTTGTCAATGAGCCCTCGCGTGTTTATCGCATTCTTGCACAGTACAGCAGAGCATACAATGATTATCTTTCAAGCCATCTGTTGACGCCAGAATTGTTCAACAAAGTTTACCCTATGATGTACTTTGACCTTACAAATCAGCCTGTTGGAACATTAGATTCTATGGTTTCATTGGCCTTTCGATACAAACTTTCAGGTGCAGTAACAGGTGCTGAAGGATATGTTATTCGTGCCGTGGTTTTAAATGAAGAAGAAATAAGTATAAATTTGGAATCTGGTCGTGCCATTTTAAAAGCCTAAAAATCTAACCATCAATATATGAGCAAAAGTGAAAGTGAAAGTGAAAGCGAAAATGAATATGAAAGTGAATATGAAACAAGTGAGGTTGAAACGAGTGAAAGCGAAAGTGAATATGAACCAACGGAAGAAGAATTAAAGGAAGCAGAATTGAGTGACGAGGTATTTTTAATTTCAAGTGATGATGAAAGTGAAGATGAAAGTGAAGATGAAAATAAAGAATCCGAAATTAAAGCGATCAAATATCGTAAAATAACGATTTAAATTATGTGTGAAATACTGTGTGAATTTTTCTAATCTTAAATTATATATGAGTTATAATCAAGTTGGAGTAAATTTATCAGCAAATCAAAAAAAATCTCTAGCAACTGCTTACAGAAAACGTGCGCCCATTACATTGAGATTGAAACATTCGAATTTGCGCGGTCCTGACATGATTCCGTTGACAAAATCTCAAGTGAGTCGTATTCAAAAAAGTTTGAGAAATAATACGGGAACGGATTTGAAAATTTCTCAATCTCAAATTGGAAAAGTTGGCGGAAATTTGTTTGGAAGTCTCGCAAGAGTGGGAACAAGGCTTTTACCAACTGCTATGAAATATGGAAGTAAGGTTGCAGCACCATTGTTTTCAGGCGCTTTAAGTGGTTTGGCGAGTACGGGCATTGGCAAATTATTTGGTTCTGGACAAAAAGGAGGATTCCTTATTCAACCACAAAATTTAAATCAATTGTCACAAATTTATTCATTTTTAACCCCATCTCAAAAACGTGATCTCATGAAAGCAATGCAAATGGGAACTTCAATGGCAATTCGACCAACAAAATCGCAAATGGGATCAGGCATTTATAGTATATTGGCCAGTATTGGGATCCCGATGATATTAGATGCGTTGACTAAGGGCTCTGGTTTGCAAACTCGTCCTTGGTCTGGTAGAAGGCCACAACCGCGCGCAAGTTCGTCACGAAATCCTTCTGAAGGTGGGTTAATAGTGCCTGGCAGCATGCGTCCACCACCATTTTATGGCACATGGGATCAATATGGCAGAGGAAGAAAAAAAAAAAAATCGAAGACTGGAGAGGGGCTAATAACTGGCTTATTGGATCAAACGATTGGAAAAGTCCCGGTGATCGGAGATCTCTCGAGGGTAATATTTTAAAACCAAAATTCAAAAATATTCCCATTTCAAATTTCGACATCCAAAAATGGGTTGATTACTTGAAAATTCCAAATTTTAACGGTGTTTTTTCAAGAGACCACATCACATCAGTTCGAAAACCGGGATGTTACGTCATAAATTTAAATGAGAGTCATGAGCCTGGTAGTCACTGGGTCTCAATCCACATTTTGCCAAAAAAGATTGAATACTTTGACTCATTTGCAGTTAAACCAACACAAGAAATTGTTACATTATCAAAAAAAATAAAGAAAAAATACGTGTTTAACACTTCTCAACTTCAACATCTTTATTCAGTAACTTGTGGTTATTTTTGTTTGTATTATGTTCTTAATTCTTGTAAATTCAAAAAATCGTTTCATGACATTATTAAAATATTCGATTCGAAAAATCATCTCGTCAATGAAGAGTTTATCAAAAAATATTTCAAAAGTTTATAAGTAATTTATATATATGGGTGTTATTCGTCCAGGATTTGAAAATGAACACGACGATTTTGATCATACTCAAATCATAAATCAACTTAGTATTGCAAAATTTTTAAATGGTACGAAAACGCGAGTTGTGGATATTCGACAAGATGATGATGGTACTCTTAGTGTTTACGTAAAAGATGAATTGTGTTTTAAGATTCAACCAACAGATTTTGTTACTTATTTTTCGAAAGTGCCTCAAGTTGTAAGTGGAATTTCAAATAACGACTCGAATCCACAAGAACTTGTTCTTTACTCAAAACATAAAAAAGACATCGAGGACGTCAAAAAAATGATTCAAGCTGCTTCACAAGGGGATACATTCAAAGATTTGACGACAAATACGAAAGATGTTGATATTCAGGTTCTCGGAGACGATCTTTTGATTCGTAGCGTCGCAGAAATTGAACTCGAGACGAAATCAATAGATTTAGACGCGTCAGAAAAAATAACGTTTTCAAAGCTTCCAGAATTGCCTCCAAGTGTTGTTAACGACTCTTCAAAACCAAATGAACTCGTTCTTCAAAAAACAATGACCCAAAAAGACCAAGATTTGAAAACTGAACTTGTTGCAAAAATCGACAATTTGACTTTTAAAGACAATAAAACTTTGGTTAAAGATCTTGATTATAGATTTTCAAATGGCAATTCAAATTTTTATAACGATGGATGGGAATTCATGTATGTTAACAATCGAAATGAAACGACATTTAACAAGATTCCAGAAGTTGTGAGAGGCGTTTCAAATAATATGTCAAATGGCAAAGAATTTATGCTTGTTGAAAAACATTCAAATGACGTTACAACAATAAATACAAAAATTGATACGCAAAAAAATGATTTGGAAACACGTATGGACAACATAAAACTTAAAGATGGTGTCTCAAAATTGAGTGATCTTGATATTCGTTTTAACGGTGGCAACACGTTCAATTTATATACTCCCAATGGATTTGAGTTTTTGGATGTACGAGAAAGAAGTAGAACTCGTTTTTTGGGAGCTGTACCAGAAGTTTTCAGAACTTTAGACAACAACGACTCAAATCCCAATCAGCTTGTCGTCTTAAAACGACACATAAAGGATGTCAACGACCTAAACTCAAAAATAACAAATTTAAGCACATCCACAAGCGGGCATTCAACTTTCAAAGATGGACGAACAACTACACGAATGGTAGATTTGCAGATTCTACCCAATGGCCTAGAAATACACTCTGGTGGCGCCAGCGCAATGAACTTCGACTTGTTTCAGGGCACTTATTTTACAAAGATTCCGAAAATATTAGGGTCACTATCTAATAATGATAGCAATGACGATGAGCTTGTTATGATGAAAACGTTGAAATCGCATGTTAAATTCGACGATCTTAAATTCGCTGATAATAAAAGTGAAGTAAAAAAACTGGATGTTAGATTTGAAGGATTAAATTCAATCGATTTTTGGAGTGGTGGCCCTCTTCAAAAAAGATCAATGAAAATAAGCGATAATTCTGGAAAAATTTGGTTTACTAGTAATCATTTGCCAGAAGTTGAGACACATGGTTTGTCGAATAGTGATTCAAATGAGGATGAATTAGTCATCATGAAAACTGTTACGGAAAACACACGATTTAAAAATAAAACAACCAAAGTTTCTGACGTTGATATTCAACTCTTGGCAAATGGTCTTGAGATCCACTCTGGTGGTGCGCGCGCGATGAACATCGACCTCTTCCAAGGCGTTTATTTTACAAAGATTCCAAAAATGTTGGGGTCCCCTACGAATGACGAAAAAAATGACAATGAACTTGTGATAATGAAAACTTTGAAATCACATGTGTCCAATGAATTAAAATTTTCTGATCGCAAAAGTGAAGTGAAAAAACTCGATCTCAGATTTGAAGGCCTGAGTGACATTGAATTATGGTCTGGTGGCTCGTCTCAAAAAAAGGCAATAAAAATAAGTGACAACACAGGTAAGTTCTGGTTTTCATCAGATTTTTTGCCTGAAATGGAAAAACACTCTATTACCAACAATGATTCATATCCAAATGAACTCGTCCTCATGAAAACTGTCACCAAAGCGACGAAATTTAAAGATGGAAAAACAAGCGTTAATACAGTGGATATACGCGAGTGGGGGCTTCCAGAAACACAAATATGGTCGCAGCCATCAAGTAGTTTAAGTGCCAAAAAAGCCATTTCAATTGAACATGGAACCGCAAATCTCTTCTTTCATGGAACTGAATTGCCTCATTGTGATAATGGGTTGAAAAATAATCGGGGTCACCCACAAGAAGTTGTTGTTTATCAGACTGTTCTGGATCTGGAAAATAAAGTCGACAATTTGAAAAATAATTTAGACGCAACTTTTAAAGATAAAAAAACAAAAGTTTCAAACGTAAATTTGAGTCAAGAAAGCGACGAATTAAGTCTTCTCTCAACAAAAGAGATGTCAATTGGTGTCGAAAAAAACAAAGACACATTTTATGGCATAGAGATTGAGGATGATGGACAAATAACTTTAAAAACTACAAAGGAAGTTATAATCAAGAATGGGTCAAACGAAGACTCTATCATTGGAGGCAAAGGAACATACACACTTTTTATGACAAATCGTATGATGCTATATTGCTTAACAAGCGCGCAATGTTGGGACTTAAGTTTGGGAATGAGTGCCCCAAACACGATTGCAAATGCACCTGGAAAGTTCATTCCATTTTCAATGAAAATGACAACAAACACAATTTTCAACCCAATATATAATAACAACCTTCTTATATTAAAAAATATCAACTCTAAAAAATTTTGGGGTTTCAAAGTAAAGAAAAACATTACTCTACAAATTTATAGTAATTTTGCGAATAAAACGATAAGACTCATCGAACTTCGAAACGACGGCTCCTTTAAAAGAGAGATAAAATCTGACCCAAATATCCTACATTTGGTCTTATGGGAAACGCCTCTAAACGATGACTACATTTACACATTTACAAGTGATGAAAAAATCGATGAATTGGATGTTCGTTTATTAGGTCCCCACATGCCAGAGAAACAAAATGTTCCAAATGCGATACAAGACTATTTCATATTTTCGGGAAATACGCAAATAAATGATATCGACAAACTCACTTTTTCTTCAATAAATTCTTCAAAAATTTTACAAATTCCCAGTTTTTATGGCGACCTATTCGAGTTCAAAACAATTACACACAATGGTAAAATCATTAAAGAAATTCAAGGTACGCCATTTCTTCATGCATTCACGTATGAAGATTCACATTGGGGACGACAATTAACATTTTCATTCCACAACGTTGAGGCGGATAGTTCGGGATATAATTCACAGGTGGCCCTGGCGCTGTTTGATAAAAAAAACGAACATATAAGAACCATTAAAAAAGGTGTTACAAATGATGTAAAAGCCACTTTGGATATGACGATTGATTTGGATTTTTCATATTTTGTGTTTGCATTTTCGGGGTGTGTGAGTACAAATTTGGGTTTGACTTGTTTTATGACGAAATTGTTAGATGAAAATGTTGGATGCACAAAGAAACTCAACATAAACGAAGAAGATATTGTAAATGTAAAAAAGTTAAAACCGTCTTCAAGTGATGGAATTTTGATTGATGGTAATTTAAGGTGTACAAATCCAAACCCATTAACAAATGATTCAGTCCTGACGTTAAAAAATTTTAAAAACGATCTTCAAGATGAAAGTCACTTGTTCTTAAACTTTTCACAATTTCTTAGCTTTAAATCTGGCGATAATGAATATTACGTAACAAATCAAAAAACGGCCTTTGATAAAACGGACTACCCAAACGTTTTTTTCACTGGCTCAGACACAAATTTTAAAATGAAACATAAAGATAGTAATATAGAATCATTTATCTCTACTTTTGCCTTCAAACACTCTTCAACGCGCCGCGTCTTGGTAAAAATGAAAGTCTTCTTAAGAGACTACTCACATATTCAAGATCGTTCTTTCTCGAAAAATATTGACTTTGAGGTTGTGTTAAAAAAATCACAAACAAGATCACGAGACCTAAATCTTTCTGGTATAAACGTAAAAGAAGGAATTCCGGGCTCAGATTGTTTTTGGTTGTCCAATGGTGAAGAAATAACATTTCGAGGCGCAAGTAACGACGCAAACAAGTACTTCTCCATATATGCAGAGCTTAAATTCGTGAGCTTGAGTCAAAGTGTTTTATAAGTGTATTATATATGGGTTATTACGTTTTAACTAACACCGTTTACAGCACACCGCAAACTTCAATCATTGAAAAAGAATCCAAAGTGGCATCAATTATTTATTTCAACAATTCAACCTCATTTAAGTCGATGGACAATAAATATTACCTCAACGAATCCATGGTAAGTTGCCTTAAAACGAAATTATTCAAAGGTTTGACAGACAAAAGTGCACGATTTACACCGTCCATTAGCAAAAAAATAACATCATTTTCTTATCAGGGGTTAAATAATGATATAGTTCGTCTTCACATTTCATTTCTTGAAAATTTTGACAATAACCCAAATTATTCGCAAAATGTAAATATAGAATTATTTCTTAAAGAAACCCCAAATCGCGACAAAAAAATTTCTAGCCTTCTCCTGTCAGAAAATATGCACCCCAATGAAGTTGTTCATAAATATTTAAATCTTTATAATCAAGACGAAATTGTCATGCGTGTATTTTCTCACGATGGAAAACCCATTTTTAATTTTTTGATTGAAATTTATAAGGTACAAGTATAGATGGGCTACGTCAATAACAGTTTGAAACATTTGTCGGAGACACATAGTAGATTAACCAAATTAGAGAAAAAAATTAGTGAGTCGAACGTTGGAAAACTCGAGAAAATAGACGAAGAGCCAACAGAAGACAATGATATTTGTAACAAACGGTATGTAGATGAAGAAATTGACAATTTGTATAAGAATTTAGACGACTTCGTAACTTTGAAAAATTTGGACGATTACGCGACAATAAAATACGTAGACGATGAACTTCAAAAACAAGATCAAGGCGACGAGTCTTCAAAAATTGACCTTAGCAATTATTACGAAAAAGAAGATGTTGATACATACGTTAAGGACTTAAAGTTGCAAATTAGTTCATCAAATACAAAAATTAAATCTCTCGAGAGCAAACTTCAACAAGATTTTTTGATTGGAGCTTGCTCTCACGATAATGAAGGACAAATTGAATTTCCGTCAAAATATGATTTCAAAGGCCAATTCGCAATATCAAAAGACAAAAAAACACTAACTATAAAAGAAAAAGGTATATGGGAAGTGACGTTAATAGATCAAGTAAAAGAAGGTGGAATAAAAATGGCTGAAATGATTGTGACAAATCAAGATTTAAGAAGAGACGACAATCGTTACTACCAATCGGTTAAAAAATCAACTAAATGGTCAACTTTTTATTTTTCTAGAATCCTTTCTCTCAAAGCAAATGCAACAATTCAAATTAAATTTTCCGGCAAAAGTGATTCTGGATTTGATGGGTTGGGCTTTAGCAAAATAATAATAAAACGATATTTGTAATCAATATATATATGAGCAAAAAACGAAGTCTAACTTTTAATCACATAAACGAAAATGTCGAAAAACATGATATAGACGAATTGATGAGCTACTATCAAACATGCAATCGTTTTGCATATGCGTACAAACGTCTTTTTAAGTACTATCAGCGGGTGAATTTAACATGTAATATCAGTTCCGGGTTAATAGCCGCGATTAGTATTAGTAGTGTGATTGCAACCTCTGGGATCGCAATTTTAGCTGTTTCGGGGCTCGCCATTGCAATACAAACAACAATGAGGCTTAAAAATCTAAATGAAAAAATTTTTACATCAAAATATTGTTTTCAAAATTACGATCATCTTAAAACATCAATCAAGGAGCAATTGAGGTCTGGACAAATTGATAAAGATTATATAATTAAAAAAATGTCTTTCATCGAAAATTTAAAAATCGATTTATGCCCAAATGCATCAAAATATTTAAAATTATATGACAAAAAATATAAAAAAACTACAAATTCCGACGATAATTCTCCATCAACTTTCTAATAGTAACATTGTTATACGCCTTAGATTCTTTATCTAAAACTTCAATCCACATTTTTTCGTATCTCAATCTTGTTTTTTTTGTTTTCGCATAAAACTTTTTATGTGGTACTTGCAAAAACATCAATAATTTTGAAACAACAAATCTCGCGCTAAAAATTCTTTTTCCATTCAAAACGTCGTTTATAATTTTAAACCAATTTATTATTAAATTTTTATGACAAAAAACATTTTCATCAACAATTTTTCGTAAAATTTCTTCAACATAATATCTACGAACATAAAAGCTCTTCCTCTTTAATATGTAACTATGATTATTAGATAAAACAGTGACATTATAATTTAATACCCCACATTTTTTGCAAGTCATTTTTCCATCACAATCCAACAATTCCTGTTCGTTGCAACAATAAAATTTTTTTGGTTCATAATCATCAATCTTCTCGTTGCAAAAAGGGCAATCAATCCATTCTTTTTTCAACTCTTCATGAATCACTTCATTGCAATAGTTTTTAACCATATATAATTAGTTAACATTAACGTTTTAAATAAAATTTGTAACGCATTATATATGAACAACTGGGTGAAATCAATTTATGACGACCTTTTTGATTTTAAAAGCCGGAGTAAATTATTGGATGAAAACGCAACATTTCAAGAAAAACAAGAGCACACAAAAGGAAGAATTGAAGTGATTCGTAGATATATAAAACATGTGGAAAGTACAATTGTAAAAATAAATTTGGAATTAGACGCAATCGAAAAAAGTAAAAAACAAAAACGAAGAATAGCATAAAACATCAAATCTAAACATAATATTCACTTCTTAACACAATTTAAACAATTCCAAGCGTAATGCAATAGCGAGTGTGTATCATTTGTGAGCAAAGATTCATATATGATATGTAGTTTGAATAGTAGATTGAAGGAAAGAATTATTAAAAGCAACGAGCGCAATTTTTTTGGTAATTTTATTATTTTCCATTCTATATGTTTTAAAAAAAATTTAAATCATATCGTATCTTTTTTTCCATTCTATATGTTTTTTAAAAAATTTAGGTGCGTTTGCAAAAATAAAAATTTCAAAAACTGCGCTAGAAGTAGAGACACTTTTGAATGGTATATGTTGTGTTGTAAAGCCTGCGCAAGTGCAACAAAACAAAAAGCTAAGAGCGCAATTTTTAGCAACATAATTTATGCCAATTTTAATTGAAAATGCGCCGTAAAATGCGCTGGACACCCCAACTCCTATACTACTTATCCGTATTTACTGTATTAGGATGGTTATATATATATATATATATATATATGTTATTTTCATCCAAATCCACTGTGTTCTCGAGCAAATGGCCGACTGAGCCGAAATGTTACAAATAACAGTAATATTGTCCTTTTCACGTTCAAGACAACAATGCTTCTTGTGTGTATCTGGTATTGACTGGTTACAGTTTCGACTCATGTCTTGAGCCGTTTCAGTTTTATTTGGAGTTGACCTCCCCGTCCATGTAAAAAGGAACACAGGCGGCGCGACGCGGCCAGCCGATTCGAACTAACGGAAATACGTCACGAACTTGCTAATGCGCGCCAAACAAACTTTCAAAACATCAACGTCATTCTCGTACGGTTTTTGGAACACGGTCCGAGCTGACGAAAATTTAATTTTTGATTCGGTCCCAGTTTCCTCTCGGAAACCTGATTTTGGAGTTTTGTTTAGTCACAACCGTTTACAGTTAAGCTGCCGATGTAACCTCGCCTGCTGTGGTCGCTCGACGCGGAGGGCCTTGGGACGAGGTCGTATCGCACACACAAACACACAAACACACGAACATTAGATTTCGAGATGGCGACACGCTTGGAGTCACCGATAAGGCGATAATACTACTGCATTAGCGTCGTGAATATTTCCCTCACTTCGTTCGGGGACATATATATCTAACATGTGACCACATAAAACTATCGTGTTTTGAATTGGAAATACTCCAAATTCTCTTGGTTTTACCATTTAAATAATTGGAAACCATAAAATTATATACACATGCTCATAGAATGTATTTCTTTGTAGTTATATGGTGTTTCTCAGTGGTCACGTGATAGATATATTTGCCTAAATATATATTTCAACTGGACAACCTTTTCGGGATTGACTGTATATAATGCATATATATATATATATATATACAGCCCTTTGCAGAAATTTTGAGCCCTCAATATATCATTATATACAAATATCGAGTGCATTGTGGGAAGAGTTCAACTGGAAAAATTTCTTCCCCAGCCGAATAACGAGGAGGAACACGCAGTAATCATTGTATTTTGAACTTGAATATCTTTCTGGTAATATATTGTTCTGATTTGTGCGGTTTTTGTACAATTTTAGAACCATTACCTTCCCACAATGAACTTGATATTTGTATATAGTGATCTATATTGAGGGCTCAAAATTTTTGCAAAGGGCTGTATATATATATATATATATATATATATATATATATATATATATATATATATATATATATATATATATACAGTCAATCCCGAAAAGGTTGTCCAGTCTAAATATATAAATATACAAATATATCTGTCACGTGACCACCTAAAACTAGCGTTTTTTAAACTGGAAACACTCCAAAGGCTCTTGGTTTTACCATTCTAATGACTAGCAACCATAAAATTATATAAACATGCTGACTTAATGTATTTCTTTGTAGTTATACGGTTTTTTCAGTGGTCACGTGATAGATATAATTGCCTAAATATATATTTCAACTGGACAACCTTTTCGGGAATGACTGTATATATATATATATATATATATATATATATATATATATATATATATATATATATATATATATATATATATATATATATATATATATATATATATATATATATATATATATATATATATATATATATATATATATATATATATATATATATATATATATATATATATATATATATATATATATATATATATATATATATATATATATATATATAGTCATTCCCGAAAAGGTTCTCCAGTTGAAATTTAACAAATTGACGTCAGTTTTTTATGTGTCTGTCCTCTTATTGATCATGAAACGCGTCATAACATTGTCAAAAAGTTGTGGATCCACGAGGCGCTTCGCCGAGTGGATCCGCAACTTTTTGACAATGTTATGACGCGTTTCATGATCAATAAGAGGACAGACACATAAAAAACTGACGTCAATTTGTTTTTTACAATAACAAAACTCAAGCGACGACGCGGGGAAAACACGCAAGAAAACTGGAGTTTGTTCGATTTGACCGAAATGTTGTCAACAACTTTTCCCGCTTTCTAATTGGTCGAGGTTGAAATTCAAGACATTTCATTGGCCAAAAAGTGACAGCTTGACGTGAGCATTTCGCGCGTGCAAAATAAAATTTTGTCAAAGAAGTTGGAAAGAAATGAAACTAGACGCTTTTCTGCTGCGGTTTTCTCGACAATTTCAAGACAAAGCTCAAGGAAATTCGCCTCTGAACACTTCTGGTTCTCTACTTCAAATGCCGAATGTCGCTTTTGCAAGAACTGAGGTAAATTTGTAGCTGAATTCACCTTCTTCGTCCAAATCACTGTCGTCAGCACTCGATTTTATGTGTCTGTCCTCTTATTGATAATGAAAATTAGCCAATCACAAAGCGATAAACTGACGTGTTATTGTAAAAATATATTTAGACAATTATATCTATCACGTGACCACTGAAAACTGTATAACTACAAAGAAATACATTAAGTCAGCATGTTTATATAATTTTATGGTTGCTAGTCATTAGAATGGTAAAACCAATATATATACATTATATATACATTATATATATATATATATATATATATATATATATATATATATATATATATATATATATATATATATATATATATATATATATATATATATATATATATATATATATATATATATATATATATATATATATATATATATATATATATATACATATACATATGCTTAAATGTATGCATAAATAGTAAAAAAAGAATATAATTTAAGCAAAGTTTAGCTTCGGTGGCACTTGCAGACAAGTTGCGAGACAAGTTACAGAAGAAATTGCGCGTGTGACACACCCTCTTCGCAACTTATGTAACGAAATGAAAATTGCAAGACTGATCTATTTTCATCGTGTGGCTGGCTGAACGTAGGTTTGCAGGCCAGGATTGGCGGCATGCTTGTTGTGCTTCGCAAGCCGTTAGTCTTTAAATCTTTCTTAAGATTAATACCCTGGTTGCATAAGTTCCACCTCATTTTTTCCGTTTATAGCTGAGATTAGACTCACTTTAAAGGATACCCCAAACATGGCAGAAGACACAAACTTTCACCCTAAGAAGTTAAGTGAAGATGTCCATCACGTGATCGCAGTTATCTACGCATTGCTGGCCCTTTTGGCCTTTATCCTCAACAGCTTGGTCATCTTCACATTCTACAAGGATCGCTCTCTCCTCGTGCCTTCAAACTTACTGATCCTAAGCATCTCGGTTGCTGATTGGCTCATGGCAGTGGTGGCCAATCCCTTCGGCGTGGCAGCGAATGCTTCTGAGGCCTGGTCGCTGAGCGGCACCAGTTGTGTATTCTATGCGTTTGTCACGACAACTCTCGCATTCGGGGTAATAATGCACCATACGGCAATAGCAATGGAGAAATACCTGGTCTTAACTCATCCGTATATGGAAGTAATCTCCAACAGGAGAATGCTGATGGTGATGGTGGTTTTATGGGCGTTTTCCCTGCTTTGGAGCGTCTTCCCTTTGTTCGGATGGTCCGCCTACGTCCCAGAGGCCGGCAATACGGCGTGCTCTATACGGTGGCAGTCATCGGACAAAACCGACCAGTCGTACATCTACGCCATTTTCAGTTTGTTCTACTTTGCACCGATACTAATCATTGTGTCGGCGTACGGATTGATGTACCGGAGCGTAAAATGGATGTCTGAGAATGCACTCGAAGTCTGGGGCAGCAACTCCGAACCGACATTGGCAATTCTGAATGCCAAAGTCAAAACCGCCAAAATGTCCTGTATTATGGTCGTTGGTTTTTTGGTTGGTTGGACACCGTATGCAGTGGTGTCGCTCTGTGCTACCAGGGAAAACGCTGAGACCCTCTCCCCTGTGATTGGAGTTATTCCGGGAATGATTGCCAAGACGACGACGTCCTACAATCCTATCATCTATTGCTTCATGTATGACCGTTTTAAGGCAAGTCTGAAGAGGTCGCTCGTGTGTAGCGGAGATCAACTTCCTCCCAGTGACGTATAAAGGCATCTCCCCAGAATTCTTTGTGTTCGTAGAAGCACACAATAATCAAAGTAAATATAAAAATATTGCTGTGAAAACTGTCATTGGCACCGGAGTATGACATCTCAGGACTGAGATGCGTCAGGATGCTTTGAAGAGCCTTCCGGCTTCACAAAAACATTCATAATCAAGTATGACTTGATGACATGGCGGCCTTGTTGGCGGAATTTCAACAATAGATTACTCATTAGCTTCTGTTGTTAGTGATTTCAACATGGTCGCGATGTCTTTGTATTCTTAATATCCAGGAATTGATTGAAATTCATCAATGCTTGGTTTTTATGTGACGTCATGCGTTCTAGATGACGTCATGGCGGCCATGTTGGATAAACTTTAACAATAGATTGCTCATTAGCTTCTACTGTAGTTGACTCCAGTATAGCCGCTTGCGTTCAAAGGCGCCATGAAAAGTGAAAAAAGTCTTACAAACCTCTTTCATGAATACATAATTATTTAATATTTTAGCAAAAAAACATTTGTTTCAAGGTTATCACAACACAACCTCCTGGACACAATTTAAGTCCGACAAAACCTTGACAAATGGAGGGTTTCTCTACCAGACGTAATAGCGCTGAATACTCTTTTTGTTTTGCAATCACAATATCATGTCTTCATTAGTCTTCAAAAAAAGCACAGCGGTTGGAATGTTTCACCAGTTTTCATTCCTAGAGCACTGTCCCCTTTTAAATATATCTTTACACACGGGGCATTTTTGACGTTAGTTACAAACTAAGAGAACCGAGCTACTACAACAATACCTTGACAACTGGTCATCAGTGAATGGATCCATCCGGTTGTGCTTTTGCTTACATCTCCTTTGGTTCCCAACACGAAGAAACGAAATACATCTCGACAGCAAAACAGGTATTATAGGGCGCCGCAACAAAAGCCGTGTCCGCTAACCCAGTGTTATCACACTTAGCCGTTGGGCTTGACGATTTTCTCAACATCTTGCTCAGAAAAAAATATAGCTGTTCGGTCAGCTATCTCGGCTAGTATCAATAGAGTCATGACTACAGCTTGCACTGATGCAAGCTGCCAAAAATCGTTTTATCGCGCACTCAGGTAAATAGTACTTTTAGCCAAATAAATCTTCTTTTCAAACGAGTCGAATTAAAATGGATTGCCATTTGCGTTCGACGGAAATTACGGATCAAGGACTTCCGACGCGCAAACGACTGCGCTTGAGAGGAATCCTTGATTTAGTAGAAAGACAATCCTAGTCCTTCTAATCCAGATGCATAATGGGCAGTGGAGGGTCTTCCCCTCGTTTCGTACCTTGCTTGATGAATCTTGATATGGTACTTGGTCGGCTGACTTTTCTAGCACCGACTTTGGTGGGTCGAGAAGGCGCTAAAAATTTTTTATGACCCCCCATCCCATCATACCCGGACTTGTACATTGAACTTGACTCGGCCGTCCTTTTGCGGGCGTTTCTTGGTTTCAAAATTCCTGTTGGCCGGTGGGTGAGGGTAGTTGTTTTGACGTTTGTCAACCCAACCCTGCAAAAGTAAAAGAATTGTTTTCGATCTGATCAGCATTCTGCTCACGCAAAGAAATCATATAATAACAACTAAACAAGTTAGTCAGTTAGTGCACAAGAGAAGTACATGTACGCTATTAGGTAGGCAAGGAACTTTCTTGGTGGGCATGTTAGATATGTATAATTTTGTATAACTATATTATACTGTATAAGTAGGCAAGGAGATTCCATGGTAATAAACATCTGGGGCCGGATTCACAAAACTTTCGTACGAACAAAAATGTTAAGTATGACTTACGCCTCGTAAGTACGACTTACGAATACTATCTTGCGCAAGATAGCATGCGTAAGTCATTGCTTCGATGTGTAAATTATACTTACGCACATTTTCGTTCGTACGCAAGTTTTGTGAATCCGGGTCCAATTTGGTAGTTAGTAAAGGGGTCCTATCAGCCAACTGAATGCTTTTGTTTAAATCTAGTAATGTGTAAAACGACAAAATAGGTAAGTAGCAATTTTAGGTCAAAAGAAACTTCTCTTCTTCTCAAACGAGTCAGATAAAAAATATGCAAATTCAGTGGACTCTATAAATTGGCAGATCGGCAAGGTCACTTCTAAAAGTTGTTAGTGTGTGAGCTCGTATTCAAGTAAAGGATATTTTTGTTTACGTGCAACCGTATCAACATCAGTACATAAACACCTATATAACTGCACAGTGTAGTTAGATGGTTAGTTAGTGTAAACACTACAATTACATACAAACATGCATTGACATACGCATGTTATTGGCAAAAACCAATAAAGGTTTTCAAAGATTTGTACATTCTCGCTTCTATCATTGAATCACTCAAACAGTTATGGGCTGGTCTATTAAACTGAACTATTACAATCTAAAATGTCCTTACTCTTCAGCAAAGCTTTGCATTTCAGAAAGTTGAGCCTGCTGTCGTGGAGTTAGGTCAGCGCTATTACATTCTTTGTCTTCGCTGGGGGGACTGAGGCGAGGGCGCTTTAGCTCCAAAGGTGCAGGGCTGCGAGGAGGAAGTGAAGTATAGCTCAATATTCGTAACGGATTTGTGTAAAGAATAGAAATTTAACTGCTCTCAATTGAGTACATTCTTTTTTTGCTCTCAATTGAGTACATTCTAATAGCAGTGTTCAATTCTAATTCTTGAACTGTCCAAATAAACCTCAAGGTGTGACCGCTCAAACGAAAGCTTTCAGTGGGCACAGTCTAACAGCCGTGTTCACCTCCAACTCCTGAACTGTCAAATGAAATCTAAAGGTGCTACCACTCAAATCAATGCTACCAATGAGTACATCCTAACAGCAGTGTTCACTTTCAACTCCTGAACTGTCAAATGAAACCTAAAGGTGTGACCACTCAAACGGAAGCTCTCAATAAACAGCAGTGTTCACTTTCAACTCCTGAACTGTCAAATGAAACCTAAAGGTGTGACCACTCAAATTAATGCTACCAATGAGTACATTCTAACAGCAGTGTTCACTTCTAACCCAAGTGAACGTTGTCGGCATCGTTTACGACAACTTTAGTATAATTCACGCAACATGTTGTACGACAGCTACAGTATGCGTCTTCTCAAACGTATGAACTAAGCGCAAGCACGTGTTCTTATCGGGACTCACCTTTCCATGATTAACCGGTTTATTACGCTGCTTCTTGGACTGGGCGAGGAAAGCGCTCTTTGAAATGCAGCTAATTTTTTCTTTAAGCTCTAAAACATAACAAAATACCCGTCAATAATAAGCACACGTATATGGGTTATAGCATTTGTTCTCGGTATCAAATAGAAGTAAAACAAAAAACAAAAAACAAAACAACAACAAAAAAACTGCCACAATGGATGACTCGCATATTTTACTCATAAAACAGCAATGTCAACTGTGTGACGTTATAATGTGGAAACTCGTATGTTAATATACTCTAGATCCTGAAGTAAATTTAAAGAAATTTCATTCACTCAGTAATACTAGATTTGCTTACAGCGTTTTCTTGTTCAGATTTGGTCAAGTCTGCCTCTGTCTGAGTTAATAGATCTTGGATTTTTCTGATTTCTACGTCTTTCAATCCAACCTGACAGTAGACAGAAAAATAAAGAAAAAAAAAAACTGGGTCAGATGAAACCAACAGATGTTATTTATAGAAGAATATAACCAGCAAATTAGCAATGTTGTCAATACAACTGTTGTGGTGCTAATGAGTGTGACAAAAATGATAACGATGACGATAATGATGATGATGCTAATGATGATGATGATAATGATGATGATGATGACGATAATGACAATTATTAAAATGATGATGATGATGATGATGATAATGACAATTATTAAAATGATGATGATGATGATGATGATAATGTCAATAATGGTGACGATGATGATGATGTTCATGATGATGATGGTGATGGTAATGATGATGATGATGATGATGATGATGATGATGATGATGATGATGATGATGATGATGATGATGATGATGATGATGATGATGATGATGATGATGATGATGATGATGATGATGATGATGATGATGATGATGATGATGACGACGACGACGACGACGACGATGATTTGCCTTTTTCAGAATGTAAAGATATTCTCCAAGAATGTAGAGCGGTGGTCAAAAAGAACCCAGACTTCAGCAAATACCACGTGACATACATGAAGCATCATTGTGCTAAGACATGTAATTGAGGGAGTTAACTACAAGTAATTTTGCATTGTTGTCGATTTGTGGCTAAAGTTTGCTTACCTCGTGTCTTTTTTTACTTAATTCTATTTGACATTTTTCATTTAATTCCCTTGTCCGGTTCTTGCTGCTCCTGATTTTTTCTAACTCTCTGTAGAATTAAAAAAGAAAAGTTGATATATATTTAAAAAAAAAAAAAAAAAACATACAACGAAATAAAAGACAGATACACCAGATATATGGGGTTCGCAGCTTTTTGGGAATTAAAATAACTTTCAAAATTCAAGGAATTTAATACCACAACACGATGCAAAAGTCATTCTTGATTAAAAGGATATATTTTTTTACTACTTGAACTTGACACCTAAAATAGCTTATTTACAAAAATGCCATTTTACTGTTGAAGTATTCATCAATATTCCAAACAAACAAGTAGGAATTAGTTATAAAACAAGAACTAGCATATCTGAAGCACTTTCAAGCACAAACATCAAGTGTGAGTCCAGGGTTTCACCTTTTAAGAATTACCAGCTGTGTGACCAGCTCAGACGAATTCCTTTCACTTCCCAATCTCTGCAGCATTTCCTCTGCCTCACCACTGTGACTCCTCAGTAGAGTTTGAATCCTGCAGAGAACACAAGAACATGTTCAAAACACAGCTATCGCATGCGTGTCTGCTGTCAGGAGACTGTGTTTGATATGGATGTATGCAGGCTCACGTGGAGTATTCCCAAAAATGTGCATACAAAATGAGTTATAGATACTGCCCCCAGTAAAATATTTTCGTAATTGGTTCTAGCATCAATGATTTCATTCGTGGATAACGATGAACAAGGTTACCTCGAAGCCCTGGGTGGTTACTGTACCTCGTAAGTTGATCCAGCTCGGCTCTGCATTCTAGAGCTTCCTTCTTGGCCCTAGCCAACTCCACCTCTTGCTGTCCAAGATATCTGAGTTGTTTCTAAATGTACACAACAGACACAATAAAAAGCATGATACATTGAGATCTAATCGGACATTTGAAACATGAGCCTCTGGCTTGGGAGAATAGGCAACCAATCCCTAATGCTTCGACTTTAAATAAACGATATTTATTTATTTATTTTATTATCTAATGACTTTATCTAAGGATGGCTGCTTTGGGTGAGAAAGGTCCCTGGTTTTGCCTAATGTCTGCTGTCATTGTTTGTGTGTTGTTATTGTTATTGTTGCTTTTTCTGTCGTTTCTTGTTTTGTCATTGTTTTGCACCATCTCACATCATCTTGTTTTGCTTTACTTTATTTGCTTGTTTGTTGTTGTTGTTGTTGTTGTTGTTTGTTTTTTTTTTTGTTTTTTTTGTTTTTTTTTGGGGGGGGGGGGGGGGGGTGTCACTAGCTGCTTACAATAGCATTAAGGTCTCTCCTGAGTCATTCCCTCATGCATTGGAAGAGTCCCAGTCATAAAGAAACACAGCTGGGCAATGCAGAAAACAGCAAGGTGAATTGATTTAACCCTTTCACCCCCAACAGTGATCAACTTCAATTTTCTCTTTTTATAGTCTCCCATCAGAGATATCATTTGTATTTTGAGCTTGGGAGTGAAAGGGTTAAGGGGGATTTTGGGGGCCACTTTTGTTTTCCTACAGCAGATTTAGCCTGTGTAGCTCCAGCTCTCAGCTCTCAGCTCTCAGCCCCCCTCCTCCTCCCCATTGGGCTTCCCTTTCCTTCCCTTTCCCGAGAGCTGCAGCTACACAGGCTATAGCAGATTTGATGTGCTTTTACCTTGAGGCCAGAATTTGTTGAATACTCAGTATTCAGCTTCTCTTTCAGGCTCGTGTTTTGTCTGTTAGACTCCTGTAGTTCACTAGAAAGATCCTTTCTTTCTGACTTTAACTTCTTCACATCAGTTTCTAAAACAAGAGAAGTCATATGGTAAAATAGAAAAAAACTATATTATAATAATTCAAAATATTTATAAAGCATGGATATAAATACATTCTGTAGGAGCAATAATTCTTCTCAATATGAAAATTTCTGGGTGAGACAATGTGTTCCCATTAGCCCTGTCAAGGAAAACAGTATTAATGTGTCAATCTGCCACGCTTTGTGCTCTTTTCTGCTGGAAAGTGTAAATGGAGAAGCTTTCAGTGGATAGACATGTTGGAGTTTTATTTTGGGTTTTCTGACACAACACAAAATTTAAAAACTAAGGTAAAACTTTTGAGTCATACAGTATACAGTACAAAATATATTTTAAAAGAGTGACAGGCCAGCACTGCAAACACAGCATAGGATTACCTAATTCTTGAACTCTTCTTTTCTGTTTGCCAATTTCTTTCTGAAGAGATAAAAGTGTAAGAAAAAAGACTCAGAAAAAGGAAAAGAACTATTAAAAATACACCAAGAACCATGTACACTTGGACCCAGGTATTCTACTGTGAATAAAGCAATAAATTATTCATCTAACAAAATTATGTCAACCTATAAGTTTGTTCCTGATATAATAATTAATATTCTTTAAAATACTTTTTATTGTTAATAATGTTGATATTATCCCTTGTATGTGTAATTTCAATATTAAGGGCTCGATTAGCTTACCCTTAGTGTTTCAGAGTTGCAGTTTTCACTTCCATCAGGTTGGTTTCCTTGTGTATCAAAAAATAAAAGTATGGGTGCAACTGTTTTCTTCCGGCAGGTTGGACAAGTTCGACTCTCGCTTAGCCAACGGGCAAGACTATACAACAGAAAAATCAAAACAAAGGAGAGAATTGCTTGGTTGGGATCAGACTACAGTACAAGTGAATAAAAAGACAATTTCAACAAATAAAATTAATGCTGTACCAGTCAAGATGATACACATGCCCACCTGAGAAATTTGAGGAATATGTTAAGGACAAAAGTGCTAAAATGCAAGTGAAACATTCTATTGCTATATTATAGTTTCAATTAAAATCATGGCAATATGATTTTGATATTTATATTGAGGTGACTGACAGTCCTTCATTCTACTAAATCTATATAAAACTATATTGTTCAGATCATCAGGGTTAATGCAAAAATAGTACAATAATTTAATAGGGATAAGAAAGGGACAATACAGTGTATTATATAATGTCCAAAATCAAATAAATGCATGCTTTCTCATTCATTCAAGGTGAAGTAGTGCGGGCAACATTTTCTTGCAACTTGTCGTGAAACAAAGTTGCGTAGCAAGTTGCGGCCTGTGTTGCACGTATTACTACCTACGCAGCCACGCAACTTGTTTTGCAACAAAATTTCGTGTTGCAAGTTCCGGCAACATGTTGCAAAAAGTAGAAGCCGAGTCTACTTTTTGCAACATGTTGCCGCAACTCGCAACACGAAATTTTGTTGCATGCGTAGGTAGTAATACGTGCAGCGCAGGCCGCAACTTTGTTGCATGACAAGTTGCAAGAGCAAATATTAAACCAGCGCGATAAAATTTGGCTCTGCATCATTGTGCAGTATCAATTTTTCTCCAGAGATAGCTTATAACAGCCAGACTGGCAAATAATATACCTGGTGGGCGACACACACGGCAGTACTACCATGTTCTAAAATAAAATTACCAGTGTGGAACCAAACTCAAAAAGGATACAGGGACATGCTGCGGCGTTCTCCTGAATTAAGTCTGTGCAAATAGTGCACAGAACAGAACGAAACATGCTTTCCTCAGTTCAGACAACATTCAGAGACAATGCAGCCATTTGAAACTTCGCGCGATCTACGAGCAAAGTGCGCATGCGTCATGACACTGCCGCTGACTGAATGAACTGTGTTCTCACATGCAAGGGAACTTGCACGTGCGGAAAGATACACGAGCTACCGAGATGGGAAGAAGAGTTGAAAATACAGCTAAGAAAGGGCCAGGGAGAAAAGCAAGGAAACAGCCTGATGCTAAGCTGCCTAAAGGATTAAGTAAGAGCGTTAATAGTTTGCGATCCGCGCGGAATTGCTTCATATCAGCTGTTATGTTTAGATGTGTTGAGTTCATCTTCATCATGGAGGTTTCTTTCACGCTCTTATTTTTATTCTTGTATAGTTACCGACAGCGGGAAAAGCGAAAGGAAACCAAGGAATCTAAAGAGGCAAGTTATATTTATGTATGATTAAGCCGTGAAGTTTGCTGAATGAATAAACTTCATCGATTTTCTCAGAGTTTTTATATACTACTGTTTGCTTTATTCCATAGGAAGGCAAAAGGTCGAGTAGATGCAGGTAAACAACTATTAATGCATCACATTAAACACTATATTCTACTGTTCATTTTACTAGAAGTACATAGTTAATACTCTGAAGGCCCAACCAAACGAATCCAACATCTGCACCCAACACTGTTGGATGCAAAATTGGATAGTGGACAATGCTTTACAGGCTGCATGTGATCAAACTTCAAAATAAAGGAGCATGAACAGCATGATTACTGCTGTTAAGCCCTGACCAAACGGACTTCCAAGTCAAGCCAACTCAAGTCAAGTTTGCAAAATCACTGAACTTGCCCAGAGGTGGCCAAATGGTACTCCCAAGTCCAGCCTAGTCCTGTGAAAACCATTCAAATGCAATAGCAAAAGCTGAAGCAATCTTGGCTCGACTTGGCTGACAACTTAAGAGCTCTATCAGAGTTGGGTTGAGCCAATTGCCAAGTCAAGCCAAGTGGGTGGCCAATCGATGCCCAGTCTGACCCAAGTCCGAAAACTTGGCTTGAGTTGGCTCGACTTTGGAATCTGTTTGACCAGCTGGGGCTTTAGGCTGGTTCACATGGTAAAGCAAGCACAAAAGAATGAAAACTTTTCCATTCTCTTGTGTTTGCACTTGCATCTTGCTCTTGCTTTACTTGGTGTGAACTAGCCTTTTAGGTGGTCACACCTTCATGGTCACACCTTCAGATTTAATATCTTGGGGATATACAGTACAGTAAAGTTTGAGTAATTGGGCAGATCAATGTTTGTTCACACCTTCATGGTCACACCTTCAGATTTAATATCTTGGGGATATACAGTACAGTAAAGTTTGAGTATCAATGTTTGTTCACAGTTAGTGTTATTTGTTCTTCATTTCAGAGAGTGTTGGCGGCTCACAACTCAAGGTATGCAGTTGACATTTTCTTCAGTGTTTACATTTACTGAAAAGAGAATTTTGCCTCTGGTACATGTATGCACTGCCAACTGGAATGAACGATCATAGCAGCATATTAATAAAATATAAAGACATGTGTATGATTACTCAGAATACATTACATCAAGCTCATTCTGATGTACATGCATCATTCCTCTCTACAGAGTAAAAAGGCAAAGACATGGAAAGAAAGTTTAAAGAAAAAGTAAGTATGGGTTTTAAAAGCAGATTGTCATCAGCCTCGGACAGGATGGGGTATAATGTAGTGTACAGTGCTCAATATTATAGTTTTAGATTGGTTGCCTGTCGGACTGTAGATTGACTTCAAGCAATATAGAAAGTTCATAATTTCTGGTTACCTGACCCTAAATTTACCTGCCCAACCAAAATCTTTCCATTTGTGTCAAGCACTGGTTTTATCAAGGACATTGTGTCACCACAGGATAATTCATCCTGATTATTCTAGTATCACCAAATTGGTGTCCTTTCTCAATATTGCTTAATTAATAAATTTTTTGTTATCACCCAGGGAGTTGGCAAACAAAGAGCTTGAAAGCTCTGGAGAAGATTCAGAAGTGGAAAGCATTGAAGATTTCCAACAAGACTTTTCAGATGGTTAGTTAATATTTACAAATTCATAGAGGGAATGTAAAATAATGAATTTCCAGGACACAAAATCTCAGGAATAACATTTTGCAATTCACATGGTTTGTAATATTCATTCTTGTACTGTATATTCCAGATGATGAAGTTGTTGTCAATCCAAGACATTCACTTTCCAAGTAAGTATATTTTTTATAGTACAATAATCTTATTTTAGTAGCTCTAGAGCAGACAGAAGGAGATGGTGACACCAGCTGCACACATGCATGTAGTGTACATAATATTCTCGTACATGTACCAAACACTGAAACACGATATTGTAGTTTCGATCAATCTGGCCACTCTTTTGATACATGTATACACTGAGCTCAGACAGAGTGAGAGAAAAACAACCAAATGTTCCCACGCTGAAGATTATGGGTCATTCCACAGTATTTGGTAATGTTACGGAGGGGAAAATCAGAGCATTTCAAGGCCTCAAAATTTGACAAATTCCACAACAGCCAAATAAAATACATATGGTATCATAGAGATTTGGGGATGCTACAACTTGAATATGTTTTAAACTGCAGGGCTTTTATGCTGGCAGCACTAAGGGGTGAAATTTACCCGTTACGGAGGGGAATCAGAGAATTGGCATTTTTCACTAGTTTGTTTTTGCTCTCAAATTTCTCTGAGTTTGCAGCATGGATTGAAACAAGAGCATGCTCTGATTATTTGACAGTGCATATGCTACTAATTTATTGCGATAAAAAAGTTGAATTGCTTGCCATTATTCAGTAAGTGCATCTTTTCTGTAAGGATGTTCCGTTACGGAGGGGAAGTTACGGAGGGGAACTTTTTGTCCACATCAAGTTAGCATATATATTTTTATTTAAGAATATGTTTTTAGTTTAGAATGTATATATATACCGGTATATGTTGTCAGTTCAGAAGTCATGTCTTCAGTTTAGAATCTATGTTATCAACGTGGACAATCTATTTATCATTTATAATAGAAATATGAAGTGTTTGTAATATTGTCCATATGGATGCCCCATAACCTTCCCCTCCGTAACAATTTCCCCTCCGTAACAAAATTTTCCCCTCCGTAACAAATTTCAAATTGCAATATTTTGATCAATAAACTTTGTCCAGTTTTACTGGTTATCTCATCTGAACACTTCCACTTCAAATTGGAACTTCACAAAGTATGACATGCCAGGCCACACTACACTAGGAATAAAATAAAATTTTCCAACTAAATTTGTTACGGAGGGGAAAATGGTACTTTAGCTGCATTCTGGATTTTTGCTGAAAATTTTTTTCTGGATTCCATTCACTTTTTTATAATGTTAGTATAAAGTACTTTATGTCTTTACCACCTTGGTTTCTATTTCTCTTAAAATGCCTCCTTTAGAATATAATACTTATTTCCCCTCCGTAACAGCATTTTTTAGTTATCCATATAATTAATGATACTTTATGCATGATGTCACATGATGATTAAATTTTTGGGCCCACCTGAATCAAATTTAACTCTTCTACTTTTCAAATATGTCAGTTTTGTCTTCTTGCTGTTTACCTTTTCCTACTCATATTTTTGTCCAAAATACTGTGGAATGACCCTTATACAATATGTAACTAACCAACATGACTGAAAACCGTATACACACTCTTTCATATTCTTTCTTTTTGCATGGGAATTTGAGAAAGTATTACATTGCCACTCAGCTGAAGATAAATAAATTCCATTATACAGTAGCTGTTAGTTTTTCCAAATGTGGTCACAGATCAAGGTAATCAAAAATCATTATATGTAGTATGAACCTCCTCGCATTCGTGCTCAGACGGACCCCCTCCCCTTACCCAGGAGAGCCACTATGCAGGCTAAGTATGAACAGATGACACAGTGTTTTCTCTATGTTTAAGGCCTTTTGGAGATGAGAATGCCGACTGGTTGAGGCCGGCAGGGACTTCCGACCAGAGTGAAGAAGATGATGACAGTGATGATGACATGGTTGATGAAGACAATGATGACTTGGTTAGATTCTCAATTTATTTAGTTCAGTGAATGCAGAATAAATGTTCTTAAGTTTAGGCTATGTGATATAAAATCTGATGTAATCTTCGTTCCTAACCTTTAGCCTGATGATGACTTTGGAAGTGATAGTGAAGATGATGATGTTGATGGATCTGATGATGAGGTACTGTACTTGACCACTTCACTCTGACAATTAAAGAACTATAAATGGTTAGAATTTCTTGCTAAATAGACAATCAAACACAATGTAATGACTTGTTCCAGTGTACAGAAAAAATCCTCAGTAGCTCAGCGGGAAAACTATAACATTATGTACATTAAACATAGAGGAAATTCTGGGGATGTATTTGCTTGACAATAAAATTGATTTATAGACCTGTGATGTACTAGAGGTATGTATGGTTTTGTCTATTGCAGATGTTGCCAATTGAAAAGAAAGCTAAGAAGCTGGACAAGAAAAAAGCAAGGGACAAGTAAGTACACTTTAATATTGTTAATGTTGTTAGTATATGGAATGTGAATTTTCTTTTACTAACTTCCTGATGTCTTATAATATTGGCAGAGTTCTGGCTGAGGAAGAACTGAAAACGAACATTGCAGAAACAGAAGTGTTTGTGTTACCCAGTGGACAAGAAATTGAGAAAGAAGGTAAAATTTTATCATAAATGAAACCATTTGAGATATCAAATATTATTTGAGTTAAAATAAAGTTTAATAAAATGGATTTATTACATAAACTCTGGTGTGATATAGAGATTTCCGCCACTGAGAAATGTCGTATCTGAGCACATGTAAAAATACGACATTTTTACGTGTGTTAATATCAGCCAAGCAATATACTATATATTGTAATAATGAAATATTCTACAACATGTATTTTGAAGTGCAATTCTCCTTGGTACAATATCATTTTGAGTCATGGCTTCAGTAAGAGTGACTTCTTTGTGCACGTTTCCTTGGACAGCTGAATCACCTGACCTGACTGTTATCAGTCAAAGGATTAAAGATAACATACAGGCTCTGAATAATTTCAGCAAGGCAAGGGAGCCAGGCAGGTGAGGTTTTTCACACTGCTCTCAGGTTGTCATGTTTCTTGTACCTAAACAGTTCAGAAAAAAATGCATTATTATGAAACTTTTTTATGCCCTTGTTTGGCAAGTTTCATAAGGATAAGAACAATGAACAAACAAAAACAAAAACAACACACAAACAATAAACAAAAACAAAAACAAAAACACAGTAACAAAACAACAATTAACAGATTACTACATTCCACAGCAGTATTGTGCACTTACTGTGTTACAACTTACGATTAAAATTAATTAGATGAAGCAGCAAAAAAATGGTCACAAAATTGTGTAATAGATATTACCAAGCATTCCATAGAGCAGTATGTTTTTAAATTATACTCTTCTCATTATGAAAATCAAATATCAGGAATGAAATCAAAAAGTTAATTTATTTGTAACACAACAAAACGATATGCACCCACATGTACATAATTCTGGAAATCATCTCACATGTACATACAGTGATTTGATTAAGGGTGTACATTTGGTATCGTTAGAACATCAATATCTGAAGTATGACTTTTACAGTACCTATCCACCCCACTGCCCCTTTACTTATCCCTACACCAATCTCCCACTCTCACCATTTATACATTTATTTTTTGTTTTTTTACGCATCTCTGTCAGATCAAGAACTGAATACATGGATCTGCTTCAGCGTGACCTTTGTACATACTACAGTTATGGGGAATTCCTGATGGAGAAATTTGTAGATTTGTTTCAACTGAATGAGGTACATACTTTTGCTATTTACTGTATGCACAACATCCTACAATATGTCTACTGTGCAGATCACCCCATGACCAAATTATCACTGTTATTTGTAGTGTTACAAATCCTAATATTTTAATTTGTTGCCCATTTTAAATATTGCAAGTCCTTTTCCTTTTTTTCTGAAGGCATGTTTTTCTGTTCAGTTGTCTTACTGCAAGTGCATGAGCTTCACTTCAAGTGATGTGGTGTCAGGTTGAAATTGTATTTGATTTCTGTGGCTTTGCTCCAAGGTTTTGCTTTGTTGTGCTTGCTGTGACTCGGATTATAGAATAAGCGTAACCTTACTGTATCGAGATATGGCCTGTTTCTTCTTTCGTTGGAAGTTAATTTCATCGCTGCTCTTTAACTCTTTCACTCCCAAGTTCATAAATGCAGATTCTCCCAACCTTTTAAAAGAAAAACGTATGAGCAATGTAGTGAGAATTAATAGTTTAATCAGCTATCATCTGAGTAAGGTATCAAAAACCAAGTTCTCCTTACTATATATGTTTCTTGTGAGAAATTGAAGGAGAAGATTGAACTTGGTCACTCTTGGGAGTGAAAGGGTTATAGGTTGGTGAATTTTTTTTTTCTGTTTAGACTGTGAGAAGATTTGTAGCATGTATGCATGATCCTGCTGGTCTGCAGTATATAGAGGACATTACACGGCGGCGCGAAGATATGAATTTTATTTTCGAGTGGTAAAAACAATATTTTACGAACGAGCGCTTCGCGAGTGAGTAAAATATTGTTTTCACCACGAGAAAATAAAATCCATATCTTCAAGCGGCCGTGTAATTTTCTTTTTATTATATTAGACACGAGTGTTTTACGAGAAATTGCACAAACAACCGTGAAAAAGCGGGAAATACGCCACTCGGGTCCCGGATGTAGTCTCGTATGGATTTTACGCACGGTATATTTTCCAGTAAAACACTCGTGTCTATATGATAAATCACTTTATTTATCAGTGGTTTGTTGCTTTCTTGTTTGCAGTTGTTAGAGGTGCTAGAAGCCAACGAAGTGAAAAGGCCAGTTACAATCAGGACAAACACTCTTAAATCAAGAAGAAGAGATCTAGCACAGGTAAATTAGGTGTGAATGCTTGGGTGTTTTACTTTTCATTTCCTTCTGATCGCTCACTACTTATCTGTTTGTCGTCCTCGTGTACCAAGGCTCTCATCAACAGAGGCGTGAACCTTGATCCAGTCGGCAAGTGGTCCAAAGTTGGTCTGGTTGTGTATGACTCATCAGTACCTATTGGTAAGTCCAACTTGCGCTATAAAATAGAAAGCCCCGCCTCTCTAGACATATGTTTTGCACACTTGCATTTTCCAAGTACGATCCTCTTTATGCTCCTCTAATGCCTTAGGATGATCCTGCAATACTTGCTCTTTTTTTAACAGGAGCCACACCAGAGTACCTGGCTGGACACTATATCCTACAAGGGTCCTCATCTATGTTACCTGTCATGGCCCTGGCTCCTCAGGAGCGGGAGCGTGTGCTTGACATGTGTGCTGCCCCAGGGGGCAAGACCACGTACATCAGTAAGAGCATGTTTGTTTAAAATAATGGCCGTTTAGCTCGAAAAATAAGTTTTTCATATTTAAAATTGTTATGTTTATCTGTAGGTGCGCTAATGAAAAACACCGGCCTTGTCGTGGCAAACGACGCGAAGAAAGCAAGAACGAAGGCACTGGTGGCCAACATCCACAGACTTGGTAAAGTTCTTTGCGAATGTCACATAAAGTGGACGAAGAAGAAAACAGTTTGACCATATTTATCTTGTGACGACGAGGTTTTGTCCCTGATGAATCATCCGAGTCTTGTTATTGTTCGTCCAAACCTTCATTAGTTTTATCCGCCCAACATTGTGAAGTACAGTGTATTGTTCTTTTGCAGGGGTTAATAACACTTTGGTTTGTAACTATGACGGCCGCGCTTTTCCCAAGGTAAGTTGATTGCATGTTTTATTTTGTTTTATTTTGTTGTTGTTGTTGTTGCTGTTGTTGTTTTTCTTTTTTGGTGGGAGGGGGGGGGGGGGGGGGGAGTTTGGGGGGAGGGTTCGACTAAAATTTCTTGTACTGAATACTCGACCCCTCCTGACACCATTCGACCTGTAACTGTTTCTCTTTCTCAGGTGATGGGAGGTTTTGACCGCGTTCTGCTGGACGCGCCATGCAGTGGTACGGGCGTCATTTCCAAGGACGAATCTGTTAAAGCAAATAAGGTACGAATACAACCTTGACTTCTGGCCTTGCAGCTACCAAAACACGGTAATTTTGCAACACCTTTACCACAGGTCGCTAGGGCGACGCTTAGACCAATGAACTTTCTCTCTGTTGTCTAGTAACAGCCCTGTATTTACGTACGCATTTAACTTTTTCAGACAGAGAAAGACATCCAGCGTTGTTCCCATGTTCAGAAGGAACTAATACTTTCCGCCATTGACGCAGTCGATGCGCGTTCTTCTACTGGTGGCTACGTCGTTTACTCCACGTGTTCTGTGTTGGTGAGTTACTTTTATTGTTCTCCAGGGCCCGGTTTTTCAAAGCACGATTAGGCTAATCCTGGATTAGGTCTAAACTTTCTTGTCATTTATAAGCCTGAAAATGTGAACATTTTGTCCTGCAACGATTTCCTTGATACGTATTCAGCTAAAACAAGCTTTTTAATCCATATTTGAACAAAACCCTGCATTTTATCGGCAGAGAGGTCGTCAGAAAGAATTCCGTTAATCCTGGATTAGCTTAATCGGCTTTCGAAAAACCGGGCCCTGGGCCCGGTTTTTCAAAGCACGATTAGGCTAATCCTGGATTAGGTCTAAACTTTCTTGTCATTTTTTAGCCTGAAAACGTGAAAGTTTCGTCCACAACGACTTTCTTGATAACGTTTTAAGCTGGAACAAGCTTTCTAATCCATCTTCGAACAATACCCAGCAGTTTATTGGCAGAGAGGTCGAGTGAAAGAATTTCGTTAATCTTGGATTAACTTAATCGACTTTCGAAAAACCGGGCCCAGCTAACTAAAATCCCAACCAAAAGTGCTTTGCGGGCTTGTAGTTTTGTTTTTCATCCGGGAATTTGCCAGTTATCATGTGACCGGCGTACTTCCACTATCCCAGGCTATGTAATCATTATCGCTGCGCAGGGCGAATAATTCTACTTATTACACATTGCTTATTTTTGCGTCGTCCCGGTTCACACCTCGTTCACACGAATGGATTAGCGACACCCGGGAGTAACGAAAGCCAAAAGCACAAGACCATAAGAAAATATTCCTTTCCCGTGCTTCATCGTCCTGGTTTACACAAGTTGCTGTGCTTACTGTATGTTTTAACTTGCATTGTACATGTGAACCAGCGTTACCCCGACCGTTTCAGAAAGAAGTGGAGTAGGGGACACCTTTCAGAAAGCGTCATATCAGAATAATTGTTCTGTTTTATTTGTCCCCGGTCCATGTCTTCGGCGGCTTATTTGTCAGTTATCAACCCTGCTGTTTGCAACGTTTTCTTTTTAGGTCGAAGAAAATGAGTGGGTTGTCGACTACGCGCTCAGCAAGCGTCATGTCAAACTGGTTCCCACGGGCCTCGACTTTGGGCAGGAGGGATTCAGCAAGTATGTAAACTGTAGACCAGGCCTCGAAATAGTGTCTGCTTTTATAGGTGTTGCCTTTATTTCAAAACAAGGCGTAGTTCCAAACTTTATAAGAAATTGTGTCTGTCAATTTTCATACAGTGAAACCTCCCTTAAGCGACCAGAAACCAAAGTACCGATTGGTTTCTCAGTCAAATTACTATTAGTGAGACCTCTCATAAGCGACCGCGACCACCTTTGAGGATCACCGTTTGAATTTCTTATTGTCTTTGACCTCCGGTAAGCGACTACCCGTATATGACTATTTAAAGCCCGAGCGAACGATGGTCTTTTACGGGGCTGTCTTACTCGTTTGTATCTGTTTGTACTTTATTCAGATTTCGTGGAAAGCACTTTCATCCATCGCTCAAGCTTGCACGGCGTTTCTACCCACACACGCACAACATGGACGGGTTCTTCGTGGCAAAGCTCAAGAAATACTCCAACAAAATCCCCGGAGAAGGTAAGTTCATTTGATATTAGGGCTGCATGGGCCCGATTGTTCAAAGCACGATTAGTCAATTTTAAACCTAAAAAAGGCTTTACATGCTCACAAGAAAAATTGATTGCTACGTTTTGAGCTGGAATAAAGTTTAGTTCGTCTTTGGTAAAGATGAAAACCTAGCAGCAGTTTGTTGGCTAAAACACGGGAGCAAGCACTTGATTAATTCTGGGTAATGGCTTATTGAGCTTTGAACAACCAGGCCCAGAAGTGTGCACAGAGCACAGCAGTCCTTCAGCCAATCAGTGAAGCCTGTACAACCAGTTTTTGGAGACAGTCAAACCGGCGTGACTCGTCCTGTTTTTTTTTTTTTTTTTTTTTTTCCTCTGCGCTCAGAGCCCAAGACAGTAGTTCAAGCGCCTGTTGAAGTTGCCGAGGAAAAGGATGACGAAGAAAAAGAGGAGGAGGAAACCACAAAAGCGTTCAGTTCTCCTAAAATTGCAAAGAAGAAAGTTGCGAAGAAAACCGAGAAGGTTAGCAAAGATGTAGGAAGCGATCACAAGAAAACTGCAAAACGTTCGGGAGGCAAGACACCAGCGATGCAACTGAACCAGAACGGAAAGACTACAGAGGCCTCGCAAAACGCAAAGCCAGCTAAGAAGTTGAAGAGCGATAAAGTCTCCAAAGATGGGGCTACCAAGAACGCTAATGAAGGTGTTTCTGCCAAGACGACGAGAAAAGACAAGAAACTCAAGCAGAGAAAGAAAAAGTAGGTAGAGTTGTCGCTTGCCCAGAGCTAAATGAAAGGAGTCTAGAGTCCATTTTAAACGTCGTATCGTTCCCAACTCACTTCAAATTTAGCTTGATTCTGACCCGGCAAATAGCACGTTGAAGTCGCAAAGAAGCTGATTTTACAAAGGAGTAACCAAAATATTGTACGAAAAGGAAAAATGTTATTATAATTTATGCATTCAAGGCTGTGGCACAACATTTGAAACCATACGGTACGTTTGAGCCAGCACGGCAGAGCTTGCCGAACTAGAATAACATAATACACAGAATATCAGTTCCCAAAAAGAACAGACTTTTTGCTATTTTGAAAACAGAATAGCTGACTTGACATAAAGTCAGCGTGCTGAGACCGGGGTAGTCTGGGTACGGGACTCGCTGTGCGCGGGCGCGCACTTTTCTCGCCATAATACAGGCGAAAAGTGGCATTTGGCAAACGAACAATATTTTGCCGGCTGTTCTGTCTATTTCGTCTGTATGTTTCTATCGGGAACAGAAACGAAAGAACGGGCCTTAAACGGTTCCTGGTTTTAGTAAGTGTTCCAATAGGGTTTGATAAATCCGTCATTTTGTACGACATCTGTGAATTATTTTTTACAAACTGATCTGGACAGTATTCGTAATCCTGCGACGAGAAAATCGTGAACGTGCTTCTTGTGTGGCTGGAAATATTTACAGAAATTTCTTCACAATTTTTCTGAAAAAGAAACTAAACGATAATGTACAAAACAATACTATCAACACATCTGTACCCTTCGAATTTATCTCACGGAAATAATTGGACTTCCCTCCTTTGCGATTTGTTCTCCTTCAACTCGCTCTTGCCCTCTCTTCATTCTATATCTAGTTTATTTAAATTCTCCCAACCAGACTAGAAGAAAATGTATAATTAATAAAGTGAGAATTGATAGTTCAACCAGTTTTACACTTCAAAAAGTTATCAACGGGTTATGGACGGGTTGTACGTAATTCGTTTGTCCGTAACTTGCTTTCATGTTGATTTGTCCCCACACGGTTTGGAGTATGTATTTCGTGCTTGTGTGTGTGTTGGGGGGGGGGTATATACATATCTTCAACACAGAATTGTATTGCCCAATATCAACACCACTTTCAAACCTAAACTCTGCATTGTCAGTAATAATTCAATTTATTTTTTACTAATTACTTCATAAGGAATGCATATTGGTGAAACAACTTTAAATAGCGTCCTCGTCAAGACTAAAAAAAGACGATTTGTCCAGGGAAACTATATACACGTAAGACTGAATTGGAATTACTATTTACATATTTCATAGTTTGTGCTTGTGTCGTTTCTGTTCTCACGTACGAAATAGTGGCACAAGCGCAAGCAAATATTATTATGCTTGCATCGTCCCGACTTAAACGTATCTTTCCTCACGTCACGTGTGAGCTTGCCTTTGTGTAAAGTTTGCTGTGCGCCTGCCCTTTCGTTGCCTGAATACCAGTGCACTTGGGCTTTCACCCCGCCAGCTGAATCGCCCCAGTCTTCTGGAAGTCATCACTGTACACGGCCTGCTGTACGTTCTGGAGCCTGGACTCTTGTTCGTAGTCGTAATCTTCATCGAAATCCTCGCCACTGCAGGTCAGGATGCAAAGCCGATAAACTAGCAAACTGAGCGCAATCGCGTTTTTGCACGTGAAGAAAATGTGCATCTCGCTGTAGATACCGTATTCGATAATCAAGACCAGTCTGAGGATCAAAAACGGGCCGTCCTGCATGAAGATGCCGGTCATAATCCCGAAGATGTCGCCATGTAGCAACATTTCTCTGCGCGAGATCTGCTTGACCTCCCCTCGGGCCATCGTTATGGGATTCACTTTTTTCTCCCGCACGCCCTTGAATCCTTTTCCTCGTCCCAGGTCCTTCTCGGTTTGCCGCCGCTTAAGTTTCACTCTTTGAATGTATTTTTCTTTCACGTCCCCTTGCTGTTTGCCGTATCTATGCAGGCTGATCTTCCGGGCGACTATATCGTCGGGAGAAACCTGAAACGAGGAGACAATAGCAAAAAATCAGCATGAAAATCGAGCTGCATTTAGGTGCAAAAAAAAAAAAGAAGATACTGTAATCCGAAAGCCAATCAGCGCCAAAAAAGTACAATTATGAACAGGAAGCCCATTAATCTTTGCGTGCCTCGTTGCTTGATTTATCAAGACGTGGCTGCCATGTTGTGTTAGAACGTAGTTCTTTATTTTCAGCATTATTTCAGCATTAAACAAGCGTTTATTGTTGTTGAGGCTGAGATGTCCTGGCGGGTCAGTTGACAATCAAACTTGACAGGCAGAGTGGAGAACCGCTGTAATGGTCACAACGGGCGCAGAAACAAAACCAGGTACGTGGAGCAAAACGGACCATTAACTATGTGGCTCATTGCTATTCTCCTTTCAGATGATAGAGGAAAAGGAACAAAAAGAAAGAACGATGCAACAACGGGATCAATGGGTGGATGAAATGATTCAGAGTAATAAAGGTACGAAGTCAGTCTGTACAGTCCCAGGACGGCCAGCGAAAAGGACCACTGTTCGTTCAAAACTGAAAAACTGAAACTGAAAACGGTACCTTATTACTGGCGATCTTTATTTGTTCCTTGCCCGTAGTTGCCGTGGTGACAAGGCAAAATTGAAGTAGGCTGAACGAGTAGACTCCCAGGACAGCGAGTGAAATGGACCACTGTCCGTTCATATTCTGCTCTGCGAACACTTCGAACAACTCCAGGATGTCAGCGGCTGTGCCCACGTAACCTAGCAACAACGCAGATAGCTGGTCTCGGGTGATCTCCCCACGAGGCAGGAGCCAACGCCCAACAATGATGCCGATGATGAGGCCAAGCTCACAGATTCGCTTCGTGAGATCCTCTTTTGTCACACCAAAGCACTGTGATGAGACAAGTAAGATGAAGCAAATGACCAGAAGTGAGACAAAAGAGTCAAAGAAAGCAAGAGTTACAATAATTGTACCAACAATTATTGATCAACCTGGTTCACAAATCTGAGCAACGCAGCCGCAAACGCAGCAATTAAGATATAAATTAGGATATTTAAAGCTTTATTGGTTTCAATACATATCAAACAAATCATTTGGCAAAAGTCACGCTCAAGTCAATCGGTGAACGGCAAGAAATGTTTCTTAAATGTGTATTAATAATGATAAAAATCGCTTACTAACAGCGACCGAGACAATTTTGGCTTGATCCAGTCTACTCAGGGTAACATTTTGTCGTAAAACCCTTGGGTAGTCTGGAACGAGCCGAAGCGAACACTGCAAACGGACTACTCACCATTGGGCTAGTGGTGTTTTGCGCCGGAACATTCAAGCCGCTTCGGATGTTGAACAACTCAATTTCCATGATCCAAATGACCGGAATCATTGTCGCCATGTAGAAGAAACAGCTTGGCCAGAAGCTGGGTAAATAAAAATAGGTATGTTGGGCGGAAGTCATACTCGGAGACCCAGGGGCAGATCGTGGGGCGGCGAGCAAAAAGCGGCGGAGGGGGAGAAGGTGGAGAAAAGGGCCGGAAGAGAAAGTTGGAAACTTGCTCTTATGAAAGATTATGAAATACCGAACGTCAAGATACACATTCGAAACAGTCTACAATTCTTGATTTACTCGCTGAAACTCCGGCGGACATGCTCCATCCCGGGGCAACAGTCTACAATTCTTGATTTACTCGCTGAAACTCCGGCGGAAATGCTCCATCCCGGGGAAGGGCGATCTCTGTATATAGATTTATACTGAACTGATCGATAACATCGCCTTTCGATTCCACGATGTGAATAAAAAACAAAACAAAAAGACTTAATAAAAGTGATGGCGAAATGCTGCACCGCAACATGAAGACAATTTACATATTTTGGGAAATCGTGACCTGACTGACTGTTCAATCCGGCGTAGTTCGATACTTTTCGATGTCGGGGAACTTTAAAATGGAAAAGATACTGAAAAATACGAGGAAACACGGATCGCACAAATTTACAAGAAATCGTGTAGCGTGTTGGACAATAACATTGTATATCGGCCGGAGTATAGAAAGACAATATTGAAAGGAGGTTATTTGCTTCGAGGGCAAAACTTTTTGAGCCGAGTCGATACAGTATCTTAAAATGAATTGTTTTAAACTGATGGAACTGGAAATTCTGACATAAATGTCAACAACAATTTGCGTTCTTACAAACTCTGCACGATTCGAGTTTTGTTTCACTACGAGAGGGACCGGCGATGCCTGGCGCTGTGTATCGGAATCCTGAGTGTAGAACGCCGATCAGTATCATAAGGATCTGAAATATACCATTCATATATACATACTACTTGTATTCTTGTCCCTTCCGAGCGAGAAGCGTGTACGTCATCTCAAACGCGAGCAACACGATTCCAGCGATGAGCCACCAGTAGTTGTAGTTCTCTTCGCAATGCGCAAGCAGCCACACGGACATGAAGCCATGCACAAAGAACATGAGCCGAGTTAAAACGGCGTAGAACAGAGGAAGAAAGTCCCGTAATCTTTCTCTCATGACCAAGAACTTTTCCGATGCCATTTTGGAATTTGATTGTTCCTTAGCGACTCGCAAACAGTTATTCATAAATTCTAATTTTAATGATCGTAACAAAAGGTTCAAATTCCCAAAGGGTGACCTCTGATCCTACCACGCTGTGATTGGCTCAATCAGACGTGATTAAATATATTTTGTCATTTCTTCTACGTCACTGAACGTATTGGATGCAATTTTGCATTTCGAAAGAGGGGGACTGAGGGCGAGCGATAAATCGCTCTGTGTGATCTTTGCGACGCCTTTTTTCGTCTCACCCAACAATTCATTTCATTTTTTTTTATTAACAAAATTGTGATTTGTGACGTATCACAAAATAATCGTGGCCTAAATCGTGCATAGTATAATTAGCAAATGATCAGTAAAATTGAGACATGAATAAATTGCAGTAAAACCTCGTTATTCGAACTCTCAAGGGGATCGAAATAGAGGGGTTTATCAAGGAAAATTTCCACCAAGTTCATTTCGAAGGGAAATCGAAATCAGATCGATCCTGGAATTTTCAATCGCGGCTAGCACTATTGCAATTGATTAGTTTGAGTCAATCTGATAAAACAATATTAATTAAGTTTTTATTTTAATTAGTCACAAACGAGTTTCTTTTATTGTATACATCTAATCGCAATTGGCCTTTTCGCAGCTATCCCGCACATGATTTTTTAAATTACACTCAGTGCAAATTAACGCCATTAACTTGCTTGCTCTCGGCTAATTAATCAGAATTATTATAGCCATGTGATATTAAGTCCATGAAAAGAATAGCGTTTGAATCAATTAAGTTCCGATCGACTGTTTAATTTGGGTCGGCCCGCTTTAGACACCGCTCCTCATGCGCCGAACCTAATACAAATGAACAAAATCTACTGATTTGGTCTATCATAAATGAAGAATTATACAGTAGACAAAGGATCAGATAAATTGAGATATGAAAAAATAGGTCCACACTGTAGAACCTCGCTATATCGAGCTCTCAAGGGAAGCGAGAAATAGTTCGAGATAGAGGGGTTCTACCAAGGGAAATTTCCACCAATGTCATTTCCAAGGGAAATCGGATTTTGAGATAACCGAGTTCGAGATGGCGGAGTTCTACTGTATACATCAAAATGTGAAACAGTGTAATAGCCAGCCGATCAATGTGAAATTTCCAATCGCGGCTTTCACTATTGAAACTGATTAGTTTAAATTTATTCATATCTCAATCTATCTGATCATTGTCTAGTTTAAATCTTCAGTTATGATAGACCAAATCAGTAGTTTTAGCGGTTCATTTGTATTAGGCGCATATGAGGAGCGGCGTTTATAAAACGGGCCGACCCAAATTAAACAGTCGAACTAATTGATTCAAATGTCACTCTTCTTATGTATTGACACCATATATGGATATAGGTGATTTTGGCCCTTTCACAGCTGTCCCGCACTTTCCTATAATGGAACAATTTTTGGATGTTTTGTTCAACTATTCTTTTCAACTAGTATAACTCAGGTACCCCGGACGTTTTCACTGGATATCTTAAGTTTTGGCGAAACGAATAAAAGATAAGGAAAACACTACTCTTCATGATTTTTTTTAACCTATATTCGCTATGTTTTTATAGGTTTTGTAAATAAACCTTTTAAAGTATCATTGACAAGTTATCGCCAAATTGTTAACAATATGATTATAGTGAAAGCAGTTATGAAGCAAGTCGAGCAGTTGCAAAGATAACATGAAAAAGAAAACTTTCCACCGGCTCATTTCTCAATTGTTTTTCTTTTATTTCTCAGGGTAATCAGTTGAAAAAGAAGATTCATATTTTTAGGTGACAGTACATACACACATACACACATAAATGCCTTTACTGCGATTCATATAGTTCAACATAGAGCCAAGCACAAGATAAGTGCAAAATTACAGATGAGAGTTAAGTGGGCCATTGGGAAGGATTGCAATTAATAATTAACTAATACAAATACATTATTACAGTGAATGCATACACACATGCATTAAAGGAATGGTAGAAATATATTTGGTTATACAATATAATACTGGGTACTATTACAAGTACGATTCAGAGAATGCTACATACTTCCACTTCTTGTGCTTATGTGCTATATGATAATTATATAAGCTAAGTTAAATAGTTCAAAATTCTATACACTATTGGTATAGTTGTCACATTAAGAATATATGATGTCGGTAAGTTTGTGTTAAAGGTGAAGTTAAAGTTAATCGCGTTTCGCAAGTAGCAGTTATCCAGACCCTAAACGATACCCATGCATCCACGCTCCACTTAAAAGCGCATGATGTTCATGCCGAAAACGGGAAATTCTCTTTTAACATAGTCGAAAATAGTGTAACCCTTTTTTTAAGTTTCTATTACAGTCTTTTCATAATAGTCCGCATAGACATACGGTCATGTCTGGCTCCATCAGTAATATCACATACCCCAGGTCGACGAGAATCGCGATCAGTTCTTGCATGTTTCATTCGTCCATATTCATCCTCTCCCACGCTACTTGTTCCCTTGTTGTTTTCCGACTGCCCCTTTAAAGCAATGACCTCTTTGGAATGTAGTTTCTGCCAAAATGGCCGAGGGATTGCGGCCGGTACTTCAGTGTCCACGGGCTTTTCCTTTTGTACTCTTTTATTTTTGTACTCCTTTGTTTTGTGTGCGATTTTGCAGTCACCGGTTGAGTCTGCCTTCTTCTCAGGGTGGACGGCAGCGGTGCAAGATCTTTCTGCGTCTCTTTCTTCCTCCTCTTCTTGTTTCTTTATCGCATCCTGCAAATGTTTCCAAGCTCTCTCTCGAACATGGCGGTCTAACGGCGGCAAACGCCGCGGTGGACGAAATTGGGGCGATCTCGTTTTGTCGAAATGGACTTTGCTGGGCCCTTGGTGATCTCTATGAGTTGTTTTGGGTTTTTCCACAAGGGAGAGTGACTCTTCTGCGGAAGAAATGCTGCGTTCTTGAACCTGTTCTGAACCCATCTTGACTGTGTACTGTTTTAGATCATCACTGAAGGGTCGGTACTACTGTACTCTAGTTCCACATTTACTATTCGTTTTAAAGGGGTGGGAAAGTAGATATGTCAATCAAAGGTATTCCTATATTCCGCTGATTGTTATTCGTTCAGTGACAGAAACCAGAGGAAGCCTGTTTATTTCCTGGACATTGATCTGTACTCGTTTTCGTTTCCGTTCTTTTGTCAGTGTTGTTATGTACGTTGTTTTCGTTGCATTTTCCGAAAAATCGAATAATTCGGTAACGCTTACACGTAAACTAGTAATGAATATTGAATATTGTAAAAGTCAAATAAATTATTAATTAACTAGCAGGAAAACAATATCTGCTTAAGAGTTTGGCTCTTCATATGTCATGTTTTGGGCGTTGCTTTTGCCGCTCCAACAGAACAAAAGGAAAGTCCCTCAATAGCGGAAGATACAAAATAATTTCAGCAAAACATATTTTGTTTTGGTTGAACCAAAACAAACTTGAAATTGAATCAAAACATTTTTTTTTTCACAAATGGTCAAATTACTAAACCCTAGAGTTTTGGCTCGTGAAAGTAGAAATAGCGGATCGACTAGCGGACAGTGGAGACGGGAGTCGGGTCGTAAAATACGTTCGTAGCGATTTTGCGCTGAAAATATTGGAAAATAGTTAAAAACAACGAGAACGACCGTTTGCCAAGCAAAAATCAATCACTACTGTAGTGGTCACAATAGTTAACAATATATTGTTCGCCGAAGTGCAGGGGAATAGCGGTGGCTATTTACCGAGCCGCAATTTCACCACTTTCGACGAAACAGTCAGCCTTAAGCTGGTGTTACACTGGTCGATTTGCAACGCCGATTTGCTCCAAATCCACGTAACGGTGTTGCACGTTTTTGAATCGCTTTCAAAAACTTGCAACGCGTTTCAGCACTGCAAACATCGCGAAAAATTGTTCGCAATGGGGTGTTACACCTCAACGATTTTTAGCGCAACATCGCATCGTTGCAAATTGTCGTTGCAAATCGACCAGTGTAACACCACCTTAAGATCTACATATGAAAAGTGGAAATGTTTATTGCCAAACAGTTATAGTTAACCATTTTCTTGTTTGCTCTAACTTCTAACTGGCGGTTAATAACCCGCTTTCTATGAATTGATTTTTTACAACTAAGGTGAACGATTTGGAATGCTTTTCTTTTACATGATCGTACGACCGCATCTGCTATGCTGCATGCATGCCTTCAACTTATAATGTATTTAAGAAATATATAACGCGTCACCGTGTAATATAGCCTCATCTAAACACGCGGGAAGCTGGGAGAACACGAGAGTAGCGTAAGGAAACCACGAGGCCACCGATAAAATAATTAGTCAAGTAAAAAACATCGCGTATCGCGTCAGCGTGTAATGTACTCTCATCTAACACGGTTATTTAGCCAATCAGGGCGCGCGTAGTATCATAGTTATTTTATAAAAATAAATGTTATGATGATGATGCATGGAAGACTTTTTCTCCGAGAATATAGCAAGCAAATAGATATTTTTCCATCGGTCTTTCTGATATAAATAAGAGAAGAAAACAAGCACACAGAAGAAGATAACGGGGAAACGTTCACAACTGTGTCTACGAATGTGCAGGGAATAACGGCAACAACAACTACAACAACTACACCAACAATAATTTATTCAAGAGAAAGGCCAATGTAAGTGTGATAAGGACTGAAAACTCCTGGTGACCTCAAGGCGAAACGTCATGACACTTAAATTTTAAAAGTACAGCCTAAATTGCTGTTGCCTTTTACATTTGGCTCATATAATCCAAAATGGCGTCGACAGAAAGAGAATGCAAGAGGGACTAAAAACAGAATGAAAAGTGCAAGGAAAAAGAAAATAATGAATAAAGAGAAAAAGACGGAAAGACAATGAGACAAATGCAGGCAGACAGAAAGAGAAAAGAAAAAGAAAACAAGAGAGGGGGAATATATATATATATATATATATATATATATATATATATATATATATATATATATATATATATATATATATATATATATATATATATATATATATATATATATATATATATATATATATATATATATATATATATATATAATTATAGCAACAGGATTGACAAAGACACGGCAAGAAAACGCTGAGCTCGTAAACTAAACACACTAAAATCTTAGTTTAAATTTAATGACTCCGAAGGCATCAAAGAAGTTAGGGTAAAAGTAAAATGTTTCTCAGGTGTCTATATCGTATTGTGAAGGTCACCGTCTGGGCCACTGTTGCTTTTGTTGAACGGATCTGTGAATAAGAATGGCATGGGTGAGGGAGAGAAGAGAAGGAGGAAACAAGTTTAGGGGCGAGTAAGGGAGGAAGGGGCTGAGGGATTCATCGGAAAATGAATTATTGTCTGTGTTCCCTTATTGTTTGTTCTTTTTCTGATGCGTCTGTCGTCTGTACGTAATTGAGTTTTGCGTCCGTATTTTAATATTTGTGTCACAGTGTATATTAAACTAGTCCCGTATGACTATATGCTCCTTTTACTTTTACAAGACAATTCTTTAACAACGTACACCAAGACACATCACATTGTACATATTACTAGGCAATTTCAAACTTACTTGTTTTTCGTAAAAGTCATGCTTTTTTCGCCTGATTTTTTGTGAACTTTAGAGCGAGGAGTTTTGTTCTATAGAGAAAAGGAAAAACATATCATGGATTGACAAACCTGCGAATTTGCTTTCTGTGAGCTACCCAAAAAAAACAAACAAAAATACACACCGTCAAACGAACAAAATCCAACTGACAGAACAATCAGGACAAGAAACGAGCGGCAACGCGACTTACCTTCTGTCCTTTCGAGTTGTAAGGGTTAAACACCGCTTTACCACCTTCAGATTTCTCTCCATCGCCACCTGTGTCAACCAAAGAAGCAGTTTACATGATGTACTTAACGTATTCAGCGCCACACTTCCCTGAAAAACTGAAAAAAAAAAAAAACAGAACAAATGCAAGAACTTTACTGGAATACTGCTGCTGCTGCTGCTATTACGATTGCTATGATTCTAACCGGCAAGTTTTGAATATTCCTCGCTTGTGTAGTGGAAGGGAACGAATTGGTCGCTATCTGGGGTTGCTTTTGCCTCTTCCCTCTTGCCATTAGATGTTCGTTTCTTCTTTCGTGGTTTCTCAGCCATGTTTTGTGATTTCTGGTGACAAAGAAATACAAAACAGTTATGAAGTATTCTGTTAACCATAGACTAGTACTGAACTACTTCAATACATTCTGGATAAGTCTTGCATTTCTTCTCTCTGTGTTTTCTGCACTCATAAGCAACATGCAGTACATATTAGATAACAACAGAGAACGAATAACAACTTGGAGAGTACAAGCCACCAGTAAAAGCCATTATAAGGGATAATCTATAGACATGTGTTTATGCCGAAACAAGCATTATTACGTTTCCAACGTTTCCTCTCCGCCACCCTTCCCCACCCCTCCCCACTATGCACGTTTTGTTACTCTTGTGCTTACTGTTTGCCTTTTCCGGAGAGGGGTCAGGTCTTCTGTGTCACTGCTCTCACTTGATGAGCGCGCTCGCTTACCACTGGTCACTGTAAACAACAGCAACAACAACAACAACAACAACAACAACAACAACAACAACACAATTTCTTTATTTACACCAATAATATCATAAAGTAACAAAGATAAAGGAAAATATTAGAAGCCAATAGAGGTTTGTGGTCTAGGCTACTTCGAAAGAAACAAGATGTTTTAAAAGATTAACGAGAAAATATGATTCAAAGTGCATTCTAAATGAAAAAAAAATTATAAAATATAAAATAATAATAATAATAAAAACATACCAAGTAAATCAAGCCCTGGACAAAGTCAAAGTCAAAGCGTTCAACTTGGGTATCGTTCAACCACCCGTACATTGTACATGGGTGGACTTTCGAGTCTATTTAACAACCCTGCGCACGTCCGTACCAAGTTCTGGTTTTGCTGCAAGCTTTGGTTGATTTGGGTCGACTTGGGAGTTCATTTGGCCAGGGCATAAGTATTCCAACGAAACATGGCGAAAATTATTTTGTTTGTGAAGTGCCAATGACGTCATTCATAAATCAGCCAATCACCAGGGGAGATCAACAGTACGTGAACGTGACAGAAAAGAGCAAAGGAAATACTAAGGAAGTGCAATATCTATTTACCTTCGATAATTTCATTGCTGCTTGCTTCTTTCTTCTTGCGACTTTCTGTTGCCACCGCCTCTTTCCACTGCTGATTTATCTTATAGCAGAAAAGCAAGACAAGTGCAGAAAGACAGTGAGTAAGTTATCGAGTAAATAAGCGAGTAAGTAAGTGAGTATAAGCGAGTAAGTAAGTGAGTAAATAAGCGAGTAAGTAAGTGAGTATAAGCGAGTAAGTAAGTGAGTGATTCAGCGGGTATGCGGGAAAATGAGTGCTTTAACCGCTCTGAAACATTTATCGGGCAATATCCAGACCACCGAGCTGAGTCTACCTTATTTTCTTCATCTCGGCTCTGCGCTTCTATTTCTGATTGTCCGGTAGTGGTCACAGACTGCGTATTCAGCGGCAAAAACTGCGACAAGAGATGATAAAAAGAACGATTCCGTAATTATCCCATACTGTTCTGAACAGACGCAGTCGTCCTCATTATCTTCACACTCGACCACATATAGCTGATCAAGTGGATGTATACTTTTTTGACCCCGCAATCTCCAAATCAACGAACGACAGCAAATTCGAGCTCAGCTTTCGTAGTCAGTAAACCCAAGTCGGACTAGTGGCTGAGGATCAACGTGAGCTTAATGTAAATGCAGATAACAATCAGGGCCCGGTTGTTCAAAGAGTGGATAGCGCTATCCACAGGATAAATCCTTATCCTCTCGACTGAATTAAGGGTAATGGTTAATTCTATCCACTGGATAGCGATTTATCCGGCGAATAGCGCTATACACTCTTTGAACAACCGGGCCCTGATCTAAAAAGTGCTAGACTACATTAGCGAAAGGTAGATATGGACAACTTGAACGTCCAAATGGAACGCGTTGCCGGCTAGAGTGTGGATATCATTCAACACATCTTCATAACGTTTGGTAATGTCAGTTCACGAAAGGGTTGAGTTTGATCCGCGCTTAGCCACTGTAGAGTCCAAGGAGTATAAGGAAACACGGTAACTGAATACGATTTCACTGCAAACCTGTGCAAAGGGATTCTGTATCGATGCTTTTATTTTTTCTGCTTTTCGTTGACTTTTAGTCAGTGTGCCAGTGTCCTGCAATGAAAATGAAAGCATACGGGCTTGAATAGACAACCGACCAACAAGAACAAACAAAATATAGAGCCGTTTTCGGATGACTGTCGAAAATCAAAACCAAAGTAATCACACAGGCCAATCACAGAGACTGAGAGAAAACAGTTCAGCCAATCAGAAGCCAAAGTAATTCACGTTTGGTCTTGCGTTTGGTTTTACTTTCCAATCAGCAATGCGAGTACACGCCATCGCTTGCGTGAGAAGTGTTTGGTTTTGGTTTTGTTCCTGATTGGTTGAGAATGCTGCCAAACTTGTGTGAACCAATTGGAAAGCGAAGCAAACGCAAAACCAAAGCAATCACACGATTACTTTCGACAGTCATCCGAAAACAGCTCTAAAACAACCAATAACAGAAAACACAACAGGAAATGCTTTGAAAGGTCGTTCACGTGCAAGCTATCCGTACGTGTACAGCTCCTGCATAGTTTCATATATGTCTGCACTGCTTTGGCCAAATAATCCCTACCTGCGGTACCAGGGCAAAAATGGAGACACTGGCTTCTACTGTGGTAACGGGCGGACCTGTGATCACGTGGCCTTTAAATGCAATATTGCCTGTCAATCAAAGGTACATGTTAAGGTATGGATGCTGATCCTGATGATGATGGTGATGGCGATGACCATTATGATGGTGATCATATTGATGACGATGACAATGGTGGTGATGACGTTGATAATGGTGATAATGGTGACGATGATGATGATGATGACGACAATCATGATTATGATTATGGTGATGATGATGATGATGATGATGATGATGATGGTGATGATGATGATGACGATGGTGATGATGATGATAATGACGATGATGATGATGATGACGCCAACGACGATGGTGACTGTGATAATGATGCCTTCCTCTGTGTGAACCTCTGTTGTCGTTCAAGCAAAGAATAAACCGAAAAATGACATACCCATGGACAGAGGCGCGTGCTGCTTCTTTGCTGCAGGAATAGAGTACTGATGCCTCTCTTGCGCTCCATCGGGTGCACTCTGAAACGTTCAAGGCTGAAGATTAAAAGTATACGATCCAACAAAAGAAAAGCTAAATTTTAAATACATTACCAAACAGTAACACTCCTTCAAGTACCGTGGCAGTCGTAGTTGTTATACCAGCACGGATCACAAATAGACACTCGCTGCCCAGACTTCGGCATTGAAATGTCAAACAAGGCTCGACTGTGCTCTCGATGTAACATACAGTGGGCAATGCAAAACAACTATAAAAGCTACGGAACCAATAATGATTACCACAATTCTTGAAGGGTCCGGGGATGGAGAAACAGTTGATATCTGCGGAATTGGAGAAAATTTATTACTCTTCATTCTTCCCTTTATGTCTCTCCAATTAAGTTCTCACAGAAAATAAAAATGTCGGCGAATCAAACGAATAAGAGCCAATTGTAAATGTTTATAGTGCGCAATTTACCTTGCTAAGTGGAGCGTCTCTTGCTTCCACAATCAACATATGAATCTCCATCACACATTGTTTCACGAGGGTGGGTACTGGGTTACAGCAAGCCAATACGCCCTGTGCCTCCCTGCATAAAACAACATGTTTTATTTTAAGAAGGAAGGGAGGGGTCTGATGGAGAGGGGAGGGGGAGTTGACAAAGAGAGTAAGGGGAAACAACATTAAGAAGGGTAGGGACGAAACGAGGCAAACAAGGATCCAGAAAAAGCAGGAGAACTTGTAAACATACAAACGCGAGGCAGCACGAACAACATCACGCGGAAGAACAAAAACAAAAACAAAAGCAAGAGCAGGGATAATAAGTAAGAACACGAGCAAGAGCAAAATTAAGAGCAAGGAAATAGGTCTGTTGTGCACAATTACCTTGGAAGTGCCTCGGCAATCTGAAACATCATGTGATTTGGAAGAACATACCTAACAACGGAGGTACAGTTTAATACATTAAAGAACTTTTCTAGAACTTTTCAAAAACATTGAATTGGCTGAGAGGGCCCCTTCAGTATCCTCTGTCAATCATTCTGTCCATCTCACTGAGAACAACAACTCTCCATTACACAAACAACTCAGTACAATACTCACCCGTAGCTTTCATCTTCTTGTCTTGCCATTTTGTCTCTCCAAGTATAAAGCTGACGTAAGGCGAACAGCTAATGAACAATAATATGCATGTTTAGCGCTCACTCGCCTTGCCTTAAAACACATGCTCTATGTACCAACCTTCCGTGGGTTCGCTGGCTTCTTATGTTTCTTGAACAATGTTTCATATGATTGACTGGTGAATAAGTGCTTTTCATATCGCTACAAATCATGAAAAAACGAAAGAGAAAAATAGAGTTAGTGTTTGCCAACGAAGACAATAGTAAAAAGACATGCCCAGTAAGTGCAGTGCCAAGACAACAACAGTTATGTAGAGCAACAGCTTAACACTTATAATACCAACCTTAAGACAAATGTCTTTGCTTCTCGAGTAGACAGACTTCAACAAATTCTTGGCAGCATTTCCTTTTCTGATCAGCTCGTTGCGCATGCGGTCATAAATGTACAGAAGATAGTGTGTGTCTTCTCTGGCGTATTGCGTCATTTCTGACGGAAGAGGTCTAAAAAAATGGACAGCAAATTGCTGAGAATGAAAACACTACTAACTTACTTATAGTACTACTACAACAACGATTAGTACTCCAACTACAGTTGATGCTCTCGTAAGCGGACACCTTTGAGAAGCAGAAAAGAAGTGTCCGTAACTGGAACTGTCCGCTTACAAGAATGGGCAAATACGGAGTTTGACTGAGCTAGAGTTTAAACGGGGTTTAGTATAGGCGTCCGTAGGTGGAGTTGTCGGCTTACGAGAGTGTCCGGCCCAGCGAGCTTCGACTGTACTACAACTATGTACTGTAACAACTATTAAATATTAATACAACTAATTGCTTGCCCCACTACCATTACGATTACTTCAAACTACTACTAATAGTAGTAGTACTACTACTATACTACCACACTACTACTACTACTACTACTACTACTACTACTACTAGAGTGATTTCAATAAACCCGTGAAACAGTTTTTATTAGTGAGGATGTACTAATATCTAGTAGAGAGTATTTGTCTATATCTTTGATTCGAAACAAAATGTCGCGATATTGGGAAATTGAATATCCGAAGTGGCCGCGATCCGACCGCTAGCAAGTGTTAATGTCCGCGTTGATACAAATATATTGAAGGCATATCTACGGAACGTCACTAAAAGCATGCGAGTCGACGTCAACTCAAGGCAATTTCTTGAGTGTCCTTTCACCGACCAAATGCCAGTAGTGCATGCAGGCTCATTAGTTGTTGCAAATTACGGCGGAAAATGACAATTCTAGGCTCCTCTCGCACAGCTCAACACGCCAATCAAGTGCCCACATTGTTTCCTAACATTAGATGTGCAAGAGTCTAGTTTACTGTGAGTTTTGTGTAGGGGTTTTTGAGAAGAATTTCCGGTGGCAAATAAACATAGTCCATTGCCGTATAGTCTGACATCTACTTGGAGTGTGTACGTGTCTCTAATAGAGTAGTATCTGTTTCACGGGTTTATTGAAGTCACTCTACTACTACTACTATTATTATTACTACTACTACTACTACTACTACTACGTCTACAACTATAGACACTGCCACTAGCCCCTAGACTACCACACTACTCGTTTAAAGTTTTGTGTGTGTGTGTAGAACAATACCGAATTCTCCAGTCCGCCAGTTGGTACTGCTTGTTCGCCGTCACACCACAGAACTTCTTGAGCAAGAAAGCCAGAGAGAGCTTCTCGTATCCTAAGACTCTCGCCGCCTGTCCTGTGTCAAACATGTTCACCACATAAAGACCAAAATCTCGCTGCAGCCAGCCTACATCCATATCAGCTCCATGAAACACCTACAAATTAAACAAGAGATATAGAAAGATAAGTTGAGAAATGTGGAGATCGTGCTACTATTAACGATCAGTAAGGAATGGAGATTAACAACAGCAACATTACCTTTAATATTTTTGGGTCCGTGAACCAATGATTTAGGATGTGCAACTCGTTGCGTAGTTCCAACGTATCAACAAGATAATCACGGTTTCTTGTCGAGATCTGCATTAGGCACACGAATCCTTGAAAGGACCTGTAAGAATGGTGCTGTTGACGAAGCATTAGATAAAGACGTCAAGTGAGTTCTACTGATGATGCTTATACTGCCCGCCCTCTCAACCAGTCCTTTGAGCTCCGGAAATCCCTCGATCCTTACCACTTTATTTGTAAACAAAATATAATAATGAATTGGCCTTGGAGTAGCCTGAAACGTCAGACCAATATATGCAAGCAAGCCAAACTTATTTGGACCAATCAAAAAGCGTAGCAAATGCAAAACCATAGCAATCACATAATTATTGTCAACAGTCATCCAAAGACGACTATCCCAACCCCATACGAACGTAAGCTTCCTGTGGTAAGCGCTGCCTCACCTCCAAGTCGACAGCAAATTCCGTTACTTGCTGCAGTTCTTCAGTCAGTTCGTCCAACAGTTCGACGGTGTCAACCATAATGCACGGAGTTCCCTCGAGAGTCTCGTACAACTGAACGTCAAGTACAACGAAAGAAACAATCAGACAAACAGACTCAAAGACAGATCATTTGAACTTTAAAACAGTGTGACTTTTATGCGAGAGGATATGAAGCATGCTAGCAAAACGATTGTAATCTCTGCCTCACGCTTAGAATATTAACAACTACTAACAGTACAAACAGTTTATCTAATTAGATACACACAGTCACGTTTAGAGCGGTTTTCGGATGACTGTCGAAAGTAATTGTGTGATTGCTTTGGTTTTGCGTTTGCTACGCTTTCGGATTGGTCCACACAAGTTTGGCTGCATTCTCAATCAATCAGGAACAAAACCAAAGCCAAAACCAAACACTTCTCACGCAAGCGATGGCGTGTGCTTGCACTGCTGATTGGAAAGTAAAACCAAACGCAAGACCAAACGCAAATAATTACTTTGGCTTCCAATTGGCTGAACTGTTTTCTCTCAGTCTCTGTGATTGGCCTGTGTGATTACTTTGGTTTTGGTTTTTGACAGTCATCCAAAAACGGCTCTATAGCTGCCCACTAAACCACAAAAACAGCCAACAAGGAATTACTACAATTTCATGCAAACATCAAGACAAACATCTACATATTTAACTAAGCGGCCCTCAAATCAAATACAGTCTACATTAAACGACTAGGAAATTGTGCTTTGACAAACAGCAACATATTCCTGTAGTTTACTGACCTTTTCTTTCTCTTCTTTTAACTGCTCCTCAGGTGGATTAAACGTTTGAAGTTCATGTTCATATGGATGAGCCGTGCTGTACAAACAACAAACAAACAAGCTATTTACACACAAAGAACAAAAACAATTGAGAAATCAATTAACCTCCTAATCACAAACCTTCAACCTATAATCTTCATTTTGGTCACGAATGAGTGACTGTGGTTTGGCCGTCAAACTTCAATGTTTCTGGAAAATTACTCTTCAAGACCCTCTCTTCCACAGCTGTAACCCTATATCTCACCTGTTAATAGGATTGTCTGCTGCTTGCTGCACTCTCTGTTGGTGAATGAAGTCAGCAATGGCAGCCGGAACATCTGCATCTTCGGGAGAAACTGTGACCTTTCGTGGAACTGTGGAAGATAACACATTTCAATTGTTCACCTTTATATTTTCTGCACTCAAATGGTGTCTCTTTAAAAGTTCCAGACAAGTTATTGAGTGTAAGGACTTCAGACTGCACGTTTCAAGTGAACAATTAAAGGTGATTGTGTCTGCTTGTGCTCTGCTGTCTAGCCTCTTATCCTCATCACGTTCGGTGGCGTTTGTCATTATTCTTTTCAGTCATACTCCTCGTCGACAGCGCCACCGTCGTCATAGTCGTCGTTTTCTATCGTCATTGTTATCGTCATCTTCGTCTATGCTTTCGTCGTTGTAGTCGTTGCTTTCGTCATCTTCATCTTTGGTTTCGTCATCTTCGTCAATGCTTTCGTCATCGTCGTCGTTGCTTTCGTCATTGTCGTCTTTGCTTTCGTCATTTTCATCTTTGCTTTCGTCATCTTCGTCAATGCTTTCGTCATCGTCATCGTTGCTTTCGTCATTGTCGTCGTTGCTTTCGTCATTGTCGTCGTTGCTTTCGTCATTTTCGTCTTTGCTTTCCTCATTGTAGTCGTTGATTTCGTTATCGCCGTCATTGCTTTCATTATTGTCGTCGTTGCTATCGTCATTTCTGTTCTCATGTTATCGTCACAGAAATCATTGCCGTCCTTTTTGTAGTCATCGTCGTCGCTCTCATAGATATCGCCATGGCTGTTGTCAATGTCCTAAGTCAACGTTTATCTCCTCAGGATGACAGCACACCTGACCAAAAAAGTCAATACGCTGGTAATCTTTACTTACTTTGCTGCAGTGGTTTGACAGCATTAGGTTTGTACTTAATGACAGGGATGAATGGTGTGTTGCTATTGTCAATCTTGTCCTTGAACTTCAACTGGGGACGTTGGATATTTTTGGCGAGAAGAAAGCGATAACTTGAGTCTCTCTTTCCACCACTCTGTCCCTGTTTTACAAACAAACAAACAAACAAATAAATAAATAAATAAACAACAGTCAATAAATGAAAAACAGTCAATACCGCTCTGCTATCTGGCCTCTTATCATTGTCACGTCGTAGTTCAGTTTATTGTTGACTTGTCGTCATTATCGCTGTTATCTGTAAATTCAATAATACACTAATAAATATATTAACCCATACAAACCTTTGCCACATTCCAACTTGATACCATAGGGCTGCTCTGCTGTGCAGGCGAATTTCCTGCACTAAGTTTACCAGATTTATCTGGAACAAGTCCGGCACATTCATCTAGGTGTGTGTCCTAAGAAGTAACAACAATAAATTCCTGTTAGAGAAGTGTTAAAGGGTTCAGTCAACAGCTGATTTCGCATTCACCACATTGGCTCACCACATTCTCCAGTAGTATGTCATTGGCTTCTGTGAGATTTTCACTCAAGTCATCAATCTCCATATCTGCTGCATTCTCCACAGGCCAGTGGACATGCCAGTGAGTCAACAACTTCCCTATGCTGAAAACATTTACAAGTAAATAACCAACATATAAACAAACGACAAAGAAACAAACAAAAATTATCTGTTCCATACTGTACTAACATTTACTTCATTAGAATGTAGAAACTATGAAACCGAACTAAAGTTTCGGTCTGCTCTGGCACTCAACATTCAACTTTGCAGTGGTAAATTAATTTCTATGTAACATCCAAAAAAATACTTAAATATAGATTTTAAGAGCTGGTGCCTACATGTGTACAAATATCTTACTTGCTCAAGAGGCGATTTCCTTGGGCATTCTTGAATTCTCTGAAGTCTGAGAAACTATAGTAGAATTCATGGTCTTCTCCTGGTGCAGGGAGCTCATTAGATTTGTGAGTTGCTTTAACAAGTGACTTGAGTGCTTCCTGGAGAATTTCCACAATCACAAGAAATAGTTATTAAAATACGTGGTGCTTCATGCATACAAACTTCATAGTCAATCAAAAAAAGATAAACTAATAGACCTTTGTTTGGCACATTTACGGGCCATCAACATCACCACCCTATCCCCACCTCCTAACATACACACATTTCTTTGTTGTCAAACATTCACTGAATAGTAGAAGCATAGTACAGTTGTTATGATGTATGTAATAAAATTTGACAGTTGTGATTTGACGTAGTATCAACAAGACGTCACTGATTGACTTTGTTTCTTCCTCAAATGACCTGCACGGACCTTGCATTGATTTAATACACGTATTCAACAAAATTGCGTGTATAAATGCAAAGACGGTCAATAGTTACATGCAGTTTATAGCTTAAAAAAAAAAAACAGTGTGTATTACACGCAGGCGCTTGCGAAATAAGTTCATTATGCACATCACGTTGAACAAACACTGTATGGATTGGTTGGTGAAGAAAGAATTGGTTCTTATAATAAAATCTGTGTTTATGAAGCTTCATCTGTAAGCGATCGGGCAGAAGAAAACGAGATGCACAGAACTTCATGGCTGAAGTAGAAAATCCGAACTTGATATTCTCAATCAACTTGCAAAAATTAAACCACGTGCCTACGACTGATTTCCCACGTTGATCTCTAAATAAGCATTTTCATGACACTTTAAGGACTGTTGGTTCTCATACAGTTTGATTAATACCTTGGAGAAAGCTCCTATACTCCCTATACCCGGCAAATCACTGTCGTCTTGATTTTCCTCGCCGTCCGCCATCTTGATTCAGGAAGCCCGGAAGATTCCCTTGTGGTTCCCAGTCCTCATTAATGGTGCCCAGTCTCTATCAGCTGCCAAAGGGAGGAAACAAGATGGCGTCCAAAATGGACGAACTGTCTTCTCCAGCGCTGGCCTTCAAGTTTTCGGCATCCTCCTTTGACCCGGTTAACTGTATGTTTTCTTTACCTTTAATTATTTTATTATCCTTGGGATGGTCTATTTTGTTCTCATATTCGTGTTAGTTGCATTATTTCCCTCTCCAAGAAAGTCGAACAGAAATTCAATATGGTCTATGGATGGAAACGCTTCAATTTACTACGCAAAGAGATTGTGTGTGTGTTTGTGTGTGTGTAAAAGTGGGAGTGTTTAGTCTTGGGCTAGGATTATAGTAGAGTAATATTCGGCGCGTGTGTTTACTGTTAATTCAGTGAATAGATATTTAATATATTTAACAGAAATTGGACAGTCAGCAAAATATTTAAAATAGTTTTTATCGAAACATTCTCTTTTTCAGCTTGGCTTGATTGTCTATGGAAGGGAATTGAGTGAACTTCTTAATATAATTATTTTTTTGCTCGCAATATTTCATTTCCTTGTGTTCAGATGTACGAAACCTGTCGGGACAGTGCGACACAGACACAGAGCTTCAGGAACACAGACAACGCATCCAAACGCTGAATGAGGAGACAGCTATTTCACTTAAGAAAAATGTGTACAAGAACTATTTGCAGTTTATAGAGACTTCCAAAGAAATATCATGTATCCTTTTATTAAAATTTCGTTTAATAGGTATACTATAATATTATAATTACACTGATGTATTAGCTACTGTAGTAGATATAGCTAGGATTTTTCAGAATATATAAACAATAAACTACTTTTGGCGAGGAAATATGCACGGATAATTGTACGAGGATATTATCTGTTCCAAGCAGCAAACAGTTGCCCAAGAGTATTGTGAGCTTCGAGGAACAGATACACCCCTGTAATGTCCAAGGACAATTATCCGTGCATATTTCCGAAGCCAAAAGTAGTTTATTGTCTTTATTATCCTTCAACTATTTCCTCTCACAGCGCAAATAATGGCGCAAGGACTGTGAAGCTCTTTGGTGCTTTCTGGAACTGCTTTTTCAACAAATGAGTTGATGTCCTCTTCGGTAGTCATCTCGTAATGGTTTTTTGTGATTAATATATAAAAACGTGTTCGGATATTGTCAATAAACAGCGATAGTTCGCCAGGCGGGGGTTATTCGCTGATAACGTCCGCTGTGAGCAGACGTTATTCGGTCACGTGTCACGATTCCACCAATCACGCGCGGGAGGAAATATTTTATGGGTCATAAGTATTTATATTAATAGCATGTCTTTCTTCTGCTTGCTGATTTATTCAACAACTTCAATATTGATCCTTGTTTCCAGGCTTTCTTCCCTATCCCCAGGGCATTTTAGCTTCCCACACCCCACCTCCCACCCCTAGACTCTGGTCAATCAGAGTTTGGCTACAAAGTATGTTTGCCCAAATGAGGCAAGTAATTGCCTCTAACCGTGCCATTGTTTCCGAGATATCACTTGTACCTGTCTTTGGGCATGCAATGCAGATTGCCGAAGCGCAAGGGGGAGGTTGGTGCCCGATGTTGCATGATTGGCTAATTTTGATTTTCTTTTATCTATGAACTTTGTTCCTTGACTTTGTTATTAGATTTGGAGGCTGAGATGTACCAGTTTGGTCATTTATTGGCCGAACAGAAAGCAAACGTGTCAGCCCAAGCAGAAATGACTCTGTTTGGCAAGAAAGGTATCCTATCTCTGAAAATGAATGATATTTTATTCACCTCATGGTTTCAGTTTTCACTATACAGTCCTGGGAAGTTTAATGTTGCTGTGTAATACCTGAAGTTGTGCACAGGGTAAAGAAGGCCTGAAAGTTTATAATATTTACACCCATCTTGGAGGTACTGTATGTGTTTTAATAGTGGTAATCAGATAAGCACACAGTTTCTTTTCTCTTTCAGTTGGTAGCTCATCTGCAAAACCCATAAAGAAAGATGAGAAGTCCAGCACTTCAATTGAGTCTGTAGAGGGGCTTTCGGTGAGTCAGAAAAGAACCCAGACTATAATTTTTAATCCCACTGAATTGACCTGATTTGAACCCAGCCAAGAGTGATAACTTTGCTTTTGATTATTCTCAGATGCTCCCAGCTCTCGGAGCTTCCACATTTCAAAACAACTCCCACTCAGCTCTCATTACTCACGTCAAGCAATGATCACTATAATTTTGGAAGTTTCTTGACCTAATAATTAAGAAAGAGTTCTGGAAAGATATTTGTAAAATAATGAAGAAATGTAACAGTGCAGTCCTACCAAGTTTGGCACATGCACACCTCATCTTGTACATTACAATGTATATATGCACATTTTCTCCTGCTGTGAAATCATGCCAATCTCTCACTTTAAATATTAGAAACCGGACTTTAAAAGGGCAAGCTCCTCCTCTTTTGACATTGCATTTTCATTTTGCATTTCTGTGTATACACAGGCTTCTCTTTATAATACGCCAATGCTGGTTTGTCTTTTTAGAGTGTTCTTGATGTAACGGACCTGCACTGCATGTTTGAAAGTGATCTGATTGAGGTGGAGGCAGAATCATTCCTGCCCAGACACAAAGTTCATGCATTCCTCTTACATGACAGCATAATTATTACCAGTCTCATACCCAACAGGTGAGGAGAGGTATAGTATAAAAGGACTCACTTTTTCAACCCCAGAGGGGTGTATACTAAAGGTCTGGAAAGAGCCTCTCTATAGAAGTAACCTTTGACTAATGGGAGCAATCAATTTCAATTTTCCTTTTCAGTTTCTCAGGGTCTATGTGGTATAAAATATGGAAAACATGGAGGGCTGCTAACATTTAAATGTTTCTCCAACAGGCGTGGTCCAGTACGATACAAGTTTCAGAGTTTATATGAACTAGAGAATGTTGCTGTGGTAAACATGAAAAGTTCTGATGGTGAGTAGGAGCCGTCACTGCATGTTGTATGCGCCGTTCTTTAACCAAGGCAGCTAGTGCTCAATGAGTTCCTGGATGGCGATATGATCTGGTGTCATAAGCAAGAAGAACTTATGTTTCTGTCTGAGCTATACCTCCTTGCTCTGTCCTTGCGTGGAGACATTAAGCCTAGTCTCTCAACCTTCACTAACCTGGTGAGAGGAACTTGGTTAAAACTCTCACATTATTTGTTTTAGAAGAGCAGGATAATCTACTGCTGCATTCTATCCTCTACTACCATATCACTAATCAGAGATTTTTAAATCCAAATTCACTGTTACAAGCTGTAGTATTAATGCACTGTATCTTTATTTTGCAGGACTGAAGGATGCATTCAAGATATTGCTGTTCCCAGAAACACATATCTACCAAGCAGAAAGTTTACAGGATAAGGTACTGTGTAATGTAGTCAGTTGTACAGTCCTTTTCCTCTCAAAAACAACCCTATTCCTAGTGAAAACTAACATAAGCACCCATGGCTGCACCTAAGAATTGTTAACAAAAAAAAAAAAAAAAAAAAAAAAAAAAAAAAAAAAAAAAACCTTGCAGTGTATAAATGCAGCCCAAAATCTAGTTAGTTGAAGGTTGGGGGTTCTGATTTTTTTTTTTTTTTTTTTTTTTTTTTTTTTTTTTTTTTTTTTCATTTTGTTGTTGCGATTTGTAGAATAACTGGCTTGATAAGATTGAAGAATGCAAGAAGAACTTCACACGCAAATTGGAACTGGAGTTGAGTCAAACAGAGCTCGAACTGGCCAAAGGCAGCAAAGAAGGCAAAAACCCATTTGATGAAGATCACAACAACCCATTTGCCGATGACAAGACGAATCCCTTTGCAGAAGATGACAATACAAACCCATTTGATGAAGATGATACAGATCCACTTGCTGAGAATGACTCAAAGAACCCATTTCTTGATGATGAGACCAACCCATTTGCCAATGGTAAGAACAATGCATGTATACTTTGTGTAATTTTGACACGATTTGAAATATTTCAAATATTCAAAAACAAGTGAAGACGACTTTATGGTCTTCTCAATATTTACGCCTTTTTATTGTTTCTCAAAATTGTTTCAGCCAAAATTTATGTTTCTCACTCAGAGGTATATTGTTATTTTGTTGTTGTTGTTGTTGTTGTTGTTGTTGTTGTTGCTGTTGTTGTTGTTTATTCTGAAACTTCAGAGGCTGACAGGCCAAGAGCAGATAGCAAGATGAAACATCACCAGGTACAGTATTAAGTCCTTATATGTAATAGTAAATCTGGGTTTGTTACTGTTCGATTTTGTTTGTTTAAATTAGAGTTTTGTCAAATGACTTGATCGTGATAAAAACAAAACTGCAAGGGAACATAGTATTAAGACTGAGGGGGGGGGGGGGGGAACTAGTAATTTGTGTCGATGTGTATATCTTTATACAACCAAGTGAGCGATCCGTACGGTAAGTTATGGACCGGGGCTTACTCGCTAAAAGTCGTGCAAAACAAACCACTTTCTATATAATTTACCATGCAGACCAAATAAATACGAAGTGGAACTGCCTATTTAGTTTACCAGAAAAATATATTTGATCGAAACCCGGCTGCATCAGGGCAACGTTGCTTCTTCCGTTGAATGCTGAATGCACCTAGAAAATTGACCCACATGAACGTTCGCACTATGTATATATATATATATATATATATATATATATATATATATATTTTTTTTTTTTTTTTTTTTTTTTTGTGGGGGGGGGGGAGGGGGGTGTGGGGGCATATAATAATGTACGTTATTAGCAACACGTTAGTTTGTTACGTTACAGCTGGTTTCATAGTAAACGTATTTGTACAACTATATAATTATTAACTTTTGAAATATTTCGGGCCTCAGCGAGGAAGAGGCTGGCTTCGCGATCTCCCTGAAGACCTCGATGTTTGCATTGCACAGAGAGACTTTGAGGCAGCTATGGAGCTAATAAACAAAAGTAAGACAATTTCTTCTTTCTAAATTCCCGTACTTTTATTAAAGTACAGTAATATTCCTGCTTTAATACGTGGATTGCTACTGAATCCCTGCTTTTACAGGCCATGCTGCCGTCATTTATGAATAACTTTCTTCATGCATTTACAAAGTGAAGGGGAAACGTTTCTGAATTTTCCAGGTGTATCCCTTAAGTTACTGTTGCACCATTTTTATATGCTACGTTCTTTAAATTCACTTTTCAGTAAACAGTCATTTGAAAGAGAGCGGGAACTCTCAAGCGCTCCGGGAAATAAAGTATGTTCATATTCCACTCACTTCTGTTTTAAAAGGGTAGCATTAACTATTGTTGCATCACTCTATACTTGGTCGGTACACTCTTGAATTTTCATTTATACCAGCGTTTAGGTGTTTTTGTATTTATTCTGTTGCTTGTTTGGTTTTGTTTTGTTTTGTTTAGAGTGCGCGTGGAACACCGTGTGAAGCAGCTTGTCAATGCATTGATTGAAGAGCTGGAGTCTAACCAGAACTACATGTTATACGGGGGTCCCAGGGCCACTCGCAGGGCCGTCTCGTTACTGGTCCAGCTTGGAAGAGCTGCTGAAGTAAGTGTGACGGCTGACGTATTCGGTGGATAAATTACATTGCGTCAAATGTGCGCGTACAGTTTCACTTCCAAATTTACCTCCAAATTCGGCTCAAAAGCAACGTAGTGAACACTGCTATTAGAGTGTGCTCATCGAGAACTTTCATTTGAGTGGTCACACCTTTAGGTTTCATTGGACAGTTCAGGAGTTGGAAGTGAACACTGCTATCAGAATGTACTTATTGAGAACTTTCATTTGAGTGGTTACACCTTTAGGTTTCATTTGACAGTTCAGGAGTTGGAAGTGCACACTGCTATAAGAATGTACTTATTGAGAACTTTTATTTGAGTGGTTTTAGTTGATGGTTTTATCTCCGCGGTATTATTATTTATCTATTTATTCATTCATTTATTTATTTATTTATTTATTTGTTTGTTTGTTTGTTTGTTTGTTTGTTTATTTGTCCTTTAGGCTTGCCAGTTATTTCTCCAGAACAGAAGTGAATCCATCAAGTATAGTCTAAGGTACGGAAGACTAAGCGAAAACTTGTCTCTACGAGAGTGTCCGCCCAGAGCTTTGACTGTGTATCTTTTCCTCGATTAACTTAAATAACAAGCACTTGCTTGTCGTTTACAGACAGTTAAAGATCGAAGGAAGGACTTCTATGTACATTACCAAGCTATCCAGCTCCTTCTTTACGAGTATTATTGAAACTGGCAAGGAATTCGAGAAAGTCTTTGCTGGGAACAATAACTTCAGTTCAGGTATGGCAGTGAGTACTTCACAGATACACGCACACACACGCAGAAACACGCACGCGCAAGCACGCTGAGGAATTGAGATATATTCTCATCTTACTGCTCGGGCCCAGTTTTTCAAAGCACGATTACTCTATTCCTCGGTTAGGTTGAAAATTTTCTTAAACTGTAAGTCTGTAATTACTTGAACCTTTCAGTCGAGATTTTGACCAAAACTTAGTATTTTGTGTGCCACGAGTCTGAGATAAGGAATTAATCCTGGATTTGCTTAATCGATCCCTGAACAACTGGCCTGTGTCCTCAGTCTAAATTGGCTGTAAGTTTCCACGGTCATGTAAGGGCAAACTTCATGTAAAGCAGCAGTTAGTGTCCCTGTGACTGAACTTTACCTTTAACCTCTCTTGTTAGCTTTTGTCGTGTGGGCCAACAATGAACTGCATAACTTCGTGTCAAAGTTCTCTCGTCAAGTGTTCCGTTCGGACATTTCCCTGGCAGCCATTGGAGTTTGCATTGGAATAGCTGCAGATCACTGTGAAAAGGTAAACGCACTTTGGGCGACACGGGAACATAACTGTCCCGACGTCACTTCCGTTGGTTAGTGTTTGTCGCAATTCCTATCTAACTGTCCTGACGTCACTTCCGTTGGTATCTAACTGTCCTGACGTCATTTCCGTTGGTTAGTGTTCGTCGCAATTCCTATCTAACTTGGGGGTTACACTTCGCATTGTGTGCAAGCCCCTTTTTTTCTGTCTGTCATAGAAAGTATACACTGTAAAAACTGATTGGTCAAATTAACCATTTAAAATGGTTGCAACCATTAAAAATAGGTTAATTTGACTCTGAAAAATGGGTCATATTCTTAACCAAAAATAAATAGGTTGATATGACCAATAATATATAGTTTAATCTAACCTGCGTATATGGGTTACACAGATTTTAACCTTTAGATAAAGGTCATTTTTACTATGATGTTAGTTAAAGAATCTAAAGGAAAACACCCGTTTTGCATATTTCCTTTAATCCGTGCTTTTGCAAAAAGATAAAGTCATTATATTTACACCGGAACACAAAAGTGAAAACTGCTCTCGAACAAGCCTTTCAAAGAACAAAAGAGAGATCTGACTGTTCCTTGTTATTGTTAACTTGCAACCGTGAATACAAAAACTAAAAAAAAGCTCTGGCAGTTCTTCGCCGCGAGCGGCAATCTTTATTTATTTATTTATTTATTTATTTATTTATTTATTATTACAATTTATTCCTCCCATATTGTAAGAGTCTGGGTACGAAAGTCTTCTAAAGAGTCTGGGTACGAAACTATGTGCCACGCGGTATTACACATAGAGCATGCGCAGTATCTTAGGCGCCATTCTCAAGAAACCGTTGGAGGGGCGTTTGTTTTTTGTGCTGCTGCGTTCTTGATGATGGCAGGAACTGGTTCGTTGAGCTTCAAGATTCATTTTGAGGATCCTTTGGGAAAGAAGATGGAAGTGAAAGGCGCATCTTTGTAGAGATGCGGTAAACTCTCCGTCCAGTGCCTGGTTTTGTCGTGTTTGTTGCTTTGCGCGCCAAGAAGCTGTCTCTGCATGCACTCCTCTTCAAGCTGTCTTCGAGCTCCTGTGATAATTTCACCTTCACATTTTGAAGGTGGGCATTCAGATAAAAGCGCGGTGTAATGTGGCTCATTCGATTCACGTTAGAGGAGGTAAGAATGACATTAGACTTGATCACGAGGAAAGACTGGATCAAACGTCGGCGTAGCTAGCGGTGAGTAGTCTTATGAATTTCGTTGCAAGTGATCACCACACCTGATTTGATAGAATGTTTATACTTTTATGACTGTTTCTTCACTGTTGAAACCGGGGAACTTGAGTGACTTTTAAAATTCCTATATACTGGCTGTGCACATCATGTATTCGGATGAAAGTTGTATTGTCAACAAGGGCCACTGATTTGTCAAGGCAAGACGTGTGCTTGCCTACTGACAAATGCCTGGCTGAGGCTATCTCTTCTGTTAGCCTTGCCAGGTGCTTATTGCTGATGATCCAGCTTCATTTTGAAGACATTCCATGTGTCAACTGCTGGATAATTAGTAGATACATTTGGTACTGTAAATTCAGAGAAATGTGCTTATCCTCACCATCAGAGAATCACAAGGTGCTAAGTCAAGAAAAGTATTGTAAATACCAAAAAATAGAATATACATATTTAACAAGTTCATAAGTATTGTCAATTCTGTTGTTTCTTCTGAGCAATGAAATGCCCAGGATTAACAATATTGTTATCATCATTATTCTTCAGAAACAGAAAATTGATGCACAGTAACATCTCTCTACACTTGCTTGGTGAGTGAGAGTAGACAAACCATAGCCCAGGTGATCTGTTTTGGAAAATTGTGTTGGTAAATCAAAGTGTTGTGTGCTTTTCTTTGAATCAAAAAAAAAAAAAAGTAGAATAATCAGATTAGATGTATAATACATGTATGTGGATTTATGATCTCAAGCATATATAAACACATGTGGGGATTTGATTATGAAAAAAATAGTTGTGACATATTTGAGAAATACTTATTGTTGAGGATCTAATTAAAAAGTCCTTGATACAGTACCTCCAAAAGACCACCTATTTGAAAGGAATCTTGATATGCAATATTCTGGGCAAGTATGTGGCTGTTTCATTCAACAATATCTTGGGACTGTAAATGTTGTGTTGAGTGACCTTTGATTGGGTGTGTCATGCCAATAACAGGCAACCATGAGAATATTGCAAAAGTGCTGTAATTCCATAAATAATTAGGTGCAGTGTTGTATCCAGAGCGCGTCATTGCGTCCTGGGACGCACAAATCTCAATTTGGACGCAAAAAATTCCAGCAAGTGCGTCCGCTTGGACGCACTCGAAAAATTAATTGACAAGCGACTCTTCGGAACGCGACCCGCTAAGCGGAAACCCGACGCTGATCCTTCACCACTGATAGCGCGTCGGTAAAGCCCGATTTACGCGTTGCAACTTTCGCTTACGACACGAATAAAAAATCACTCCGTGATTTGGTTTTCTGTCGCATTGTTACTTGTTTGGTACAAAAATAAGCAATGTGAATAATGACGCGCCACGAATATTAATATTAAACATGAATATTAATTAGTTGGACCCCACAAAATCCTACTTGGACCCCTAAATTTTGGAACAGGGGGTCCAAAGGACCCCCAGTTTTGAAATCCTGGATACAACACTGTAGGTGTATGATCAGTGACCAATTTTTTATTACTTGAAGATATTTTCATTCCCTGTGTCCTAATGTTTATCTTGCCATGTTGTGTGCAATATTATTTCTTTGATTGCTGCAACTTTGAAGTGTCCTTCAAAGATGAGTCACAATAAGTTAGTTAAGCCTGTTGTCACTTCTTTCTTGTTGCAGAGTGATTCTGAAGTTTATGCTGAAATAGAAGGTGAAGTTTCAAGAACTCCATGACTGATTTCCACAGGGAGCACTGAACATGTGGTCTCTTTAGTGGCAGCAGAAGGGACGGTAATATCTTGATTCCGAAAATAGGATGTTTTGTTAAGTACACTATCAAAAGGAATGACCACTGCAAGATTGTGTTCATTTTCTGGATAACATTCTGGTCAACAAGACTCATACAGTTATGCCTTTCCAACTTCTTTTTACAATTTTGGATCAGGATGAGGTGATTTACATTTACCTGGTCCACATTAAAATAGTGTGAATCATATGTCATTAAATATTTTTAATATGCAGTCATATCATTGTATTATCCTGCAAACAGGAAGCTGTTGTGAGAATGCTATTTATAACTTTCTTGTAGGCTGTAGTGTATGGCATGCACATACTGTAATATTCACAGAGTTTGAAATTAGCTTTTGTGCTCAGTTGTCTTAGGGACAACCACAAGTCATGTTTTGATTGCCCCATCAATTTCCTGCTGCTCCACATCTCTTTTGTTCAATTTTTCATTGTGTTGAAAAGTAGCATCACTGTGCAGCACTAACTTCCTTTTTTTTTTTTTTTTTTGAAACCATTGGTTGCCCAAGGGACAACCATTGTATGTTGCCCCAGCATGTTTTCAGTTGGGTCAACTGGACAACCATTACTTTCAAACCCTGATTCACTTCACATTTCTTGTTTATTGTTGTTACAGGTATGTAGTTCTTAAGCAGTTGTTTTAGTTGATTTTGTTTTGTTTTTTGTGAATAAAATAAATGAATCTGAATGAGTTGTCTCCGATTAAATTGACCATCTTAGAAAGGTTATTTCCACTTTTTAATTGTGTTATTATAACCATTTCAAAAAGGGTTAAATTAACTGATATTTTGCAACCAATTCGTAATGGTTAAAACGACCCACATCTGACCTTTAAAAATGGGTTCTCTCAGGCTCATAGGGGGTACTATAAATAAAGGGTCAAATTGACCATATGTAAGGTCATTTTAGCCATTTCAAATGGTTGTTTTAACCACTAGCAAATGTTCAAAATAACCAAAACAAATAGTCGAAATAACCAAGGAAAAAATGGTTAAAGTAACCATTTTTAAATTGGTTCTCTCAGGCTCATTTCTGACTTTTTTTAAAGGGTTATTTTGACCAATCAGTTTTTACAGTGTATTGAACTCACTTATACTCGTCTAATGAGTATCGAGTCTTAGTTGTGAGTTTCTTGGCTAAGTCTTGAGGTTTTACAAGCGTTACACGAACTGCAAAAAACTGTACTTGAATTATTTTCTGTCGTGTCCACCGTCGTGTGCAAATACTGCTTACTCCGAAATATTGCGTGATCAAACGGTCATAAAACGTATTTCCGCGGTGTCACTTTGCGCTTTGATTGCTTTTCGCCCTTTGAATCAATCCAAACTAGACACATTGCACTTGATATCACTTTTTAAATTATCCACAAAGATACTGTATCTTGTAAACCAGTGCGCGGTCCGTGACGTAAGTTATGTACCGATAAATTAACCAATCATAGCGTGCGTACTATCTGTGCTATATAATACTTTACATGATATATCACTCGTTTCATTTCTCTTGTAGTTGTATGAAATAGGACTGGACTTGAAGTTCTCTATGCAGCACATGTTACTGCGAGATGTTATGGGCGCTTTGTTTGACTGCAGAGATCTGTTGGCTGAAGCGGCAAGGCACCGGGTTGGGGTGAGTGAATGTGATGCTGCAACTTCGGACCTGCGCTATAAAGGCTGCTCTTTACGAGCAACACAGCACAGTCACAAGATATGTGCGTCAGTGAAAAAGGCCGATGCAAGCGCAAGAACGTTGCTGCAGTTTATCGGCACATTAGCTCATTTTTTCAAATCAATCTTATCGAGATTTCTTTCATTTTATCCTGGAGTTCAGTTTAAAACCCTCGTGGATTGTTTGGTTTATTCAGGAGGAAACCTGGGAGCCACTGACGTTTGAAGGACATCCGAACATTTGTGCCGAGATAGAAAGTTGTGGAATCAAGAAGTTTGATGAACTTGTTAACGGTTTGCTGATTATTTTCGTTCTGCTTCTCTTATTGTTGTTGATACTTTTTTCCTAATGTCTTTTTTTGCTTTTTTCTTTTGTTTTTGCCTTCGCCATCCTTGCGGAGTTCAAATATTATGTACTAACTCTCTTTGTACGTACGTTTATCATGCGGCAGGAGATACAGTAAACATAAGCAGTTCAACAGTTTCATTCACCAAAGGAGTTATTGGGCTTATGGAAGATGGATTGAAAGTGAAAACTCCCGAGGTAAGTCCCCAAAACGCTGGGCTAGCGGACATGGTTTTCGCCGCGCCCTGTGCATGGGAAAGAGTGCTGTAATGGCTACTATAATAACAACGTCAATATTCACTCTTGCAGCTTCACAAAGCGCTGGTTGACTCTGTAGCGGATTTATTTCAAAACCAGGTGGTGCTGTTGGAAGGTTATCTTACATCAGTGGACTACGTAGAACAGGTATAGAGGATATTACACGGCGGCGCGAAGATATGAATTTTATTTTCGAGTGGTAAAAACAATATTTTACGAACGAGCGCTTCGCGAGTGATGCCAACGATATCCTCACTAGTGAGGATATGGAAAATACGCCACTCGGGTCCCGGATGTAGTTTGGTATGGATTTTACGCACGGTATATTTTCCAGTAAAACACTCGTGTCTATATAATAAAAATATGTATGTCACGGCTATATACATTTATTTATGAATAGGGCTGCTCACTAAAATCTTTCGGTTCAGGGCTTTCTTGATTACTGGTTTATCGGGCCGTTGTTTATTGGACCAAACGTCAGGATCTCACTGGACGCGTTTGAGCTGTTCAAACAGATTAACAAAACCTTACTTTAACTTTAGTAATACGTTATGTTCCGTTCTTTCAGCGCGAGTTTATCCTGTGGAACGCTAACTTCTTGTTGGAGTCAGTCTTTCCGGTTGTCAGGAAAAAGTTAAAGGTGAGAATGTTCTTCTCCTATGGGTACAACATTTGTCGACATTTCTTATAAAGTTGGCGAGCTGAAATCTTCCCGGTTGTGATGTCCTGCGAGGAAGGTTCCCTCTTTAGTCAACCACAGTCCTTTGCGCGCCGAAATCCTTGATCATCCATTTCCGTCCGGCTTGTTTCGACTTATTAGTGTTTTTTTTTTCTTGAAACCAAAATCATCTTCTTTTCTTTATTATTATTATTATTTTTTTCTTTTTCACATTTTGATTTTGATATGTAAACACTGAGTTAGCTAAGAGAGCGGGGAAAAAGTTAAAAGTCAGCAAAGAGTCAAACTTTTACCTATTTTATTCGTCTAGTTGCAAACTGGACAAGACTGGCAGAGATTCACCGATTTGCAAAGCGAACTCAGACGACTCCAGACCATCCCCAAACCGAAACACAAACCAGATGAGCGTGGGGCGAGTTAAGGAGTGTCCGCTGACCTTTATAATTATCGGCGCTTCACACGAAAAGCTGCAAATGCGCATGCACTGTTTTTCGCTAAAGCAATAGGTGTATTGCAGATTTAAGAGTCTGAAACGTAATGAGGAAAAAATAGAAAAATGAAAGATTAACAAGACCGCATGTAATGAATATAACCCTTTCAAATTTAAACTCAAGATACAAAAATAAATAACACCCATCATAGTCTGAAATAATTATTCAGTGTAGCGTTGCTTTTCTGAAGAGGTGCCCATATTTTGCTAAAATTCGAAAGCTTCGATGTTCTTAAAGTGGGCGATAAAGTATCGAATAAATCATTACTCGCGGGAAATTAAACCTGTAGTCCATTAAACTTACCATATACGCTTAATGAGTAGCGCCGTATTCTATTTCATTGTAAATTGGTTTGTACTGTTGGGTAAAGTAACAAGCCAACGAAAAGGTTTGCTTGTTGTGACTGCAAGGATGGTCACTATAATCACCACCTTGTTTTTCCGCGCGTAATCCTAGGAAAATAATGGAACGAATGCTGGGGTTCAACAGAAAATGGTCAAAAAATGTTCCTTTTTCATTTATCACATAACAGAGTTTAAGGCCTACAGGATATTTTTTTGGCCATAAAGGAGATATAGAAACCTGTTCAAATAGTCCGTTTGTAATCCTTGACTGAGGTTGTCGAAACTTCGACTGAAGTCGAAATCTCTCGGCCTGGTTTTTAGACTGTTTGGATCTACATGAAGATAGCGAATCCGGTTTTACCTTATAGCTAACAATTTCCCAGCACAACTTGCATGGTAACAGTTGAGATACTTTACAAGAGCACTCATATTTGATGCCATGACGAAAATCTATATGTCCAGCGGCCCCTTGTTCTTGACGTGCGATTGAATACTGTCACCGAAAAAGTGATCTCTTAATGTCATTTATAGTAGGGTCTTTCGCGAATACCATAGGTTTGTAAATCTACTTGATGGATTTTCGAGTCCATTTGGGTAATAAAATAGTTATCGGTGAGAATTAACAAATTCAGGAGATGAACCGATGAAGTATCCCTCGGTCGACTGTAAAAACTGAATTGTGTTTAGTTATTCAAATATTGCTGGTTCTCCTGGGCTAACTAAAGCACACGATTTTTATCCAACAAAACCCTGCCTTTCTTGATAAAAAAGAAAATTGAAGAGGTTTCGTGCTCTTTGTAGTCGTAGTATTGGTCTTCTAATGCGGCATCAGGTTTTGTAATCTAAAATTTTCAAGTATTAACTAAATAATGACGTATGAGATTTCACGGTTAATTAAGCCCTAACAGCTGAGATTTTTGCGAGAAAGGTGAATGAAATGAGCGACTACTGGCACAGCAATATATCAAGGTCAATATGTTTTGAGATGTCTTCTGTTTTCTGTTGCGGCCTCTTGAGACCACTCGTCGCCTTTATGTGCGTTTCCCACACCTCTTATAACCGGGAGCTTTCACACCTCTAAGAGAATAGCCGACAAAAGTATTCACTAATCTACCCCCATAATGAATGGCCTTGCTTGTTCACTGTTTTTCAAACTGGCGTGGAATTTGCATTTGAAGAGGGGAAGATGTTTAAAGAATTTGGTGGTGTCCTTCTCTGCCGCTGGACATTGCTTATGTTTCACTGGATTTCTGTTTTCGCCGGTATCGGTAAAGTTCAAGAAACCTGTTTCATAATAGCCCTTGTGTGCCATCTCTGAGTGTTGAATCTCCTGATACTTTTGCTGCTACTGTAGTTTTTTTTTTTTTTTTTTTTTCTGAGAGAAAGAAGTGGGTTTTTCTTTCACACTAATTCCGCTTTTCGTTCTGCATTAAGGCAAAAAGCAGCAGAGAAAGGCTGTGTGGCTTGAATTGTAGTGCTGGGACTACCAGGCACCACATATATTTACACAGTTCAACTTATGATTACCTTTATTGGTGTAGACAGATTTTTTACACGCCTGACTTATCTCACGTCCCGCTTTCTCTCTCTACTCGGGATGGTATATACAGGTACCCCTCCCAGTTCTTTAATCCCGACAGCAAAATTCCGCCAAATATATCTTGCAAAGCTATCAGACAGAAAAAAACTGAAAAGGAGCATTGTTTGTATTGCTAATGGTTACGCGCCTAAAAATCAAGCTGCTAAAACAAATACGAGGTTTAAAAGATTTTTAAAAGTATTTTCAGTTATTTTTTTTTACACAGTTATATATTTATGTTTGACCTGAGCAACATTCTTTTGCCCTCTAGCTACCTATCACAGTTGTAATAAGCTTTATACATTACGAGGAACTCTGTTTGATCCATGCATGAAGACCTGAACTGATATAATATTATAGAAACTGATTCTAATGAACACTCAAATTCTCGCTTAAAGCATATATACATATATATTTAATCAGTTTCACTTTACTAAAGGGCGCGACAACAATGTGCAGTCGGCGATCTTTTTAACATCTGGACAAGTTCCCTTGTCGTGCTTTTCTAAAAGGCTGTTGACCTTCGCAACATCTTTTTGCACAGGAAAATATAATTTCTTTACAGACAGCGTAAACATGAGGAGAACATTAAATAATTACAGTAATCGCCGGACGAGACGTTGCTATGCAAAATCTGCGCGTTTCTTAAGGGCTCCGTAAAGTATCGAGTACCACTCGCACTAGATTGCAATGTTCTCAAATGTTAATCTTTGATTTGCTCAGTTCCACTGCGTCAAAGTTCAACAGTCATATAAATGTCTTGATGTACTGGCTTCTTTGGTGTGTAGTTGGGCTATGCATTGCCTCTGTTTATGCTGAAGGCATGGCACGACCTAAACCACTCTCTCCGCAAAAAGGGCCGTGATATTTGCTCGATGCGGGAAAGTGGCTGATCGGCTCAAGCGTCGGCACTACAAAAGTGAAGGCGGATCGTTTTGACGCTTTCTTTGTACTGTCGGAGAGAAGCGTCTCGATATGGAAGCCTCTGTTTTCGGTGTGCTTCTGAGTCGGCCGCTGCACTGCACACTCGCTAGCCGGCTTTCTCACTCCCGCTTTTTCTTCTCGCTTTACATTGCTGGGTTCTTTCTTGGTCGTCGGCTGCGCGGCTTCGGCCGCCTTGCGATGTCGTCTCTGCGCTCGCTTTCTTCGATACTCTCCCTTGCTAAAATCTTCATAATTCGCGGGATTGATGGCCCAGAAATGCCCTTTTCCGTTAGGACTCCTTCCTACTTTGATGAAGCACTCATTCAAGCTGAGATTGTGCCTGATGCTGTTTCTCCAACCGGGGCCCTTGTTGCGGAAGTACGAGTGATGCGTAAGGATGAAGTTGTATATATCACTGAGCACGAGTTTCTTGTGTGGCGAGCTCAGGATTGCCTTTCCTATCAGCCCGATGTAGGACTGACTTGGTTTTTCGTCTTCACTAGAACTGTGAGGCAATCCGTGCGCAAATCCGGGGTAGTAAGCCAAGAACTTATGATTTAACAAAGACTCCCTCTGGCTTGCCCAGTGATACATCGCGACCTCTGGAGGAAGGTAGCTGTTTAAGGACATCGGGTGTGGAACAAATGCTGTTACCGCGTTGTGCATCATAGATGGTCGCGTATCAGCCACTGTAAAGTCTGGTGGTGGTGGTGTTCTTTTTGTTGAACAGCCAACGTGAAAGGGCGAAAACGCCGAAGTTAAATCCATGAAGATCTTTTTTTCACTTGAATCGCTGTGCACGCCAAGCTGAACTAGAGGTTTGTGTTGTGAAGTCCAGTGAACAGGCTAATATCGTATTTGAATGACATGTTTTCACGTAATTGGCTGATAACACTATTGTAGCTTTTCAACAATAAATCTGTATTGTGTAAATAGTCACACGGGCCCCCCTCTATTCTGTGTGCCATCTTGGCAAACAGCACACAATAGAGGGACATCTATAGAAGGGCAAAGTGCACGTTCTTGATCCCAGCAAGCATCAAAGACTCGTTTTCGCTGACTTTGTGAAGCGAAATGAGAAATACGCTTCTGGTGGCTAATGCATTTAGCTTTGATTTTCTCTATTATTAACTACAAACTAATTATTTGCAATTAACACTCCACGCCTCCTGTTTGTCCTTCACGGGTGAGCAGTTTGCTCGCGAAGGCGTTAATCACTGAAAATTAACAGAAGTTCTAATCCTCCTCGGGATTCTGTTAAGCAGTCATGAGAAAATACACACTGCTCAACAACTGTTTAAACAATCTGAAAACGTAGAGGTCAAATTCACCAACAAATGTTTACTGATTGCGAAATCGTAGCAGCTCCTTTGAGGTTTGGATCCAAGCTGTCTTGTTAGCATAAGAAGGCGCAGCTTTGAATAGAGTAATTTGGAGACGTTGTTTTCAGTTCTGTTGAAAAGGTGTTATTAAAGGAAAGTGGAGCTTGCTTGAAAGGGTTGCAATATCGAGTCCGCCCACTTCCTCTCAGTTTCATTTTCTAAGCTGTGAAATGTTTGCGGCGCATTGTGGTCTTAACGCGCTAATGCTCGTCGTATTGTCCCAAAATGGGGCAGCGGGACAAATGGGCGTGATTGTGCCCCTGGCAAACAAGGCAATAATTTGTTGTTTAGCACGAAAAAAAGAAAAAGCCTCGGGTTTTGTTGACTTTAAGCTTCTCGCTACTAAAGGTGGTCGCATCTTACTCAAGCTCTGTATAACTTGTGAACTCAAAAATTTAAGCTACATGTCTGATCACTCAAATGAAAGTTCTCAATGAGTAGTAGTTCCTGTTGTTGTGGAGCAAAGTTCATGGAGTTTTTGCATTTAAGTTTAATCGGGGAGCTACGGATAGCGAAAGGAGCCTAACGCACGTAAAGCTCAACAATACTGTTTCGCCACTGGGTTTTGAGAGAGCAAATTAGAGTTATTTACGCATTGAAGGAGACAGTTCGGGTTTCAGCTCTAAGTGGTACCATTGGTTTGAAATAATGCCAGGTATATTCTGAAGAGAGAGAGAGAGAATAGTGCACAATGAACTGCGCTTAACCTTGCTTGCTTGTCAGTATAAGCTGCTAGCAGATACATTAGGAATCTTCCGGTTTTTCCCTGTCCAATTAACTTGTATTCGTCTTGAAATTCAAGAGAGAACCTTGCTTAAAAACGAATTAGTTTCTAATGGCGTTCCATTTAGTTTGAGAAACTTTCATTTGTCTTCTTTCTAAACTTTTCAACAAATACGCAATCTTTTGTGCCTATTGTTAAAAACCAACCTTTACTATCTTTAACAATTGATTCTCAACAGCGGAAATACTTCAGTAATGTGAAGTCAGCTGTATTCAAACTAATTACAGGGTGACACTCTATTATTACGTTTGGTTTTAATATCATTTACGTTGAGAGCACTCAGATATTTTTGAAACGCGAAGGAAGTCGACTAAGAAAGGAGATTAGACAAACGTTTTCCGATTTCTCCGTCGATGCCCAATAATGATTACTTTATATATCAATCTGCTGTAGAAATCCATGTTTGTTTTACCCAATATTGATTGTGCGTGGGTTGTTTTGTGTGTTGTATGTTTGTTTGTCGAACGCCATCTCCGTTTAACAGCCTTCGGACTTTTTTAAACAGAATATTTGATGTCGTTGAAAATATTAAACTGGCTTGGGCGTAGAATTGAGGGAGTTCTATTAAGCCAAGACTTGACTGTACAGCAAAGTATATTGTCCAAGGACTTTTGTTTGTTACTAGAAGCAATATGGTACCTTCTATATCACGAAAATTACAATTTAAAACAAACTCCAAACGACCAGGTATATATGAACCATATTTCCGTAACATTTCTATAATATCTGCGTAACATGCATGGTGGATATTAATTTTAACCCCTGGACATTATCGAAGTAGATTTTCTCTTTGTAAACGTTCATTATACTGTACGGTCCGGGTGACTTTGATTCGTAGTTCAGTAATGTTAACAAGGTATCAGTTTTCCCACATAATTTATAAACTTTAATTTGTCCACTATATTTCCAATGAGTGGATGGATGAAACCCAAACACAAGAAAAGATATAAAGTTTCCGTAAATTTGGAACGAACAAGTGAAATCGCGTTTTAAATTCTTGATTTTTTCTTTTTCACTGGCTTGAAACATTAGCTTGTCAAAATTGTTTCAGGCGAGAAACTTTCGTATTTATGAAGCCGTACAGAAAAATACTCACAGCCGATTAAAAAAGAACTATTGTGCACTTTTAACTTTCCGCTTGCATTTGTGGACAAGTTCAAGTGCTTTCTGGATTGAAAATAATGGACTTCCGAAGACAAAAAGAGTTTTTAAGTAATCGTAATGGAGAAAACTGCAAGTGTGATGATAACTACATACATAAGTACCGATTACTCTTTATGAATATGTTGTTTTAAATCCGCACAGTTAGAATAACAATTCGGATAACTTTTTCCTTCCTTTATCCAGGCCATATTCTACCAAACAATATGTATATCCAACTGATATTTCCGAACTGTCCTTTTTTGCGAAAGTGCTTAATCTTAATTCATCGTACGATGCTTTTGAAGCTCTGACAAGTGAGGGTTTTTAAATCACAGCTGTTTATGCATGACTTAATTTCGAAGAGGTTGAGAGGTTTTATCTTGGTTTGATGGATGGTGGTTTAAAAACGCGGTATGTTCTGTAATAACGCACGGTCTCTGCTGCCACAATGCCTTTCTCATCAAGAAATATTACTTTATTCTAGTCCAGTTTGAACACTTTCAGGAGACTACATGACAGAGGTCACACCTTTAGGTTTTATTTGACAGTCCAGGAATTGGTACTTGAGTTACTCATCGAAAGCTAGGTTTCGTTTGACAGTCAGGAAATGGAAGTGAACAGAATGTACTCATTGAGTGACCTGAGAGCTTTCATTTGAGTGGTCACACTTTTAGTTTTTGTTTGACAGTTCAGGAGTTCGAATTGAACACTACTATTACAACACTTTAATGTGAGAATTTCATTTTTACAGTGAGGAGTTAGAATTATTCCAAATTCGTCTTTGGCTCAATTAAATAATGCTTTGCGCGCCCATGTTTACATCCGGGAGCTCGCCTTTTCTGAGCGAACATGGGTTTATATGTACATCCGGGAGCCCGGCTTTTCTGAGGGGTACCCTTCGTTGTGAGTTATTAATCTGAATATTGCTGCTGGTCGTATTCAGTACACATTCCGAGGTGTACCGATATTTTTGCCCGTTTGACCCCAGAAAACTGCTTTACGTTCTAATCGCTTCTGATGTCCATAAACTTCCAAGTGAACATCTGGTCGCGCTAACTTTGATTATTAAATTATCCTCGTGATCTAATGGTTCCGTTGTCCTTCTTATTGGGGGGAGAAAAACTCGTCAGGATATCGACCACTAATACTGGTCGTGCGGCTTCAAATCAACACAAGAGACACATGAGACCACGACTAACAGGTTCAGAACGTTTATTTTGTTTTTCATTTCGTGTACAAATGCTATGATTTTCCTTGATTGTTAAAATCCCCATATATTCTCTTATAATCTTGTGTTATGTAACTAGTATGTTATGTTATGTAACTATATCCTCGGAGCCTGGGCCGCCTGTGTCCTTACATGGCAAGAAAAGACCCCCAGCACCTTATTTCAAAGTTTGAAAACGTGATACCGGTAGCAAGGAAGAAGTGCATTGCAAGTCCAAAGTCGTTAAAGGAAGGGGGGAAGGTTTGTCGTAGCTCAGCTTACAACCAACTGCTGCATGTGCGATACAAAAGCGAAGGGAAGAACGATCCAAGCTTGTAGATTCCATGGATTTGCCGCCGGAAAAATATTTCTACCGCAAGTAAGTTACGTAACAAACATGGACATGCTAGCATGTCAGTTTGCCTTTGTCACACTTGTAAAATGGTTGTTTTTTTTTTTTTTTACTAGCTGTTTTTCCACAAGCAATTCAATTGAAATTAATTGTGCTCTGACAGTTCATTCCTTCAACGAAAGCTAGTCGATGCATATGTGCCAAACGCCGTCAAAAATGGCCGCTCAGCTAAGCTTTCCCTGTATCAGAGCTTCTGTGTGTTCTTTCTTACTACCGTACACTGTAATCGGTACTAAAGAATATGAGCGTAACTCCGAACGCTTAACGGCCCCATTGAGGCATTCAAAATTGTTACAAAAAAAGTCAATATTTCGCATAACCACAGATTATCAGGCAAGCCGTAAAGAAAAAAAAAAGTGTCTTGTAGCACACTGACAGTACATTTTCCAGGCAGACAATATGGTAAAGGTTCAGGTTAGCCGCTAATTTAGATAATCAGGCCGATAAACAAAGTCTGTTCCCGAGGTTCATCCCACTAAAACCGACACGTTTATGTTGCTGTAAGAAAGAGCCAGTATACTCCATATGATAGCAAGCTTGTTCTTTCGCGACATTTAGCAGATTATGTCTCTCTTGTTCAATTCATGGTTTTACTGTTACACCACCCCATTTACCCCATCTGTATGATTTGTGAATTGTTCCTAAATGCTTAATATGATAGTGGGCCACAAACAAATATACTGCATCCTTCTTGTTCTTATCTATGGCTGCTTAGGTCCGTTTCAAACGTTGCGCCACTGCCGTGCCGAACTCAATGCAAATTAACTCAAACAATGGATTTTGCTCATTTGCATTGAGTTCGGCACGGCAGTGGTGCGACGTTTGAAATGGGACTTATTCAGTCGACATTATAAAGAAAACGAAAGGCATGCAAATAAGGAACGTGGTTAAGCATTAAAAGTTGTACGCCTTGAAACAATTGCCTGCAGCCAAACCGGTTACCAGTATATTAAAATGTGTTTGGTGGCTAGAATTATTTGTTCCTTTCTATTTCTCTACAATGCAATTCCAGGGTTGAAGTAATATTTTGTAATGAACCACGAGGTACACCAACACGAGTCTTGAAATGAAAACGAAAGCAAAATAATACGCCACATTTCACGAAGAAAGCACAATCATCGTTTATAGTTAATAAAAACTAATATTTGCAGCAGGTAGAAATGGTGCAGATCAAAACTTGAAAAGCAAAACAATTTGCCATTATATCGAAGTGTGTGCTTTTGAACTGAAATCGCATATGGGTGCCGACCAGGCTACCATTGTTTGTTTGCCTGTAATTTTGACAGCATTTTTGACCCACAGAAATTTGGATGTGTTACAAGATGGACGCTTCGTGAGCTAGATATTTTTTAAAGAAATATATTAAATATCCATAATGTGCTCATGTTGTTGTTGCACTTATGATAGCATAACATGGAAAAAGTCCGATAGTTGTTGGTTGAAAATTTGGCCGTTTGCATGTGTCACTTAATGTTTGACAACAGGGACAAATGAAATCCCTGAAATAAATGTGTTGAACTGAAGGATACTGCGATGTTATGTTACAGAATGTGCTGAAAATGTTTTTCTTTCATTGAAAAAACAGTGAAATGTAATCATTTCACCTGTGAAAAAATCTTAATTCGAGTTAATGGTGGTTTTCACCTATCATACTGCAAAGATAATGTCTAAAACAAAATCTTTGAAAATAATGTCAAAAACAAAAGCATTAAAAACGAAACGTTGAATCGTTGAACTAAATGTATTTGTCGTATGTAGTATGTACGTGTTAATCGGCTTCGAAAAGGCAATTCCTCGGATCAAGTCACACAAAAACCGATGTCAATCAAAAAGGATCATCATTCCTTTAAGGACCTTTTTTCAGCGACTGTCGCGGAAAATTCAATGATCGCAACACAAAGTTGTTCTTTCTGCGGCTAAAATAATCAAGGCATTTAATTTGAGTGCTGCATAAAATAAAAGCGTTGGAAAAGGAATTTTAAACTATTAAAATGAATGTTTTTCATGTCCGATGGTACGTGGTGTTCGGCTTCGAAAAGGCAATGTCGGCATTTCATTCAAACTGAAGTATTGTCTCTTTTTTGTAGCCAATTGGTTATTATTCTCGACCAATAGCAGAGGTCTTAATGTTCGAACACGGACCTTTAATCTGAAAAACATCAGATGCAGGTCAATAGTACAAGGAGGAAATAGACTCACGAACACTGCTCCAAAAATTTCGAGATGGAAACAAACTTTTTAACTGAAGTAGATGTAGCTGTGAAATGCCTGGAGTCTTACCGACCTATTTACGATCCAACGAGATCCCCCCAGATTCGCCCCCCACGACGGCTGCCCCCGTTAGAACCACGCGTTGAACGAAGAGCTTGGCGCCATCTTCGAAAGGCTCTGGAACGCGAAGAAGAAAAGGAACGCACTAACAATAAGCACTACGAACCGAAAGCCGTAAAGAGTCCTAAAAGTAATGGGTCTGTGTTCAGCAGCAGTCATAGCAATAAATTGCCTGGAACACGAGGTTGCCATCTGTGCGATGAAGTGGTTCAAAGCATTCCATTTCAACGTTGGGAAAAATCGATATTAGCAGAAGGAAAGAACTGACTTGAGGTCCAAAGAACGAAAAGTTGTAATTGAGGAACAATCGAAGGCATACCATTATTACTGAAGTGTAAGTTTATGCGTTACAAATGTGGTAAGAAAGGCGACTGTATTCTGGTCGAACTAGAAAAATGTGCGCTGTACTAATCCAAACCTTGAATTTATGAATTTGTGCTAGTATGTTTAGATTTTTGCTTGTCTCTTTGCTTTGTACTGGGAAAAATAATATGATTGTGATAAATGTTAAATTTCAAACAATAAATAAATTGTATAATTATGATAGTGTAATAGAGTTTATAATGTGGAAAAACGGTTCCGTATAAATGCAATTCATGTGCACAATGCTCCAGGTGAAAATATCTATGATTTCGTATTCAGTCCCACAATGCAAGGAAAACAAAAACAAAACAGGAGATCTAAGGGCAAAAATAGAACTAAAGAGTCTTGCTTCACGAACAAGATATACAAAATACACGAACAATCACCGGCCAGTCCTTCCCAAGCTCAAAATACACATTCTCTCAACCTTTTTGAGAATAATTTATGGACTGATATAGTGAGAATTGAGAGCCAGGGCACAAGTTCTCCATATCAAGTGATATATTTTCTGGTGAGAAACTGAAAGAGAAAAATTGACGCTGAACACTATTGAGATTGAAAGGGTTAAATGCCCCTTAATTCTTATTCGCAATTATGTAATGCTTAGTTCTTGCCCAAATCGTGTTGTATACTCGTCCGATTGATTACCCTGCTAGCGGAGCCAAATATTTGGACAAGTCAAACCAGTTTCTTTGTCTCAATAAACCGGTCATACGAGTCGGGGCTGCCTCGCATGTGCAGTTCGGCAAACTGCTGACTGTTTTTGTACCCACCATCGCCAGAAATTCCGGACATTTTGCGTCCACGATTGCTTCCGGTCTTTCCCAGCGGCGTGCGGTATGAGCATGCGCCATTCACACATTCAACATTGTTACGTACTTTGCCTCAGTGGGGTGGGGGAGGGATGGGTTTCTCCGGTTCAAAAAGAGACTGCTACGTTTAGGAGACGTGCCGCTGAACGACCTAGTTGAAATTAGCTTTCGTTTGGTGCAATTTTCATGCGATTTGGAGCTTCCCAGCCCAAAATATCAACATCCGAAGTCAGCGTATTTCACGGGAGGTATTCGCCATGGCTGGCTGTGAACTGCAAATTCAAACACAAAAAGTACACATCGAATTTGCTCCAGGGGACTGACTGAGGCTTCACAGGAGATGTTCAATCCTTCGACAATCAGGTACGGGGTAGACATTTTGCGTTTTATCCAAGGTTCTTGTATTAAATTCAGCTTAAAAAGTGACAGTAGCCGGTTTTGAGCGTATTCTGCTATCAATCCCTTCTTACGTCGGCCGAAATTTTAAATTCGAAAAAGTACACATCGAATTTTACCGGAGATAAATATTTTTTGTACTGTTGTGTTTAGGAAGCTTCCCTCTTCCGAATGCTGCCCAGACATTTTTACGAACGTGCTTCAGTTAAGCGAAAAGCGCAATTTATTATCAGATCCCATACATTTCTTTGTTATTTCTTGAGCGGCTGTCAGCGTGAAACCTGATGCCTCTTCCGAGATGGCGCAACCGGATGTCTGAAATTTCTGGCGATGACGGTGTTCTTTGAAACGAGGCTTCGACAGGCTTGGTCGCACAGGGCTCGTGCATGCTCAACGTAGAAAATGGAGTTCGTTGGCACAGGGTTCTTAATCTCCCTTTGTTTCCAACGCAGAGAGAGTGAAGGAGGGTACCGATTGATTTGTTTGTCGAAAAATAAAAGTAAAATTGGTTCGACTTTTCTCATTACATACTAAGGCTCTTACCACGACAACAGCAATGGACATAATTAATATCTAATACTCCTAGAAGGAGCGAACCTGTTTTGAATGTTTCTGCTGTGCTGATGTAATAACAAAAGTAGAATTAAAAAACAACGCTTAAAAAAGAAGGAATTATATTCAGATGTCTAACGAAAAGTGAATTGTTTAGTTCAATAAAGAAATACTTTTTTTAAAACAATGGAAACTTCAATTCACAAACTTCAGTTCACAAACTTCAAACTACAGTTTCATAAGTCGCTACGAGTCCTTTAACTATGAAACCTATAGACTGTCGGAGAAAGTCTGCTCTTCTCAAAACAGAAGTTGCGTTTTTACGCTTGTACTCCACGTCTTGCGTGAGACGTTGCGATAGTCCTCATCTCTGGCAAGTGATTTTGCTGGCCTTCTAAACGATGTGTGTTGCGCCTTGGGATCCTCAAGAACTTCTTGAGATTTTGTCGAAATCCTTCCCCATGAAATGTATACAATACAGGATCTGTAGCTGACTTAAACTGGACCAGGATAGAAGTTAAAACCTCCGCCGCCTCGCTGTCGTAACCAGCGAAATATAAACAATCTTGAACTAAAATGGTAATCCAGCAAACTACAAAGATGGCGGTGATTACCAAGAGAAGTTTAGTCAACCTTCTGCGAGATTTCAATACATGGGAGTTATTTACGTTACCTGCTTCGAATCCAGCTGCCCACAGTTTTCGAATGACCAAAATGTACGACAAAACCACAATGATATTCGGAATGAGGACGTAGATTGTCAGGATTACCGATATGTAAACGTACGAAAAGATGTTCCTTTTAGCCAAACGTATGGAGCAGAAAACTGAATACTCGGCGCTTGCAGAGCTCTCCAGAATGTAATTGGCCGACGTGTGGGTATAGATTGTAGGGATCATTACTAGCCCTGTAAGAATCCATGTCGCAACAATAACAGAAGAAACCTTTTTAGTAGACTTTTGATTCCTCTGGAAGTACTTTAAAGGTTTGACGACAGCCAGATATCTCTCACCTGCTATGGCTGTGAGAGTTAGAATGGAAACAGCACAGCAGACAAAGGTTATGTACGCGGATGCTGTACAGAACCTTTTGATGATCTGGACTTCAGTGATGATTTTAAGGGTCACTAACTCCGCCAGTTTCAATACACCATAGGACAGGTCTGCTATCGCGAAGTTTACAATAAGAACTTTGGTGAAAGTCCTCATGCTTCGTGTTCCTGGAACGAAAATGCACACGGCTAGGTTTCCAAGAATTATCAAAGGAGAAAGTGTGGCAGTTGCCCAGAACATTATCACAAGGAGAGTGGAAGACATGCTTTTTGTCCGAAGCAAAATCGAGGAGTGTCTTTGCGAACAGAATTCAATCAATAAATCTAAACTTCAAATTGATCTACTTCTGCCGAGATTTAATCCGCCCTGACCGGATAGCAAGTGACGGTCTATTAGTTTTGCTACATTTACTAATCACAATCATTCTATGATTGGCTCAATTCAGACAGGAAGATGTCATGTGTCTACTTTTCTTGTTCAATCAATATTTTTTGGGTTTGAGAACATGCTTTCCCCTTGAATGATATTAGTTCATTAATAAATAAGCGACAAGTTTGTCCCTTCCCTCTTAAGTACTGCTACTTCTTTCTGTTCTTGTGTACACCGACCTAAATTAAAATGAAAGTACGCCTTACATGAATTCAATAGGTGAAAAACAGCTGTCGCAAAAAGGTAAAGTACTCTGTAAATTTGCATTTGCATCCAAAACCCACTTTAATTATGTGTCCACTTCCTCGTCAAAAATGTAATCACTGAGAGGGGTGGGGGGTTAGTCAGGATTGTAGATTGCGATGTACTGCACGCTTATCAAAAGTGCCCTTGTCAGACCCCGTTCATACAAAGGAAAAAAATGTGATCAGTTCGACATCTTTTTCAGACTTGTTCTCCAAACTTCGTGTCTCAAGTTTGTTTCGTATCAATCCCAGACCAAAAAATCTACACCCGATTTCAGACCAAAAGGATAATACCCTTTAGGGTGGCATGCATATAGCGAATAATGAATGTTATATCTAGTAAAAGTAAGTAGCAGACTTAAATCAACTCTTATAAGGGAGTTGTGTTTCACTGAACATTTTTTATTCTTTATTTGAACATTGGCTATAATTACTTTTAAAATTGCTTAAGTTATTGCATGCACCAGGAGGCATAAGAACTAAACTTTTACATTCCGAACATTTAACAAATTGACGTCAGTTTTTTATGTGTCTGTCCTCTTATTGATCATGAAACGCGTCATAACATTGTCAAAAAGTTGTGGATCCACGAGGCGCTTCGCCGAGTGGATCCGCAACTTTTTGACAATGTTATGACGCGTTTCATGATCAATAAGAGGACAGACACATAAAAAACTGGCGTCAATTTGTTTTTTACAATAACAAAACTCAAGCGACGACGCGGAGAAAGCACGCAAGAAAACTGGATTTTGTTCGATTTGACCGAAATGTTGTCAACAACTTTTCCCGCTTTCTAATTGGTCGAGGTTGAAATTCAAGACATTTCATTGGCCAAAAAGTGACAGTTTGACGTGAGCATTTCGCGCGTGCAAAATAAAATTTTGTCAAAGAAGTTGGAAAGAAATGAAACTAGACGCTTTTCTGCTGCGGTTTTCTCGACAATTTCAAGACAAAGCTCAAGGAAATTCGCCTCTGAACACTTCTGGTTCTCTACTTCAAATGCCGAATGTCGCTTTTGCAAGAACTGAGGTAAAATTGAAGCTGAATTCACCTTCTTCGTCCAAATCACTGTCGTCAGCACTCGATTTTATGTGTCTGTCCTCTTATTGATAATGAAAATTAGCCAATCACAAAGCGAGAAACTGACGTGTTATTGTAAAATACCTTATCGTATTACTACAAGTTTTTTTTATAGTTCCAACAGGGTCTAAGATGATTTCTATGACAAAGTCACTTTAAAACAAGTACAAAAATCCTCAAAAGGCAGGCTGTTTTGCACTCCCAACTCCCCCTTCTCCCTATCACAAGAGTTGTCGTGGATTTCTCTCGTGAAAATAAAGACTGGAGTGCCATAAATTGTTGGACTTATAGTCACAAGACCTCACGATGCAAAAGTCGGTTAGCACTCATTCACACGGCTCAGAAGGATATCTTGGTATATATGCTATAATCCTAAACTTGCTCTAGAGCGGTTTTCGGATGACTGTCGAAAGTAATTGTGTGATTGCTTTGGTTTTGCGTTTGCTTCGCTTTCGGATTGGTCCACACGAGTTTGTCGGCATGCTCAGCCAATCAGGAACAAAACCAAAACAAAAACCAAACACTTCTCACGCAAGCGATGGCGTGTACTCGCACTGCTGATTGGAAAGTAAAACCAAACGCAAGACCAAACGCGAATTACTTTGGCTTCCAATTGGCTGAACTGTTTTCTCTCAGTCTCTGTGATTGGCCTGTGTGATTACTTTGGTTTTGGTTTTCGACAGTCATCCGAAAACGGCTCTAAACCTAACCCTAGACCTAACTCTAAAGCTAGTCCTAACCCTAACTCTATTCCTAACCGGTAATCCCGAACGTCGTATATGAATATTGGTGAACCTCCTTCTTAGCCGTGTGAACGAGCACTAACCGCAAAAGTCCTGTTGTAATTTCAGACAGTGCTACAAACTGCCCCATGTGCGTTGATACGGTGCGTCCTCTCGAAATATCCACCGACTGTTTTCAACACTCTTACAACAAAACCTTCTTAAAAGTTCTCTTCCGCTGTGCAGCGTCTTTAGAAACTCCCTGAATTGGCCGTGCTCCCATTGGAACTCCACCCGCTACATGATCGGCATTGACGTCATCAACAACTGCTTCAACTTCCTCGTCATCTCTCGAATCGGCCCCTGCGTTTCTGTGGGTCAGTACTTCACCTTTGTCTTCATCGTTCACAGTTTTATCTCCATCATCGCGCGAGTTCTCGTCGTCTTTTGAGTAAGAATCGTCCACCCTTCGCGCTGCTGCTCCCATCGGCTGAGCTTGTTTATCAACCTCCAAAGCGTCCTCAAAATTCTCTTCGTCGTTTTCATCGATGTTAGTTTGTAGTTCACCGATGTGTCTACCGTAAATTTCGGGATCTGAAAAAAAAAAAGCAATATGGGCACTGCAATTACTTTCCTTTCCGACAGATATATCCGAGAACCGCGCTCTCTGTTACAAGGTTTCACGCTTGCGATAGTTGACGCGCGTTATCCCCATTTTAGTACCTCTCAGAAACTTCTTGTCCTCGTCTGGTTCGATGAACTGTCTTCTTTGTGAAATGCTTTCTCCTGCTTCTCCTTCCTGTTGTCTTGCGTGCGTATCTCTCCGTCGTCTTTCCGCTCCCTCATTTTGGTCGCTTACATTATCCTAACAAACAAAAACAAAGAAGCAAAGAATAGAGAACGTAACTAAATTACAGTCGAACAATGTATCAACAATGACAACAGCCAGGAAAAATGTGTCGTACACCTGTAAAACAACTTTGCCACAACGGCCATAGAATCATCAGTGAGGTTTACGATGAGAACAAGTTTTTTTTACGGAACTGAAAAGGTCACGGAACTCGATCCGCGTCAGGTACTTAAAATTAATGTGCAATGGAAGCTCCTCTCGCGTTTGATTAAAGTTTACAGAAAATTCGGTCAGATGGTAGCCGTTGCAGATACGCTCAACTGTAAACAACTCATTAGCTGACTCTTGGCTGCCTTTCGTGCCTAGCGAACGAAGGAAGAAAAAAATTCGACTCTCCTGCAGGATTAGTCTGCTGCCTCCGCTAGTCGCAAGTGTTCGGCAGCAAAATTTCTCACCTGTTCCTCGGCAGCTAATGTGGGGTTATCTTCTTGTTGCTCTGGAGCCTGTGTGGACTGAATAACAAGGAAAACAACAACAACAACAGCAACAAAAAACAAACAATTAAACTCAATTACACGAAATGTAAAGCCGTTTGCGGATGACTGTCCATAACTGCCAATCACAGAGGCTCCAAAAAACACTTTCAACCAATCAAAAACCAAATCAATTTCGCGTTTGATTTTACTTTGAAGAAGAAGCCAATCAGCACTGCAAGAACACCCCATCACCAAAAGTGCTTGCTAGGGTGAAGATCACAATTAGGTTTTAGTGTTTGTTCCTGATCGGCCTAGAATGCTGCCAAATTCTTTTGACCAATCCAGCGAACGCAAAAGAAATATTTCCTACGAATTACCGGTTTGACAACTTGCACAGACTGGTGTCCTCGGTCTTTCAGCGGTATATCCATCTCGCTTTGCCCCAGGACCCGCGTGTCATCGCCAGTGTCTGGCTGCGCCTTCATTACGTTAGACTGGGATCTACGGTATTGTTGATCAGGAGAGGTATCTACGTCGTGACTTTTCACTTCACGTCCTTGAAACAAAAACGAAGAATCATTAATCAACGCAATATCGAATTACCGCGAATGAGCAAGAAGGGCCACCAAGATTCTTGTAAAAGTTTTAGCAAATTTAACTGTTTACCTTTGGATGCATCCACGTCGTTCTGACCCAGGCCTCGCGTAGCTTCCCCAGCTGGGTCTGGCTGCGCCTGCATTCTGGAGGACTCGGATCTACGGCTTTCGTCATCACGAGAGTCTATGCTGTGACTTTTGACTTCACTTCCCCCTAAAAAAAAAAAAAGAAGTTATAATTATCGGGTTACTGTATCTCTTAACGTCAGGATTTTTCAAGTACAGATAAAACAATTTTGAATGTTAAACTACATACCTTGCTTGGCACCCTTCCTCCCTTCGTCTATCTGGTGATGTGTCTTTGATCGTCTTGCTGACTCCGACTGGTGAACATCCGCAGTACGACTGTCGTGAGATCAAGGGAGAGAGAAGCTCAGTCTGTTATTCAGTTTACACACCAAGTTTTAAAGAGACTTGAACAAGTCGTCTTTTACGGTACAGTACCTTTCTTTATCACGTTTTTCGTCTTCGTTACTTTTTCCCTCTCTGTTTTGTGCATTCGATCGATCGCTTCTCTGACCATCCTGGAGTGTAACTGGTTGTTTTTCTGCTGGAGAACATGGAGCAAAACACAATTCGTTAGGCTCGTGAACATTTCCAGGCGCAAAGCCAACAAAGATACAGTCCAAACTCCTTCCTGAGGCTTAAGTCTGCAGTACCAAGGTAATGTGCACTCTATGTATATAAAGGCTACAAAAAATGAGCTACGAAAAGAATAAAATATGGAAACAAAAAGACAATTAACTGAAGGAAAAGGGAGGGGGGCATCGATGAGTCGGCAGGGGCAAAGCACAGTCGAGCTGGGACGTCTCCAACTTGGCACAAGGCCAATCGATGCAAGCACAACTTCTTGAAGGCTGATAATGGCATGCCCTATACAGCAAAAAACCTTAGACACACCTTGCTGATTTCGTATTGTGTTAGTGTCCTTGACCTGTTGTTTTTCCGTCTCCTTTTGTGACGCTTCTTTGTCTTTTATATGTTTCTTAAGGAGTTCCTGGTGCAAAAAAAGATTTAGTTACATACCTTCTAAACACGTGCGACTTTTTTTTTACTGACACGAAATAACTAGAGTTTACCTTTTGATCTGCCAAGTCTTCTTCCAAGGCCGCAACTGCTTTCTTTTTAACCTCATTATCTTTAAGGACATGAGCATACATTTCCTGGAAAATAAAAGTGCATAAATTAAGTAATGATCCTGATATTCACAAATCGAAACCCTTACTTTCATGAAGACCCTGGCTAAACAAAGAAACGTTGTGGAAACATTGTTTCTCCCAATATATGTTTCCAAGGTGGCTAAAGGAGAGAGGAGCATGAAAGCTGTTTTGCTGCTTGGGAGGCTTAAGATAAGGAAATCAGTGCTTCAAAAACGGTACTGTACCTCTGAGAACTAGAAAACATTGCTTCATCTGTGGATAAACCAGGAAACATATGTTTTGGAAACAAAATGTGTCAGGGAAGCAAAAAATGTTTTTGAAATGTTTCAGAGACATTTTCATGTTTCCGAGAAACAAGAGGTGTTTCTGAAAACATACAGTATGTTTCCCATGCAGCTAAAAAGAAAAACATTTTGCTTTTGCAGCAATGTTTCCACAACAATGTTTCCTTGTTTAACCAGGGCATCAGGGCCTGCATATTCATGCAACGCAAATAGATCAATTTGAGATTATTCCACTGCATGTAAATGTGAGTTACATGTCAATGTGTGAACCTGCCCTAGCGAATGTGTTGTTGTATGCCAAGCTCGGTTTGAAGAGGCCTTTAAATTGGTTAAAAACTTCAATTCATGCCACATACTTTGTATTGATTTGAGCTGGACATGTAATGTTTGGCACGTTGTCTGAGAACTTCTGTCTGCTGTTGTAATGTTTCAATTTGAGCTGAAAAGAGAAATTACATAACATTAATTTGGTAATCTATAAAGGTAAAATACCATGTGCAAAATTAAACTTACTATTTATTTGTAAACAAATGAAGGATTTACAGTAAGCTTTGAAAAAAAGATCAACCACAAATACAAAAAGTCCATTTCCGAAGATTTTTCGCTGGTAAATTCTAAAATGCTTACCATATTTACAGAATCAGTGCTGGTAATAGTAATGCAATATCTTTTACTTGACAAACACATTTTTTGTCTTGGTGCTTCAGCATTAATGTGGAATATATACCTGATCCATAAGAATGCCATACAATTGTACACTGTACAGGTGAACATACCTTCAAGTCCTGATATTTCATTCTGCTTCTGAATTCTAAATGCTCGTAGACTCTGAGACAGTCGTTCGGTCAAGGTGGTATGTTCTGATGACGATCTGGCATGCTGCTGTTGCAATCTGTTGTACTCTGTCTGGAGCTGATCATACTGTGCCTGGAGGTCAATTAATTAATACAACCAAACCTACTTTAATTTCAACTAGTGGAGTTAAAATGACACATTCGTAAGCAACTAAACTTTTGGCCAGACTAACCTTGTGTATAACACAGTGTTTGACACTGACTTTACCAAGGATTTAAATAATTGGGTAATATTATTGTGAAAATGTCTATTATGTATTGTGAAGAATTCAGTTACTACAGCAGTTTCTTAAATAACAAAATTACCACATTCTACTGACTATAAAAATATTATTAATACATTGTAAGTAGTAATAATTAAAACAATATATTTTATTATATATTTTATAGATCATACATGGACAGGAGTATCTATAAAAACATACTGTTTGACACACTGACCTTTAACATTTTGTGATTGGTGTCCAAAGAGTTAAATCTGTTCATGTGTTCATGCTACAAAAAGTAAGAGAAGAAAACCTGTGATTCATCATCATACTAAATTTACATTGTGTAGATGCATGGTACTACAGTAACTGTAATGTATGGGATATAGTATTTTATTATATAGACACGAGTGTTTTACTGGAAAATATACCGTGCGTAAAACCCATATGAAACTACATCCGGGACCCGAATGGCGTATTTTCCATATCCTCACTAGTGAGGATATTGTTGGCATCATTTCCCGCTTTTGCACGGTTGTTTGTGCAATTTCTCGTAAAACACTCGTGTCTAATATGATAAAAAGAAAATTACATGGCGGCTTGAAGATATGGATTTTATTTTCTCGTGGCAAAAACAATATTTTACTCACTCGTGAAGCGCTCATTCGTAAAATATTGTTTTTACCACTCAAAAATAAAATTCATATCTTCACACTGCCGTGTTATCCTCTATATATTAGTCCTTCATACCTTTGTCCTTGACATGTTTACCAAAAAATTTTGCCGATCAGTTATTTGTTCTGTAGAAAGGAGAAGAAGTTATGGGTCAGGATTACAATACAAATATTATTTATTCCACTTTATACTTACTGGATATTACCAGTAAATAGTATTGGAGGAGTGGGTGCCAGAAGTCTTTATTTTAGAGCTTTTAATAAATAGGAATCATCAACTTCAATTTGCTCGTTCAGTGCTACTATTGAGTATATCACCTGAGATAGAGCGGTTTTCGGATGACTGTCGAAAGTAATCGTGTGATTGCTTTGGTTTTGCGTTTGCTTCGCTTTCGGATTGGTCCACACGAGTTTGTCAGCATGCTCAGCCAATCAGGAACAAAACCAAAACCAAACACTTCTCACGCAAGCGATGGCGTGTACTCGCACTGCTGATTGGAGAGTAAAACCAAACGCAAGACCAAACGCAAATTACTTTGGCTTCCAATTGGCTGAACTGTTTTCTCTCAGTCTCTGTGATTGGCTTGTGTGATTACTTTGGTTTTGGTTTTCGACAGTCATCCGAAAACGGCTCTATACAACTATCATACAGTACTTTAGAGAACTTAATTGGTTTATGATAAGCTAGATGACAAATAATTGGAACCATCAACTCTAATGCTACACTTATATATTTTGTTTTTGAATGAGTATGTCTGCAATATAAGCATAGGTCAAACCAAAGGGTCAAGGAAATCCTACCAGCAGGTGGCAAAGTATCCAACAAATTTATGTTGATTGTGATTGGTTAATTATGCTATAATTTTTTATATAGACATGAGTGTTTTACTGGAAAATATACCGTGCGTAAAATCCATACGAAACTACATCTGGGACCCGAGTGGCGTATTTTCCATATCCTCACTAGTGAGGATATCGTTGGCATCATTTCCCGCTTTTGCACGGTTGTTTGTGCAATTTCTCGTAAAATACTCGTGTCTCATATATAATAAAACGAAAATTACACGGCTGCGCGAAGATATGGATTTTATTTTCTCGTGGTAAAAATAACATTTTCCTCACTCGCAAAGCGCTCGTTCGTAAAATATTGTTTTTACCACTCAAAAATAAAATTCATATCTTCGTGCCACCGTGTAATATCCTCTATATATTTAATATAGTATAATGTATAGCAAATTCACATCCTTGTCATTTTTTATTGCCCAATCTGTCTACACCTTGCTGAGTGTTCTTGTGATCATTCTTCTCTCTTTGTAGTGATTTTTCCAACCTTGCTCTATGTTCATACACAACTGCAAAGTCAACAAATAAAATTTATCATTCAATATTAGCCAATATTAACTCCCAGGGGTATTTAAGTGTCAGGTCTCAATGTGGCCCAAAATATAGGGTTTGTATAGTGACACAAGCAAATTTACAGGGGAGGAAAGGGCAGGGTTGGGGAGGACAGAGATCGAGACACTGCTGGATTTACTCAATTGCAAAGGTATGATGAAAAAAGAAAAAATAGGAAAAACCTAAAACAAAATAATTGTAATAAATAAAATAATCCAACAATATTCTACATTTTGTGCCACATCTTAAGTGGTTATGGGTTGATCTTCATGTATGTTTAGATTTTGAACATATACCACAGCTGTGTACATATTAGGCGCACAGCTATATTTAGCCTAATACCACATAAATTAAAAGGGTGTGAATTAATTGGGTGGGATTTAAGTTAAGCTCGCTATATAAAATCATACAAGTACTTACTGCTTGAATTTGTAACAAAGACGAAATTAATGCCAATATATTATAAACACTTCAACCACAGCTGATTAACATATAAAAGTCGCCTCACGAAAGAGCTACGAACACTCATACCTTGTAATTGAGCTGCTAGAGATTCTCGTTGTCTCGTCGATCTTTCATTCTGTTGCCTGGACTGATCCAGTTGCAAAACAGTCGAATTGTATAACAAAAAGCAATACACCACACTTCCGATGAGAGCGACAAGAAACAAAGCTTGTAGCAACGGTGAATTCCCACGTCGAGAGCACATTGTTTTTATAGCGACTTATTGGCTTAATTATACCTTTCCATGGTAATTTAAATCGTGTTCTACGCGCGAATGAATTGACAACGTGGCCTTCTTGCAATCCACTGAAGTCGAAGAAAACAATGAGCCCGCGAAACAATTGCAAGCACCTGCGCATGCCATTGATGTCTGCCACTTGCAACGGGATACGTCAGAGCAGAATCCCGCTTCTCGAAGACCCCAGTGTTTCCCCTGACCATGGTCAAAAACGCCAGAATGTGATCAAATTAAATATTTCAGTTTACCATTCTAGACTCATTCTTTTCCATTGTTTTGGGACCTCACCCTTCCTCGTCTCCAGGACCTTTAGTGATGTGTTTGTCACTCTGTCACTCCTACATGAAGTACGTTAGCGAAAGAAAAACATGGCAGCTGAGAGTTTGTATTCGTTTTCCTCTTTATAATTCTGTTATTGCTTCTGATATACTTCAATGGATCTCGAGGGCAAAATATCGGCCCTTAAGGAATTCTCTGTATTTGGTTCGTCTAAGAAAAGTGCATCTCCAGATCCAAGCAATCACAAATCTGGTTCTGTAAATGGCTCTTCCGGATCTTCTCAAAATGGCCAGTGGAATTCTTGGTTTGCTAAAGGAGCTGAGGACCCGCTGCTCCCATCCCTGGTAAGCCTAAAGCTACGCCATTGTTTATTGCTTATCTACAACGTCGGTATATCGAAATTAGTACAAATATTGCATGTAGATTTTAGCAACAGAATGTGTGTGTACTACCTAACCATCTGTTTGCTTTTGTTGTTGTTGTTGTTCTGCACGCATATCTTTTGACCATATTCATATGTAAATATATATTAAGCAGCTAACTGTCTAGTCTAGGTCTCTGGTTATTACAGTTAGCTTGCACTGAACAACATGTTGTAATCATTTCCTTTTCTTTGTAACATAGCCAAAGTAGGTGCAAAATAAACTATTGTCATTGTCAACGTCCTTTCTACCTTATATCCTCTAATTTTTTCCCCACCCTCTACAGTCGATACTTACTGATTTTGTTTCTGTTGTTGTGAACAGTCGAGGACACAGCGAGTTCTTGGCTTCTTTATGTGTTTGCTGCTTGGGGTTTTCTGCTTTGTCATGGTAAGTTTGTTAATATATGAAAACGTATTAGAAAAGTCTTGAGACCATAACCTCAGAATCCAAAGTATAAAGTAAAGTAAAGTGATTGATTGATGCACATATAAAGCTATTATACTGTTACTAGTGTTAACCATTCTTTTTTTGTTGTATGTTTGTTTTCTTCTGTACTTGTATGCAGGCTGGATTCATTGCACCTTTTATGATTGTGAAGGCACGAAAGTTTGTGCTACTCTACACCATGGGAAGTTTCTTCACAATTGGAAGGTGCTAACTAAAGACAAGTGATTAAAAACTATTTCATTTACAGGCATGCTGATTAATTTAAATTGTATTTCTGTGTTTTTCATCTTGCAGCTTTTCCTTGCTCTGGGGACCAGTTAATCACCTCAAGCATTTGTGTTCACTTGGACGACTCCCCTTCACCTTGGCATACTTTGGGTCGATGTTTGCAACACTTTATATGGCACTAGTTGTAAGTACAATGTCTTGTACTGAAGGTCCAACAGTATGACATTGACTGTTGTTATTTCTTTTCTTTTCTCTCTCTTTTTTTTTTTTTTTTTTTGAGCAGGTAAGGAGCACAGTCTTGACAGCTGTGTTTGCCATTTTTCAAGTCATAGCTTTAATATGGTGAGTTTGTGCATGAAATTATGTCCAGCTAAACAATATTTTGAAATATAATTTATAAGTTAGGATATATTTTGTCAGGCTTGATGTACTTATGACAATGTTTTTTAAAGTAATTTTGAAATATTTTATTAGTACACTGTATGTTAAATAGAGGATATTACATGGCGGCGCGAAGATATGAGTTTTATTTTCACGTGGTAAAAACAATATTTTACGAACAAGCACTTTGCAAGTGAGTAAAATATTGTTTTTACCATGAGAAAATATAATCCATATCTTCAAGCTGCCATGTAATTTTCCTTTTATTATATTAGACACAAGTGTTTTATGAGAAATTGCACAAACAATCATGCAAAAGCGGGAAATGATGCCAACGATATCCTCACTAATGAGGATATGGAAAATATACCACTCGGGTCCCGGATGTAGTTTCATATGGATTTTACGCACGGTGTATTTTCCAGTAAAACACTCGTGTCTGTATAATAATATGGTACTAACAGTACTTAGCATTTGCAGTACCTAAATCAATTTTAACACATACAGCACCATCCAAACACCACAGTAACTGTGCACAGCAAGGCCCAAAATGCACAGAGCAATCATGCAAGACAAAACCACTTAAGCTTGACATATGCATGTATGATATAGACCAGGGAAAGAGGGTATTGGAATAGGGTGCAAATTTTGGTACAGACCTGAAAAGGGGGAACATTTGAGGATGTTGGTCTGATATAGGGTCAACAAATCTTACATTTTGGTCTGAAAAGGGTAAGGGTTTTCCGGACTTGAATGGCACACTCCTACCCAAAGTTTAGAGGAGTATTGTCCCTCCCCCAGAGATATAAATCACAATCATATTTGAACTATGGATAGAGAGTGTGAAAGTGACCTTGATCACGAAGCAAACTTGAGGCAAAACTGGTCTCTCCTCCAACCAAGGCTTGACAGCTCCATTGGTAGAACATGCTGCACAATATCGCAGATGTCATAAGTCAGAAATTAAATTTGTTTTAAGATTTCTCTGCAGATGTTTAAATCTTTTGTATCATATCTTTTTAATCTCCCTCTGTATAATCTGTGGACAGGTATTTTGTGAGTTACATCCCAGGTGGCACAACAGGCATGAAGTTCTTCAGCAAGCTCTTCTCCTCAGCTGTAACAAAAACAGTATCCAGTACCCTACCCATCTGAAACATGTTTGAACACCAAAGGCACACCAGAGAACCGGCTACACAAAAATGGATTTTAAAAGACACAAGAACTTTAAAGGGACATTTATACTGTTGTATCAACCTATGCCGTGGGTTGTTCGTCATGCTGGTTTTGCAGTTGACGCTACAAAGCACACAAATTCTATGACATGTAAAACTGTGTCAAAAGGGAGTTGTTGACTGTGGCAGTCATAAACTAAAAGTGTGGACTTTTTCACAGAGCTGGGTTGAAAGACGTCACTTTAAATTTAGTGGTTTTCTTTTTAAGTGAGTCGATTTAGAATGATCGATGGCTCGCTTATGATTTCATCATTTCCAGTTTCCATCGTAGGGACAAAATCCCTTGGGCAGCTCAAATTTCAGAACATTAGTTGTATTTATCACAAGGACTGAGTAATAAGATTAGCTGTGAGTAGTACATGTATAACAACTTAAACTCGAAATAAATGTGGTATTAGCAAATAACAACTAAACATAAAGTGCTTGTAAAGTAATGACCCTCTTAATGATGAAGGAAGAACAACTTGCTTTTGGCAGCTATCCATATTACTTTATTTATGACTGTAAGTTGGCATATACCCCTCTTGTTGTTAATGTCGTTGATGTTGTTCTGTCTGCTGCTACTCTTTGGGAACTAGCTTTCAATGTTTATATCAGAGTCGATGTATTCATGTTGTATCTATGCTATGGCTCATTCTTCACTGTTTGATAGTCCACTGTGTGTAGTCTGCAACTGTCTCTGTTCTGTTGATGTCTTTGTTGTATCTACTATGCTGTGCGTCATTCATCGCTCTGTTTGCTAGTCCACTGTTGTTTAGTCTGCTACTGTCTCTGTTCTGTTTAGTTGTAGTATTGCGACCTAGGTTGTGACCACATGGCGGGGAACATGGATTTGAAGTCGAAGTCTTGAAAAAATTCCAGCCGGTGACTGCAAGACAACAGCGATATATTAATGGTGAGTTCCTGCTCTTTCACTTGTACCCGCATCATGTTTTCGTACAATGCGTGTTAGCCTGCACAGCAGGCGCGTTTTTTTATGGGGAGCGCGCGCAAATGGGAAGGCTAGCCGACTTTGAGTCACGCGGACAACAAGCCGCGCGGATAAATACAAGGGCCTGTTGCGCAGGCTTGTACGTGTGTACCCGGACGACGCAAGTACGAACATAAAGTAATGAGTGTGTTTAGCAATTTAGCAATTCCAATTTTTGTCATCCATCGTAATACAGTCAACTCTCTCTAAGGCGGACACTCTCCGGATTGGATTTAGTGTCCGCCTTAGGGTGCGTTTGATTGGGCCTATTCCGGAATAGGAATAGCTAAAATGACCCAAATTTTTGCTTGTTCTGGGGGAGATGTTGCTCGAAATTGTTTTAAAAACTCCATGCTTGCATTTTGAACAGCTCCCGATTCATCCAGACTTAACTCAGCTCTAAACCAAACAATTTTACCGATCAGCAGGGCTATTCCTATTTCGGAGTTGACCGAATCGAACGCACCCTTAGAGAGGTGCTCGCCTCAGAGATAGTTCAGTTACAGAGAAACAAGTGAAAATCGGCAAGGACCAAATCTGCATGCTGTCCGCCTTAGAGAAAGTTCAGTTACAGAGAAACAAGTGAAAATCGGCAAGGACCAAATCTGCATGCTGTCCGCTTTAGAAAGGTGTCCGCCTAAGGCTTTGAGAGAGTTGACCGTACGTGTAAACCAATCCTAAACCAACATAGGATGCAGTTACAAGTGTGAAGAAATGACTTGGGACTCCGCGGAAATACGTTAATAAAGTCACTTTTATTGGTCAACGTTCGTCGGCAATTCTACCTGTAGCTCAAACCAAAACTCTACTTCGTGTGTAGGTCCCGCCTTTTTCTTGTGCCCAATTTATGCTCTGGCAATTGAACTAACTCATACTTGAGTAACCAGTGATAGCTCAATCAGCTTTTATGCCAGTTCTCCTTACTGTTTGATACATTTTCGGGTGAGAAACTGCAAGTTGATCACTCTCGGGAGTGAATGATTTAACAAGAATCGGTACTCACAAGTCGGCGGCGCTTGTCCCTGAAGCAGGGTAGAGGGCTTGATATTCCCTCTGTTGTCCGGATCCATGAATGGCGTACGCGTTTATCTTGCGCACAGCAGGTGGAAAGTAGGACATAGGAATAATGGCCGTTCCGTTCCAGCGGTTGTTTGCTTGGTCCTTGTGTGCCGTGTACTGGAGTGGCAGCATAGTCTATAACGCCAAAAGGGAGAGAGCAAGCTCGTCTAAAAGATAAAAGTATAGCTTGGCAAAGCTAAGGTTTATGCGGTCGTGTTTAACGCCATAAAGATCATTTAAGGTGAATATTTCGGGCGCTAGCCCTTCGTCGGAGCAAGCTCGCTGAATCGTGCAAATCTTTTTTTGGCAAGAGCAAAAAAGGAGTTTCCCTTTATTGAGGTATATATGGCTGTCACTAATGAGCAAAGAAAGATGGCGATGGTGTTGATGATAAAGTAAATAATACTTTTGAATTCGTACAATGCTTGCTAAAGGGCAGTCGAAAAACTTATTACAAATGTATTGGATTTATGTGATTTTACCTTGAATGCCTTTCTGACGCCATTTAGTAGCAAAACCAGATGCTGTCCATGTCTGTTTTGAAGAATAAAAGACGTGTTAAATTGAGAAATAAGTGCCATCACTGGACTCAGTCGTGGATTTACGGCGAACACCCTGAGCACTCGTTTTGATTCTTAATATTCGACCAATCAGAAATACTTACGTTTCCAAGGAATGAAGCTTCAGTGCTGATGCCAAATAATTTCTTTGAATTTAAGGTCGAGTGTTTGTTAGATCTTAGGGATGAAGTGAACTGATGGTCTCCTGTACCAAACGTTCTTCACTCAACGATATATTGAAATAATTATAAGCGAGCACATTGAGCCGAGAGTGCAGTTGCAGAACTGATTATGCTAAAAAGCTAGAGCAGTTTCGGATGGCTTCCAAACTCGTTGCCAAATTAACCACATTGCCAATCACGTAGACTGTAAGTAACCCTTTCGACCAATGGGAAGCCAAAAGTATTACGTCGATAGTCCTTTGAGAGCGGGTAATGGTAGTCAAATACCATGATGTATGTATATACTCACGGGCAGACTTCCACTTCTAGATATTTTTCCTTCTCTCCCAGGAAAAATACCTCAGCCACTAAGTGCAAATAAAAGAAAGGAGGGAAAGAGAACACCAAATTATTAATTTAATATTCACGGTGAACAGCAGCGCGTGTTTTGCGCATAATTCGGATCATTCCATACAGCACCACTTTGAGATAATGGAATTTTAATTGAAATTGAATTGAATTGAAATTGCTCCTTAGTTCTTTGGTTCAGTTTGAATATTGAGAGCAGACCAAAGAGTTGACATTCTGGGGACCAGCTCAGAATGAGATCTAAACATTCACACATAGATACATTTTCAATACGGTATCGAGCAGCCTTGTGCCAAACACGTTCTTCGCCTCGTCGTAAACAATTTCTTCAAGATAAAATACACTGCATTGGTGTTTAAAGTGGCAACCTTTTCTTGTTTAACCAATAAGAAGACCACAGAAGTTCATCTTACAAACAAAAGACCCAAACATTATTTATATATAAATAATCAGTATAATTTTCCATTGATAAACTTTGTACCATTGGTGACTCACCTTCATAATCCCACAATCCATTGCAAGCTTGTCCAGCCGCGCACGGAGGAGGGCCTGGGTCATTGAATAGTGGGCCCATGACGTCAAGCCTTACGGAGCTGGCGTCATGCGCACTGAGGCTGATTTGGACTGGCTGGTGATTGATTGGCGCGCCATTCCATATGGTGTTGATCGAGAAATGAAAGACCTTCAAATAGAAAGGGATAAAGTTAAAATAATGAGTGAAATAATTTGATCAAACCAGTATGTTTTACAAGTCCGCACAGGTTGGACTAATGTCGTTAAAAAAAAAAAAAAAAAAAAAAAAACCGCACTTTTTAGTACAATACCAGGACCACACACTGTTGCAGCTATTTAAACCTGTGTCCGTAACTTTTTACAGATTTGTCCGAATAAAGTCCACTTAGTGCTTTTATGATAATGTTTTAAAACGTGGAAATGTTCATTGAATTGGCCTCATTGCAGTCTTAAAGATTTAGCGTATATAATGGTAAGGTTTTAATCACTCAACAATTTTAACAGTAACCCGTTACTGCTATTAAAGATATTAGATACTTTAGTCTTTTCTAAATATCCCAAAATAAGTTGTGTCCATTTTATAATAATATTATCAGTGACCGGATCAGCCTCTTTTTGAAAAGCAACAAGAACTATTCTTTTGCCAATCTGTCTTCTTCTTTTTTTCAGTGGATTCGAAACAGGTGCAAGGCGTAATTGTATGGACATAAAAAAATCAACACTGGTATGATACAGACCTTGGGGCAAGCCAGACTGGAACTAGCAAGTACAAGAACTGCGAACAACATACGTGCCATTTCGGAAAGCGGATGTGGTTTTCGACTTTGCAGAGAGCAGCGCTTTAACTCCAAGGTACGTTTAAGCTGAATCAATAATGCCCACAGGCACTGTCCCTCGTGCCTGTCAGAATCGCCAGATGGTTAACACAGCGGTGGGCACTTTATGCTAAACTGTATTTACTTTCGGCTTTAGTTTGGTGTTTGTTTGTACATAGTCTTACGGCTTTCATGTGTTACTGAAGCTTGTATACAGCTGAGTTAGCATGGTTACCACGCCCTGCGATGCTGCTACATGTTTCTATGTACAAATTCAACTTTAAAATATATTTTAAAAAAATACAAGGACAAAAACCAAAAATATTTTTGAGATTATTATTTAGATTGTGCTCATTGAGGACTTACGTTTGAGTGGTCACACCTTTAGATTTCGTTTTACAGTTCAGGAGTTTGAAGCAAACATTGCTATTATAATGTACTCATTGAGAGGTCACACATTTAGGTTTCATTCGTCATGTTCGAGAGTTGACGAAGGGTCAGCGATTAAAACGTGAGCTGAGTCATTCTTTCCCCAGTGTTTAGCCTATCCATATCATTCAACAGTTTCTTACGACAACTATGAACGCAGACCAGCTCCTATCTCTCAACCGTCTAGCATTTCTCTAAAACTTAAGCTTCGTCCGAATTGCCATGCGGATCACAGTATTAATAGCTTTTCCTGTTTTCTTCCATACCGAGTGTTTCTTATTACCTTCTTGCAAAATCCGCACGCCCTCGGACAAGTTCTCTCCATAAAATCTCGCTCATAAGAACAGTAACCTGGGACTTTGGCGTATGTTGCACATTCTGCATGATTGTCTTTACACTCTTTATGATTTACTGCAAAAAGGACACAGATGTTAAAAATGCGGCTAATTTTCATCGACCCAATAATCCTCTCCTAAACAGTTCGAAGCGCTGAAGTATTTGATTGACCCTCGTGTATTGTTGGTTAATATCCCGATTCAATAAACCTTACCCCTAATTGCTCTGATAATATCTGGGAATTTAATTTTTAACTCTTTCTTGAATGAGTGTGTACCGTTGCTTAACGCCTCTCAAATATAATATTTGATGCAGAAGTGATTTACCTCCTAAAGGCAATCTGTCAACAACTAGTAAAATATTTCGTTTTACCTTCGAATATGGTTTCCTCTTTATCTCCAACTGAATTCAAGAACAGAGAAAAGAACACAAACACTCCGTGTGAGTAACGTTTCTGGTGAAAAGTTGCTGGGCAAATGTTGAATATTACAGAGATGTGAACAGAACCAGTCAGTATAAGCTACATTAGTATCACTATAGTATTTCGGTGTGATTTACAAAAAAAAAAAAGACATCTTTCAAGCTAAAATCACATACAGTTTACATTAGGTCCTGGTCTATCGCCACCATATAGTAAACCCTTAGGAATGAGTTCAGCTGCAGGATCAGCAATAGGACGGAAAATCCAAGATGGCTGTCTGCTGTCGATGTTAGTAATGATTTCTACGTCACTGTACGTAGATTGATGACACAAGTTTTCTTATATATCATCCTGCATGTGATTTAAGAGCATTATAATATTACTTGAAAACTATGAAAATCACGTCAAGTATATCGTTGCATAATTACCTTGTGCGGTTGCGTTTTCATCTGAACCTTTTGATAAAGAGACAAATGTTTTGGATTTTGTCATATATTTGTCTACAAGTTGCTCAATTAGTTGGAAGTTTTAAGTAAAAGTTCGTCGATTTTCAAGTATAAGGCCTTGATTAAGTTAGAAGATGCATGGGAGTTACCGTTTAAAGTCCGACTTTCCCCATCGTTTATCTATTTTTTATTAATATAGATTACGACGTTTATTTCTGTCATCAGTACATGCATCGTCAGTAAGGCGTAAAGTGGACCTTGTCTTCCTGGACGAGTTGCAAGTTTAAAGTACTAATTGGGTTGATATTCTTTTAGACGTTCAAACCTTACCTGTACAGTAATTACATGTCTTAGCACAATGATGCTTCATGTATGTCACGTGGTATTTGCAGAAGTCTGGGTTCTTTTCTACCACCGCTTTACATTCTTGGAGAATATCTTTACATTCTGAAAGAGGCAAAAGTTAGAAAAATCAGAAATTTGTTATCACCACCACCGTTATCAGAAATAATAATCATCATCACCAACGTCATCATCATCACTATCATTATTATCGGCATTGTGATCATAGCACCATATCATCATCACCATCATCATCATCATCATCATCATAATTATCATCAACATCAACATTATTATCATCATCATCATCATCATCATCATCATCATCATCATAATGATCATCAACATCATCATCAACATCATCAACATCATCATCATCATCATCATCATCATCATCATCATCATCATCATCATCATCATCATCATCATCATCATCATCATCATCATCATCATCATCATCATCATCATCATCATCATCATCATCATCATCATCATCATCATCATCATCATCATCATCATCATCATCATCATCATCATCATCATCATCATCATCATCATCATCATCATCATCATCATCATCATCATCATCATCATCATCATCATCATCATCATCATCATTATCACCAGCGTCATCATAATCACGATCATCATTATCAGCATCACAGCATCATCTCATAATCTCATCAGTCTTCATTGTTATAATTAATCATCTTCGTCGCCATAAAAATCCTTGTCACATACACTGTACACACGAAAAAGAATAGCAAAGCAGAAAGCCTCCAAAACGGCACCATAGTAGACTTGAATGTCATAGGGTCGGCATTATTACTGACCTACAGATAACGTGGATGTTGTTGTTTGAGGAAGGGAAGGCAGTGTCTGGGCAAGCGGCGTTTCAGCTTCTTTAATGACCAGTGGTTTCTCTGTGGGTTCTGAACTGTTGAACCCTTGAGCATGTGATTGATAGCCAAGTGGTTCCCCTGAGAAATTGGATGTGACCAATATAAAATTACGATCAGCCACTCATTTAAATTTCCGTAATATATCCTGATGAAAACACCGGTCCCCGTAACCTCTTACTTCTAGCAAGAAGGGCTAGTTATTTGTTATCCATATTCTTACTTTGCAACCATTCCTTGGAGATTGAAAGGTCATCGCGGTAATGTTTGAGTCACTTACGATTGAAGCTAATGAGCAATTAATTTTGTGTTAAATTTCATCCAACATGGATAAAACTTAACAAATTCGTCCTTTTGTGTGTGTGTGTGTGTTTTTTTTTTTGTTTAGTGGATATTTCGTTGATTAATTTAGCGCGTTTCCTTCGTTTGATTAAGTCCCTAAAGTTAATGAAAACAATGTGTTATTTTTATCTTACCACACAAGTCACAGGTATTTGCACAGTACTTAGTAAAGAATCGCACATTCATCCGGCAATCGTCACTTTTCTTCACGTACAGCTCGCAGTCTCCCAACTCATCCACACAAACTAAAAGGGAACAAAAACACTGGTACTGCAAAAGATATAGCAAGAGTGTTGTCTTATTGCCCAAAGTTTCCAGTTAGTTTTACGAGAATTAGGAATGAATTTTATTTAAAGATCATATTCTGTATCTGGCCCATCTCGGCGCTACCAATATTGGTATTATTATGGCAGTCACTTGACGACTTCCCTGAAAAGAGCCATTTCTTATTTTGAAACCGAGTTACCCAGATGAAAACGTTAACAGTCTTGCGCAAAGCACTGTGGTTGGAAGAGGTTCTGTAAGTCCAGTCAACTCGATGACTGGTACCTGATATATAGACATTTTAAAAGCTTAGTTTAAATTTGTTTATGTATGACCTTAAGACTAGCCCACTAAACGCTAAATTAAATGTGTGATATCCAAAAGGAACACCCTCACCTTCTGACTTTCTACCTTCAGGCAAACCTGAGATAGATAACAGATGTTAGCCTCAATTATTTTACTCCCATAGTCAGCATACAAATTCTCCTAAATGTTAGAAATATGGATTAAATGTAGTGATAATTCATAGTTGATTCGTCGGAGCAAGGTATCAAGAACCAAGTTCTCCACACAGTGTGATATAACTTTGAAGAGACAAGAAAAGCGAAAAAATAAGTTGATACGAACATTTAAATTAAAACCCACTCGCTTACCGCACACGCCACACGTCTGAGGACAGTATTTATTAAACAGTGTTCCTTTTCCACACAAAGCCTTGTTTGTAGCGAAAACACTACAGTCCGGTAGTGTGTCTTTGCATTCTAAAGAAGAAGCATATATTGAACCAAAGTTTTTTTCAACCAAGGAGAGTTGATGACTCAAAAAGAAGGATAAAAGGTACGGTTTGAGAATAACAGCAGCAATAGTAGTAATAACAATAATAACAAAATCAATAACAATGATAATAATTTAGAAATAATGAAGCCATGTGGGACCCCTTTCAACAGCAATGTGAACACTATTGTGCCTTGCCAGCTTATTATTTTGTGCGTCTCCTCGTGTGTGAGCAGTCACATGTAACTCCCAAAGTAAGCCAACGATCTAAAGCAGTAGATACATGTACACACTGAGTATCTGTTATTTTTTTAATTGGTGACGTAAAAATGTAGATTCCCGACATTTTACTTTGGTAAAATCTTCTATTCGTAGCTGCCTGATGTCTCGTGTATAGTGTCCTTACCACATTTTCCGCAACTGCGAGGGCAGTACTTGTGGAAGATCCCGCCAGCTCCATCACAATCGTCAAGCGATTTTAAGAACACTCGGCAATCAGAAAGTGTATCAGTGCAAGCTGTGAATTAGAGCAATATAATTGGCGCCCTGTAAATACATTTTATGAGTGTTGGTCGAGTTATTTTCTGACGCATGATTCTCCTATTTGCACTTACTGTTTATTTATTTTTTGCTTATGTTTGAGAACGAGATTTTTATAGCCTGGCTATTATTGTGAGATAAGTCAAACAGAAGTCTGGCTAGCATTAGACCGGACAAACAAAGGCTGGACAAACAAACAAACATTTTACTGTACTAGATGAAAATATTGTCTATATGCCAACAGGCACAATCGTAAAAATAAAATATAAGAAAACAGTTCTTTAAGAAAATCGTTCTGGAAAAGGAACGTCCTGCAATATTGTATTATTTATAGTACATTTTTTTAAATTGGGAGTACATAGTAAAGTGATTATATTTGGACGTGCATTATATTGACTACAGAGCTTTGTGACCAAAAGAGTCGACTCACGTGACAAGCTTGGAGCCAAAGTCGGGCCTGTCAAATATAACAAGAACCAAAACATTAGAACATTGTGTGCAACAAATCCTCCTTACATCAAGATGGTAACTTTCGTAGAGGAAAAAAATATTTCGTTTTGCCTTATTTTACAAAGACAACATCAAATAAGAAAAATATTTAAAGGAACAATAATAGAGTGAATTATAATATAATGACAAAGACAGATACCCACATAGGTTGCACGTTTGGGTTCAATACTTTGCTGCAAAGGTCCTGTGCTGAAGGCAAAGCCTTTGATCTTGAAAATAATCTTTACACTCGGAAAGACTATCTTGGCACAAAATCCCTGCAACTACAAGGACAGACAGTGAACTGTGAGGAAGCAAACTTGTTTCAGCTCAAAACTTGAAACGAAACTACCAAATTTCAGAAAACGTTTATCCCTATTTAGTACTAGCCTAATCGTGCTTTGAACAACTAATCTCAGGACATTTGTACAACGGATTTAATGTGTAAATATCTAACTAATCTATTGATTTTATACTTTTATTATTATTATTATTATTATTATTATTATTATTATTATTATTATTATTATTATCATTATTATTATTATCATCATTATTATTATCTTCATTGTTATTATTATCCTGTTTGCAAGATAGTTGGGCGGATCGAAATGTAGCTCAATCAAGTGAATTGTGGAAAAATATCAATTAGAATCTCATTAATAATGAAATGAAGGGATTTCAATTGGAAACCATAAAATTGATTTGGGTTCATTACATGATCGGTGAATTCAGGGATGACCAAAAATTTAAGGAATGTAATGTTGTATGCGTCACTGGTCATGTAGAATAGCATGCTCCAATGGCCAAGCGAGTCCGCGAATGAAATATACAGAAAATATACAAATACTTCGAATTAACTCTATTTGAAGTAAAGGCCCACACGCTCAACTAACGTATTTTCTAAAAGCTTGCATGTTGTCATTGCCTTCGAATTGCATGTGCTCAAATTTGTCCGCCACGTGCTTCTCTGTCACACAAAGCCTTGCAGACTCTACCATATATATTCTTTTTTCATCTTTCTTATTTGTTCGTAGCCAGGGTGTGCTAACCAGATTGACTTTTATTAGAGGTACAAATTGAAATTTTAGCAGCAAAGTGTAATAGATGTTTTTCACTAAAATGTATGTCATGCTGAAGTTAACGAATATATTCCACATCATCTGCATTAGTGGCAATGTGGTCAACTTAAAACAACCTGTACAATCCTTTAACACTAAACTAACAACAGATTACGGCTCGTGATAATAATAAAAACAGCGTGGCTAAAAGCGGACGTTTATCGTACCAGAACACTGTGAGCTATTATAACTACGAGTTGGAGTTAAATGACAACACCATAATGTATTTTAAACGATGTGTTAAACTCTACAAACGATGCATATCAACCTTACTTGAGAGATGACCCCGAGTGTGCTTCACCCAAAACAAAATCAGCAGGTATAGGGGCTGGAAGTACGGATTCATTGCTCTGAACTTTGCGAGAGGCCCTTGCTTATCACAGCTGCTTTGAATATACAATCGGCTTGCTGATTGACGTTTGCCTGGCAGCTGGTGCAGCTTACGATTAGTTCCGGCACTTAAATATCACAAAAAGATCACTAGTGTGTCGGATATTGTATGGACAATTGAGCGTTAGTTCGAGCTGCAAACAACCCGCGGTTCTCAAAGGTCCTTGGAACATATCCGCAATAGTATTCCATACGGCGTTCTATCAGATCTCCAGATAAGCCTAATGGATCGTAATATTATTATTAAGATATTTAGTGGTATTCTTTAGATAACTATTCCACAGTCAGGTCGGATTAAAATATTTCTTTAACCACTAAAACATCAAAGCGAGAATTTGTTGTGACAGTTCGTTTACGTTTTGGCCTTGTACTGTGTATTGTTTTAAATGATACACAGGTGTTAGCTTGCACTCAAGAGCCTCTGATATTTGCCTTATACTCACACAATACACGGACTATTTAAGATATATGGATATTGCTTTTTGTTCCATTGCCGAAAAGAAATCCTCAAAGCTGTATTTCTTGTCTTGCGTTCAAGTAGCAGAGTGTTTAAAGATATTTGTCTTAGCGGCTGATGCCTGATACACAAGATTTAGAAGCATTCAATGTTAGTTTCATTTCCTGTTAGCGTGTATTGGCTATGATTTGGAACTGCGTGTGAGCCCGCGTGCTGAATTTCCAGCAGTAATAGTCATCAATAAGTGCTCAAATCGATCATTGTTTCCATCGCATGAGTGCGACAGCATGAGATGTGTGAGTCATGTATGACAATTGATAGTGTAACCAGCTTTCATCTGAGCAAGGCATCAAAAGCCAAGTTCTTCATACTGTGTGATACATTTCTGTAGATAAAAACGAAAGAGAAAATTGAAACTCAAAAGTATAAGATATTTTGATATAAATGTTTAGTCAGTCAGGGTTTCCGCTTCACGAGATATGGAGATGTTAGTCTAGCTTTAGAGCCAGAGAGGTTTTTTCGATTAAACGTGATCGTACCTGCAAGTGACAAAGTTTTGATTGATTAATTGATTGATTGATTGATTGATTTTGCCACAAACACATTACAATTTTATAGAACATGATATTTACTAGTGGCAGGGGAGCCCAAGAGAAACCACGGGGCTTTTATATGGGCTCCCTCAATAACATTACTAAGCTTTCGAATAGGTTAATGCCAAAGGCAGGACTAAACATTTCAGGTATCCGATTTAAAGGTATACATGGACATATATAATGATTAAAGTAAAAGTATCAAGAATGTACACATTTAGGGTCCGGTCGCACTTGACTCGATAGTTAATAATTAACTAAAAATCCAGAGCAAGGCGACGGCTGCAACATAGTGTGATTCGCACTCGAGATGTTGTATAATGTCGACCTAACTTTCGTTAAATTTCACAAGTGCGAACGGGACTTAAAATGTTAAAGTTTCAACGACAACATTTGAGGCAGGTGAATTATAAACTTTCTGGACAAAATTAAACAAAGTACCCATTTCAGAAAGCCCAGAGAAATGGCATATAATTTTGGAAAATATATAAAAAGGGCCTTTCGTTAACAGTAAATTCAAGGAAGCAATAATTTACTTCAAAGTTTAAAAATAAAATGCAGGTACTTATAAATATCGTCTATGCTACAAGCGCCACCTGCTGTGGCTATTGATGGAGCTGTGTGCAAGACAAAGCTTCTTTGTTTGGGATTTCAAGAGTAGTTAATTGGTGGTTATTCTGGCTTTGACCTGGTGCCAATTCAATAAACATTTACAAATGTATTTTACAAGTTGGACCATTACTCAAACACCACTAAATGGACTCTAATCTGACGAAAGTCCGCAAAATGTTACAGCGGAATATCTCATATGGATAGCTACAACAGTACTTGGACATGGTATTGGAGTATTTTAAAGTATGAAAAAATTATTCCAACTTGTAAAATGCACTTTTAATGGCCCCTGGTCTCTCTGAGAACATCATACATCAGTATTGAAACGTCCCAAGTGAATACTGCAGCTATGTTTGGTAGCAATGAATATATTGCCAGAGCAATAAGAGCCTTAAATATTCAGAAAATTCAAGCTTCTAAATAGTTAATAACTTCGAACATCACCTGCTGAGTCGACTTAAGTAAACAGTAGCTTATTGACTTACTAAATCGAACATGCCCGTGTTATTCCAATAATTGAGGTCCTCGTCGATTTTACCATTCGCTGTCAGGGCACTGAGATTGACGTTGACGTTTCATAACCATCCTCTTTGAATGTTGAATGTCCTGAGAATCCAGGATGACCTATATCTTACTGTTGATGTCGGTTTTCATCATTCCTTGTATTGCAACGGAAAGTGGTAAGCTGTCAATCCAACACTTAAAACAGAAACTAACTAAACCGTAGTTTGGAAGATAAAATGCCTCAAAACCACTCTAGTAGTTGCATCAAAGAAGAGTTTGTGAAAGGATAGTGGTCGAGTTTAATAATGCACTAGACTCTGCCACTGCCAAAGACAAATTTGAGTCGAGTTAGTCAGCTTCCTATTCCTCATCGATCGTAAAACGAAACCTAAAGCTGCGTCTACAATTTGTTCTTAAAGTGAAGTTTACATTTTTAAACGGACTTCATAGTTTTGTGCTGTTCCACAAACCTCGCGATGGTAAGAATAAATTTGTTTATTTGTCGTCTGGCGACCATGCTGTTAGCAAAAATATGTAAAAGAAAACTAGAAACGCTTTGAACAGTCTCACGAAGCTCATAAAGTCCAAAAGTAAGTTGAATCTTTATTGTTAATTTCGCAAATATGATCAGACTCCACACACAGTACTCTTGCCATTGTATGATATTTTACGTCTTACGGCCGTCGCAAGAAAATAATTTGCGGTGTCCGTACCAATGTTTATCATTTCACTATGCCAAAGTTCGTAATGTGCAAATGTATGCGTAAAATTCTTGAAATAGGGGTGTAACACCCAAGTACTTTTTTCTGCTTGTGCGTGTTTCACGCTGCTTCAAGTTTTAGATTTGTAAATTCATGCCGAAAATTGTATGGTATTTTAATACAAAGTTTCCATTCCAGACAACTGCAGATCAGTAATTTTCACGGGTGAAATCGAAGGTAAATATCTCAAAGGACATGGGCTTCGCAGTATCAAAACAGAAAACTGCGAACAGTGCCAAATACAGTGCTATATTGAAGAGGAATGTGTGTCTTACAACTGCGGTGACCAGACCTGTGATTTGAATTCATCGGATCATATTTTTCACCCAGACGATCTGGTTGAAGATGAAGGCAAAATTTACCAGGCAACACGGGTTAGTCATGTAGTAATTAGTATATTGGTATATCAAAGTACATTGCGATATCAGTGAACACGGGGTTATTCTCATCGATAGATTACAGGTAAAAGTTTAAGAGTATGAATAAGTTAGACCACTGAGGACGCCCCACATGGCAACGCACCAATACAGTGAGTGTGAACGTAAAAGCAGTTATTTCAAGCTCCTGCGGACGCACTGAAAATAAACAAACTAATACTAAGTCATTGTTTATTTTAGAATAACTACGATACTACGCGGGTCATGAGAGTATATTACACGCTGATGTGATAAGTGATGTATTTTATTGACTAATTATTTTATAAGAGAAATATATAACGCGTTCCAGTGTATTATAGCCTCATCTAAACATTTGGGAAGTTGGCAGAACACTCGAGGAGCGAGGGAGACCACGAGGCCGCCTCGTGGTTTCCCACGCTACTCGCGTGTTCTCCCAACTTTCCGCGTGTTTAGATGAGGCTATATTACACGGAAACGCGTTACATATTTGAGTGTCTGTTGTTATACTTACAGAATGCTTGCAAGGACAATAAGTGTCCCTCCAACACCACCTGCTTGAACGGATTCTCTGATAAAGGCTACAAGTGTAGATGTCCTGCGGGATTCACTGGCAAAAACTGCGACAAAGGTACCAAAAAAATGAAAAATTATGAGAAAGTGTTTGGTGTGCGAATACTTAACCAACTATTTTTACTAAAGAACCTAGAAATCGTTACAAAAACTAGGCCAGCAAGTTCTAGTCCATCCTCGGAGACCCAGTGGCAGATCGTGGGGCCCCTGAGTCTCCGAGGATGGTCGTAATCATGGTCTTTGGTTGCCTGCGGGGCGGGTTAATTTAAGCATACCCACTCTCTCAGCATGAGGCCATCATTACTAGTTGAAAATAGTTCATTTGTTCTTTGCTTCCTCTTCAGTTATTGTTCACGGTGGCTGGTCTTCTTGGGGAAACTGGTCTTTGTGCTCGGCTCAATGTAAGGAACAGGGAACCAAGACACGCTACAGAAACTGTACCAACCCCACCCCTGAGAATGGAGGAGACCCGTGTCACGGATCAAACGTGTCAACCATACAGTGCAGCTTAGTTCAGTGTGAGTCGAGTGTGCGATTGCATTCACATATTCTTGGTTTTCATGTGACGTCATTGCGCCCATGTTGGATCAACTTTAGCAGGAAATTTCTACTTAGCTTTTGTTGTTCTTAGCACCAACATGGCCGTGACAACTTTGTATTCTGAAGCTCCAGCGATTGTTTGCACAGCACACAGGAGAATGCTTCTATGCGGTGCCGCTCTTTTTGCTTCGGATCCAGTGCTGATTCCTTCGTTGTCGGAAAATAGTTCTTGACGTGACTTCCGTTGTTCGTTGCCATTGCTCTAAGTCGATGTAAAATTTCGTCTTGTGTGCAAGCAAATTTCAAGAAAATGCACTGAACTAACTTATACGTAGTCGAGCATAGAGGTCTTATTGACTTTCTTGGCCAAGTCTTGAAGTTTTAAATCCCTTGCAAACGAGCGTAACATGTTGGCACAACATCGCCAACAGTGTTACCCAAAAAGTCTTTGCGAAACTGTACAGTATTTTTGGAGTCCGCAATTATGAGCCCGATGAAAGTAGACGATGGAAAACGCGAAAATGCATCGCAATTTCTGCTCTTACCGTAGCACGAAGCATTCAGGGCACAATGCTGGGCGATGTTGTGACGTTGACGATGTTGAGTTCGTTTGCTCGCCGGGCCTTTATGAGCGTTACACTGAACCCGGGGGGGGGGGGGGGGGGGGGTACTCAATAGGAATTTGGGTAGGGGGGTTCCGCTGACTCTATAAAACCCTGACCCTATTCAAGACATAAAAATGGAAATTTTGCTACCCTGTCTAAGACGAAGTGCTCTAATTTGATACCCTGTTCAAGACTAAGTTTATATAAGTAAGCCTGCGTTGCACGCGTTTCCACTGGAATATACGAAGAAATCGCGCGAAAATGGCGAGAGCAAAAATGTGGTTGAGGGAGGAGGGGAAGAGGAGAAAATCTTCGGAAAATAACCCTGTTTAAGACACGAAATGTAAAATTTGATACCCTCTTTAAGACAGAAGACCCTGAAAATGATACCCTATCGGGCGGAACGTCCCTATATAGGAAATATATGGGAGTACCCCCCCCCCCCCCCCCCCGGACACTGAACTACAAAATCTGCACTTAAATCCACAGTTTTGTGCAATTACCGCTGACTCAAAAATAAGGTGACCGCACGGCAGAACAACATATTTTCGCGGTGTCTTGACGATATAAGTTCGAACCATCACAATTTATGTCATTCACACTGTATCTCATTCCGCTTCTGTTCAGTGGGCTGTTCCGCCAGGACAACAGATGGTAGATGCTGCGTCTTCCCTTTCATCTACCAAGGGACGTCCTATCAATCCTGCACCATCGTTAACAGCAAAACGCCCTGGTGCGCCACGGTGCCTAATGCCGACCTAGATCAGCAGTGGGGAGACTGCTTCGGTACGTTCATTGATTTGTGTGTTTGAATTTTTTTGTTTTCATACGGGACCCATAACTCGATATCTGTCCCTTTATGCACTGCGCTTCATCAGATATACAATCAGTGACAAAAGTTCTTGAGACACTTTCAAAAATTGAAGTATCTCAGACACAAGTCATTGACGAAGCGTACTGAAAGGCGCGAAACCATTATTCTCCTCCCTCCCCTCTGTACAATGTTGCGTGTGTTTGGAAAAACAGGTTCAGGCCACTTCAACATTAAACGAGGGTGGTGGTGGGGAGGGGGGGGGGGGGGGTGTCTTTCAACTGAAACAGTAGAGAAATGACTTTTGTCACTGATTTTAGGTGTCCCAAATCGAAAATATCGATTCCTTTCGGTAGGTTACGTCCACGTGAAGGTCAGGTCGTGGGGAAAGGATGACCCCGGCATCCCCAAGACGAGCGGCATTTACATCAACGGCATTGACCATTGTCGCAAGGTGAAAAAGAAAACAATTGACCCTGTTTTCACTTTAGGTCAGGCTTGCTAGAGATAACTTTATCGGGTAGCCCTAAATGAAACGTTAATCTCTGAAAGAACTGTAGTTTCAGTGTGCATCGACGTGGGGCTAAACCTTTTACCATAAAACATCTCTACATAACCGACCCCCTCCCGCCAAAAAAATATCCCAAACGAATAAACAAAACAAAAAACCAAACAAACAAATAACATCTTAGACGCAAAACATCCCTCCGACAATTATCCCCCTCCCCTCCCCCCAAAACCAATACGCTAGAGTAGGAGACAAATGCACGTGCACATATGGTTTCATCAAAATTATTACCCACTCTATGTACGGGCCTGTTTTGTGTTTCATGGAATGGACAGAAGCGTGGTCATAATATCGCATCCATAAACCCAAACGGGAGTATTCATTCTACGGTTGCATTTGACACATATTGGGACCCTGCCGCGGGAATCAAAATGAGTGACTACATCAACTCTCTTCCAAATGGTACAACTGTTGTTGTGGCAGTTCATGACTCAGCAGAAAGGCATTACCAAGATGCTTTGCCCGCTTTGCGAAGTATTGGGGCGAAAGAACCTATAGTTTTATCTTTTCGGTCGGCATGGTATCTCGTGGGTTACAAAGGAGAACACAAGCCTTGGATTACTCAAGATTTCAAGGGTCGATTTAATGGACCAGCTGAAGCAAACATGACTATTTCTTTATGCTGATTCTTAGCATGGTACTATTATGATTCTCAGCTTTGAATGAAGTGCTGTAAGTTTACAGAGACCGAGTGTGTCAGACTTAATGCAAATAAACTCAGTTAAAGTATGTTGCACAAATGTGTCGATTTCGACACTTTTAAGTTTTAATTTAAGTTTAAAAAACTCAATAGAAGTTGTTCCTCCCCAAAAGTATATAATTTGAAACTAGCTACTCCGGGAAAAAGAACAAGAACAAGAGCACAACCTTTTTTGTTCAAGATTATTCTGAGCTATAAAGAGATTACTTCAGGGCAAATGTGGGCCCGGTTTTTCGAAAGCCGATTAAGCTAATCCAGGATTAACGAAATTCTTTCTCTCGACCCCGCTGCCAATAAACTGCAGAGTTTTGTTCGAAGATGGAATAAGAAGCTTGTTCCAGCTTAAAAACGCATAAAGGAGGTTGTGGACGAAACCTTCGCATTTTCAGGCATATAAATGACATGAAGGTTTAGACCTAATCCAGGATTAGCCTAATCGTGCTTTGAAAAACCGGGCCCAGAGCTTTAAAAATAATAATTATAATAATAATAATAATAATAGTATTATAATGATAGCGAAAGTGGCCCTCGTAGTTATTAATCAGTTGCAAGGAAAGCCTGAAAAAGAAAGTGCTCCACGAAAAAAGAAAACGTTTCATAACTGCGAGGGTCACTTTCATTATCATTCTATGTTCCGCAGTTCATATATATGTGATTCATATTGTGTATCCTATCAATAATAATTTAATAATGATAACAACAAAAATGATTAAAGTAAATAGAATAATTATAAGTAGTACCATGATAATGTTCTCGACAACTTTCGGTTGAATAGTAACACTGTGTTTTTGTGCCGAGAAGTTATTATAACAAAAATGATGTCTCATTAAGTTAATGCTTTAAGACAGTCACTCGATTTGCTTTTACAAAGTATAGTCAGGCTTAGTGAATGAGTACTACGCATCACTGCGAATTTTCACTGACTAATCATGCGAGACCGCATGAAATATATACGGTTGTAACAAATACCACTACAATTCACGACTCATTTTGAAACTTTCATTTGCTGACTTTACCATAAATGAACTTGCAGTTAACCGAAAATTTTGGTCCATGTCTATTTATGGGCCATCATAGAAAAGAAAAAATAATACAAACATAAATTGTTTGTGACGCGATGTTTGTGATTTGTATCATTTTTTTACTGAGGGGATTGTACCTGCAAGTGGCAAAATCTATCCACACTAAAGGCCCGTTTGCAGTAAACTCGGGATAGTCAATATAACTATAGTAAAATGTCGGCCCTATTTTCGTTAAATTTCACAAGTGCAAACGGGACATAAATTGTTAAATTAGCCTAGTTTGTTTGAAAAGAGTCTTAACAGCAACATTTAAGCGGGAAAATTATTTAAGACATCTGTACATAAAGTATAACCAGTTTTGAAAAAGTAATGGCATAATTTCTGCTTTCGAAAACAGGTAACAATCGGGAAAATAAACAGGCAAAATAAATAGATGCAGATACTTATAAATATTGAATATGGTACAAGCAACCACAACAACACCTTTATTATAAATTGATAAATATTAAATACAATTGTATTATGCGGGCCAAAGCCAGAGGCTTAAACGGCATAGCCTGAACAGTAAGTATGAATGAAATTGTTAAAGAAAAAAAACATTTGGGGCGGTTGCGAATCACACATTAGTTAAGTTAAGATAAGATAAAGTAGTGGCGTACAGGAGTAGAGAATAATAAATAAATAAATAAATAAATAAACAAGCGTCACCTGTTGTGGCTCAGTGAATCTGGGGCCGTATTAACCAAACTTGCGTACGAACAAAAATGTTCGTAAATATGACTCACGCATCGTAAGTTCGACTTACCTATACTCTCTCGCTTAAGATAGTATGCGTAAGTCATAGTTCTGATGCATAGGTCATAACTTACAAACACTTTTATTCGTACGCATGTTTGGTGAATACGGCCCCTGGAGTGTGCAAATCAAAGCTTCTTCGGTTGACATCATGCAGCAACTTATATTGTAGCAATTTCAAGAGTAAGCAATTGACGGCAGACGAAACTGGTATAGATCTGGTCTCGGAACATCATAAACCAGTTTAAAACATCCCAAGTGAACATCTTAGCCATTTTTTATGGCAATGAATAAATTGCCAGAGCCAGAGCGGCCTTAATTTTTCAAAATATGCTCTAAACGAAAGTTCTAAATATTTAACAACTTATCACCCACTGAATCGACTTGAGCAAATAATAAATAGCCTCGTTTATTGACTTACTAAAAATCAAACATGCCCGTGTTATACCAATATTGAGGTCCCCGTCGATTATACTATTTGCTGTCGGGCCATATTGACGTTTCAAAATCATCCTCTTTGAATGCAGTTGTGAATATCCCGAGAAGTCAGAATGACGTTTATCTTACTGCTGTTGTCGATTTTCATCATTCCTTGTGTTGCAACGAAAAGAGGTAAGCTGTCAATCCAACACTTGAAACAGAATATACAGTGAAAGTTATCTTTCCAGTCACGACTAACTAAATCTTTGTGTGAAAGATAAAATGTCTCAAACTACTCTAGTAGTTGAATTGTAAACAAAGAATATGCGATTTTTATAATTTACGAGGCCCTGTCCCTGCCAAAAACGCTCCTATCTCACTAAACGCTTCAGTCTCAAGAAGCTAACAAAAGTATGTTGAATTATTATTAATAACTTCGTATGCTTGCAGATTGAATCGAATTCAACTCAATTATCTTTCCAATGCAGATTCTCGTAAAAAAATAATTTGAGATGGCCATGGCATTTTTTATTATTTAAATGTGCCAAAAGCCAAATGTTAGGTAGACAATGTAAAATTCTTTTTAGATTTTTAGAGTTTTAGATTTTTAACTGCCTGCCTGGCAGAGGCATTTATTAATGCTAAGTTTCTATTTGCAGACGATTGCAGAAAGCTACTTTTCATAGGAGAAATCAAAAGTAAATATCTCAAAGGGCATGTGATTCGTAGCATCAAAATAGAAGACTGTGATCAGTGCCAAATACAGTGCTTTCTTGAAGAGGAATGTGTGTCTTACAACTGCGGTGGCCAAACCTGTGATTTGAATTCATCGGATCATATTTTTCACCCAGACGATCTGGTTGAAGATGAAGGCAAAATTTACCAGGCAACACGGGTTAGTCATGTAGTAATTAGTATATTGGTATATCAAAGTACATTGCGATATCAGTAAGCACGGGGTTTTTTCTCACCGATAGATTACAGATAAAATTTTAACCATGAATAAGTTGAACCACTGAGGACGCCCCACATGGCAAAGCACCAATACAATGAGTGTGAACGTAAAAGCGGTTATAGCAAGTTCCTGTGGACTTATTGAACATAAACAAACTAACACATTGTTTATTGTTGTCCTTGCAGAATGCTTGCAAGGACAATAAGTGTCCCTCCAACACCATCTGCGTAAACGGATTTTCTGATAAGGGCTACAAGTGTAGATGTGTTTCGGGATTCACTGGCAAAAACTGCGACAAAGGTACCAAAAAAAATCATTTAACAGCATGTATTATTTAATTAAGTTTTTGGTGTGCGAATATTTAACGAACCCTCTTTGAATGCAAAGAACTTGGCCAACAAGTCGTAGTCCATCCTCGGAGACCCATTGGTAGATCGTGGGGCCCCTGGGTCTCCGGAGATGGTCGTAGTCATGCCCTTTGGTTGCCTGCAGCGTGGTTTATTTTAGACATAGCGACTCTGTCAGCATGAACGGCCTTCATTACTAGTTGAGAATAGTTCATTTGTTCTTTGCTTCCTCTTCAGCTATTGTTCACGGTGGTTGGTCTTCTTGGGGAAACTGGTCCTTGTGCTCGGCTCAGCAATGTAAGGGACAGGGAACCAAGACACGCTACAGAAACTGTACCAACCCCACCCCTGAGAATGGAGGAGACCCGTGTCACGGGTCAAACACGTCAACCTCACAGTGCACGTCATTGCCATGTAAGTCGAGCGTACGCATGCATTTATGTGTGACGTCATGGGCTTTGATGTGACGTCATGGCGGCCATGTTGTCGTCATGGCCGGTTTATGTTTGATAAATTTGAATTGTTATTTGCTGCAGGCTCTTGTAAAGAAGTTGAAGTTGATCCTTTTGCGTAAGTCTCCTCAAACATATAATAACAGTCATATTTATTCATAGTATTTTAACATAACATCGATGGCATATGATTCGACGAGTGTTCATGTTATTTTCAGACATTTATTTGGCCCTCATCTGCAGATTAATAGCCTTGTTTTAATTTTACAGCTCGAGTGTGAATAAGGCTTATATGTTGTCGACGGATAAAGGAATCATTCCTGTGTATTGTCACATGTCACAAATTCCCGGATGTGACGGAGTAGGGTGGACTCTGGTCATGAAGATCAATGGCTCGAAGGTATGATTCACCCCAGTCCCTTCAGATATCACGCAAAAGAACGTTAGAATATGAAACTGGTCTATGACGTCACATATTGTATTTTATTGGACAAATCTCTGTACCTCGTTTGGAAAGTTCTCAGTTCTTATAAAAATAATGTAGAAACTGATGCGTCGAATCTGGGACAGTCATTTTGGATATTTAACTTTGTCAATATTGTTTCTATTATTTGACAGCAAACATTCCTTTACGAATCCCTCTACTGGACCAAGAACGACTCGTATAAAGAAGAGAACGGTTTGACGGGACTGGACGATAAAGAAACCAAACTACCAACCTATTGGAACACTCCTTTCACCAAGATATGTCTTGGAATGAAGGTAGGAGTAGAAACAAAGTTCTTAATGATCGAGAAGTCAGCTCCTTCCCTACATTCACTGATCGCTGATGGAATCTTCAAAGCCACTTCTCTGGGCCGCGATTCGTGGAAATCACTGATAAACGGGTCTTCGCTGCAAACAAATTGCAACGAGGAGGGCTTTAATGCTGCAAGCCGCATTGCAAATATGGCAAGAGCAAGGATTGGTATTACGAGCAACAACGAGAACGATTGCGCGTCGAATGATTCTCAAATCGGTTTTGGTGGCGGAGTAAATATTAAACCAGTCTCGTGCGGAAACGTAGCGGCGTGGGAGGCAGATAATGGCGACAGAAAAACCGAGGCAATGTGTTACATATTTGTTCAGTGAAAAATGTTTTTTCTTTTATTCTCTTGCCCAAGATATATCGTACAGTAAGGAGAGCTTGTCATGTGATACCTTCCTCAGGTGAAAGCTTATTGGTCTATTGTATATTACCACGTCATTTTCACATTTATTTGAATAGTTGGGAGAATTTGTATTCTAATCTCGAAAATAAGATGGCTGACCCCTATAACAAATAATTAAGCCTGTTAAATTCTCATAACAAACATATTTACCAAATAAATAAAAAGTTGCATCATCATCGTTACCATTCTATGTTCCGCAGTTCATATATATGTGATTCATCTTGTATATCATATCAATAATAGTTTAATAAGGATAACAACAATAATAACTAAACTAAATAGAAAAAGCAGTACCATGAGAATGTTCTCGACAGCTTTCGGTTGAATGGTAACATTGTGTTTTTGTGCCGAGAAGTTATTATGACAAATTTGATGTCTTATTGGGCCAATGCTTTGAGACACTACGTCACTTACATTTGTTTTTACAAAGTCACAGCAAGGGCTCACGCCAGTATAATCAGGCTTTAGTAAGCTGCATTACATTTTAACTTAAGATTTTCGCTGACTAATCGTCCGTCGTGCTAACCGCAAGAGCGGATGAAATATTTACAGTTGTAACAAATGCTATTACAATTCACGACTCAATGTGAAACTTTCTTTGTGACTCTACAATAAATGATTATAATTATGATTATGATTACAAAAATAATATGCAGGTGTTTATAAATATTGAATATGATGCAAGTGTCACCTGCTGTGGCAAAGAGGATCTCGTGTGTGCAAATCAAAGCTTCTTCGGCTGACATCATGAAGCAACTTGTATTGTAGCATTTTCAAGAGTAAGCAATTGACGGCAGAAGAAACTGGTGTAGGCTGGTCTCTGAGAACATCATGAACCAGTTTTAAAACATCCCAAGTAAATATCGCAGCCATTTTGGTGACATTAAATAAGTTGCCTAAGTCAGAGCGGCCTTAATATTTCATAAAATGCTCTAAACTAAAGTTCTAAATATTTAACTAATTATCACCTGCTGAGTCGACTTGGGCAAATAAGAAATAGCTTCGTTTATTAACTTACTTTTGAACATGCCCATGTTATTCCAATATTGAGGTCAGTCCTCGTCGACTTTACCATTCGCCATTGGGCCATGATATTGACGTTTGAATTTTGAATGTCCCGAGAATTCAGAATGAAGTATACCTTACTGCTGATGTCAATTTTCATCATTCCTTGTGTTGCAACGAAAAGAGGTAAGTTGTCAATCCAACACTAGGAACAGAATATATACAGTGAAAGTTACGTTTGCAGTCACGATTAACTAAACCATAGTTTGAAAGATAAAATGTCTCAAACTACTCTAGTACTTGCATTAATACAGAGTTTGTGAACAGGGAATGAGCGATTTCTATAATTTACGAGACCCTGTCCCTGCCAAAAACGCTTCTATCTCACTAAACGCTTCAGTCTTACGAAGCTAATAAAGTCCAACAGTATGTTTAATCATTATTATTAATTTCATATGCTTGCAGATTGAATCGGATTCAACTCAGTTATTTTACTAATGTAGATTCTTCTATGTCTTACAGACGTAAGAAAATAATTGTGGTGACCAGGACAATTTCTATCATTTTGATTTGCGAAAAGCCAAACGTTAACTATAGAACGTAAAATTTTTAATTAAGGGTGTAACCTGGAAGGGTTTAACCTGGCGAACTGGTTGTGCGTGCTTCAAGTTGTTCGAAGTTTTAGATTTCTAAATTGCATACCGATACAAATATTAATGCTAAGTTTTATTCGCAGACGACTGCAGATCGGTAATTTTCACGGGTGAAATCGAAGGTAAATATTTCAAAGGACATGTGCTTCGCAGTATCAAAACGGAAAACTGCGAACAGTGCCAAATACAGTGTTATCTTGAAGAGGAATGTGTGTCTTACAACTGCGGTGGCCAGACCTGTGATTTGAATTCATCGGATCATATTTTCCACCCAGACGATCTGGTTGAAGATGAAGGCAAAATTTACCAGGCAACACGGGTTAGTCATGTAGTAATTAGTATATTGGTATATCAAAGTACATTGCGATATCAGTAAGCACGGGGTTTTTTCTCACCGATATATTACAGATAAAAAATTAACCATGAATAAGTTGAACCACTGAGGACGCCCCACAAGGCAAGGCACCAATACAATGAGTGTGAACGTAAAAGCGGTCATAACAAGCTCCTGTGGACGTACTGAACATAAACAAACTAACACATTGTTTATTGTTGTCCTTGCAGAATGCTTGCAAGGACAATAAGTGTCCCTCCAACACCATCTGCATAAACGGATTTTCTGATAAAGGCTACAAGTGTAAATGTGTTGCGGGATTCACTGGCAAAAACTGCGACAAAGGTACCAAAACAAATATTCAAAAGTATGTATTATTCAATGAATTGTGTGCGAATATTTAACGAACCCTCTTTGAATGCAAAGAACTTGGCCTGCAAGTCGTAGTCCATCCTCGGAGACCCATTGGCAGATCGTGTTCCCCATAGGTTTCCGAGGATGGTTGTAGTCATGCTCTTTCGTTGCCTGCGGCATGGTTTAGTTTAAACATAACGACTTTGTCAGCATGAACGGCCATCATTACTAGTTGAGAATAGTTCATTTGTTCTTTGCTTCCTCTTCAGTTATTGTTCACGGTGGTTGGTCTTCTTGGGGAAACTGGTCCTTGTGTTCCGCTCAATGTAAGGGACAGGGAACCAAGACACGCTACAGAAATTGTACCAGCCCCACCCCTGAGAATGGAGGAGACCCGTGTCACGGATCAAACGTGTCAACCACACAGTGCGCGCCATTGCCATGTAAGTCGAACGTACGCATGCATTCATATTTGACGTCATGACGGCCATGTTGTCGTCATGACCGGTTCATTCTTTGATAAATTCGAATTGTTATTTGCTGCAGGCTCTTGTAAAGAAGTTGAAGTCGATCCTTCTGCGTAAGTCTCCTCAAGCATGTAATAACAGTCATAGATTAACATTTGTTTATAGTATTTTAACATAATATCGATGGCATATGATTCGACGAGTGTTCATGTTATTTCCAGACATTTATTTGACCCTCATCTGCAGATTAATACTCTTGTTTTAATTTTACAGCTCGAGTGTGAATAAGGCTTATATGTTGTCGACGGATAAAGGAATCATTCCTGTGTATTGTCACATGTCACAAATTCCCGGATGTGACGGAGCAGGGTGGACTCTGGTCATGAAGATCGATGGCTCGAAGGTATGATTCACCCCAGTCCCTTCAGATATCACGCAAAAGAACGTTAGAATATGAAACTGGTCTATGACGTCACATATTGAATTTGATTGGACAAATCTCTGTACCTCGTTTGGAAAGTTCTCAGTTCTTATAAAAATAATGTAGAAACTGATGCGTCGAATCTGGGACAGTCATTTTGGATATTTAACTTTGTCAATATTGTTTCTATTATTTGACAGCAAACATTCCTTTACGAATCCCTCTACTGGACCAAGAACGACTCATATAAAGAAGAGAATGGGTTGACGGGACTGGACGATAAAGAAACTAAACTACCAACCTATTGGAACACTCCTTTCACCAAGATATGTCTTGGAATGAAGGTAGGAGTAGAAACAAAGTTCTTAATGATCGAGAAGTCAGCTCCTTCCCTACATTCACTGATCGCTGATGGAATCTTCAAAGCCACATCTCTGGGCCGCGATTCGTGGAAATCACTGATAACCGGGTCTTCGCTGCAAACAAATTGCAACGAGGAGGGCTTTAATGCTGCAAGCCGCGCTGCAAATATGGCAAGAGCAAGGATTGGTATTACGAGCAACAACGAGAACGATTGCACGACGAATGATTCTCAAATCGGTTTTGGTGGCGGAGTAAATATTAAACCAGTCTCGTGCGGAAACGTAGCAAAGCATGGGGCAGATAATGGCGACAGAGAAACCGAGGCAATGTGTTACATATTTGTTAAGTGAAAAATTTTTTTTCTTTTATTCTCTCGCCCAAGATATATCGTACAGTAAGGAGAGCTTGTCATGTGATACCTTCCTCAGGTGAAAGCTGATTGGTCTATTGTATATTACCACGTCATTTTCACATTTATTTGAATAGTTGGGAGAATATGTATTCTAATCTCGAGAGTAAGATGGCTGACCCCTATAACAAATAATTAAGCCTGTTAAATTCTCATAACAAACATATTTACCAAATAAATAAAAAGTTGCATCATCATCGTTACCATTCTATGTTCCGCAGTTCATATATATGTGATTCATCTTGTATATCATATCAATAATAGTTTAATAAGGATAACAACAATAATAACTAAACTAAATAGAAAAAGCAGTACCATGAGAATGTTCTCGACAGCTTTCGGTTGAATGGTAACATTGTGTTTTTGTGCCGAGAAGTTATTATGACAAATTTGATGTCTTATTGGGCCAATGCTTTGAGACACTACGTCACTTACATTTGTTTTTACAAAGTCACAGCAAGGGCTCACGCCAGTATAATCAGGCTTAGTAAGCTGCATTACATTTTAACTTAAGATTTTCGCTGACTAATCGTCAGTCTTAGTAAGCTGCATTACATTTTAACTTAAGATTTTCGCGGACTAATCGTCCGTCGTGCTAACCGCAAGAGCGGATGAAATATTTACAGTTGTAACAAATGCTATTACAATTCACGACTCAATGTGAAACTTTCTTTGTGACTCTACAATAAATGATTATAATTATGATTATGATTACAAAAATAATATGCAGGTGTTTATAAATATTGAATATGATGCAAGTGTCACCTGCTGTGGCTAAGAGGATCTCGTGTGTGCAAATCAAAGCTTCTTTGGCTGACATCACGAAGCAACTTGTATTGTAGCATTTTCAAGAGTAAGCAATTGACGGCAGAAGAAACTGGTATAGGCTGGTCTCTGAGAACACCATGAACCAGTTTAAAACATCCCAAGTAAATATCGCAGCCATTTTGGTGACATTAAATAAGTTGCCAGAGCCAGAGCGGCCTTAATATTTCATAAAATGCTCTAAACTAAAGTTCTAAATATTTAACTAATTATCACCTATTGAGTGGACTTGCAAATAAGAAATAGCTTCGTTTATTAATTTACTTTTGAACATGCCCGTGTTATTCCAATATTGAGGTCAGTCCTCGTCGACTTTACCATTCGCCGCTGGGCCATGATATTGACGTTTGAATTTTGAATGTCCCGAGAATTCAGAATGAAGTATACCTTACTGCTGCTGTCGATTTTCATCATTCCTTGTGTTGAAACGAAAAAAGGTAAGTTGTCAATCCAACACTAGGAACAGAATATATACAGTGAAAGTTACGTTACTTTGCAGTCACGATTAACTAAACCATGGTTTGAAAATAAAATGTATCAAACTACTCTAGTACTTGCATTAATACAGAGTTTGTGAACAGGGAATGAGCGATTTCTATAATTTACGAGACCCTGTCCCTGCCAAAAACGCTTCTATCTCACTAAACGCTTCAGTCTTACGAAGCTAATAAAGTCCGACAGTATGTTTAATCAATATTATTAATTTCATATGCTTGCAGATTGAATCGGATTCAACTCAGTTATTTTACTAATGTAGATTCTTCTACGTCTTACAGACGTAAGAAAATAATTGCGGTGACCAGGACAATTTTTATCATTTTAATGTGCCAAAAGCCAAACGTTAACTATAGAACGTAAAATTATATTTATTTATAATATCTTAACATAACATTCGACGAGTATCCATGTTATTTTCAGACATTCATTTAAGCCATCTGCAGGTTAATACTCTCGTCTTAATTGTACAGCTCGAGTGTGAATAAGGCTTATATGTTGTCGACGGATAAAGGAATCATTCCTGTGTATTGTCACATGTCACAAATTCCCGGATGTGACGGAGCAGGGTGGACTCTGGTCATGAAGATCAATGGCTCGAAGGTATGATTCGTCCCAGTCCCTTCAGATATCACACAAAAGAACGTTAGAATATGAAACTGGTTTATGACGTCACATATTGTATTTGATTGGACAAATCTCTGTACCTCGTTAGGAAAGTTCTTATAAAAATAATGTAGAAACTGATGCGTCGAATCTGGGACAGTCATTTTGGATATTTAACTTTGACAACGTTGTTTCTATTATTTGACAGTCAACATTTCTTTACAACTCCCTCTACTGGACCAAGAACGACTCGTATAAAGAAGAGAACGGTTTGAGGGGACTGGACGATAAAGAAACCAAACTACCAACCTATTGAACACTCCTTTCACCAAGATATGTCTTGGAATGAAGGTAGGAGTAGAAACAAAGTTCTTAATGATCGAGAAGTCAGCTCCTTCCCTACATTCACTGATCGCTGATGGAATCTTCAAAGCCACTTCTCTGGGCCGCGATTCGTGGAAATCATTGATTACAGGGTCTTCTCTGCAAACAAATTGCAACATGGAGGGATTTAATGCTGCAAGAGCAAGGATTGGACTTGTCGGCAACAATGAGAACGATTGCATCACGAATGATTCTCAAATCGGTTTTGGTAGCGGAAAATGTAGTAATTCAATCACGTGCGGAAACGTAGCAAAGTATGGGGCAGATAATGGCGACAGAGAAACCGAGGCAATGTGTTATATATTTGTTCAGTGAAAAATGTTTTTTTTACTCTCTCGCCAAAGATATATCCTACAGTAATAAGAGAGCTTGTCACGTGATACCTTACTCAGGTGAAAGCTGATTGGTCTTTTGTATATTACCACGTCATTTTTACATTTATTTGAATAGTTGGGAGAATATGTATTCTAATCTCGAGAGTAAGATGGCTCAGACCCCTATAACAAATAATTAAGCTTGTTCAATTCTCATAACACAAACATTTTTACCAAAGAAATGAAAGTTTACAAAGTTGTTTCTACGATGCTCATAACTTAAATACATTTTGAACTGGAAAATAAGTGCATGTATGGATTCGCTTCTAAATATTTTTCAGATTTAGTTACTACATTACTGTGTTAAGACCCTGGGAAGTATAATATAGGTTGAGATATTGTGGAACTCTTGGCGTTTTACTACCTCATGGTGATCACCACGCAACCTTAGGGGTAGCAGCTCCCAAGGTCAAGTTTCCTGCGAACATCAGGGCTAGAAAGTCCAAAACATCAATAATGACTTCTCTAAAAACGCATTTGTTTAAATTAGGTTTTAGGTTTTAGTAAGGTTCACTTATGTTTTGATCTTAAGTTGTTAAATGTATGTAAATTACTTTAATATTTTACAATGTTTATCACATTGTAATGTATCCTACCTGCACAATATAAGTGTAATATTATTATTATTACTTTTAGTATTATTATACTTGACTTCATATATAGCAAGATATCTTCTGTGGTACCTTCGTAATTTTCCAGAAAACCACTCGAATTCTTCGCTTTATAAATTTTTGCTAATTGCTAATGCTAAATACAGTCATGCAACATTATGCTGTTCATCAAAAACAGGCTATTAAAAGGCTGACTGTTAAAATTATTGTTTCTAGCAAAATGTTGGTCAATTGCTGCCTCCTCCACAGTCTCTTCTCCAACGCGAGAGAGCTGGGTACGAGTGCAACGCGCGCTCTCGCACCATCATCTTTCCTCCCGCGCTCTGCAAGCGAGGAGGAGCGACTGGGGACGAGGCAGGAGCATCTTGACGCTTGGAGATTCCCTCGCAGCTGCTGGTGAATTGTTCTGAAATCTGCTACTTTTATATTTAAATTTAAAACTTTATTTACTCTGCATTAGGTCGGTAGAATGTTTGTGCTCTTTAATTATATATTAACATAGATAACTCAGAAAAAGCCGGATATACAAACCTAATAATCGATGCCGTGGCTTGATAAAGTAATGTAAATGCCAGTACAATTTAACAACAATCACCTTTCATTGTTTGTTTAGTAGACCTTGGGCAATATCCCAGTAAAATTGCTTCAAAACGCTAAAAACCCAATTCAACTTGAAAGCTCTGGTATACATTCTAATTGTTATGCTTATCGTATGACTCATAAAAATTTCTGCGTTCTGATTCACTGGGAGCAAGCGTGTTAATCGTTAATTTGCACTTAGTGCAATTTAAAATAATACTTTCACTTAGTGCACCATAGCAACAACAGTTTGCTTAGTTTTCTGTACTTTCTGTAGCTTTTCCACCACTTTACCCGACAAGAGTTAGATCCGAAAACAAGTTTTCGACAGTAACATTAGCGTGCGTGCTTAAGGAGAGAATTTCGTTTGAATTTTAAATCCCAACAAACCTTTTTATGGTCAAGTGATAAGAAAAGTAATCAAAGTGACTTGCTCGTGCAATTAATGATTTACACCACTCGTGATGTTTGAAAATTGTACCAAGTTGCACTCGCTTAACGGCTCGTACATTTTTGGTAAATTTTCAAACTGAACCACTTATTGCGTAAATTATTAATTAGATTACTTGCTCTTTTATGATTGCCGTACACTAATAAAAAGCCCAAATTTAAATATGTTCTTGGTCGTTACATATACACTGCTCAACGTAAATGATTGCTTTACTACAGTGAATAGACAATTCCCAAGATTTGAGTGCTTCTCAAGGTTTTCGAGTCAAAGGGTCTGCGTTTATTTGATTTCCTCCTTTGAGTATTTCAGACAAATTATCACGTGGCGTGAAAACACTGATGTGAAACACTCCCTATGGAACTTATTAATCATTTATATCGTGGTCAAACTGCATTGACACATTTTTAAATTAAAACTGTTTGATCGATCAGTCCCCGCAAACATTTTTGTCCTTGATCTGTGAATCGTACTGAAAACGTTCTTGATAATTCCTTTGCTATAATCACAAGCGTAATAACGTAAGAAGATGTATTCAGCGTTACTTCCAGTTTTGTTTTGCATGGTCGCTGTCACGGTGAAAGCAGGAGGTAGGGTGCTATACGTATCAGACTTCAAGGGCTTCAGTCGAAAATTACCGAAGCCAAACAAAGAACAGTCTCTTTCATGTCATTTACCGTGTCAAATCCCAAAGAAAATTCAACCATGTTTACACCGTGTAGTACTCTTGTTGTTTGCAGCATGTTGACCGCTTTTGCCTTTGCCCTGAAAATTGCAGAAGAATGCAGGATATTGACCTTCGCGGACGAGATGCCAGGGAAGTCCTTGAAAGGGCACGTTATTCGAAGTCTGAAGACAGACAACTGCGCGTTGTGTCAGATAGAATGTTTCCTGGAAGAGCATTGCGTTTCTTACAACTGTGGCAAAGACACGTGTGATTTGAATTCGTCTGACTACTTTTTTCATCCTGGTGATTTGATAGAAGATAAAGACAAAAGCTATCGCGGAACACAGGTTAGTTGGTGCTATAGGATCTGATTTATTTATCTATTTTTCAAGATGCGGAAATTGTAGTGGTCGCTTCAGATGAAATTATCTTGGGCCCCATTTGTATGGCGAAAAAAATTGTGCTAATGAACCTCGCCAACTGTTTTTACATTTCTTTCTTTGCAATATTTGAGTCATTCTTTACATCCCAAATAATTTGATATTTCATAGCTTAATGCCCAAAACGAGTCGTTTTACATTGAGAATGATACGTATTTCATGTGACTGAAGTTGACCATTCCTAAACGAAAGGATTCAAGATGGCCTTAAATGCTGTGCAAAAGTAATGGTAGAGAAATTTGTCGAATTTCAACGAAAAAGGGCGAAAATTGACGAATAAGAGCTAAATTTCGAAAGAACCGATGTTATGTGGCCTCTCATGTTCAAGTTAGTTTTTTCTAATGTTAGTATTATTTTAAACAACTTTCGCAACGAACGTGTTTTATACTAGATTTTTCCTCTTACAATTCCATGGGTTTTGTCTTTTTTGTTTGCGTCCATCACAAACGAGTTTAGCGAGGACATGAAACTTGAACGGCTTAAATGTATGCTTTGCTCTCCTGCTGAGAAAAAATAACAGCGTCATTTTAATTTATATGGAGATGGTAAAAAATTTGACTAACATCTCTTCACATATAATAGATTTAATTTCTAATCCGCACTGAGGTGTTTTAAGCCCGATATCAAAATGTAACTGAAAACTATGTTTCTTCTTTTCCTAACACAAATAACTCGGTCTCTGACATCGTTATCCTTTTTCCTAATATGAGAGTTGTTCAAAAGGTAAATGAAATTTATTAATTGGAGATAGGCAGCAGGTGAGGCAACAAAATTGAATTTTGCTTTTACAACCTAAATGGAATATGGGCATTTTGGTCCAATCAGGGCCCTCACCCTGATACTACTTTTTTTTTACGAAAAATGATTAAATAACATTAAAGGTAAGCAATAATAGAATCCTTTATAATACCATTTTTTTCTGTTTAGATTATTTGGTGACCTATGTAAACTAAAAGCAACCATTCTCGTGTTATTTACTGCCTTTGATATTTCCACATACCGCGTAGCATGAACATTTTGCGGCATCTTATTTTTGCGATTTTCCTGCGATACGCAGAAAAATTAAAGGAGCGCGCGAAACAAATATCACGCAAAATATTTTTTCCGCAAAAATTTACTCCCTCCAGTTGCAATATCGGATTCTGCTTTTTTTATTTATTTTTTCCTTTTCTTTTTTGATAAAAGCTAGCGTCATCGAAACGGTATTGGTCTAAATTAAAACTTTTAACAATGGTTCTTAATACAAACAACAGCCCTATCAATAGATACGATTTTTTTTATCTAACAGATCCAATACGAACAAAACTTTGTTATTTTTGCAACCAAAATCATAAAGAAAGTGAAAACGACATTTGACACAATTATGCTTCCTATCTTCTTGATACTCAGCTGCGGAGGTCGGAAATCGCAAAAATTTGTCCCAGTAAACAGTGGCAGTTATCCCGATTTTGCTTCCGCAAAATACGAAAAATTGCCAATCCGCCAATCCCCAAAACTTTCATGCTTTCATTAAAACTCCTTTTTGTAACTGTAACAATTAAAGAAATTCAAGGTTTGTGATATATTTTTTGTAAAGTTGTGTACTTTATTCATACTGCGCGCAAAATAACTAATGAAAATGCTTCATGGTTTTTTGTAGAATGCTTGCCAAGAGAACCAGTGTCCCTCCAACGCAACTTGCTTGAACGGATTCACGGACAAAGGATACATGTGTATAATGTCCCCAAGTTTGCCAGGGAAAAACGACACCAAAGGTACAACTAATAGATTATTTTAGTGTACTTTTTGCAAAAAACGTTATTTACCATAATCTCACCTAGTTATAGGTCCGCCATTCTGGTAACAGAAAACCCCCTGCCAGTCATAGCATATGTTTCTTACAAACAAACTGAAGTAGGACAAACATTAGAGGGGAGGGCGAATAAGTATCTACGACTGTCTTATGTACAACCACAAGAAATCGTTGCAAACCTTTAAGAAGAGTTGTTGTACTAATCTTCACAATCCAACATCCTCTCCATCTAATAATGACTACTCCCTTGACTAATAAACTCTAATTGAATTTGTCACGTTTGCTGCTTTTCAAAGTTTTTGACTGCATGTTTAAGGCGATACATCTACTTGTATTCTGTTTAACAGCTATTGTACACGGTGACTGGAGTCCCTGGAACGCCTGGTCGCCTTGTTCCGCCCATAAATGTGGAGAAAAGGGAAGCAAGACGCGCTACAGGAACTGCACCAGCCCCACCCCTGAGAGGGGAGGAGATCCGTGTCACGGATCAAACATGTCAACCACACCATGCGCATTGCCATGTAAGTCCTATGAAACATATTTTAACCCTTTTTAAATCTTTGAGAGCCGATATTTTTAAACGCGACTCGCAACGCAATTTTTATAGTACAGAAAAGCCTTACATTAATTTGAAACATTTATTGCGCGCGCAAGTTCTGAAAGTGTTAGAAACATTTTTGTGTCCGCGCTGAGCACAAGAACCGCACATTTTGCCTCCCTGGAAACATCAAAGGACATAATGTTGTCGCCACATTCTGCCCTCGTTTTTCCCTGCTCGTAGATTCTTATTTTCGATTGTTAGTTCTGTCACACGTCCTCACTGTAGTATTCTTTCTTCTAGGCACGTGTAAGGAACTTCGTGAAGCTAACCCTGAACTGTAAGTACCACGAAATGCTTTATTACACAAGCTCAAGACTCAAATTTTCTGGAACTAGGAAAATTCATCGATTCTGGTTTTATAATCACAGATCATGACAGTGAAAGTGTTCTGCGTAGTTCTGAAGTGGATAGCCTGGGCAAAATAATCCGGGCTTCAGTCGTGATACCAGTCGACGCACTGACAGATCAGCCAGTTCAGATCAGATAAAGCGTTATCACCAGTAAGAAGACAGACGCAGAAAACATCTACACGTGGGCCGATCTCTGGTTATAGTTACATGGAGAAGGACTGAATTCGTCTTCGACATTTATCTCGATATTGAAGTGTAGAGACAGAAAAAACGCATTGTTTGCAAACGAATATACTCTCAATTTTCACTGTTTTGAAGTTCGGTGGGTCCCGCCATCTTTAATTATTTTGTAATTTTATCGCATAACAAATGACGTCAATTCGAGATCGGTCGTTGTTGTCGAAACAAATAACCAAAGCAGGTAACTGAACAGGGGTTGAGATAATTTTCGAGAATATCAAGCATCCACCTGGATATATATATTTTAAATTCTAATAGGGCAACCACCAATAAGGCTTATCAATTGTGGACACAACTTGGAATGGTTTCAGTCTATTGTCACATGACTGAACTTCCCGGATGTGGTGAAGGATGGACTCTGGTCATGAAGATGGAAGGCTCACAGGTAAGTGAATTCATTTTTACGGAGATTCCAGCATCCGATAATAGATATGGTTTATTTTTTTCTGTTCCTTGTGTAAAATAGAACACAAAGCCCTTGCTGTGTATTTACTGTGTGCACAAGTGCCGCCATATGGGTGTACTCCTTGACAAATTTTTCATTGAGTGCATGGTCACACCTTTAGGTTTCATTTGGTAGTTCAGGAGTTGGAAGCGATCACTGCTGTAAGAATGTACTCATTGTGGAGAGCTTTCATTTGAGTGGTCACACCTTTAGGTTTCATTTGACAGTTCAGGAGTTGGAAGTGAACACTGCTGTTAGAATGTACTCACTGAGAGCTTTCATTTGAGTGGTCACACCTTTAGGTTTCATTTGACAGTTCAAGAGTTGGAAGTGAACACTGCTGTTAGAATGTACTCATTGAGAGCTTTCATTTGAGTGGTCACACCTTTAGGTTTCATTTGACAGTTCAGGAGTTGGAAGTGAACACTGCTGTTAGAATGTACTCATTGAGAGCTTTCATTTGAGTGGTCACACCTTTAGGTTTCATTTGACAGTTCAGGAGTTGGAAGTGAACACTGCTGTTAGAATGTACTCATTGAGAGCTTTCATTTGAGTGGTCACACCTTTAGGTTTCATTTGACAGTTCAAGAGTTGGAAGTGAGCACTTCTATTAGAGTGTACTCATTGAGAGCTTTTAGAATGTACTCATTTTGGTTTGATAGTTCAGGAGAAGTTTTGGTAGTGTAAGGATTGATGTCGATTTACACAACATAATTTTACAACTATTGATTTACTAAAGTTATAACTCGGTGTGTGTTAAATAACTCCTAGTGTATGTATGCCATAAGAGCTTTCCAGTTCTTAAATAATGTATTTAAGACTGCTGATAAGATCTGCAAACTGCAAGGTCTTGTTAGTGTTGCATCAAATGAATGTTCTTTAATTGATTCAGCTTTTTTTCTCCCAAATGACACTAGAAAACCTTTAAATACGGTTCTCGTTACTGGACAAACAAAACGTCATACAATGAGCAAGGCGGTTTGACAGGATTGGACGATGAAGAAACCAAACTGCCAACCTACTGGAGCACACCTTTTACCAAGATCTGTCTTGGAATGAAAGTACAAGGAGAAACCAGGTTCCTGTTGATTAATCAGTCAGCTCCCTCACTGTACTCGCTGATCGCCGACGGACAATTCAAAAATACATCTCTGGGTCGTGACGCTTGGAAGTCGCTGATAAACGGCTCTTCACTGCAAACCGGATGCTACAAAGAAGGTTTTAATGCCGATGGAGGGAAGTCGAAAACGAGAATAGGAATTGTGGGTAATGATGACCAGCACTGCAATTCTTGTAATTCTCGAATCGGATTCGGCACTACTGGAAGTATTTTTAAGTCTACTACATGTGGTAATGCAGCAAGGGTTGATGTAACTGATGAAAAGATGTCCATAGAAACCATGTGCTATATCTTTGTCAAATGAAAAGTTTTGAAACATGACTAACTACAACATGTGGGCAATTCTTCTTTTAGCATCAGACACTCGATTGACTCATCTAAGGTATACAGAGAATAGTTGTCTCGAGGTCTCACTCCTCTGGGGCTGATTAGGTGGTCCCAAGGGTGTCCGTGTTGGAGGGAGTTGACTGTATATGACTATATACTGCAAGTCCCGAGATGGATACGGTATGCATTACTCTTCCATTTCCACACTGTTATTTTCAGGGAGTTATTTTAACTCCAAAAAGGGAGTTAAAAAAAAAGGTACAGAACGACTCCTTTTTTAGAGTAGTTTTCACTCCCACTTTTTAACTCCCTCGTGAGAGTAAAAATTATCTCCCTAAATAGGAGTTGATATCACCCCTGTTTTGGAGTTAAAACAAATGAAGGGAGTTAAAAAACGAGGGAGTTAAAAAGTGGGACTGAAAACTACTCTAAAAAAGGAGTCGTTCTGTACCTTATTTCACTCCCTTTTTGGAGTTTAAATAACTCCCTGAAAAGAACAGTTTGCAAACTCAGAATATAGATTCTCCCATCTATTCAGGAATAAAATGTATGATTCCCCCGCGTGAGCCTTTGGTAGTTGAATTAACTTTCATCTGAGCAGTCTATCAAAAGGGAGATGCTTGAAATGGACTTCAGAAAGGAAAAAAGGAGAGAAAGAAAGGAAAAAAGGGGAAAAAAATGTAAGTAAGTAAGTAAGTAAGTAAGTAATGTCTTTATTTAACGAGGGTAGCACATAATAGCAGAGCTAATAAACGTGTGGCCCTCTACATACATATACTAAACAATTCTTTAAAAATTCTTTAAAAAGAAATGAATCCGATTACCGTATTTTAAGGGGGTTCCGCTAGTATGATATATTTCTGGAAAGAGAAACTTGAAGTTGATCACTCTTGGGAGTGAATAGTTTTTTTTTTTTTTTTTTTTTGGAAAGGTTTTGACCGCGGTTAAGGGGTGATCCGAAGCTGATCCAAGAGGGCGGAAATATATTGAGTGATGGAATTGATGCAGTGGCAAAGTTGTTTGCTTGTCCGCAATACGGATCTCATACTTACACTGATTACTTATCAAAAAACCTTACGGAAAAGTTTTGCGCCAACGGCAATAAGAACTCACTGTGCGTGCGATGATCGTGAGTTCCTGGGAACAAGAGTTACCGCTGGCTTACTTGACTGCTCTATCGTAAATATTTGTAAACAGTCGGCCATGTTTTCAGCTGGTTTTGAGGAGGGTTTTTACTTCACAGCGTCGATAAGTCTTTGATTCAGCCAGATTTCTCAAGGCTGAAGGATTGAAAATGCAGGTATGAAGCCGTTTTGTGCTGTATTACACATTATTTCCTTACGTGTGCCCAACTTCACGCACAGAAATGATCAATAGATCGATTCGAGATTTGCGAAAAATTGTGATTTCTCTTTCTGTCTAATCAGTGAAACATTTTCAAAGTTTCTGTTACGATATAAGGATATAGGAATAATGCCACAGTCCAACAATGTGACGATCGGTGAAACTAAGCTCACTGTCAATATCGGTTTGTCCAGGCCCAAAAACTCTCATAAGCTGAACTTGTTTACGATTCTCCAGATTTATTTTGTAGTGGTGTCCAGATAATAAGGGTGGGTCTAGGATCGATGTCATTTCAAACCATCACTCTGGGAAACACCCTGTCATCTTAAACCATCCCTCCGTGCTTTTAAGCAAATCTGGGTTTTGGTCAAGGGTAAATTATGTAGAGTCAGAGGTTAAACAAAATGAAAAAAAAAAAAAAAAAAAAAAAAAAACTAAAGAAAATGAATATTGAGATAATTGAAAGATCAAAAAGAAGTAATTGAAGATAAATCAGAAGATGTCAATCTGGTGGTTTGGGTTTTTACACCAAAAAAAAAAAAAGGAAAATATAAAAAAGAATTAAAGTATTTTCACAGCTGGGAACCCAAAGAGTACATGGAATTTGTTTGATCAATACTTTGAATCTGAATAAAACTTCATCACACTCATCTTGTACATAGAGAGAATAATACATGGGCGCATGGAGATATGAATTTTATCTTCGCTTCGCTCACTCATGAGATATCGAGATGAACACGAGAAGATAAATTTCATATCTCCAAGTGTCCGTGTATTATTCTGTTTATTTCATAAACTCTGGTGTGATACAGAGATTTCTGCCACTAAGAAATGCAAAAACATGCAAGATCACTGCTTGGCTGATATTAACACACATAAAAATATTGTATTTTTACGTGTGTTCAGATATGACATTTCTCAGTGGCGGAAATCTCTATATCACACCAGAGTTTATGTAATACATATGCATACTTTCTTGCTTCCTGTTGTGTTATAGGGTAAGTACTCAAGGAAATATCACCAAGAGAGATGCTATTTTTATTAATACAATAACATTGAAATTTCATGTTGCTGTTGCCTCTGTTTTTTCTTTGTTGTTGTTGTTAGCAAGCAAAGTTAAAATTATGAAGGTAAAAAGTTTGAAGATGGGTTTGTGGCTTATAGCTTTATTACACTATACTAAATTGCAGATTGTTGTTTTGATAACCATATTGAGTAGATAAGCATTGCACCTAAAGTACCACATCCAAATAGAAATCATGTTGATAATACATAATAATAGCATATAAAAATCAAGGAAACAGGGAGAGTTAAATGTAAATGGAGCATTTAAAAGTAGCATAGCCTGTTACAAAAACAGGAATATTCTTTGTCCTGTCAGTGACATGTATTCAGTAACATATCAATAATCATTCTTACTTATTTTTTAATGAATGAATAATGAGTTAATTGACAAATTTATCCTTGTTGACTATCAACCCTTTGCCAGACCAGGGTTTTGTTCACTTTGTTCATTTTGTTCCTTGCCTATACTCCTTTTTGAACATCACTCTGGGAATTACCTTGTCCTTTCAAACCATATATCTGGACAAAACCACGTCCAAGTTTCAAATTGTCCCTCTCATAAATACCATGTCATCTTTCAAACCACTATACCTTAAATACCACTCCTTTTAGACCATCCCTTCCAGGAAACACTCTGTACTAATCTTTCAAATAATTTGTTTGGGGAATACCCTTTTTTTTTTCAAACCATCCCTCTGGGAAAACAATGTGTCCAAAACCCTAGCATTTCAAATCATTTCTTTGGACCATCACTCTCTTTTCAAACCATACCCATGGGGAAACACCAATGTTCTAACAAATCATTGGTTTGTGGAACATTCACATTTTTTACTGTTGGTTTGACACGTTTAGAAGTCACTTATGGTACTTTGTACTCTGTTTTATATATTTGTAGGCCTACAAGAGGATAGACACCTGTGTGACTTGGGGCAGTGGGTGCAAGCCTCTTTCACTCCATACATCTGTGTGCAACAGTCCTGGTTACTTTTGGGTTGGACATGTGTGATACTTTCTGAAGAATCTTGTTCCTGTTCATGTTGTGGCAAGGTGAGAGCTGCTATTTGGTTACTATATTAAAAATTATTATATATACACAGGGTATTTTTGTAGTTTTTATTCAAGATCTTGATCTTGTGTTAAACATTGTTTTGTGGTACACGAGATAGAGACACGCAGAAAGAAAGAAAGCAACAAACAAACAAACAAACAAACAAAAAAGGACATAAACAAACAAGCGATTTGATCTTGCGACTGTTGTGATGACAGTCGAAGCTCTCTGGGCGAACTCTCGTAAGCAAACAGCTCTTCTTCCGGACACCGTAACAGCCAGTCAATCTTTAAAGCTCTGTATGAACACTTTAGAGCGGTTTGTAAGTTGTTCAAAAACTGTTACGTGGGACTGATTTTCCTGGCCGGGATCAAAATTGCGATAAAAAAAGAAAATACCCGATTGTTTTTAAATCATTACCTGTGAAATTCGATGGACTAATACATCATTTGAAGCTAATATTAAGAAGACCACTAGTAGCTACCAATAGCCCGCATTTTCTTCTTCATTCCCAAACATCTGCAGGTGCTACTTACATTTCAGATGTGTTTTAATCCTACAGTCGGGGCTTCCTGATAAAGAAAACCAAACATACACATCAATGACGGAAAATCATTTGTTAATTTCTATCGCTGTGTGAGTCCGCCACAAGCCAGTTCTCCGTCCATTCAGGCCCAAAGAAGGAAATTATTTGGCCCCTAAGCCATAAGTGAATTATCCCTGATTCCTGGAGGATTGATTACGAGTTTCAGGTACTAGTTCCATTCCAGATATGCTTTATTCCGTACTTATCAAAAAAGAAAATAGTACAGCTTGTTTTATAGATGTGACCCGCAGTTGACGCATAATTAATTAGTCTGGTCGATCTCACCAACTTTTAGTGACTTAAGGGACGCACGTATTTTCGATTTTTGTCAGGAAAGGTGAAGTTTTATAGATCATAATTGTTATCCAGAAAAGATACTTTAATAGGTGTATTTAAGCTATATTTAGAAATCGTCTTTTATCTCACGAGGGCCATCGCTTATACTTTTGCAAGACCAGAAACATCCTGAAGATGCGTACATTGCGTAAATATTGTCCCACATGGATTGAGGTAGTTTTAAATCAACAAGTACATGAACTTGATTTGCGCGCGAGTTTCTCAAAAACGTTGAGTTGACGCATAACTAATTAGGCTGGTCGATCTGACTAACTTTCGGTGACTTATGGGATGCATGTATCTTCGATTTTTGTTTGGAAAAGTGAAGTTGAAGAAATCACAATTGTTATCCAGAAAAGGTACTTTAGGTGCATTTAAACTACATTATTTAGAAATTGTTGTTTACCGGAAGAGGTCATCGCTTATACTTTTGCGAGACCAGAAACATCCTGAAGATGCGTACATTGCGTAAATATTGTCCCACATGGATTGAGCTAGTTTTGAATCAACAAGTACATGAACTTGTTTCGCGCGCGAGTTTCTCAAAAACGTTGAGTTGACGCATAATTAATTAGGCTGGTCGATCTGACTAACTTTCGGTGATTTATGGGACGCACGTATCTTCGATTTTTGTTAGGAAAAGTGAAGTTTTAGAGATCGCAATTGTTATCCAGAAAAGGTACTTTAGGTGCATTTAAACTACATTATTTAGAAATTGTTGTTTACCGGAAGAGGTCATCGCTTATACTTTTGCGAGACCAGAAACATCCTGAAGATGCGTACATTGCGTAAACATTGTCCCACATGGATTGAGCTAATTTTAAATCAACAAGTACATGAACATGTCTCGCGCGCGAGTTTCTCAAAAACGATGAGTTGACGCATAATTAATTAGTCTGGTCGATCTGACCAACTTTCGGTGACTTATGGGACGCACGTATTTTCGAGTTTTGTTAGGAAAAGTGAAGTTTTATTGATCACAATTGTTATCCAGAAAAGATACTTTAGGTGTATTTAAGCTATATTTAGAAATCGTCTTTTATCTCACGAGGGCCATCGCTTATACTTTTGCAAGACCAGAAACATCCTGAAGATGCTTACATTGCGTAAATATTGTCCCACATGGATTGAGGTAGTTTTAAATCAACAAGTACATGAACTTGATTTGCGCGCGAGTTTCTCAAAAACGTTGAGTGGACGCATAACTAATTAGGCTGGTCGATCTGACTAACTTTCGGTGACTTATGGGATGCATGTATCTTCGATTTTTGTTTGGAAAAGTGAAGTTGAAGAAATCACAATTGTTATCCAGAAAAGGTACTTTAGGTGCATTTAAACTACATTATTTAGAAATTGTTGTTTACCGGAAGAGGTCATCGCTTATACTTTTGCGAGACCAGAAACATCCTGAAGATGCGTACATTGCGTAAACATTGTCCCACATGGATTGAGCTAATTTTAAATCAACAAGTACATGAACTTGTCTCGCGCGCGAGTTTCTCAAAAACGATGAGTTGACGCATAATTAATTAGTCTGGTCGATCTGACCAACTTTTGGTGACTTATGGGACGCACGTATTTTCGAGTTTTGTTAGGAAAAGTGAAGTTTTAGAGATCACAATTGTTATCCAGAAAAGATACTTTAGGTGTATTTAAGCTATATTTAGAAATCGTCTTTTATCTCACGAGGGCCATCGCTTATACTTTTGCAAGACCAGAAACATCCTGAAGATGCGTACATTGCGTAAGTATTGTCCCTAATGGATTGAGTTAGTTTTAAATGAACAAGTACATGAATTTGATTCGAGCGCGAGTTTCTCAAAAACGTTGAGTGGACGCATAACTAATTAGGCTGGTCGATCTGACTAACTTTCGGTGACTTATGGGACACACGTATTTTCGATTTTTGTTAGGAAAAGTGAAGTTGAAGAAATCACAATTGTTATCCAGAAAAGGTACTTTAGGAGCATTTAAAATATAAATTATTTAAAAAATCGTTGTTTACCGGAAGAGGTCATCGCTTATACTCCTGCGAGACCGGAAACATCCTGAAGATGCGTACATTGCGTAAATATTGTCCCACATGGATTGAGCTAGTTTTGAATCAACAAGTACATGAACTTGTTTCGCGCGCGAGTTTCTCAAAAACGATGAGTTGACGCATAATTAATTAGGCTGGTCGATCTGACTAACTTTCGGTGATTTATGGGATGCACGTATCTTCGATTTTTGTTAGGAAAAGTGAAGTTTTAGAGATCACAGTTGTTATCCAGAAAAGGTACTTTAGGTGTATTTAAGCTATATTTAGAAATCGTCTTTTATCTCACGAGGGCCATCGCTTATACTTTTGCAAGACTAGAAACATCCTGAAGATGCGTACATTGCGTAAATATTGTCCCACATGGATTGAGCTAATTTTAAATCAACAAGTACATGAACTTGTCTCGCGCGCGAGTTTCTCAAAAACGATGAGTTGACGCATAATTAATTAGGCTCGTTGATCTGACCAACTTTCGGTGACTTATGGGACGCACGTATTTTCGAGTTTTGTTAGGAAAAGTGAAGTTTTATAGATCACAATTGGTTATCCAGAAAAGATACTTTAGGTGTATTTAAGCTATATTTAGAAATCGTCTTTTATTATATACATACTGAGACATACTCACGAAAAAGCCATATCGTAAAATTTCGTACGCAAATGAGTTCTAGCCAATGAGAGGCCGCGAACGACGCTTTTCACACGTGAAAAAAATCGTTCGTCCAATCACAAGCTGCGAACGACGATTTTTCACTACTTTTAAAGGGTTTCCCGGTCCCATCATAAATGTCTCAGTATGTATATAATAAACAGAAAACATCATGGAAAGTGCTTTGTACAGTTTTTATTCACTCGTTGTTTCGTATCATAAAACTCACTCGCTCGCAAAGCCTCGCTCGTTCGTTTTATGATACTTCACAACTCGTGAATAAAAACCGTACGCGCGCACTTTCCATGAAGTAATCTCTATTTATCGCACGAGGGCCATCGCTTATACTTTTGCAAGACCAGAAACATCCTGAAGATGCGTACATTGCGTAAATATTGTCCCTAATGGATTGAGGTAGTTTTAAATGAACAAGTACATGAATTTGATTCAAGCGCGAGTTTCTCAAAAACGTTGAGTTGACGCATAACTAATTAGGCTGGTCGATTTGACTAACTTTCGGTGACTTATGGGACACACGTATTTTCGATTTTTGTTAGGAAAAGTGAAGTTGAAGAAATCACAATTGTTATCCAGAAAAGGTACTTTAGGAGCATTTAAAATATAAATTATTTAGAAAATCGTTGTTTACCGGAAGAGGTCATCGCTTATACTTTTGCGAGACCGGAAACATCCTGAAGATGCGTACATTGCGTAAATATTGTCCCACATGGATTGAGCTAGTTTTGAATCAACAAGTACATGAACTTGTTTCGCGCGCGAGTTTCTCAAAAACGATGAGTTGATGCATATTTAATTAGTCTGGTCGATCTGACTAACTTTCGGTAACTTATAGGACGCACGTATTGTCGATTTTTGTTAGGAAAAGTGAAGTTGAAGAAATCACAATTGTTATCCAGAAAAGGTACTTTAGCTGCATTTAAACTATACATTATTTAGAAATCGTTGTTTACCGGAAGAGGTCATCGCTTATACTTTTGCGAGACCAGAAACATCCTGAAGATGCGTACATTGCGTAAATATTGTCCCACATGGATTGAGCTAGTTTTGAATCAACAAGTACATGAACTTGTTTCGCGCGCGAGTTTCTCAAAAACGATGAGTTGACGCATATTTAATTAGTCTGGTCGATCTGACTAACTTTCGGTAACTTATGGGACGCACGTATTGTCGATTTTTGTTAGGAAAAGTGAAGTTGAAGAAATCACAATTGGTTATCCAGAAAGGATACTTTAGGAGCATTAAAACTATTAGAAATCGTTCTTAATCGCGAGAGGGCCATCGCAGTATACTTTTGGAAGACTAGAAACATCCTGAAGGTGCGTACATTGCGCAAATATTGTCCCGCATGGATCCAGCTGGTTTTGAGTGAACAAGTACATGAACTTGTTTCGCGCGCAAGTTTCGCAAATCGTACATTTGGCTTTCGAGCGGCTTGCGATCAGTGGCTCTTTGTAAACCAGAAATATCCTGAAGGTGGTCACTTTGCATTTATCTAGTTTATGATCAAGATATACATCAATATTTTTGTTCCACTTAGGTGATTTTTCCTACCAGATTTCACGAGATTGAGAGATAATTACGATTCGTATTTGGCCAATAAGTCTTTTTGCGAACAGTTCAAAGGGCGCCGTGAGACGCGGGTTCGGAAGGTTGCAGCCACGGTATCGTTTTTAATGGCCCAGACACTCTGTTCTTCCCGATAAACTCTGAGCAGATTTGATGGAGAGGTAAAATGTTGGCCTGATTCATACGTGCGTCGTAAGACAGATCATGTCCGTCACTGCACGCTTCGATGCTATCGCTTATATATTGAGGTATCGCGGCACAGACAGCAGCAGCGTACTCCAAAACAGGTCTAACTAAAGTACAAGATATAGATACAAGCTCTTTAGGACAGTAGCCAGCTCTACGCAATTACCTAATAATATAGATTAGTTTAAATGCTTTCATAATAAGGTACTCACAATGTGTTTTTGAGTATGCACTTGCATCAAAATTTGACTTAAATTTAAAATATTCGGGTAAAATTAGCTTATCTTTTCTCTTATACCTTTGGAGCCGATGAAATTAAAGAGCCACGACTAAATTATTTGGCGAGCGCGTACGTTTTTAGTTTGTTTACTACGACGTACGGCTTGCTGTTCTTTTATCAGTCCTCGCCGAAGTTTCTTGTCACGTAGCATTTGACTTGACTCTTTTGTGTTAAGTATACGCTTCTTTTGTTTCGAACAATAGAAAATTTTGTTTCGAACAAAAGAAACTTCTTTTTCGAACAAAAGAAACACCAAACTTGCACCCCGAAACCTATTATTATTAGACGTTTTGCTGATGCAGTCCCCGCTAGAGTTTATTGTCTCGTAGCATTTGGTTCTTTTGTATCACGTATACACTTCTTTTGTTTCGAGCAATAGAAAATTTTGCTTCGAACAAAAGAAACTTCTATTTTGAACAAAAGAAATACCAAACTCGCACGCCGAAACCTATTCTTGTTAGACGTTTTGCTGATGCAGTCCCCGCTGGAGTTTATTGTCTCGTAGCATTTGGTTCTTTTGTATCAATCATACAGTTCTTTTGTTTCGAACAATAGAAAATTTTGCTTCGAACAAAAGAAACTTCTATTTTGAACAAAAGAAATACCAAACTCGCACGCCAAAACCTATTATTATTGGACGTTCTGCTGATGCGGTCCTTTTGTCTTTTCAAGTTGTGTTGTGGGATTTGCATACGGGCCAGCTCGATATTGGCCTTCCATATGGCTGTCGTTTACGAGCTGAGAGTGATATTCCTTCAATTGTGGACCTCTACGAGCGATTTCTATCGTTCCATACTCCTCTAAACTGGTGTATCGTGCAGTACGGATCTCTGGCCAGGATGAGTGAGCAGGAAAACGACGTAGAGTCTTATCCTTAGCAAGAAAGGGATCTCTCTCCAACGGCATGTTTGGTACGGGACGAGTTTCCCTGTGAAGGAATCATTTCTCTCTGCTCTCTACTGAACGCCCTCTTTCATAACTCCGTCGAAGCAGCTCATTGGAGCCCGGAGGCAGTTTACTGATGACATATTGTACCCGCTACTGACAACATGTCGCGGAACAGTATTTTATGTTCAGACAACGCCAAGAGGCTGTAGGATTTGATGGAAGTGTTCATGGCAGCAGTATGAACTTATGAGATGGGCTGCGTTGATTTTTCACTACAAGAGGGACAACTGAGCAGCGTTTCGAGCTGATTTAAGGAGATATTTGATTGCGAGCGAACACTCTCGGACACTTCGATAAATCTGTTCTGTGGAACGAAGCGGCCGTGTTGCGTGAATATCCCGCTACTTAAAATTAGAGCAGGTTGGTAAACTTGTGCTGATTGCTATACTGGTCACTTTTGCTGTTAATCTTTATTTTGAACCGGGTAGCGCCGAATGCAATGTTATTTAAGGACTTGTACACTTGGAAGTTTTTCCAAGTGTGGCTTGTTGTCATTGCTGTAACTGGTCTGTAGCTAATAAATGATGTTACTTTATACATGCGTGTACCTCTTGTGTTGGATTTTGTAGTTGTGAGCCGATAATTATTGTGAAAAGACTTGTATTTTTTGAGCAGTTGTCGTAAAATTTTGGAAGACATTTTCGTTTGGTAAACAATAAGTTTCGTATGCTAATGTTATTCCAAAATATTAATGAAGCTCTCAGCCAATCAGAAGGCCGGAAATTAATTGGTTGCCATGGCAACGGGGCATTTTAGCTGAAAACGGGCCAAAATTCGTTAATGAGATGCTAATGAGCTAGTTGGCACTAGTGCGCATGCGCGGTGTATATAATACGCATGCGCAGTGTATATATTATTTTGGTAATTTATTCATTTTTTTGATTAATATTCATTTTGATTTAATAGTTTCTTTTGTTGCAGCTTTCCTTGTTGTCCAGGTTCCAGTGATCTCTGGTACCCTTCCCTCTCAGGGAGGGTATCAGGACTCCCTTTGCCGTGAGTCCTGACCAGTACTCTCTCACAGGGCACTGACAGGTTCTTTGTAGGGTCCCCCTTCCGTAAGTCCTGTCTTGCAGAGCAATGACAGGTCCCCTTCCAGGGTCCCCCTTCCAGAAGTCCTGACCAGTACCTCCCCATGAGAGTTATGACAGGCCCCAGGTAAGGGTGTCCCCCCAAGAGAACTTCGACAAGAGTCCCCCACAGTGGAGTTCTTCCTATCGAGATGTCCTCGAGAGGCAAAACCCCGGCACTCCAGCATCAGGCTTTCAGTATTCATCACTAAGCCTTCAGCGTCGGTGAACCGGCGGTTTAAAGTTCGGCGAAAGAGCGAACAAATTCTGGCCTTATTGCTAGCGCTCGCCTTCCACATGTGGAACTATGGATGACGTCATAAGAAAGAGTAGTGCGCATGCGTATGAGTGGGAGAAAAAAGAAAAAGGAAGAGCCAAGATTCGAACCACGAACCTTCGCCTTAGACGCTGGGCGTCCTGCCGACTGTGCTATTGGATCACTTGGTGTGTACCATGTTCAAATTTGTTGTTATGTAGAGTAGAAATCAAAGTTCTTTCTTGAAACAGCGTTTGAACCTGTGACCTCCACCTTAGAAACTGTGCGTTTTGCTCATTTGTAATTTAATGTACGCACTAACGCGGGAGCGGAGTGCGAGAGCTTTGATTTGAATTAAAGGGAGTAAAATTAAAAAAAAAAAAAAAAAAAAAAAAAGAAAAAAAATTGAAAAGAGGAAGATTGAATCAGCGTTTGAACCTGTTACCTCCACCTTAGAAACTGTGCGTTTAGCCGACTGTGCTATCGAATCATTCGATGTCCTTCCTGTTCAGATTTGTAATTTAATGTACGCACTAACGCGGGAGCGGAATGCGAGAACTTTGATTTAAATTAAAGGGAGTAAAATTAAAAAAAAAAAAAAAAACAAAAAAAACAGGAAGATTGAATCAGCGTTTGAACCTGTGACCTCCAACTTAGAACTGTGCGTTTAGCCGACTGTGCTATCGAACCATTCGATGTCCTCCATGTTCAGATTTGTAATTTAATGTACGCACTAACGCGAGAGCGGTAACCGCTACCGAACTAAAGCGAGAGCAGGAACTGCTTCCGCACACTTACAGGGAGACTAGTGCGGGAACAGGAGCGGTAACCGGTTAAAGGTTGCAGTTCGAATCCTCATTCCTACTGTTTTGTTTTTTCTTTTTTTTCTTTATTCATTTTTTGCGCTTTCACAAGGCCTTCCTCGATAAGCTAAATATTTTAATTATTATTGTTGCGGGAGTGCGAGCAGGGGATGGTCTGGATGAAGGTATGAGTGACGGTTATTCTATTTGAGTCAGTGAATCAGCAAATGTTTTCGTCACAACATTTTATTGCATTTTCATACAGGAACGATACTACAAGACATGTTTGAAAGTAGCCACCATAAATTATCACAAAATACAAGTACTTTTTTTCTGAAATATCTGTTTAAATACTGAAATAATTCAAAAAGTACATGGGCAAATTATATGCTGCAGTGGGATAAAGTGACAGAGAATAAAGCAGCAGTCCTAAAACAACATCACAACTGGGCACTAGGTGGCTCCAAATAAACTTGTAACAGTTCAGTCCTACAAATAATAAACACAACAGCAATCAGTAAGAGCTTATAAACCTATTGAAAGTTCTCGGTAGTGAGTTTTTCTTCATAACAGGCTTACTTTGCCCTTCAAATGTACCATAAAGTACTTGACAGTGTTCCCTCGCTCGCAATACCTCCTTAATAATTAACATAGTTATATGTCACCATCACAGAGTTGTACAATGGTCCTATCACAGTGAAAAACAATTAGATACTGTCTTTATCCCATACACTGTCAATCTGTCTTGAACAGATGCTGCTGTCTCATGGCTTGATGTCCGTTTTGACTTTGTTTCTTTTAGCAGTTATATCCAGTAACTCATGGTTTGGAGTGTTCTATATTTAACTTGAAACATGCCATTGAGTTTCTAGTTAGCACTGGTTTAACTCTGCCACCAAAGAGGACCTTTTGACAGATGCAAATGAAAGAGAGATAGTAAATGCTCTATTAAGTGGCAACCCTTTGGTAAATGGCAAGTGGCCACTTAATAAGTAATGGCTCAATAAAGCATGGTAAAAGGTCACTTTATATGAATATAAAGGCACCCTTAAAGGCTCGTGACAGCTGCAGCTATAGCCCATGCTTTTTTGCCAAAATCTAAAAACTCTTGAAACTTTTAGGAGACCTTCCAGAGAACTTCCTGGGACTATTACAAGACTTTTAGCTATACATTTCTCTTATTTTTCTTTGGCCTTTGAAGAGATATAGTGATTATCAGATTAGGCCAAAATATGGTAAGGCTGCAGCCTAAAGTATGTTTTTTGTCAAAATTTAAAACCTCTTAAAACTTTCAGGAATTCTTCCTGGGACTACTGCAAGACTTATTGCTATACATTTGTCTTAGTATCTTTTTTTTTAGACATTGACGAGATAAGCGATTATCAGATTAGGCCAAAATATGGTAAGGCTATAGCCTAAGCTTTTTTTACCAAAATTTAAATACTGACTCTTGAAACTTTTAGGAAACCTTCCTAAGACCATTAGAAGACTTCTTGCTACATACTTGTCTTATTTTTTATCAGCCACTGGCAAGATAAAGGGACTATAAGATTAGTTGAGGATATCATGGTTAGGCTACATATAGTCCATGCTTCTTTTTACTAAAATTTAACTCTTGAAGCTTTCAGAAAACCTTCTTTTTTGCTATACATTTGTCTTTTTTTGTCTTTTTTTTTTCAGCTGTTGACGAGATATATAGCAATTATCAGATTAGGCCAAAAAATGGTAAGGCAAAAAAATAAATAAATCAAAAAATCAAAAAAAATACATGAAACATTTAGGAAACCTACCTGGGACTATTACAAGACTTTTTGGTATTTGTTTTATTTTTCTTCAGCTGTTGATGAGAACTAGTGTTTGAATGCTTTTATCCGTCATCATCTTCTATTTCAGACTCTTATATGTCACTAACTGTATCTTTTCTAAACAAAGCCAAAATGTGTGTTTTAAACATTATTGGTGGCCACTTTATTAATAGGGGTAAATACAATAGGAGGAACCTTACTGGAATGGCTAAAAGGTGATTGTGGTCGCTCAATAGGGATTATAAATTACACCCTGACAATAGTTTCAGGCTGCTAAATAGGGTTCAACTGTATATACAGTAGAAAAAAAGCACTTTTGTTTGGAGGCTCTGTGAAACTTCATAAGACAAAAAGATGTCTGTAAAGATATCAAAATTGAACTTGGTAACACATTTGAACAAACAACAACTTGATATTGGTTGTAAGAACAAGAAGTTCCTCAGAGCCTTCCTGGGTATCAAGTACAATATATTGCAGTCTAACTTAATTTAACATTTTCCTGCATAAGTAGCTTGTGTGAGGTGCTCTGACCTGTAGATGTGCAGTAAATTGAATTAGCTTGTGTAAGCAGAAAGTGGCTATAAAGTAGCTGCCAAGAATGGGCTGGAAAATACATGCACTGCACTGTTTCAAATTAAGAAATTTTTCATAATTTCTCAAGATTTCTAATTTTGGAGTGTGCTTTAAAATCACACAATACCAATGCTTTCTTGTACTGATACAGCAATGCTATATGAATATGTTCTATGTAAAAGGCCCTTATGTGAAGTTAGGATAAAATGCTTTCCTAGAATTGTGTACCAGTAGGTGTTTATATGAATTCTTAATTTCAGCCATAAACAAGTGACCAAATCTAGCAGATCTCACCTTGCCACACATGTTGACCACATGAACAAAATAGATTCTTTGGCATATTTGACGACTGTCCAACCCAACTGTAACCAGGATCTTTGAGGGGACTGTGGAGTGAAAAAGGCTTACGCGTGCCCACTGATATGGATGTCTATCCTGTTGGAAGCAATAAAAAGAACAGATTACTCTCGTGTCACATCAACAGAGGAATAATGGGTGTTTCACAAAGCAATGATTGGAAAGGACAGGGGATGTTTTCCAAAAAGAAATAAGATAGTTTATACAAAGGGGAAAGGGCAGCAATCTAAATGAATAATTAGAAGGACAGGATGCTCCCAAAGGACTGAGTTAAAAATAAAATATTAGGACATGTTTTTACCCAGAAGGATGCATGGTTTAAAAGAAGAGGGAGAGTGGTAAAATGAACTGCCGTAAAATATTATTATATTAATACCTGCAGGTTTAATCTCCCATCGAAGATCTTTCATCGTTCCCCAGTGGAATACTAAAAACAAGCCAAATGGCTCAGGCCAACTGTATCCTAAAATTGAACCAATTTGAAAACAAATTTTAAAAGTATGGAGAATTGATTCTTAGGCCCTGTTTACATGGAGGGAGGGTATTACCCTCCAAGGAGGGACACCCTCCAAGAAGGGTCAGAAGATAGGCCCCCTTTACATGCCAAGCGTTATCCCTAGGGTTATCTCACCAAGAGTCTGAAAGGAATCGTGCAGTCGCGAAATTTGAGATAGTAACCTGGCACCGCTAAACTTGGCCCCCCCGGGAGGGTAACCCTCCTTCGAGTGTTTACATGGCCAAAAGTTGTCCCTACTGGGAGGGTAACCCTAGCAAGAAGATAGGGTAACCCTCCCCTAGGGTGACCCTACCGATCATGTAAACGGAACAAGGAATTTCAATTAGAGAAGCTGGTGACCCTTCTAGGAGGGTGTCCCTCCTTGGAGGGTTACCCTCCTTCCATGTAAACAGGGCCTTAAAGATTTTTTGCAATTCATGATTGTTTTTAGGAAAATAACTATTTTCAATATAAAAAGTGAACAAATTTTGTTTTGCACAGGGACAAACATTGTTCCTCAGCAGAAGTCGGCATTTGATTTCCAGAATAATGTGGATTTGAAAGGACAGGATACATATATCTCTGGCAGTCGAATATCATCAACATTTTGGGGACGTGTATGAACTCTTACAAGTGTGTTGCTTCAGTGCTAAAAAAATATCCAGCATATATTAGCTAGCAACTTGAAATCAAAACTTCAAACATCGAAGCTTTAAATTCTGGTATGCTCTTATTGGCACCTTTTAGGATACTAAACCCATTGTTCGAAGTGATCAAGTCCCATTTTGTCGCTCAGGTTCTTACAGAAATCTTATCACACAGGTGCAGAAAATTTGCCGGGTAGCTTTGAACGATTATCTATGGCAGGAAAACGTGTACATGAACTTAGACACGCGTTTGGTAAAACAACTACAGCACAACTCCTTCATACCTACATTTCCCGTCCCTCAGTCTTGAGAAACTTGTCCAAAACAGCGGTCGACCGACGCCGTGGACTGAAATAAATACAGCTGAAAACATGGCCGTTTATTTACAAACAGATGACCGAGCGGCCGCTGTCAAGCATGCCAGCGGTTCACTCTCGTTCCCAGTAACTCGCGGTCACAGCCTTAACATTTCTTCGAAAAAAAAAGAAAAGTCTTGCTATAGTCTTTACTTTTCCACCTTGTTTTATCTCTTTCATTCCAGCCTTTCTATTTTTTTCTTCAGTTTACACCATGTTTTATCTCTTCTATTCCACCCACCCCTTTTTACTAATCCAAAAGTTGTCGAAAACAGCAGAAGAAATTATGACACTCTGACCCTTCCAGTCCCCCTTCCCCATACAATGTTGACTGAATGTGCTTAAAGTGCACTCCCTTTATGCAACATTGTATGGGGGAGAGGGAGGATTAAGTTTAGGAAAAGGAGCCTCTTTCGTCGTTGAACAGAGAATGATGGTGAAAAATAGCGTTTTTTTTAGGGTGTCCCACATACTTTTGACCAGAATTGTAGATTTCATAAGTTTCAAAGTCCTTTCCTTTTGCGTAAACTTCTCCGTAACAGTTATGTTGCGGCAAATTCAGTTGTCTTTCTGACGAAGAAGCAGCTCTTCGTTCTCGATTTTGCAGATGGGTAAGTAAGGTCGTCAGATCAGTTTAAATTTTCAGAAATGGATTCTATGCTGCTTTCTTTGCTTAACAATCTCTGGAAGTGATGTGAATACTAGTTGTGTGCAGGGTGACTGTTATACGAAAAGGGAAAGATAAGAAATTTGAACGGCAGCGAATCAAGAAAATGCAATAAGGCTGTATGTTTTTTACATGTCTATGGAGTTAGCAGTTACTAAGTGGTATTTTCACGTTACTAAGGGATTTGTATAATAAACACGATATCATTCGATACTTTGTTCCTCTCTTTTTTTGATTGGCCGAAAGACTGCTGCGTCACCTGCAAATAGCTGCCTACAAATAAGATCTGCTTATGCGCAGTTTTCTCCACCTGTGTGAACTTGCTACAACGCGCGCTTCCCAACACATTTTATGCCAAATAATTTGTGAAATGCAAGCTCACTCGAATGACGGTTATCGCAAAATATCATGATTTGTCAATGTCTTGCAGATCAATTATTTGCCTCTGCCTCGATATTTTGCTCAACCTCGTCCAATAATTGCTTATTATTAAACTCTCTCGGAGGCACACACTCTGTGCTAATGGCTAATATGTTAGCTGAGAACGCTAATGCTTAAATATTTAATGCTTGTCAGAACCTTTTGAGTTGCCATATTTACTTATAAATGAACGACAATTGCTCAGTGTTGTGTAAAACAAATTGTCCATCGTCATTATCGTCAGTGTATTTGCGCCTCAGTTACTGAACAACTCGTCGCTTACGACCATTGCAAGAGAAATAGGCTTCAAGGTAAATTCAAACAAGCCTCGCGTTTTCCATTTCGTTCAGACAATTTCTGGGCGACCTTCTCGAGTGAGCTCTCCAAAATCCTTTCCTCACAACGTTCTTGAAATGTCTTCGAGAACTGTTATGTTACTATTATGTGTGCTGGTCTCTGGAGCAAATGCGAATGGTAAGTCTATAACAGTTAGACCCTTAAAACACATAAAGATGAATTTGAAAAATACTGCGCTTACCGTAACCGTTTTTCTCTGTTGTGCAAGGTTGTTTTATTTTTAGTTATATTCTTTAATATTTCACAGACAAATGCAGAAAGATGACTTTTGTGTATCAAAGATATGGAAAATACCTCAAAGGCCATGTTATCGAGCAGTTCAAAAGCAAAAGATGTGAGCAATGTCAAATACTGTGCTATTTCGAAAAGAAGTGCGTCTCGTACAACTGTGGAAGCGACACATGCGATTTGAATTCATCCGATCACATTTCTCACCCGAATGCTCTGGTGGACGACGAAGACAAGATCTACTATGCAGCAGAGGTTAGTAAATACACCATTGAATCGTTATGAGAATATGGTACACTTTTTACAGCTTTCATGTTAAAAAATCGCAAAATTAAACTAGATTTTAAAGACGTGTGTTCAAATAACACTAAAAAACACTTACTTTATAAACTATGTATTATAATATTTAACTATTACTTCTTTCTGTTATGCTTTCTTGAAATTCTATCCTTTGCACATCGAAATTTCGGTAAACAGCGCTTCAGTCTATGAGTACTTACATTAGGAGTCAGCATAATTATATCCACTGCTTTTACAGATCCGAAAAGGCACCGAAATTGATATATTTTATTGTTTCATGGACCTTAATGTAGAAAATGTTTTAACGCAAGAATATAACAGCAGCATCATCGAGGGAAGCTGCCACATTCGTATTTTGAAAATCAGTAAACTATTATCAAGCTCAATGTTTTGTGTCCCCAACTTTTTAATTAGTGATATTAGTTTTAAAATTCTAATTTTGATCTTTGTTTTAGAACCGAAGAGAAACTTATATATTTGCATAATGTGCAGGTGTTAGATCAAAAATAATTTTAAACAATCTATTCCCTTTTTTGATCGAGAAAATTTCAATTACTGTCTTTTCAACTATCAAAGATCAAAATATTGAACTTTTCATACGGAAAATCTAAACATTAATTGTTGTATATATTTAAATATAACTGTACTACTCCGAGATTTAACACTCGAACTGACTTACTGTGGCATATCCACATCAACTCCATTAATAAATCTATAAAATATGGAGTTTTATATCTGCGACGACCCAGATCAAACTGCCTTAGAGCTAACTGAAAACTAAATATTTAAAACAAACGTCGTTGATAATTTTATTTTGCATAAAACCATGGAAAGATCCGGCCGTTTGAAACAGACGTTAAGACACAAAACAAAAAATTAGAACCGTTCTTTACAGCCAAACGTTATCTATTATTTATACAGATCGAATCGGACTCCACTCTAACCAATATGAACGCTCACTCAGGCATGCAAAGTGTTGTATAAATAGTGCAGGTTTCTTCAGTCGTAAAAGGTTACATCATCTATAACTTGTTGATGAGAATTCTTTTCTGAGTACCATAAATGGAAACATCATCAAAATATATGTAAACAAGCCCTCTAGCAACTTTTCCAATACAAATCTTCTTAATAATTCTGAACTTCACAAGGCTCTGCTAAATTTGATGTGTTAATGCTACGGAACTGAAACTTATGTTACTCGAAAGCAAATACTCATTAAAATAGTTAGTTTTCGGTCAGGTGACTTATTGTTGAAAAAGGTCGGGTAATGGGCTTTTGAAAAGGCTTATTGACCCAACATTGACTTTAATAAGGATGAAACCTGCACGGTCGTTACAAATGGAATAACAAAAATCTAACTGTTGACTTTCACAAAGTTTGAGCCCTGTGAACAATTTGGCAAACTTGAAACAACTCAGTTCATCCTCGAGACCGTACTGCGTTCATTTTTTACCCTGTAGAACATTCATCATCTGTCTTTAATTTTTAGAACGCTTGCAACGATCACCAGTGCCCCTCGAATGCAACTTGTTTGAATGGTTTCACGAATAAAGGATACAAATGTGAATGTCCCTTCGGTTTCACCGGAAACAACTGCGAGAAAGGTAAAAATACGAAGTCACAAATAAAAAAGAAGCACTATTTTAAAACATAATAACTTTCGAGCAGATCATTTTGGAGAAGCCTTTTGCATAAGCAATTTGTGAACCGGAGACTTGGGAACAAGGTTTAACTATGTACATACGTTGATATCCTATATAGTTGAAGCTCCCGTAAGCGGACACCCTTGTGAAGCAAACAGAAGAGTCTGTAACAAGAAATGTCCGCTAATACATGTGCACTAATACAGAGTTTAAACGGGGTTTCTAAAGAGCGTCCGTAAGAAGAAGAGCAGTCCACTTACAGAGTAACCGCCCAGATAGCTTTGACTGTACTTGTAATGCAAAAGGGATAGGGGAGGAGATGGGTTAGGGGATAGATAACACTCAAAATGATTTTGTAGCATTTGAAATGTGGATTTTGTGGCATTCAGTCTCCCCGATTAGCAAGGCACTAGTGCCAAGCTAGAAGCCTTGAGACCTTAATAAAGATTATTATTATCATTATTATTATTATTATTATTATTATTATTATTATTATTATTATTATTATTATTATTATTATTATTATTATTATTATTATTATTATTATTATTATTATTATTGCAGCTATTGTTCACGGTGGCTGGTCCTATTGGAGTGGCTGGTCCCTGTGTTCAGCACAAAGTTGCGGAGAAAAAGGAAACAGGACGCGCTACAGAAACTGCAACAGTCCCGCCCCTGAGAACGGAGGAGACCCGTGTCACGGATCAAACGTGTCAAACAAATTGTGCAAAGCATTGCCATGTAAGTAAAGTAAAAAAAAAAAAGATTGAAAACTCGGCCTCGGAATTGCAATAGGCGGGAATTAAATTGGCCTGCTTTCGCAGGTTATCGATCCAAAGGCCCCCGAGAGTTCCTTGAAAAATCGTTGTAATCTTTTTCAGGTTCTTGCAAAGAAATCCATCAAGCTGATCCTGCCTACAAGTAAGTATTCTGTGCTTATGCCATACCCTCCCCTGTTCCGAAATTACATCAAATATTAACCCATTATTGTAGTTACATCTAACAGCAGTGTTCACTTCTGTATGATAAGACCAAATACTGTAGTGTAACTCAAATGGAAGCTCTCATGCGGGCATATTCAGTAGTCCCCCATGTGCCTGCATGAAATTTGAATTTTTTAAATAATCATGGCAATGAAAGAGTAAATTAACCAGCTATAACATAATGAGCACACCACTATTTAATTCATAGGGCCATTGAAAACAAGGCTTATAACTTGTCTAGCGAAAATGGAAAAGTCTCCGCTTTTTGTCACATGACTGACATTCCCAGATGTGGCTCTGGATGGACTTTGGTCATGAAGATCGATGGTTCAAAGGTACAAGAGCGAAACTACCTTAAATATTAGGCTAAAAGATGTTTGCTCGGTAGTTTTTATACAAGTCAGATTATCAAGTCAAGTTTCACATTCCTGATAGAGCGAATTCAGTCAGATAACTGTAACGTATAGCTTTCCAATTGGTCCTAACAAGGTTAGAAACATTCTTAGTGGCCAAAGAGCAAAAGCAAAAACCTGGTGCAAGTGGCGATGGCGTGTTCTTGCACTGCTGATTTCTTAGTAAAACTAACCGCAATTACTTGGTTTTGGTTTTGCTTGTACTTCTAATTGGTCCGAAGTGTTTTTGCTGGCCTCATTGATTGGCTCTGTGATTGCTTTGGTTTTGGTTTTCGACCGAGTCATCCGATAATGCTGCATTTTGATTCTGACGTCATGGTGGTTTCATTTCAACACTTATATCCGGCTGAAATTCTTTTTAGTGGTGAGCGTATAAACGCCACGGTAAACTTATAAGCATAAAATAATGACGTATTGCTTCTGTATACAGGTGTAAGCAAATTTACTTTTCCATCAAAGCATTGACCAGAAGTGTTCATGTTTTAGTATTTTTTGTTTGCAACAACACAGAAAGCCGAGTTGGTTAGGTTTTCAATACTTTCTTTTTTAGTCAAGATTTCATTACCACTCCGCCTATTGGACAAACAAAGACTCATACAATGAGCAAGGTGGTTTGACGGGTCTGGACGAGGAAGAAACCAAACTGCCAACCTACTGGAGCACACCTTTCAGCAAGATCTGTCTTGGAATGAAAGTAAAAGGAGAAGCCAGATTCCTGTTGATTAATCAATCAGCTCCTTCACTTTATTCACTAATCGTCGATGGAAAATACAAAAGCACATCCCTGGGTCGTGACGCTTGGAAGTCGCTAATAAATGGTTCTTCACTGCAGCGCAAATGTAACAAGGAAGGGTTCAATATCAAGCTTACTGGTAAAGTCGCAGGAGCAAGAATAGGAATCGCAAGCAACCAGCAAAATCACTGTAACTCCTGTGATTCCCGTATCGGATTCGGGACATCGGAATGGAACTCTTATACTAACACATGTGGAAATTATGCAGGTCAAGGGTTTAAAAGTGATGGTGGCCATAAAAACACCAAAGCCATGTGTTATATTTTTGTCCAGTAAATGCAGAATACTTCATGTAAAGTGCATACTTGGGCCCCGTTCGCACTTGACTGTACAGTTAATAATACTGTCAATCCTCGAATAGACGCCCCCCCCCCTCCTCTCAGCCAAAAACTGAAATAAGCGCCCCCCCCCCTCTCCCTCTGTTTTGTTGTTTTTTTTTTTTTGCAAAAAAGGTACATTAATACCATCGGAATTGACGTGACGTTTTGTGAACACGTTTTATACGTTTGTCGAATTCACTAAACGGAAGAAAAACGAAGGGTGTCACTATTAAAACGATACGAACTACTTTCGTTATGTTGTTGTTCATAGGCAAATGTTACCCAATAAGAAAATAATTGACAATCTAGCCACGATATGGGAAAAATCAACTATATAAGCGTCCCCCTCGAGTAAGCTCTCCCCGCCTTATCCTAAATTTGAAATATGAGCAACAGGCGCTTATTCGAGGATTTACATTAACTTAGTATCCAGAGCAGGTTTGTTTGAATGTTACTTTTCAATTTAAAAACATTCATCGATGGAAAACGGCCGTGCACAATCCTTTCACTCCTGAGAAGGATTCTATATTTTCTCTTTCAGTCTCTTCCCAGAGATATATGGTGTACAGTAGTATGGAGAATTTGCTGCTTGATAGTTCACTCAGACGAAAGCTGATTGGCCTAATAATTCTCACTATATCACTCATACATTTTCTTCTTGCATAGTTAGGAGAATTTGTATTCTGAGCTCAGGAGTAAAAGGGTTAAAAAGTTGTAAATGTATTAAAGCACTGTTTTAATTTGTAAAATTTCACAAGTGCAAACACGGCCTATAGTTTGATGATGACTATCAGCAAAAAAGAAACAATTCGTATTGCTTTAATTTTTCATTGCATCAGTAGAAGTACCAATGAAATGACTGGATCTTTCGTTTATCTACAAGTTGTAGGACAACAAATAAGAAAATCAAGTTGTTGACCTCGCACCAAAACATATTTGGTGACCAATCTTTTTTACACGTGCCGGTGTTTTAATGTCTTGATACCTGTGTCCAGGAATTTCATCAATAATTGCCTTTTACAAACATGTTTCGATCTGCTTGAAGGTATACGACACAATATATTCTCGTCTTGATAACTTTTCCAAGTAATTTTAATCGCACTGTATATATCTCACCGATTTTAGTGAATTGTTAAATTGTTCAACCCTTCCTACAGGCCAATCCAAGTCTCCAAAGGAGACCCGTTGTGGAAACTATAATAATGTAAACACTTGTGTAAGTTTGTCTACGCATTAGAGTAAGACCCGAGTTGTAAACTTGTGTTTAGCAAAATAAAAGTGTTTTAAAAGACGCTCCGTTGCCCAGATCGCTGGTAACTCCTCCTACGTACATTTCACTCCATTGCTTACCTTTTTACAAACACTCACACAGTACTAGCCCGAAGTCGCTGTATAACCGGATAAACAATCATCAAGAGCGGTGAAAAAATTGGTCGCATCGTCTTAACTTGCAGAATTTCTTCAAAAAATCGAATCCCTCGTTTTAAAGGGGGCAGTGTCGTAATATGCGCATGTGCGCGTGCTTGGTCAAATCTTGCGGCATTGGCCCAATGTTTTCAAGTTTGAAATCCAGAATGGTATCCACAACGGCGGAGGAGGCCGCTGAGGCGTCGTTTTGCGATATTTCGGCCAAGCTTGTTTTCACCGCCGCACTGTCGAAATGTATTTTCGAGGTTGCTAGTTATAATTGCACAATAACACTGAAAAACAAGGCGGAGTAGTTGCCGATAACTTAAACGAACCAGATAATATGAAAGAACCAAGTAGATGTTATGCGAGGAATAGGAATTGTAGGGTTTCTAGATCAGTACGAAATTTTGGCACTAGCTGTTATAAGCGTTAAAAGTTATAAGTTTAGTCTTCCTCTACTACTGAATGAACTAATCGCTTCTTCCTATACGTTTCTCCAATGAATTCATCGCTCGCTGTTATTTAACGCTAATGAAAAACACTAAAACACGACCAAGGCATGAACTCTTTGCAAATTAACTAAGAACTTGGTTCATTTCAAGCAGCCGATGTGGAAACCTAACGATCAGATAGATTGTTGCTAGAGAAATTCTTCCAATTCTCTTATTGTGAAAAACTTGCAGTATAAAACGGCTGCCAAACCACATTTGTCAAAAAGCGGCAAACACATGCTGATTAGGTTTTTTCAGCTGCAATTTGACTCACTGAGGACTGACTTTCATTTTAGTGGTCACATCTTTAGTTATCATTTCATATTTCAGGAGTTGGAAGTTAGCACTGCTATTAGAACGCACTCATTGAGAGTTTTCATTTGAGGGGCACTTCTACAATTCATTTCACAATTCAGTTTCAAATTCGCCTTTGAGAATATGCTAAAAGGTTTGAGTTTAAATTACCAATTTCTTTAATATTTAATGATTGTACTAAAGGTATAAGGCGACTTTAAATTTACCTTGAGTGACAAACATTGTGCGAATCATTTTGTTCGTCGTCAGTTATTCCAGCTGGCGGTTTTTCGCTTTTACTTTGCTGAATATTTTGTCCGGATAACAGAAAGACCGATGTGGTCATTGTCTGAGAAATCGGGCAGGGCTACTTTGCAGGCGCACTAACGAACGTTTTGGCACTCGGGTTTGGACTCAGCCTCTCGTCCTCCGGTAGGTTTCTATACGTTTTTAAAAATAAGAGGATTGGGAGAATTTCTCTAACAACAATCTATCTGATCGTTAGGTTTCCACATCGGCTGCTTGAAATGAACCAAGTTCTTAGTTAACTTGCAAAGATTTCATGCCTTGGCCTAAACTCAACCGATAATCTGCTATTACAATAAAACTACTCATTGAGGACTGACTTTTATTTGAGTATGGTCACATCTTTAGGTTCTATTTCATAGTTTAGGAATTGGAAGTTAGAAGTGCTAATTAAAACGCACTCATTGAGAACTGTAATATTTAATAACTGTCAGAAGATATTGGCGACTTTAAATTTTCCTTGAGTGTCAAATATTGTGTGAATCATTTTGGTCGTCGTTTGTTATTCATCTGGCGTTTTTTCCCTTTTACTTTGCTAAATATTTTGTCCGGATAATCAATGTGGTTATTGTCTGAGAAATCGGGCAAGGGTAGTTTGCACGCACACTTAAACGAACGTTTTGGCACTCAAGTTTGGTCTCTCGTTCTCTGGCAGGGTTTTCCACATACAACTGATCTGAAATGTTTTCAAGATTTATATTTTTGGTGACAATTTTTATCCTGGCTTCAAGGTCAAATGCGAGTGGTAAGTATATTATATAACAGCCATGTCAATACAGTATGTCATACGATTGTGAAGGCACCTCTATTTTACACAGAACCGTTTAAGCTATACTAAAATAATTCATATGTATTACTAATTGCTTATCTCAAGGTTTGCATCTCAGTTTGTTTTAAATAATTCGCAGACGATTGTCGAGAGATGACTTTTGTGTATCACATCATTGGGAAAGCCCTTAAAGGGCACAAACTCCAAAGCTTCGAAACAAGCAGCTGCGAACTTTGTCAAATAAAGTGCTACATCAACGAGATGTGCGTGTCTTACAACTGTGGCGACAACATATGTGATTTGAATTCATCGGATCACATTCTACATCCAAACGATCTCAAAGAAGACGAAGACAGGATCTATTGCGCATCAGAGGTTAGTGCAGATCGTAGTTTGAAACACGGTCGAATTTTGAACGAGCTGCTTTTAGCTCTTAGGTGACTTATGTTTAAAAGAGGTTTGATTGATTGATGCAATACTGAGGCCCCGTCCACACGTATACGTTTTTGTTTGACAACGCAATTTTTTTTTTGGGGGGGGGGGGGGGACGGGGGGACGGGGGGACGGGGGAGACGGACGGTTCGGTCTTCTTGAAAACGGAACTTTTCGAAAATGCTAACCTCACGCTAACTTACGCAATCGGGTGCAGCATGCTTGTTCCGGGCAGTCTCTTGTAAATAAAACATTACTACAGTCGAAGCTTCCGAGCTAGGGCTTGTACGAAACCCCGTTTAAACTCTAGCTCAGTCAAACTCTATGTCATACACATTCGGACAGTTCCAGTTACGGACACTTCTTCTGCTTCTCAAGGGTGTCCGCGCTTGCGGGAGCTTCAACTGTAGTGAATTTCTAAATAAAAATGCTTCTGTATTTAATTTATAGAACGCTTGCAAGGGTCATCAGTGTCGGTCGAACGCAACTTGTTTGAATGGCTTCACAGACAAAGGCTACATGTGTAAATGTCACCCCGGGTACACAGGAGATTATTGCGAGAAAAGTACGCTGGCTACGATCATATGTAACAAGGCCTTTAGTGTAGCAATAGGTCGCATTAGGCAAAATTCACCACATGTCAAGACTTCGGGGCATTTTGTGCGTCAGAAATGGAAAACATATATAGAACTACGCCGTAATAATGAAAACAAAAGTATCTTTCAATGTTACCGACTTATAAATTTACTCCAAAAATCCTCACCCATAACTGAGGGAATGTTCTTGACCTTCGATGCCAGTGTTGAACTTCTGCAATGTTGTCCCAGCATTTCACTTTCATAAACTTGTTTTTTATAGTCTGTTTGCTGAACTTTACACTATGCAGACATTAAAAATGTTGATCTTTTGTTGCTGTTGTTGTTGTTGTTATTACTTCCTCACCATAATACTTTGAACCCCACCCCCCTAGCCCCCTCTTTCGGGATCATTCAGACTTAGAACAAGTAAATAAAATAGTACAGGACTAAAAGAGACGTTTTTCATGTAGGATACATCCATGTGAAGATCCGATCTGAGGGAAAGGAGGATCCGCACGTACTATTTAAGGGCGCAAGAGCATACATACAAGTCGATGGCACTGATTATTCCCCTCACGTAAGTCCAAGCGTTACATTGTCAGTCACAGTACCCAGTATGTCATGAAATCCTCATGTAAGGCGTCACATTCTCATTCCAAAGTTCTGTCCATTCTCTAGAAATCGATTTCAAATAGTCCCGCGTACAATCTGTGCTCTTATAGTTTGATATTCAATAAGAACTCAGTGTCACGCAAGTATTTTATAACAATAACTACAGAACAGCGCTTTCGTAAGCCAATCATAAATTAGAATACTACACATACAGCTAACAAACGTGTAAGCGAGGGAGGTGCACTAAAACGGCCACATACCAGTACCCAACATATATTTAAATTATAATATCACTTTAGTCTGTCTTGTAAATAGGGTACAAATATACTTGTTGCTGTTGTTGTATATAACTGCATATTGTACGATTTATTTAGTTTTAAAACAGTTGATCAAAAATCACTAGGTTTTATATTGTTCTGTTTAGGCTCAACTTTCAACTTTCTCACACTTTAAAACTTGCTAACTTCTTGTCGTGATAAAATAGCGTCTTTTAATAAATTTCGTTGTCGATCGATTAGTTGTTAGTGCAGTTTGTTTCACACAACGTGTGGACAGACTATAGTATTGTCACAAATTAAAATGTATGAATTTAATCAATATTGGTCATATACTAGTGACAGTGCTAAATGTTCTATGGTTTTTCATTGAACAAACAGAAGCGTGGTCATAACATCGTCGCCGTCTACCCAAACGCCAGTATTCACTCCACAGCTAGTTTTGATACCCATGAGGACAAGGAAGCTGGAATAAAAATGCGTGACCACATCAACTCTCTCCCATCTGAGACAACAGTTCTTGTAGCTACACAAGACTCGGCAGAGAAATTTTACCACGCAGCTTCGGACGCTTTAAAAGGTATTGGGGCACGTGACCCCCTAAATAATGGTTTTCGGTCGTCCTGGTACCTTGTAGGGTACAAGGGGCCAGAGCCCAAACCCTGGATTAAACAAGGCTACGCTGCTCGAGGGAAGGGACCATCTGAAGCAGAGCTCAACTTAATCCTGTCGCAATGAAAGTTACCTAACTGGGAACCGAGGATCGGCATTTGAAACTGTTTAACTGGCAACAACAAATCTTACTCAAGCTGTGTAGAAAACTCGTAGTAACACCACTAAACTTTCACAAGAATTATTTCTGACTTCAATTCGGATTGGTCAAGAAATAACATCAGATTAGCCAAGGTTACGCTGTTCGAATGAAGTAGAGGTCATCTGAAGCAAAGCTCAACATACTTTTACAGACCTAAACAGGCTAATGCTTACAAGGGAATTGTCAGCCAGAGAGCAAACGATTGTTCAGTACAAAAGCTTCAAAAAATGAGCTGAGTAGAACTTTCCATTCACCTACAGTAGAACTCTTCGTTCGGCTTTAAGTGGTAATTACCGGAGGTGGTCGCTTACGGGAATTTCTCACTTCGAAGCGATTTATCACCAAATCAATGTATTTGTGTGTGGATCTTTATAACACAGCCTCAAACCCCAGTCACTCACAAAATTATCTTAAACTATCCGCTGTTGCATATACATGTATTGCATAACGTTGTAATTTGAGAGCCAACGCAAATGTAAACTTTGTGTACATAAGGTCAATAAAAGTGTTTGCACACTCTGGGAGCACTAAATATCTTCAATCAGCCATTTGATGAGCATTTTTACTCACATTTTGATGCTGAGCGGTAGATCGGTTCGGGTCGTGCAGCATTCTGGGATATGTCTTAAAAAGCAAAATGGCGGGCGTAAATGAAGGCGTGTTAAGGATCCACTGATATCCCCTTTTGATAATCACAAAAACATTAAGAGTGAGAGAAAGCAACGGTCGGTAATCTTGGCATCAAGACATTGGGTATAAGGCAGAATGGCGGAACGGCGTTTATCGGGAAAATAACGCCGCTTTCACCCCCAAGAGTGACCAACTTCAATTTTCTTCTTGAGTTTCTCGCCTGAAACACATCATACTGTACAGAGAATTTGACTTTTGATGCTTTACTAAGATGAAACTGGCTGAATCAATCAACTCTCACCACTTCACTCATATTTGTTTTTCTTCTTCAAAGGTTTGGTTAACTTTGAACTTGGGAGTGAAGGATTATGGCATGGACGTGTCCGTTCACAGCCTTGTAAATTTATTTTAAACGACCACAATGTCAAACTGATTCTAGAATACGGTACATAAATTGCAAAGTATTGATTACGCATAATTGATCCGTTATGAATATTATTTCCATATTTTTTTTGGTAATGATAAAAGGAAGGGGGAGTGTTTCGAAAAAGGAAAACTTTTTTTTATCACTCCACCATTCATCATCAAGCAGTCGCATGTCATACGACACATCTGACCATCTAGAGGGGCAACCATCTGCAAATATCGTATTTCTAGTTGCTAATATTCGTGTCTCATGAAATATTCCCAATTTTGAACGCAGGTGGCCAGTACCCTCACGAAACACAAAACTTACATAAAATTATCATGGATAGCAGGTACCACACTCTCTGAACTTGAACTTTTAAATAGATTACATGTATGAGGATATCCCACTTTGTGCAATCAAGTTTTGCATAAAAACATTTTGTGCACATCAAATATAATATATGCATTATGCAGGAAACTCGTAGAAGCGACAGCGTTGAAACATTATTGCCAAAATGGCTCTAAACAAATCCGGCTGTTTTTGATCAGATATCGGAAGGAAGAAATCGGAAAACCAAATTCAATTCTAAATTCTTGTAACTTTGAATCAAAAGAAAGTCGGAGTTGATTTCTAAGTGCACCCCATATACAAGACAATCAATACAATTGGATAGTTACTCCCTATACAACTTTCTATTTTCTTCAATGCATGGACGAAAGATGCACGAACCCAGCTATCACTACTATTTGTATATTTTAACACAGAAAAAAAGAAACTAATATTAACTTTATTGGCTCGTTTGATGATTAAACTCAAATGCAAACAAGAGCAGAGCGATAAGTAAAATGATTAATGAGCAGCCCAATTAAAGCCAAACACAGCTGCCAACCCATAAACAATTGGAGGCAGGAGGTCGCACGTTGGCTTCTAATTATCCGTCTGTTGCATGTCCAAAATGCAAAATATATTCATTCTGTTCAAAACCGACCTAAACATTGCTATATTAAAATTTACCCATTGAGAACTGACTTTTATTTGAGTCGACATCACCTTTTTACTAGGTTTCATTTTACAACTCGGTTTCAAACGAGCCGCCTTTTACAGTGGGGAGGTTAGTGTATTAGCTGTATGCGGGAAACCTTATACCAGAGGACAAGAAACTCACTAAAGCCGCTTGGCAAGAGGATCAGTCTTAACCTAATTTAAATTTAAATGTAGAAAGCCTGCTGCCAAATTTTAATCTAGCTCCAATTTCTACATACTACTCATGCTCTGTTCTTTTTGTTTAAATCTTTTGAGAAGCTCTAGCTTCTGGAGGAAATTTAAAGAATAAAAATATGAAAAAAGAGGGTTAAGTATATAATGCTAGTATTAAGAAAGCAAATTATCATTACCCATGAGCGGCGTTAATACTTAATGATTGTCAAAAACTATTGCCGACATTTAGCATTTGAGTGACAATTATTGTGTGAACGTTTTTGCTCGTTGTTGTTATTCATCTCGACTCTTCTTTTCTTCTCGACTTGTTTATTTGTGAAATATTTCGTCGCCATAACAGAGCAAGACCAATGCGGTCAATGTCTGTGAAATCGTGCAAGAGATTTACGAGCGCACTTAAAAGTTTAGCAACCAGGCTTGGTAATTTGCATTCAATTTGAACTGATAATCCTCGTCCTAAGCGGCTCAAGCGAGTCTCTCGTCTCCTGGCATCGCATATACCTAATCTGAAATGTCTTCAAGGCTATTTTTGGTGATACTTTGTATGCTGGTTTCAAGCGCAAGTGCAAATGGTAAGTATATCATGTGCGAGTTTTAACTTTAAAGTCAGTAAAAAGCACTTTGGTAATATAAAATTGTGTATAATTAACGAAATGTTAACCCAAGTACCAAACGCTGGAATTATCTAAGTTCAGCCTTAATAATTCGCAGACAATTGTCGAGAGATGACTTTTGTGTATCAAATCATTGGGAAAGCCTTAAAGAGGCACGAACTCCAAAGCTTCGAAACAAGCAGCTGCGAGCTTTGTCGTTTGTTCGTCGTTTGTTATTCATCTGGCGCTTTTTCGCTTTTACTTTGCTGAATATTTTTTTCCAGATAAAAGAGAAAGACCGCCAACGTGGTCATTGTCTAAGAAATCGGGCAAGGGTAGATTGCAAGCGCGAACGTTTTGGCACTCAAGTTTGGTCTCTCGTTCTCTGGCAGGGTTTCCCACATACAACTGATCTGAAATGTTTTCAAGAGTTATATTTTTAGTGACGATTTTTTTCCTGGCTTTAAGGTCAAATGCGAGTGGTAATTATATCATATAATAGTCATGTCTATACAGTATGTCATACGATTGTGAAGGCACCTTTACACAGAACCGTGTATACTAAAATAATTCATATGTATTAGTAATTGCCTACTTCAAGGCTTGCATCTCAGTTTGTTTTCAATAATTCGCAGACGATTGTCGAGAGATGACTTTTGTGTATCACATCATTGGGAAAGCCCTCAAAGGGCACGAACTCCAAAGCTTCGAAACAAGCAGCTGCGAACTATGTCAAATAGAGTGCTACATCAACGAGATGTGCGTGTCTTACAACTGTGGCAACAATACATGTGATTTGAATTCATCGGATCACATTCTACATCCGAAAGATCTCAAGGAAGACGAAGACAGGATCTATTGCGCATCAGAGGTTAGTGCAGATCTTTGTTTGATACACGGTCGTATTTTGAACGAGCTGCTTTTAGCTCTTAGGTGACTTATGTTTAAAAGAGGTTTGATTGATTGATGCAATACTGAGGCCCCGTCCACACGTATACGTTTTTGTTTGACAACGCAATTTTTTTTGGGGGGGAGGGGGGGGGGGGGGGGGATGGGGGAGACGGACGGTTCGGTCTTCTTGAAAACGGAACTTTTCGAAAATGCTAACCTCACGCTAACTTACGCAATCGGGTGCAGCATGCTTGTTCCGGGCAGTCTCTTGTAAATAAAACATTACTACAGTCGAAGCTCTCTGGGCGGACAGCTCTACTTAAGGACGCTTTTATGAAACCCCGTTTAAACTCTAGCTCAGTCAAACTCTATGTCATACACATTCTCGTAGGCGGACAGTTCCAGTTACGGACACTTCTTCTGCTTCTCAAGGGTGTCCGCGCTTGCGGGAGCTTCAACTGTAGTGAATTTCTAAATAAAAATGCTTCTGTATTTAATTTATAGAACGCTTGCAAGGTTCATCAGTGTCGGTCGAACGCAACTTGTTTGAATGGCTTCACAGACAAAGGCTACAAGTGTAAATGTCACCCCGGGTACACAGGAGATTATTGCGAGAAAAGTACGCTGGCTACGATCATATGTAACAAGGCCTTTAGTGTAGCAATAGGTCGCATTAGGCAAAATTCACCACATGTCAAGACTTCGGGGCATTTTGTGCGTCAGAAATGGAAAACATATATAGAACTACGCCGTAATAATGAAAAAAAAGTATCTTTCAATGTTACCGACTTATAAATTTACTCCAAAAATTATCGCCCATAACTGTGCGATTAGTCTTGACCTTCTTCGATGCCAGTGTTGAACTTCTGCAATGTTGTCCCAGCATTTCACTTTCATAAACTTGTTTTATTTTTTATTTCATAAACTTGTTTTTTGCTGAACTTTACACTATGCAGACATTAAAAATGTTGATCTTTTGTTGTTGTTGTTGTTGTTGTTGTTGTTGTTGCTTCCTCACCATAATACTTTGAACCCCACCCCCCCTACCCCCCTCTTTCGGGATCATTCAGACTTAGAACAAGTAAATAAAATAGTACAGGACTAAAAGAGACGTTTTTTTTTATGTAGGATTATACATCCATGTGAAGATCCGATCTGAGGGATACGACGATCCGCACGTACTATTTAAGGGCGGAAGAGCATACATACAAGTCGATGGCACTGATTATTCCCGTCACGTAAGTCCAAGCGTTACATTGTCAGTCACAGTACCCAGTATATCATGAAATCCTCATGTAAGGCGTCACATTCTCATTCCAAAGTTCTGTCCATTCTCTAGAAATCGATTTCAAATAGTCCCGCGTACAATCTGTGCTCTTATAGTGTGGTATTCAATAAGAACTCAGTGTCACGCAAGTATTTTATAACAATAACTACAGAACAGCGCTTTCGTAAGCCAATCATAAATTAGAATACTACACATACAGCTAACAAACGTGTAAGCGAGGGAGGTGCACTAAAACGGCCACATACCAGTACCCAACATATATTTAAATTATAATATCACTTTAGTCTGTCTTGTAAATAGGGTACAAATATACTTGTTGCTGTTGTTGTATATAACTGCATATTGTACGATTTATTTAGTTTTAAAACAGTTGATCAAAAATCACTAGGTTTTATATTGTTCTGTTTAGGCTGGTCAACTTTCTCACACTTTAAAACTTGCTAACTTCTTGTCGTGATAAAATAGCGTCTTTTAATAAATTTCGTTGTCGATCGATTAGTTGTTAGTGCAGTTTGTTTCACACAACGTGTGGGCAGACTATAGTCTTGTCACAAATTAAAATGTATGAATTTAATCAATTCCACCACACGGCCCGAATTTCCGACTGCGTCACTGGTAAAATCTGAGCCAGCTCGCCCCCACAAACATACTCAGTTCTTGCAGCATACGAAGCAAATTGAAAACAACCGAAAACCAAGGAAAATCGTTTACTGTTTTGCAATCGAAATATGAAACCCCACAATTGTAGTTTGTTTACTCCGAACAAGGTGTCACTTTGGTTGTCGGGATTTGTTCTGATTAAGTCGATAGTTTTTTTGTAAATTCCCAAGGGAAAATACTCACCGCTTTGTAAAAATAGATAAGGCATGCTAAGAAATAAGGGAAATTAACTGCACGAGTTCAGTCTCTTACCTGTCATTACGACGTTCGGCGGCCATACTTAGCCCACATCGGCGCCTAATCTTTGGCGTTTCCATTCCACAGTCATTACCACACTTTGTAGATTCAGGCAATCGCACATCAATTCGTCGTCTTTACAAAATAAACCTCTTGCGCGCCGCTATTTTCGGGCTAAGAGTGGTCCAGAAAATCCCGTGTCCCCTCCCCTTGACAAACGAAGAGCCAAGTACCCTCACACACTCGGGAAACTAGCAGCCGAAACAGACTAGCCATACTCTCCACCTCAGGAAATTTTGTCAATTCGATGTTTCAATTTTCGTATGTATGAAAATTGAAAATTGATCTCCCGTTTTAATGACGCGAAGTATGCGTCCGTTTCTGTCGCTTTTCAGCGGATGGAAAAGGGAAACTGGTGGTTAGATTTCTGATTTTCGAACACATCGGAAAGGAGAATCGGAAAACCAAATTCAATTTTGGATTGTTGAAAATATACATCGATGCAAAGTCCAAGAGGAATTTCTAATTTTCATTGCCGCATAAACGATAAAATATGAAAATCGGAAACTTCAATATTCAATTTTTGATTTTGTAATTTATACGAAAATTGAATGGACGGAAGACCCACGGACCTAGCAAGACCAATGCGGTCATTGTCTGAGAAGATCATGCAAGAGATTTACGAACGCACTTAAAGATTTGGCAACCAGGCTCGATAATTTGTGTTCAATTTGAATTGATAATCCTCGTCATAAGCGGCTCAAACGAGTCTCTCGTCTTCTGGCATTGCTTATACCTGATCTGAAATGTCTTCACGGATATTTTTGGTGATACTTTGTATGCTGGTTTCAAGCGCAAGTGCAAATGGTAAGTATATCATGTGCGACTTTTAACTTTAAGTTAGAAAGAAGCATTTGACAATTGCTGCATTATCTAAGTTTAGTCTAAAAACAACAGCATATATGTAAGTATATGTAAGTAATTGCTATATTTCAACTTTTTTACCTCACTTTCTTTTAATAATTCGCAGACAATTGTCGAAAGATGACTTTTGCGTACCATATCATTGGGAAAGCCCTAAAAGGGCACAAACTTCAAAGCTTCGAAACAAGCAGCTGCGAGCTTTGTCAAATAAAGTGCTATATCGACGAGATGTGCGTGTCTTACAACTGCGGCAACAACATGTGTGATTTGAACTCATCGGATCACATTCTACATCCGGGCGATCTCAAGGAAGATAAAGGCAAGATCTACCGTGCATCAGAGGTTAGTGACTAAGATACGATCACCTGTCTATAATCTTCCTGAGCAAGACCATCCATTTTTGTTCTGGTACATTATTATACTTTCGTGTGCATAAACTACAGATTGTTTCTTCATTTGCCTGTCTGTTAAGTTATATTTTTTAATTGTTTGTTCAAAAGTGTTTACATTTTCACGCTGGAAGATAAACATTGCATAAAGAACGTTTCAAATCAGATAATCCAGTGCTCTCAATTTGGCTCACGTGCTGTTCTTCTCGAAGAGTAAATTTGATAGCAACAGTTAACACACAATTCTCGCGTTTTTCTCGTAACCTTCTCGCAAATGGTCACTTGTGCACTGAGCTAATGGTTGAGAAAATCGAGGTTTTCTCGTCCATGAAACAGTTATTTAAAACCCCAATAAACCTAAATTAATCTGTCGCTCGAGCCTTAAAAGCCTAAAAAATTCTTGTAAAAAATCAAGAAATGGCCATGTCATTTCTGAACTTCAATGCATGCAACCTCAGGCCCTAGCATTTTCTACGTGTTTCACTAATCTGTGTCTTAAATTACACACAGTGGCATTATTACAAAAGAGAAGCCTTTAATAGTGACACTTTCAGTAAAGTGTTGACTAATACGAGTCAGACCTTTTGAATGGTCGCTCACGAGAGCTTAAAACAAAGGGAAAGACCAGTTGGTAATTCCCAAAAGTGGTCACGGTCGCTTACGAGAGCTTTTAACTACAGAGTTTGAGTGACAATTCAAACGGGGTTTCACAATGGTGGTCGTAACCAGAGCTGGTCTCTTACGAGAGTAGTCGCAAGAAGAGCTTTGACTCTATAAATATATCATAGATGCTGAAAAGGAAGCACGGAAAATGCGTGTGTTTTTAGGAGTACAATTGTATCTAAAAACAAACTTCTGGATTTAAGAACGGACTCCTCTAGCGGGAACTCGGTGTATAATTATCTTAGTAGCGCTTCAATATGGAGTCGTACCGTGCAGAAAACACACTTTATGTGTAATCACATCAACTTTCTAGCGCAACTTTGGAAAAATGCGCCCATACAAGTACATATTTTAAGTCTTGAGCAACTAAACTGCTCGGCTTTGTGGTAATATCCTAAGTGTTTAAAATTCCCCCCTCCCCGGGGGGGGTACCTCTCAAAATTTTGGTACCTCTCCCTCCCCCCCCCCCCCCCCCCCCCCCAGGTTAAAGTTCACTGTTTACTGTTACAATTTACTGTTTTTAGTCTGGTTCCAGTTTTTCATGACGTAATCCGCAAATTTATTACAACAATCCGCCATGTGAATCTTGTTGCTGCCGTAGACTTTCAAGAAAGAAACTGTCATGACCAGCACGTGACCTCAGTTAGAATACATATGTTTAGCTTTTCAATCAACGGTTAATTTCGCATATCTATAATATAATGTTTTATCAAATATTTCAGTGTCAATCCACACTGTTTTAACTGCGCCAACTGAAATAATTTTAGACATGTGATTATAGTAAACTCTCTCTAAGTGGATACCTCTCTACGGTGGACAGCATGCAGATTTGGTCCTTGTCGACTTTCACTTGTCTCTCTGTAACTGAACTATCTCAAGGTCCAATCTCTGGTAAATAAAACATTACTATTTTCTTAACAAAATAATGCTGATGTCTTTAATTTGTAGAACGCTTGTCAGAAGCATCAGTGTCGGTCGAACGCAACATGTTTGAATGGCTTCACAGACAAAGGCTACAGGTGTAAATGTCACCCCGGGTCCACAGGGGATTTTTGCGAGAAAGGTAAACTGGCAATGATAATATTACAGGGCACCAGCTTAGGGTACTTTAGTAACACCAGGTCGCATGACCCAAAATTCACCACGAGACTTGTACGCAGAAATGAAAAGTTTAGAAGTGTGTAAGCCGCGGAGCGGAACGCATTTCTTACTCGACGAAATCGGTTGCTGTGTCAGTGTTTGTTTACGCTGATGTGACCAGGCTGGCATGAAAAATGAACAAGAGTCTCTCAGCTTTTCCGGTTTAGTATCGCGTAGAGATCGTCAATCTGTGTTTGTGATACGATAACCGAAACAATTCCCGAGCGACACGCTTCCCCATTAGGCGTGCGTCAGGGGTTTCTCGAGTTCATTTGTAAATATTACAACTGTGATCATCATTTTAAAATTTAAACTCCAGTACGTTATGTCATATAATAAAATTTTAGACGGTATAAAGAAAACAACTCGAAGACAACGTGTACGGTGTCCTCGTGGTTTTCCCTTGCGGATTTTCCCTCCTTGCATTTCAATCAATTACGGCCACACTCACAAAGTGGAAACGTTCAAATTTCACATGCTAGCTGAAGGCATAAGAACCACGTTTGAAATAATTGCTTACCTCAAGTTAGTAGCATTCTTTATCAACTTGTCAGTCGGCGAGAAGACTTTTCTTCAGTTGAGTATTTATTAACAGCGACTCAACGACTTCCGAACCCCGGCCAATAGAGGAAGTTTGTCAGCTTTTACTGTGATTAAGGGCCCGAGTGAACAACTGCAGCTCACACTGTGAAACGAAAACGAATCTGGCAAGGCTGTGTTAAACTTGGTAGCACAGGCAGAGCAGAACAGAATCGATATTACCGATTCACAAATATTCAGCTTGGTGTCCGCCATGTTGAAAGTTGACTTAGGAACCGCGCCAAAAGCTACGCAAGCGATGCACTGTGGACGAGTCGAATCAGGCGTTTTTTTTTTTTTTTTTTTGGGCTGGCTTTCCCGCTTTCTACGTCTTTCAAACAGCCACTGCTTGTGCTCTTCTTGTTCCCATTCCCATCTATCAATTTGTTGAGCAATAAATAATTATTGTTTTGTCCGCGTTTCTCAACTTGACAGATGTCTTTCTTGAGACAACAAAAATTAAGTTAAAACTAAAATAGTATACAGTGTAGTGGTATCTCTCTTCTTATGTGTATATTCTTCTTTAATTTTCTTCTTTAGTTTTTTAATTGCCATAATTACTGGGCCATAGGGAGGGTGCCCTGCGCGGGTAGTTGTCTAATTTCGTCTGCAATGTCTCTAATCAGCTGTTGTTCACGGTGGCTGGTCTACGTGGACTACCTGGTCTCCATGTTCAGCTAAAACTTGCAAAGAACAAGGAAACAAGACTCGCTACAGGAACTGCACCAACCCCGCCCCTGAAAATGGAGGAGAACCGTGTGAAGGACCAAATATGTCAACCATGAAGTGCACGGCATCGCCATGTAAGTTAAGGGGGGTTAAATATGGTCACAATTCGATCTTCCCTTTTGTATGATTTTCTCTTTCTATGGTCGTAACTCATGGGGTATTTATAAATCAAGGGACCCTCTACATCAGTGAACGTAAGAGCATTTTAAATAACTACAACAATAGTCAATTTTGTTGGGACGATTATAATTTGCTCGTCTCCCCCGGTTTAATTTTGGGCAATTGAGTACTGTTCGGCCAATATGTCTGCACAAGGAGCCAACATTGAAAAGAGAGGAGTGCTGGGGGAGAGTTGAACCGAGGAATACGAGCCCCTTATGGGTTGCACGCATAAAAACTGTGCTCCGCTTTTGCGTATTGATGCTCGTATTGATACACAAAGCGTCCCAACGACGTTTGCCCATGATTGTCCGGGCAGAAAATGTACCACCGCATCTGTAAACCAGACGATATAGATAAATGAGCTGCACGTTGATTGTGCCACGATAAACTCTCTATCATTACGAGATTACTTTCATTCAGCTGGTATTTGCACATGATTATTACTTGTTATTATATTTCTCTATTTCAGGCTCTTGTCAGGAAATTCGTCAAGCTCAACCTCACAAGTAAGAACTGTGTACTTACCCCGTCTCCACCACCAAATCTTCTAAAAATATAAATATCAATCAATGAATCATATAAACAAGCAGTAGCCATTTATGGCTAATAAATATCACTTATCAATCACGATTAACAGGGCCACTGACAACATGGCCTACGACTTGTTCACGGATAATGGAACTATTTCGGTATATTGTCACATGACTGAAATTCTCGGATGTGGTGCTGGGTGGACTCTGACCATGAAGATCAGTGGCTTAAAGGTAACCAATCAAAACTTCTTAAACACTCAGATAAAGTGCTAAATAACGTCATGTTACTGGTTGACAAAGCGTCTTGGGTCGTTCCTGAAAAGGGTACACAAGTTGAATAAGCAGGTAACACTAAATAATCATGTTGCCAATTATTATAATTATATTGTACCCTACTTGTGTTATTAGATATATGTATTTGAAAATGATTGTGATTAGAGCCTCTCCTCACGGAGCCCAGCAAGGCTTACTGAGAATATGTCTTAAAATAATAGGCCATTTCCGAAGTGCCCTTTGCCTCTGCTTCAAATCGAGGCCTAGTGCGAAACCTTTCTTATGAAAACGAGCTTGATTTGCATGAAAACTAATTTTCATAACAAAGGTTCGGCACTAGACCTCGGTTTGAAACAGAGGCAACAGGCAACTCAGAAATGGCCTATTGGTGTAAGTTGAAATAAATGTTAACCTTCTTCTCCAGAAAACCTTCGAGTATGGTTCACCCTATTGGACAAACAAAGCCTCATACAATGAGCAAGGCGGTTTGACGGGATTGGACAATGAAGAAACCAAACTACCAACCTACTGGAGCACACCTTTTACCAAGATCTGCCTTGGAATGAAAGTACAAGGAGATATCAGGTTCCAATTGATTAAACAGTCAGCTCCCTCACTGTACTCGCTGATCGCCGACGGAAAATTTAAAAATACATCTCTGGGTCGTGACGCTTGGAAGTCGCTGATAAAATGTTCTTCACTGCAACACAACTGCGACAAGGAAGGGTTTAATACCAGAGCGGATCGTGAGAACCTCGCAAGAGCAAGAATAGGAATCATAAGCAATGAACAAGATAATTGCAAAACTTGTGATTCTAGCATCGGATTTGGCACATCGGGTGAGAAAAACGATTATGGCACGTGCGGAAATGTTGCATATTATGTAACAGATAATGGTAACAAAAATACCAAAGCTATGGGGTACATTTTTGTTCAGTAAACAAGGAAACTGCTAGTGTGTGGCATTTACATAAGATTTAATTTCTTGTAAGTGAAAAACTGTGTGTCTAAACTTCCAGCAAAATATTTTTCGTGTTCGTATTTTGTCGAGTTATGGTATCGAAAAACTACCAGGATTTCTGGTCGCTGGAAAATTGGCATCTTTGTTCTGATTTCAAACAGTGTGTGCGTAAGTTTTGGTAAAAAAAACTATTTAGTGCGCAAACACCCAAAACCAAATTAGCAGCACTTGCCGGGTCAAATTCCCTTCTCCCTTGTGTTGTATATTGTATTGATACTGTATAGCCATAATAAAAAAAGAGAGTCAGGACTTTTGGTTTTGTCTAAAATTCGCATCCTTATCTGTATATAGACATGTAACTGTCATTAACTTTATGATAAACTCTTGGATATAGCTTCTCACTTCACACCCGGCACACGAAAACGTGACCAAGAAAAAAGTGACATGTGAACGGATCCAACGTGTAAGCTTGTAGTATATAGCAAAATAAATGCCTTATAGACGCTCCTTTGCTCTTCAATTAGACAAGTGTGCTCCAACTAATGTTCCTTACCCGCCACTGCTTTTAAGATAAAAATTTGCGATATCTTTTAGAGCGGGTTTCGGATGACTGTCGGAAATCCAAACCAAGGTAATTACAGTGCCAATCACAAAGGCTATAATTGAACACGTTTAACCACTCAGAAGCCAAGTAGAGTAATTTGTGGTTAATTTATACTTTGGACAACAAAATCTATTGAAAGTGTGTTATAGCTTAAAATTGGAATATCTTCCCGTAGTTTTGGAAGCGAGTAAATTAGTAAATCGGAGTTCATTTGTTGACAATTTGAAGAGTTAGTATAGATGTTTAATCATTAATGTCATGTGGTTGTTTACAGTGATTAACCTGGAGCCTTCCTCAGGAAATCTAAGTAATCTTGTTATTAATTGAAGATCCTGTTTTAGGAGATGAATAACAGCAAGTGCGCACACTGCCGTAGGCGTGCCAGCACCTTCTCTCCCTTCAGATCTTAACTACAGCCAATTACATCCATCGGAATGTGTTCGTGTTATTTTAGAATAAATGTGTTAGTCAAATAGAGGAGCCACTCGAGTGTTAACATCCCAGCGGAAAAGTCCATTCGGAACTATGAGTTTCGAATGTGACTTAGGCTAAAACTGTTTCCTATCCTTTTGTTCTGTAACTCGGTTCGTGTGAAAACCACTAGGAACCGCTGGGACGACTTAACGCTTGTTATGCATAAAGCTATCAACTCAAAACTAGAGAGACAGAGTCAAGACAGGGCCGAGCCCAGAGTTAGAGTTGGTACTCGAACTCTTGTATTCGTACTGGCTAGGAGAGTGATACTTGTTCTTGTAAACGGAACATCATCGCAGAAGTTGATTAAAGTAAGCTTTACCTCTGAAGTCTGTTATAGCCCTTAACAAGTACGAGAAAACGCACGCCACCTGCTTGCTTGCATTAGCAGATCGCAATTGGGTTTTACTTTACTTTTTGATTCAGGGCACGAATACTGCAAAACTTGTTTGTACCAGACGCACTTAAAAGCCACTGGGCAATTCTACCCTACTACATATTATGTAAAACGGGGTAAAAATCTATGTAAATAACCCAGTCTTTGCTAGCAAACTTACATTTACATGCCGCCTACCCATTTACAAATTGTGTAAGTGGGTAGAGAGTATGTATACAGATGTATTTACACATTATGTAAATCACGTGAAGATTATGTGTAAATTACGTGTAAAATGTAGGCTAAAAAAATTTACATACTCAACAAAAGGGTAGAATTTTCCAGTGAAGACGCAGAAGAATTAAATGTCGTCAACACCGTTTCCCTACAGGACACATCAGTATTTTGAGACGAAATAGACGTCATAATAATTCAAGTTCGGCTGCCCAGTTTCTTGACAGATGAAAGGCCTGTACTTTAAAAACGCCCATTGCTAATAGATTTTATGTTGACTTTGGACGAATATTACAATTCTTCTTTTATTATAAAAGATTCTTTAATTGATTCATATTTTTTTCTCCCAAATGACAGAAAACCTTTAAATACTATTCTCGTTACTGCACAAACAAAACGTCATACAATGAGCAAGGCGGTTTGACGGGATTGGACGATGAAGAAACCAAACTACCATTCTACTGGAGCACACCTTTTACTAAGATCTGTCTTGGAATGAAAGTACAAGAAGAAACCAGGTTCCTGTTGATTAATTAGTCAGCTTCCTCGCCGTATTCACTGATCGCCGATGGAGAATACAAAAGCACATCTCTAGGTCGTGACGCTTGGAAGTCGCTGATAAAAGGTTCTTCACTGCAGCGCAACTGCAACAAGGAAGGGTTTAATATCAGGCTTGCTCATAGCATCGCAAAAGTAAGAATAGGAATCGCAAGCAACCAGCAAAATGATTGTTACTCCTGCAATTCCCGTATCGGGCTCGGAACATCGGGATGGGGTTCTTATTTTAACACATGTGGAAATTATGCAGCTGAATGGATACCAGTAAGTGATGGTGGCCATAAAAACACCAAAGTCATGTGTTATATTTTTGTCCAGTAAATGCAGAATACTTCATGTAAAGTGCATACTTGGGCCCCGTTCGCACTTGACTGGACAGTTAATAATACTGTCAATCCTCAAATAGACGCCCCCCCCCCTCTCAGCCAAAAACTGAAATAAGCGCCCCCCCTCCCCTCTCCCTCTGTTTTGTTGTTTTTGCAAAAATGGTAAATTAATACCATCGACGTGATGTTTTGTGAACACGTTGTATTGTACGTTTGTCGAATTCACTAAACGAAAGAAAAACGAAGTGTGTCGCTATTAAAACGATACGAACTACTTACCTTCTTGTTCATAGGCAATTATCTAGCCACGATATGGAAAAAGTGAATTATATAAGCGTCCCCTCAAATAAGTTCTCCCCGCCTTATCCTAAATTTGAAATATGAGCAACGGGCGCTTATTCGAGTATTTACAGTAACTTAGTATCCAGAGCAGGTTTGTTTGAAGGTTAGTTTTCGACTTAAAAACATTCGTCGATGAAAAACTGCCGTGCACAACCCTTTCACTCCTGAGAAGGATCAAATTCTATATTTTCTCATTCAGTCTCTTCCCAGAGATATATGGTGTACAGTATGGAGAATTTGCTACTTGATAGTTCACTCAGACGAAAGCTGATTGGCCTAATAATTCTCACTACATCACTCACACATTTTCGTCTTGCATAGTTAGGAGAATTTTTATTCTGAGCTCAGGAGTAAAAGGGTTAAAAGATGTAAATGTATTAAAGCACTGTTTTAATTTGTAAAATTTCACAAGTGCAAACACGGCCTCTGGCATAGTTTGATGATGACTATCAGCAAAAAAGAAACAATTCGCATTGTTTTAATTTTTCATTGCATCAATAGAAGTATCAATGAGATGACTGGATCTTTCGTTTATCTACAAGTTGTAGGACAACAAATAAGAAAATCAAGTTGTTGACCTCGCACCATAACATATTTGGTGACCAATCTTTTTTACACGTGCCGGTGTTCTAATGTCTTGATACCTGTTTTCCAGAAATTTCATCAATAATTGCCTTTTACAGATATATCTCGATCTGCTTGAAGGTATACGACACAATATATTCTCGTCTTGATAACCTTTCCAAGTAATTTTAATCGCACTGTATATATCTCACCGATTTTAGTGAATTGTTAAATTGTTCAACCTTTCCTACAGGCCAATCCAAGTCTCCAAAGGAGACCCGTTGTGGAAACTATAATAATGTAAACACTTGTGTAAGTTTGTCTACGCATTAGAGTAAGACCCGAAGTGTAAACTTGTGTTTAGCAAAATAAAAGTGTTTTAAAAGACGCTCGGTTCCCCAGATCGCTGGTAACTCTTCCTACGTACATTTCACTCCATTGCTTACCTTTTCACAAACACTCACACAGTACTAGCCCAAAGTCGCTGTATATAACCGGAGAAACAATCATCAAGAGCGGTAAAAAAAATCATCGTCTTAACTTGCAGAATTTCTTCAAAAAATCGAATCCCTCGTTTTAAAGGGGGCAGTGTCATAATATGCGCATGTGCGCGTGTTTGGTCGAATCTTGCGGCATTGGCCCAATGTTTTCAAGTTTGAAATCCAGAATGGTGTCCACAACGGCGGAGGAGGACGGCCTCTTGGATTTCAGCCCAATGTTTTCAAGATTCGACCAAACGTGCGCTGCGCATCTCATTACACTGCCCCTTTAACAAGCAAATTATTATTTTCATCTCTCGTGTTTCAAAACAGATATTATTATGACTTTGATGTTTTGTGGGGCTACTCCGACCAAATTGCCTTTCTATTCATACTTGAAACTCAATTGAAACTTTAAAGTGTGCTTCACCTTAGCTTCTCATTAGTAATAATACTTGGGGCTTACATCTTCTCTACACAAACAAAGCTAACGTTCTTTGAAATTTAAGTCCATTTTGCTTGGACATTTACGAAAAAAGAGACAAATAAAGAAGAAAATACTACATTTATACTACATTTATAAATTAACGTCCAAGATTAATACAACTTTCCACAATCCCCGTCGTTTTGCGATATTTCGGCCAAGCCCTCTTTCACCACCCCACTGTCGAAATGTATTTTCCCCGAATTTTCGAGGTTGCTAGTTATAATTACACAATAACACTAAAAACATGGCGGAGTAGTTGCCGATAACATATTAAACGAACCAGATAATATAAACGAACCAAGTGGATTGCTGTTACAGAAATTCTCCCAATCCTCTTGTGAAAAACTTGCATTAAAACGGCTGCCACCCCATATTTGTCAATAAGCGGCAAACACATGCTGATTAGGTTTTTTCAGCTGCAATTTGACTCACTGAGGACTGACTTTCATTTGAGTGGTCACATCTTTAGCTATAATTTCATAGTTCAGGAGTTGGAAGTGAGCACTGCTGTTAGAACGCATTCATTGAGAGCTTTCATTTGAGGCACACCTCTAGGATTCATTTCACAATTCAGTTTCAAAATTGACTTTAAAAGTTACAGTACAAGCCTCACCTTGTATACTGAGATTGATCATACATTTAGTGTTAGTTATAGTGAACTTGACGATGAGTAGAAAAGATAAACTGCCTGTATGCGTGTAAGAGAATTAGATACCAGCAGACAAACAGACAGTAACTTTGTGTTTTTATTTCCACTTTATAACGTAAGAATACGGTCAAAAGTTACATTACGGGCCTCACCTTGTGTACCAAGATTGATTATAGATTTAGTGTTAGTTATAGCGAACTTGATGATGAGTAGAAAAGATAAACTGCATGTAAAGAGAGTCGGATACAAGCAGGGGACATGTAGACGGTGATTATAATCATGTGTTCGATTAGCAACGTAAAAATAAAGGCAGCACACTGTAGTGAAACAAAATGGAGTGTGACTTTGTAAAATGTTTTTATGCCACTCGTAGAGATTATCGGTCCTTTAACGCGACCCTCAGATGCTCATTTTAATTTAAAGTATTATTACTCGTTCGTCGTTGGTCAAACAAACTGGCTTTCTTTGTGTGTTCAATATTGAAAACACGCCTTAACTCATTTACATATGAGCGGCACGCAAGAAAAGGATGATTCAGTGTTTAGCTTATCTGCTTACCTGTGGCCAGCTATTCAACAGGATCGAAATATCCGGTTCCAAGCTCAAAATACCGATTCTCTCAACCAGTCAAGAATAGAGTGTATAAGATGACGTACTGCGAGTTGATAAGTTCAATCAGCTGTTATCTGAGCAAACTATTAAGCGGCAAATTCTCCATACTGTAAGATATATCAATGGTGAGAGACCAATGGAGAAAGTTGAAGTTGATCAATCAACAAAGATATAGACCAATTTGAGAACCAAAAGACGGTCCCGAAGGCTGTCCGTTTTGCGATTTCATAGGCTACACATATAACCCACACAGAAAGAAATTAGAATGCTTTACTGTAGTTATAAGAAGTACAATATGGTTGGATGTAGTAAGGGCCTACTTCTTTTAATTAACCTTCTGTGAAAATCAAAAATAGATAAGTAAACATGTACCTTGCCGGCTCAACAGTAACGTTTGTAGCAATCATTTCCTCTCAATTAAAAGCAAAATATTCTACCGCATTATTTTGAAGCAGGATTAGGTTTCAATCTAGCGTAAATTTCGTTCAACAACAAAGCAATTGCAAACCTTCCATTTAGATTGAGTTCAAATGAAAACTACCATCTGCCACTTGGGGAAACGTGAGCCACCATGCAGAGGCTTCAATATTTAACGACTGCCAGAAGCTTGCCCATTGGTCACATTTATTTTTATAGCGTGTGCGACTATAACATTATTCCGAAACGAATTGCTCGGTTATATTGTTAATAGTCACCATCAGGTTCTTTGTGTCTGTTTTTCTGAAGAATATAGCATATTCGAATGTGGACAGAGAAAAAAAGGCCAGCAATTATAAACAAGCAAATAGAAAGTTTTATCGTACGTGCTAAACAACCTTGTCAGTGACAAGCGCATTGACTGAGGTAATTCCCGCCCTTTGGAGCAACGCTTGTTTACAACAACCCGGAAAATGTCTTCAAGGATAGTTTTGTTGGCATTTTTTATGCTAGCGTCCGGATCAAATGCGTATGGTAAGTCCACAGTGAATTAAAGTGTTGATGACTTTCAAAAAATAGTTAATGTTTGACAAATTATTATATTTTATGCTAAGCACGATTTGTTAACCATCACAAGGAACTCTCGGCTTATTTACATACAATTGACACACTTTCACGGGAAACCTCCAGATTTAAGAAATATATAACGCGTCACCGTGTAATATAAAGAGGTTATTACACGGGAAGGAGTGCAATACGGCGGAGTATTTTTACGAGTCGGTTTTATTTTTTCGAGCCTGCTTCAGGCGAGAAAAAATAAAATTGACGAGTAAAAATACAGCCGTATTGCACGACTTTTTGTGTAATAAATTGTTTATTATACGACGAGCGAAGCAGGAAAAACGTTCTCGCCGCGCGCAAAAATGGAACAAAAAAATGACGCGTTTGTAAACTTTGCTTGCGAAAATTAATCACGTAAGCTAATAAACCAGTTGATCTGGTTCCTGATGAGTGCAATACGCTCCCATCTTTGCACTCGTTTTGGCCCGTATTTGCACTCGAAAATGTGAAGTCGTGTAATAAAGCCTTTTATTATATAGACACGAGTGTTTTACTGGAAAATATACCGTGCGTAAAATCCATACGAAACTACATCCGGGACCCGAGTGGCATATTTTCCATATCCTCACTAGTGAGGATATCGTTGGCATCATTTCCCGCTTTTGCACGGTTTTTTGTGCAATTTCTCGTAAAACACTCGTGTCTAATATAATAAAAAGAAAATTACACGGCGGATTGAAGATATGGATTTTATTTTCTCGTGGTAAAAACAATATTTTACTCACTCGCGAAGCGCTCGTTCGTAAAATATTGTTTTTACCACTCGAAAATAAAATTCATATCTTCGCGCCGCCGTATAATATCCTCTATATCTAAACACGCGGAAAGTTGAGAGAACACGAGAGTAGCGTAAGGTTTCCGGCGCTACTCGAGTGTTCTCCCAACTTCCCCCGTGCTTAGATGAGGCTATATTACACGGGAACACGCTATACATTTCTTCTATAAAATAATTAGCCAAGTAAAAAACATCGCGTATCGCGTCAGCGTGTAATATACTCTCATCTAACACACGATTATTTAACCAATCAGGGCGCGCGTAGTATCATAGTTATTTTATAAAAAACGATCTAAACTTTTCTCTCGCTGTGCTTTTCTGATCTAGTTTGTGTTTTGTGTGATTTTCTTTTTCAGCACTGAATTATATTGTTTTTGAATGAGTTGCAGACAAATGCAGACGGATGACTTTTGTAGATCAAATATATGGCAAAAACCTAACAGGCCACGTTATCCGAAGTTTCCCAACAAATAGCTGCGAGTTTTGCCAAATACAGTGTTATCTCGAAAAGAAGTGTGTGTCTTACAATTGCGGCAGGAACAACTGCGATTTGAATTCATCCGATAACATTTCTCACCCAAACGATCTGGTGGACGATGAAAACACGATCTACCGTGAAACAGAGGTTAGTGATAGCAGGAACGCTCCTGAGCTCCTTCGCGTTACTACGACATCAGTTAATGAATAATTAGCTCTGCAGTTCATTTTCTAGTCTGTTTTCACCAAGATCAACTGCGTTAAACGTACGTGGTTTTTAGAAACAGCGAATAAATACATATTCGTAGAGTGCACTATGATATGCTTCCCGTTTCCCCTGGGCGAATAAGTTATTAATGTTTTATATCAGAACGAAAACATACTTGTCATAATTTGACAGCATGTCATTTTAAACGGACCACGCACAAGTTCTAATTATGTAGGTTTTGACTAATGATTATTTTTGTCAGTAGGGCAATGGAGGCGACTATATTTTTTTCTAAAAACACAATTTCAGAATTAAGAAAAATTAGGATGAAAGATATTATTCAACCGACGTAAATTTCAAGTCCATGCCACTAAATTCGTTTTCTAATACGTTTTAACATCCATCATATCAAAAACACGTATTTCTCTGGGTGCACCTTCCGTCTACACGGTTTTGAAAGGAGTTCCTTTTAAAGCAATGCGTTTACGATGAATTAGTGTGGTCGAGTGAATTCGAAAATTGAGATGCTATGGGTTTTCAAATGAAAACACATTATTATTGTGGACAAGGCCCTGAGGCGTTCGTTGCCACTCATTAACCACTGGAAGAGCATAATAAAACTATAAATTATGAAAGCCACCAGATGTTATTTGAAGATTTTCTCGTGCACCGTTACGTCAGTTCCGGTCTACACGTTGCTAGTGACCTTGTACAGTGTCCTTAACAAACATGTCTCTGTCTTTAATTTATAGAACGCATGTCATGCTCATCGGTGTCCGCTGAACGCAACATGTTTGAATGGCTTCACAGACAAAGGCTACAAGTGTGAATGCAAGTCTGGTTTCACAGGAGACAACTGTGAGAAAGGTAGAACAATCGTAATTTTCATTATATATAAAACATACAGTATACACACGCACAACAAATTAAATGAATTTTCTCAAACACAGTCCTTTGAGCGCAAAGTTCTTGACCCGCCAACTTTAGGACCTCGGAATGTCGAAACTATGAATAAGCAATCCAGCCCATTCGACTTTCTTTTGGCCTAAAAGTGCTACTTAACTATAACTTTATCATCAAATATATAGAGATTACTTCATGGAAAGTGCGCGCGTACGGTTTTTATTCACGGGTTGTGAAGTATCATAAAACGAACGAGCGAGGCTTTGCGAGCGAGTGAGTTTTATGATACGGAACAACGAGTGAATAAAAACTGTACAAAGCACTTTCCATGATGTTTTCTGTTTATTATATACATACTGAGACATTTATCATGGGACCGGGAAACCCTTTAACAATAGTGAAAAATCGTCGTTCGCAGCTTGTGATTGGACGAACGATTTTTTTCACGTGTGAAAAGCGTCGTTCGCGGCCTCTCATTGGCTAGAACTCATTTGCGTACGAAATTTTACGATATGGCTTTTTCGTGAGTATGTCTCAGTATGTAAATAATAATACATTTTAGAAACCATGACAATTCAGTGTGTGATTCTTTGTTATGGATTCTAGATGTAAACAAAAACAATGAGTAGGCCCCTAGAACGATGTATCTGACTCATTTTCATGTTTCTACGTCAGCTATTGTTCACGGTGGCTGGTCCCATTGGAGCGGGTGGTCCCTGTGTTCCGCACAAAGTTGCGGAGAAAAAGGAAACAGGACGCGCTACAGAAACTGCACCAGTCCCGCCCCTGAGAACGGAGGAGACCCGTGTCACGGATCAAACGTGTCAAACAAATTGTGCAAAGCATTGCCATGTAAGCAAAGTAAAAAAAATGATTGAAAACTGTAAAATTGACTAAAATATATATATTTTAGTTACTTTACAGTCAGTGCGCAATAATTAAAAATGACTGCTAGTAATGTTCGTTGAAGGACCACCTTCAAACATCGAGCCACTGTTATGTCGAAATCAATGCAAATGAGGAAAAGCAATTGCTTGGGCTAAATAAAAAAAATTGGGCGTTGAGCTCGGTACATGAAAAGTGCAACGATCCGAGATCGTCGTAACATGATACGCGCTCACATTAAACGAAAAATCCTTTATATCGTCCCGAGAGTTCACAGAAGAAGTGTCCGTAACTGAGTTTCGTACAGGCGGCCGTAAGTAGAGCTGTCCGCTTACGAGAGCTTCGACTATAGGACGAAGTTAGTCACTTTTGATTTCTCTAAGTGCTCGCTATTGATCCTATGACGTTACGAAAGTCGCGCTTCTCAGCTCGGTTTCTCAGACAATTTTTTTTTTTTTTTTTTTTCGGTCTCGGAATTGCAATAGGCGGAAATTAAATTGGTCTGTTTTTGCAGATTATCGATCCAAAGGCTCCTAAGAGTGTTCCTTGAAAAATCGTTGTCGTAATCTTTTTCAGGTTCTTGCAAAGAAATCCATCAAACTAATCCTGCCTACAAGTAAGTATTCTGTGCTTATGCCATCCCCTCTCCTATTCCGAAATCAAATAAAATATTAACCCATTATTGTAGTTACATCTAACAGCAGTGTTCACTTCTGTATGATAAGACCATAGCCACTCAAATGAAAGCTCTCATGCGGGCATAATATTCAGCAGTCCCTCATGTGCCTGCATACAATTTGAATTTTTAAAATGATCATGGCAATGAAAGAGTAAATTAACCAGCTATAACATAATGAACCCACCACTATTTAATTTATAGGGCCATTGAAAACAAGGCCTATAACTTGTCTAGCGAAAATGGAAAAGTCTCCGCTTTTTGTCACATGACTGACATTCCCGGATGTGGCTCTGGATGGACTTTGGTCATGAAGATCGATGGTTCAAAGGTACAAGAGCGACACTGCCTTAAATATTAGGCTAAAAGATGTTTGCTCGGTAGTTTTTATACAAGTCAGATTATCAAGTCAAGTTTCACATTCCTGATAGAGCGGATTCAGTCGGATAACCGCAACGTATAGCTTTCCAATTGGTCCTAACAAGGTTAGAAACATTCTTAGTGGTCAATCAAGAGCAAAAGCAAAAACCTGGTTGCGATATTCTCACGCAAAAAAGCAAGTGGCGATGGCGTGTTCTTGCACTGCTGATTGCTTCGTAAAACTTAAACCGCAATTACTTGGTTTTGGTTTTGCTTGTACTTCTAATTGGTCCGAAGTGTTTTTGCTGGCCTCATTGATTGGCTCTGTGATTGCTTTGGTTTTGGTTTTCGACTGAGTCATCCGATTATGCTGCATTTTGGTTCTGACGTCATGGTGGTTTCATTTCAACACTTATATCCGGCTGATATTCTTTTTAGTGGTGAGCGTATAAACGCCACGGTAAACGTATAAGCATAAAATAATGACGTATTGCTTCTGCATACAGGTGTAAGCAAATTTACTTTTCCATCAAAGCATTGACCAGAAGTGTTCATGTTTTAGTATTTTTTTGTTTGCAACAACAGAGAAGGCCGAGTTGGTTAGGTTTTCAATACTTTTCTTTTTTAGTCAAGATTTCATTACCACTCCGTCTATTGGACAAACAAAGCCTCATACAATGAGCAAGGCGGTTTGACGGGACTGGACGATAAAGAAACCAAACTACCAACCTACTGGAGCACACCTTTTACCAAGATCTGCCTTGGAATGAAAGTACAAGGAGAAAGAAGGTTCCTGTTGATTAATCGGTCAGCTTCCTCGCTGTATTCACTGATCGTCGATGGAGAATACAAAAGCACATCCCTGGGTCGTGACGCTTGGAAGTCGCTAATAAAAGGTTCTTCACTGCAGCGCAACTGCAACAAGGAAGGGTTCAATACCAAGCCCTCTCGTAACGTCGCAAAAGCAAGAATAGGAATTGCAAGCAACCAGCAAAATGACTGTAACTCCTGTGATTCCCGTATCGGATTCGGGACATGGGGATGGAACTCTTATATTAACACATGTGGAAATTATGCAGCTGCAGGGAAGGCAAGTGATGGTGGCCATAAAAACACCAGAGCCATGTGTTATATTTTTGTCCAGTAAATGCAGAATACTTCATGGAAAGTGCATACTTGGGCCCCGTTCTCACTTGACTGGACAATTAATAATACTGTCAATCCTCAAATAAGCTCCCACCCTCGAATAGACGGCCCCCCTCTCAGCCAAAAATTGAAATAAGCACCCCCCCCCATCCCCTCTCCCTCTGTTTTGTTGTTTTTGCAAAAAACGTTTTGTGAAGACGTTTTATACGTTTGTCAAGTGTGTCACTATTAAAACGATACGAACTAACTTACGTTATGTTATGTTGTTGTTTATAAGCAAATGTTACGAATTAAGAAAATAATTGACAATCTAGCCACGATATGGGAAAAATCAATTATATAAGCGTCCCCCTCGAGTAAGCTCTCCCCGCCTTATCCTAAATTTGAAATATGAGCAACGGGCGCTTATTCGAGGATTTACAGTAACTTAGTACCCAGAGCAAGACGACGGTTTGTTTGAAGGTTAGTTTTCGACTTAAAAACATTCGTCGAGGACAAACTGCCGTGCACAACCCTCTCACTCCTGAGAAGAATCAAATTCTATATTTTCTTTTTCAGTCTCTTTCCAGAGATATACGATGTACAGTATGGAGAATTTTCTGCTTGATAGTTCACTCAGACGAAAGTTGATTGGCCTAATAATTCTCAATATATCACTCACACATTTTCTTCTTGCATAGTTAGGAGAACCTGTATTCTGAGCTCAAGAGTAAAAGGGTTAAAAAGTTGTAAATGTCGACACTATTTTCGTTAAATTTCACAAGTGCAACACGGCCTCGGGCAAAGTTTGATGATGTCTATCAGAAAAAAAAGAGAAACATTTCGCATTTTGTTTTAATTTTTCTTTACAACAGTAGAGGTACCGATGAAATGACTTGATCTTTCGAATCTACAAGTTGTGGGACAATGAATTTGTTGACCTCGCACCATAACATATTTTGTGACCAATCTTTTTTACACGTGCCGGTGTTCTAATGTCTTGATACATGTTTCCAGGAATTTCATCAATAATTGCCTTTTACAAACATGTTTCGATCTGCTTGAAGGTATACGACACAATATATTCTCGTCTTGATAACTTTTCCAAGTAATTTTAATCGCACTGTATATATCTCACCGATTTTAGTGAATTGTTAAATTGTTCAACCTTTCCTACAGGCCAATCCAAGTCTCCAAAGGAGACCCGTTGTGGAAAATATAATAATGTCAACACTTGTGTAATTTTTGTCTACGCATTAGAGTAAGACCCGAAGTGTAAACTTGTGTTTAGCAAAATAAAAGTGTTCTAAGAGACGCTCCGCTCCCCAGATCGCTGGTAACTCTTCCTACGTACATTTTACTCCATTGCTTACCTTTTCACAAACACTCACACAATACTAGCCCAAAGTCGCTGTATATAACCGGAGAAACAATGACATCAAGAGCGGTGAAAAAATCGGTCGCATCGTAGTAACTTGCAGAATTTCTTCAAAAAATGGAATCCCTCGTTTTAAAGGGGGCAGTGTCATAATATGCGCATGTGCGCGTGTTTGGTCGAATCTTGCGGCATTGGTCCAATGTTTTCAAGTTTGAAATCCAGACTGGTGTCCACAACGGCGGAGGAGGCCGTTGAGGACGCACTCTTGGATTTCAGCCCAATGTTTTCAAGATTCGACCACACGCGCGCATGCGCATCTCATGACACTGCCCCTTTAACAAGCAAATTATTATTTTCATCTCTCGTGTTTTAAAACAGATATTATTCTGATTTTGACGTTTTGTGGGGCTACTCCGACCAAATTGCCTTTCTATTCATACTTGAAACTCAATTGAAACTTTAAAGCGTGCTTCATCTTCGCTTCTCATTAATAATACTTGGGGCTTACATCTTCTCTACACAAACAAAGCTATTGCTCTTTCAAATTTAAGTCCATCTTGCTTAGAAATTTACAAAAAAAAAAGAGACAAATAAAGAAGAAAATATTACATTTATAATACATTTATTATATAGACACGAGTATTTTACTGGGAAATATACCGTGCGTAAAATCCATACGAAACTACATCCGGGACCCGAGTGGCGTATTTTCCATATCCTCACTAGTGAGGATATTGATAGCATCACTTCCCGCTTTTTCACGGTTGTTGTGCAATTTCTCGTAAAACACTCGTGTCTAATATAATAAAAAGAAAATTACACGGCGGCTTGAAGATATGAATTTTATTTTCGAGTGGTAAAAACAATATTTTACTCACTCGCGAAGCGCTCGTTCGTAAAATATTGTTTTTACCACTCGAAAATAAAATTCATATCTTCAAGCCGCCGTGTAATATCCTCTATTTATTAATTAACGTCCAAGATTAATACAAGTTCCACAATCCCCTTAGGTCGTTTTGCCATATTTCGGCCAAGCTAATGTTTTCACCGCCCCACTGTCGAAATGTATTTTTCCCCGAATTTTCGAGGTTGCTAGTTATAATTGCACAATAACACTAAAAAACAAGGCGGAGTAGTTGCCGATAACATATTAAACGAACCAGATAATATAAAAGAACCAAGTAAATGTAATATGCGAGGAATAGGAATTGTAGGGTTTCTAGATTTACGAAATTTTGGCACTAGCTGTTACAAGCTTGAAGTTATAAGTTTAGTCTTCCTCTACTACTGAAGGAACTAATCGCTTCTTGCTATTATATTTCTCCAATGAATTCATCGCTCACTGTTATCTGACGCTAATGAAAAACACTTTACTAAAACACAACAGCGTCTGTGCAGCTGAAAAAACCTTCTCAGCATGTGTTTAACACTTTACTAAAACACGACCAAGACATGAAATTTTTGCAAGTTAACTAAGAACTTGGTTAATTTCAAGCAGCCGATGTGGAAACCTAACGATGAGATAGATTGTTGTTAGAGAAATTCTCCCAATCCTCTTATTGTGAAAAACTTGCAGTAAAACGGCTGCCAACCCACATTTGTCAATAAGCGGCAAACACATGCTGATTTGGTTTTTTTCAGCTGCAATTTGACTCACTGAGGACTGACTTTCATTTTAGTGGTCACATCTTTAGGTATTATTTCATAGTTCAGGAGTTGGAAGTTAGCATTGAGAGTTTTCATTTGAGGCGCACCTCTAGGATTCATTTCACAATTCAGTTTCAAATTCGCCTTTTAGTATATGCTAAAAGGTTTGAGTTTAAATTACCAATTTTTTAAATATTTAATGATTGTCCAAAAGGTATAAGGCGACTTTAAATTTACCTTGAGTGACAAACATTGTGTGAATCACTTTGTTCGTCGTTAGTTATTCCAGCTGGCGTTTTTTCGCTTTTACTTTGCTGAATATTTTGTCCCGATAACAGAAAGACCAATGTGGTCATTGTGTGAGAAATCGGGCAAGGCTACCTTGCAAGCGCACTAACGTTTTGGCACTCGGGTTTGGACTCAGCCTCTCGTCCTCTGGAAGGTTTCTGTAAGTTTTTCACAATAAGAGGATTGGGAGAATTTCTCTAACAACAATCTATCTGATCGTTAGGTTTCCACATCGGCCGCTTGAAATGAACCAAGTTCTTAGTTAACTTACAAAGATTTCATGCCTTGGCCTAAACTCAACTGATAATCTGCTATTACAATAGAATTTATATACTCATTAAGGACTGACTTTTATTTGAGTATGGTCACATCTTTAGGTTCTTTTTCATAGTTTAGGAATTGGAAGTTAGCACTACTAATTAAAACGCACTCATTGAGAACTGTAATATTTAATAACTGTCAGAAGATATTGGCGACTTTAAATTTTCCTTGAGTGACAAATATTGTGTGAATCATTTTGGTCGTCGTTTGTTATTCATCTGGCGTTTTTTCCCTTTTACTTTGCTAAATATTTTGTCCGGATAACAGAGAAAGACCAATGTGGTTATTGTCTGAGAAATCGGGCAAGGGTAGTTTGTAAGCGCACTTAAACGAACGTTTTGGCACTCAAGTTTGGTCTCTCGTTCTCTGACAGGGTTTTCCACATACAACTGATCTGAAATGTTTTCAAGATTTATATTTTTGGTGACAATTTTTATCCTGGCTTCAAGATCAAATGGGAGTGGTAAGTATATTATATAATAGCCATGTCAGTACAGTATGTCATACGATTGTGAAGGCACCTCTATTTTACACAGAACCGTTTAAGCTATACTAAAATAATTCATATGTATTACTAGTTACTTATTTCAAGGTTTGCATCTCAGTTTGTTTTAAATAATTCGCAGACGATTGTAGAGAGATGACTTTTGTGTATCACATCATTGGGAAAGCCCTTAAAGGGCACAAACTCCAAAGCTTCGAAACAAGCAGCTGCGAACTTTGTCAAATAGAGTGCTACATCAACGAGATGTGCGTGTCTTACAACTGTGGCGACAACATATGTGATTTGAATTCATCGGATCACATTCTACATCCGAACGATCTCAAAGAAGACGAAGACAGGATCTATTGCGCATCAGAGGTTAGTGCAGATCGTAGTTTGAAACACGGTCGTATTTTGAACGAGCTGCTTTTAGCTCTTAGGTGACTTATGTTTAAAAGAGGTTTGATTGATTGATGCAATACTGAGGCCCCGTCCACACGTATACGTTTTTGTTTGACAACGCAATTTTTTTTTTTTTTTTTTTTTGGGGGGGGGGGGGGGGGACGTGGGGGACGGACGGTTCGGTCTTCTTGAAAACGGAACTTTTCGAAAATGCTAACCTCAAGCTAACTTACGCAATCGGGTGCAGCATGCTTGTTCCGGGCAGTCTCTTGTAAATAAAACATTACTACAGTCGAAGCTCTCCGAGCTAGGGCTTGTACGAAACCCCGTTTAAACTCTAGCTCAGTCAAACTCTATGTCATACACATTCTCGTAAGCGGACAGTTCCAGTTACGGACACTTCTTCTGCTTCTCAAGGGTGTCCGCTTGCGGGAGCTTCAACTGTACTGAGTTTCTAAATAAAAATGCTTCTGTTTTTAATTTATAGAACGCTTGCAAGGATCATAAGTGTCGGTCGAACGCAACATGTTTGAATGGCTTCACAGACAAAGGCTACAAGTGTAAATGTCACCCCGGGTACACAGGAGATTACTGCGAGAAAAGTAGGCTGGCTACGATCATATATAACAAGGCCTTTAGTGTAGCAATAGGGAGTCGCATTAGGCAAAACTCACCACATGTCAAGACTTCGGGGCATTTTGTGCGTCAGAAATGGAAAACTTATACAGAACTACGCCATAATAATGAAAAAAAAGTATCTTCCAATGTTACCGACGTATACATTTACTCCAAAAATCCTCGCCCATAACTGTGCGAATATTCTTGACCTTAGATGCCAATGTTGAACTTTCTGCAATGTTGTCCCAGCATTTCACTTTCATAAAATTGTTTTTTATAGTCTGTTTGTTAAACTTTACACTATGCAGACATTAAAAATATTGATCTTTTGTTGCTGTTGTTGCTTCCTCACCATAAAACTTTGAACCCTCACCCCCCTCTTTCGGGATCATTCAGACTTAGAACAAGTAAATAAAATAGTACAGGACTAAAAGAGACTTTTTTTTTTTATGTAGGATTATACATCCATGTGAAGATCCGATCTGAGGGATACGACGATCCGCACGTACGTAACGGCGGAAGAGCATACATACAAGTCAATGGCACTGATTATTCCCGTCACGTAAGTCCAAGCGTTACATTGTCAGTCACAGTACCCAGTATATATCATGAAATCCTCATGTAAGGCGTCACATTCTCATTCCAAAGTTTTGTCCATTCTCTAGAAATCGATTTCAAATAGTCCCGCGTACAATCTGTGCTCTAGTTTGGTATTCAATAAGAACTCAGTGTCACGCAAGTATTTTATAACAATAACTACAGAACAGCGCTTTCGTAAGCCAATCATAAATTAGAATACTACACGTACAGCTAACAAACATGTAAGCGAGGGAGGTGCACTAAAACGGACACATACCAAGTACCCAACTTATATTTAAATTATAATATCACTTTAGTCTGTCTTGTAAATAGGGTACAAATATACTTGTTGCTGTTGTTGTAGTTGTTATACATAACTGCATATTGTACGATTTATTTAGTTTTAAAACAGTTGATCAAAAATCACTAGGTTTTATATTGTTCTGTTTGGGCTGGTCAACTTTCTCACACTTTAAAACTTGCTAACTTCTTGTCGTAATAAAATAGCGTCTTTTAATAAATTTCGTTGTCGATCGATTAGTTGTTAGTGCGGTTTGTTTCACACAACGTGTGAACAGACTATAGTCTTGTCACAAATTAAAATGTATGAATTTAATCAATATTGGTCAAATACTAATGAAAGTGCTGAATGTTCTATGGTTTTTCATTGAACAAACAGGAGCGTGGTCATAACATCGTCGCCGTCAACCCAAACGCCAGTATTCACTCGACAGTTAGTTTTGATACCTGGGAGGACAAGGAAGCTGGAATAAAAATGCGTGACCACATCAACTCTAACTGGGAACCGAGGATCGGCATTTGAAACTGTTTAACTGGCAACAACAAATCTTACTCAAGCTGTGTAGAAAACTCGTAGTAACACCACTAAACTTTCACAAGAATTATTTCTGACTTCAATTCGGATTGGTCAAGAAATAACATCAGATTAACCAAGGTTACGCTGTTCGAATGAAGTAGAGGTCATCTGAAGCAAAGCTCAACATACTTTTACAGACCTAAACAGGCTAATGCTTACAAGGGAATTGTCAGCCAGAGAGCAAACGATTGTTCAGTACAAAAGCTTCAAAAAATGAGCTGAGTAGAACTTTCCATTCACCTACAGTAGAACTCTTCGTTCGGCTTTAAGTGGTAATTACCGGAGGTGGTCGCTTACGGGAATTTCTCACTTCGAAGCGATTTATCACCAAATCAATGTATTTGTGTGTGGATCTTTATAACACAGCCTCAAACCCCAGTCACTCACAAAATTATCTTAAACTATCCGCTGTTGCATATACATGTATTGTATAACGTTGTAATTTGAGAGCCAATGCAAATGTAAACTTCGTGTACATAAGGTCAATAAAAGTGTTTGCACACTCTGGGATCACCAAATATCTTCAATCAGCCATTTAATCAGCATTTTTACTCACATTTTGAGGCTGAGCGGTGGATCGGTTCGGGTCGTGCAGCATTCTGGGATATGTCTTAAAAAGCAAAATGGCGGGGTGAATGAAGGCGTGTTAAGGATCCACTGATATCCCCTTTTGATAATCACAAAAACATTAAGAGTGAGAGAAAGCAACGGTCGGTAATCTTGGCATCAAGACATTGGGTATAAGGCAGAATGGCGGAACGGGGTTTATCGGGAAAATAAGGCCGCTTTCACTCCCAAGAGTGACCAACTTCAATTTTCTCCTTGAGTTTCTCGCCAGAAACACATCATACAGTACAGAGAACTTGGCTTTTGATGCCTTGCTAAGATGAAACTGAAACTTCACTCATATTTTTTCTTCTTCAAAGGTTGGGTTAACTTGGGACTGAAGGATTATGGCATGGACGTGTCCGTTCGCAGCCTTGTAAATTTATTTTAAACGACCACAATGTCAAACTGATTCTAGAATACGGTACATAAATTGCAAAATATTGATTACGCATAATTCATCCGTCATGAATATTATTTCCATATTTCTTTTTTGGTAATGATAAAAGGAAGGGGGAGTGTTTCGAAAAAGGAAAACTTTTTTTGTCACTCCACCATTCATCATCAAGCAGTCGCATGTCATACGACACATCTGACCATCTAGAGGGGCAACCATCTGCAAATATCGTATTTCTAGTTGCTAATATTCGTGTCTCATGAAATGTTCCCAATTTTGAACGCAGGTGGCCAGTACTCTTACGAAACACAAAACTTACATAAAATTATCATGGATAGCAGGTACCACACTCTCTGAACTTGAACTTTTAAATAGCTTACATGTATGAGGATATCCCGCTTTGTGCAATCACGTTTTGCATAAAAACATTTTGTGCACATCAAATATAATATATGCATTATGCAGGAAACTCGTAGAAGTGACAGCGTTGAAACATTATTGCCAAAATGGCTCTAGACAAATCCGACTGATTTTGATCAGATATCGGAAGGAAGAAATCGGAAAACCAAATTTAATTCTGAATTGTTGTAACTTTGAATCGAAAGAAAGTCGAAGTTGATTTCTAAGTGCACCCCCACATACAAGACAATCCATACAATTGGATACTCGCTATTCAACTTTCTATTTTCTTCAATGCATGGGCGAAAGATGCACGGACCCAGCTATCACAACTATTTGTATATTTTAAGACAGGAAAAAAAACTAATATATTATCTTTATTGGCTCGTTTGATGATTAAACTCAAGTGCAAACAAGAGCAGAGCGATAAGTAAAGTGATATGGGCGTAGGCCAACTAAAGCCAAACACAGCGGCCAACCCATAAATAATTGGAGGCAGGAGGTTGCATGTTGGCTTTTAATTATCCCTTTGACGCCCAAAATGCAAAATACGTTAATTCTGTTCAAAACCGACCTAAACATTGCCATATTAGTATTTACCCATTGAGAAATGACTTTCATTTGAGTCGACATCACATTTTTACTAGGTTTCATACGAGTCGCCTTTTACAGTGGAAGAGTTAGCGTTTTAGCTGTATGCTGGAAATCTTATACCAGAGGACAAGAAACTCACTCAGGCCGCTTGACAAGAGGGTCAATCTAAACCTAATTTAAAATGTAGAAAACCTGCTGTCAAAAGTTTAGTGCGTTTGTGAATAATCTAGCTCCGATTTCTGGGCATTATTCTTGCTCTGTTCTTTTGTTTAACTCTTTTGAGAAGCTCTAGCTTCTGGAGCAAATTTAAAGAATAAAAATTGCTTAAATGAAAAAAAGAGTGTTAAGTATATAATGCTAATAGTAAGAAAGCAGATTATCATTACCCATGAGCGGCGTTAATATTTAATGATTGTCAAAAACTATTGCCGTTGTTTAATGCTTGAGTGACAAATGTTGTGTGAATGTTTTTGCTCGTTGTTGTTATTCATCTTGACTCTTTTTTTCTTCTTGTTTATTTTGTGAAATATTTCGTCGCCATAACATAGCAAGACCAATGCGGTCATTGTCTGAGAAGATCATGCAAGAGATTTACGAACGCACTTAAAGATTTGGCAACCAGGCTCGATAATTTGTATTCAATTTGAATTGATAATCCTCGTCCCAAGCGGCTCGAACGAGTCTCTCGTCTTCTGGTATTGCATATACCTAATCTGAAATGTCTTCACGGATATTTTTGGTGATACTTTGTATGCTGGTTTCAAGAGCAAGTGCAAATGGTAAGTATATCATGTGCAAGTTTTAACTTTAAGCTAGTAAGAAGCACTTGACAAATGCTGCATTATCTAACTTTAGTCTAAAAACTACAGCTATAGTTATGTAATAATACATATGTTAGTAATTGCTATATTTCAACTCTTTTACCTCACTTTCTTTTAATAATTCGCAGACAATTGTCGAGAGATGACTTTTGTGTACCATATCATTGGGAAAGCCCTAAAAGGGCACAAACTTCAAAGCTTCGAAACAAGCAGCTGCGAACTTTGTCAAATAGAGTGCTACATCAACGAGATGTGCGTGTCTTACAACTGTGGCAACAACATGTGTGATTTGAACTCATCGGATCACATTCTACATCCAGGCGATCTCAAGGAAGATAAAGGCAAGATCTACCGTGCATCAGAGGTTAGTGACTAAGATACGATGAGCAAGACCATCCATTTTTGTTCTGGTACATTAATATACTTTCGTGTGCATAAACTACAGATTGTTTCTTCATTTGCCTGTCTGTTAAGTCATTTTATTTTATTTTATTTTTTGTTCAAAAGTGTTTATATTTTCACGCTGGAAGATAAAACATTGCATAAAGAACGTTTCAATCGGATAATCCAGTGCTCTCAATTTGGCTCCCGTGCGGTTCTTCTCGAAGAGTGAACTTGATAGCAACAGTTAACACAAAATTCTCGCCTTTTTCTTGTAACCTTCTCGCAAATGGTCACTTGTACACTGAGCTAATAGTTGAGAAAATCGAGGTTTTCTCGTCCATGAAACAGTTATTTAAAACTCCAATAAACCCAAATTAATCGGTCGCTCGAGCATTAAAAGCCTAAAAATCCTTGTAAGGATAAAACAAGAAAAGGCCATGTCGTTTCTGAACTTCAATGCATGCAACCTCAGGCCGTAGCATTTTTTACGTGTTTCACTAATCTGTGTCTTAAATTACACACAGTTGCATTATTACAGAAGACAAGCCTTTAATAGTGTCACTTTCAGTAAAGTGTTGACTATTGCGAGTCAGACCCTTTGAGTGGTCGCTTATGAGAGATTAAAACAAAGGGAAAGACCAGTTGGCAATTCCCAAAAGTGGTCGCGGTCGTTTACGAAAGCTTTTAACTACAGAGTTTGAGTGACAATTCAAACGGGGTTTCACAATTGTGGTCGTAACTAGAGATGGTCGCTTACGAGTGACCGCAAGGAGAGCTTTGACTCTATAAATATATCATAGATGCTGAAAACGAAGCATGGGAAATGTGTGTGTATTTAGGAGTACAATTATATCTAAAAACAAACTTCTGGATTTTAGAACGGACTCCTCTAGCGGGAACTCGGCGTATTATCTTAGTAGCGCTTCAATATGGAGTCGTACCGTGTAGAAAACACACTTTTGTGTAATCACATCAACTTTCTAGCGCAACTTTAGAAAAATGCGTCCATACAAGTACATATTTTAAGACTTGAGCAACTAAAATGCTCGGCTTTGTGGTAATATCCAAAGTGTTTAAAATCATTGATTCTTACTGTTTTTGTGTCTACTGCTTCGAAGAAGTGTAGACACTATGCTATCGGTCGTGTAATGTAAGTAATGTGATGTAAGAATCGATAAATGATCGCGCGTTGATATTCGGGACCAATGAAAGGAAGCACTGGAATACCGATTGTACACGAACTTCACTATTGGTCGAGGAAACAATGACAGGGCGGCAAAGGCTGGTTCGTGACAAGCTCGTGATCACGAGAAACCCTTATGTCACAGCGTTTTCAGCGAGGCGATCGGGTTAGTGAATATTTCATATCAATTGCTTCAAGCTTACCAGGATGACTTGCCACAGCTTTCGAAATGTGTCAGACCGGTCAAACGAAAGGTTACTTCAGTGTTGTGAAATGTTTACAAAAACCGCCAATGGCAACTAAATAGCCATATTTCCAATCAGTGGCTACTGCATCCTCAAGCACCGTCATCTCCGGGAACCTATATTTCTCCAGTAGTTCAGCCTCGCCTCGCGACGCTCTCGGAATCGAAGTAACGCAAGTGCTTCTTTGTGCTGATCCGAGTTTTGATCTGTGAAATGCCTTTAATGTCTGGGCATCATTCCCTCTGTTCCTGCATTAAGTGTGTGCGTTTTCACTATTCTTAAATTTTCCCAGTTCCCCCAGAAAAAAATCGTTTCTTATACAACAGTTTAGCGTAAACACAGATGCGACACGACATTTTGGCAGCGGGCCAGCTGATTCAAGCTAACGGAAATACGTCACAAATTATCTTGTGGTGCAAGAGGGGTGGCATGTGGCAAATGCAATTTCTTTATTCAAAAAAAAAAAAAAAGTGAAAAGAAAAAGTGCAGTAGATACATGCACCTCACAGGTGCCTATTTTTAGTCTGGTTCCAGTTTCTCATGACGTTCCCCAAATTTATTACAGCAATCCGCCATGTGAATCTTGTTTCTGCCGTAGACTTTCAAGAAACAAACTGTCATGACCAGCACGCGGCCTCAATTAGAATAGATACCATGTCTAGCTTTTCAATCAACGGTTAATTTCACATATCTATAATATTGTTTTATCAAATGTTTTAGTGGCATTCCACACTGTTTTAACTGCGCCAACTGAAATAATTCTAGACATGTGATTATAGTAAACTCTCTATCTAAGTGGACACCTCTCTAGGTGGACAGCATGCAGATTTGGTCCTTGTCGACTTTCACTCCTTGTCTCTCTGTAACTGAACTATCTCAAGGTCCAATCTCTGGTAAATAAAACATTACTATTTTCTTTAAAAAAATAACGCTAAATAAATGTCTTTAATTTGTAGAACGCTTGCCAGAAGCATCAGTGTCAGTCGAACGCAACATGTTTGAATGGCTTCACAGACAAAGGCTACAAGTGTAAATGTCACCCCGGGTCCACAGGAGATTTTTGCGAGAAAGGTAAACTCGCAATGATAATACTACAGGGCACCAGCTTAGGGTTAGAGGCCTTTAGTAACACCAGGTCGCATGACCCAAAATTTACCACGAGACTTGTACGCAGAAATGAAAAGTTTTGGAGTGTGTAAGCCGCGGAGCGGAACGTATTACGTATTTCTTACTCGACGAAATCGGTTGCTGTGTTGGTGTTTGTTTACACTGATGTGACCAGGCTGACATGAAAAAGTGACCAGAGTCTCTCACTCCTTTTCCGGTTTAGTATCGCGTAGAGATTGTTAATCTGTGTTTGTGATACGATAACCGAAACAATTCCCGAGCGACACGCTTCCCCCTCAGACGTGCGTCAGGGGTTTGTCGAGTTCATTTGTAAATATTACAACTGTGATCATCATTTTAAAATCTAAACTCCAGTACGTAATGTCATATAATAAAATTTTAGACGACATAAAGAAAACAAGTCGAAGACAATGTGTACGGTGTCCTCGTGGTTTTCCCTTGCGGATTTTCCTTCATTTGCATTTCAATCAATTACGGCGCCACACACACAAAGTGGAAACGTTCAAATTTCACATCCTAGCTGAAGGCATAAGAACCACGTTTGAAATAATTGCTTACCTTAAGTTAGTAGCATTCTTTATCAACTTTTCAGTCGGCGAGAAGACTTTTCTTCAGTTGAGTATTTATTAACAGCGACTCAACGACTTCCGAACCCCGGCCAATAGAGGAAGTTTGTCAGCTTTTACTGTGATTAAGGGCCCGAGTGAACAACTGCAGCTCACACTGTGAAACGACAACGAATCTGGCGAGGCTCTGTTAAACTTGGTAGCACAGGCAGAGCAGAACAGAATCGATATCACCGATTCACAAATATTCAGCTTGGTGTCCGCCATGTTGAAAGTTGACTTAGGAACCGCGCCAAAAGCTACGCGAGCGATGCACTGTGGATGAGTCAAATCAGGCGGTTTTTTTTTTTTTTTTGGCTGGCTTTCCCGCTTTCTACGTCTTTCAAACAGCCACTACTTGTGCTCTTCTTGTTCCCATCTATCAATTTGTTGAGCAATAAATAATTATTGTTTTGTCCGCGTTTCTCAACTTGACACATGTCTTTCTTGAGACAACAAAAATTAAGTTAAAACTAAACTAGTATACAGTGTAATGGTATCTCTCTTCTTAACTTATGTGTATATTCTTCTTTAATTTTCTTCTTTAGTTTTTTAATTGCCATAATTACTGGGCTATAGGGAGGCTGCCCTGTTGCACGCGTAGTTGTCTAATTTCGCCTGCAATGTCTCTCTAATCAGCTGTTGTTCACGGTGGCTGGTCCACGTGGACTACCTGGTCTCCATGTTCAGCTAAGACTTGCAAAGAACAAGGAAACAAGACTCGCTACAGAAACTGCACCAACCCCGCCCCTGAAAATGGAGGAGAACCGTGTGAAGGACCAAATCTGTCAACCATGAAGTGCACGGCATCGCCATGTAAGTTAAGGGGGGTTAAATATGGTCACAATTCGATCTTCCCTTTTGTATGATTTTATCTTTCTACGGTCGTAACTCATGGGGTATTTATAAATCAAAGGACCCTCTACATCAGTGAACGTAAGAGCATTTTAAATAACTACAACAATTTTGTTGGGACCATTATAATTTGCTCGTCTCCCCCGGTTTAATTTTGGGCAATTGAGTATTGTTCGGCCAATATGTCTGCACAAGGAGCCAACATTGAAAAGAGAGGAGTGCTGGGGGAGAGTTGAACCGAGGAATACGAGCCCCTTATAGGCTGCACGCATAAAAACTGTGCTCCGCTTTTGCGTATTGATATTCGTATTGATACACAAAGCGTCCCATCGACGTTTGCCCATGATTGTCCGGGCAGAAAATGTACCACCGCATCTGTAAACCAGACGATATAGATAAATGAGCTGCACGTTGATTGTGCCACGATAAACTCTCTATCATTACGAGATTACTTTCATTCAGCTGGTATTTGCACATGATTATTACTTGTTATTGTATTTCTCTATTTCAGGCTCTTGTCAGGAAATTCGTCAAGCTCATCATCAAAAGTAAGAACTGGTGTACTTACCCCGTCTTCACCACCAAATCCTCTAAAAATATAAATATCAATCAATGAATCATATAAACAAGCAGTAGCCATTTATAACTAATAAATATCACTTATCAATCACGATTAACAGGACCACTGACAACAAGGCCTACGACTTGTTCACGAATAATGGAACTATTTCGGTTTATTGTCACATGACTGAAATTCCCGGATGTGGTGCTGGGTGGACTCTGGCCATGAAGATCAATGGCTTAAAGGTAACCAATCAAAACTTCTTAAACACTAGGATAAAGTGCTAAATAACGTCTGTTACTGGTTGACAAAGCGTCTTGGGTCGTTCCTGAAAAGGGTACACAAGTTGACTAAGCAGGTAACATCACTTACAATAAATAATCATGTTGCCAATTATTATAATTATACTGTACCCTACTTGTGTTATTAGATATATGTATTTGAAAATGATTTTGATTAGAGCCTCTCCTCACGGAGCCCAGCAAGGCTTACTGAGAATATGTCTGAAGATAATAGGCCATTTCCGAAGTGCCCGTTGCCTCTGCTTCAAATCGAGGCCTAGTGCGAAACCTTTCTTATGAAAACGAGCTTGATTTGCATGAAAAATGAAAACTAATTTTCATAACAAAGGTTCGGCACTAGACCTCGGTTTGAAACAGAGGCAACAGGCAACTCAGAAATGGCCTATTGGTGTAAGTTGAAATAAATGTTAACCTTCTTCTCCAGAAAACCTTCGAGTATGGTTCACCCTATTGGACAAACAAAGCCTCATACAATGAGCAAGGCGGTTTGACGGGATTGGACGATGAAGAAACCAAACTACCAACCTACTGGAGCACACCTTTTACCAAGATCTGCCTTGGAATGAAAGTACAAGGAGATATCAGGTTCCAATTGATTAAACAGTCAGCTCCCTCACTGTACTCGCTGATCGCCGACGGAGAATTCAAAAATACATCTCTGGGTCGTGACGCTTGGAAGTCGCTGATAAAAGGTTCTTCACTGCAACACAACTGCGACAAGGAAGGGTTTAATACCAGAGCGGATCGTGAGAACCTCGCAAGAGCAAGAATAGGAATCATAAGCAATGAACAAGATGATTGCAAAAGTTGTGATTCTAGCATCGGATTTGGCACATCGGGTGAGAAAAACGATTATGGCACGTGCGGAAATGTTGCATATTATGTAACAGATAATGGTAACAAAAATACCAAAGCTATGGGGTACATTTTTGTTCAGTAAATAGGGAAACTGCTAGTGTGTGGCATTTACATAAGATTTAATTTCTTGTAAGTGAAAAACTGTGTGTCTAAACTTCCAGCAAAATATTTTTCGTGTTCGTATTTTGTCGAGTTATGGTATCGAAAACTACCAGGATTTCTGGTCGCTGGAAAATTGGCACCTTTGTTCTGATTTCAAACAGTGTGTGCGCAAGTTTTGGTGAGAAAAAAAAACTATTACACCCAAAACCAAATTGGCAGCACTTGCCGGGTTAAATTCCCTTCTCCCTTGTGTTGTATATTGTATTGATATTGTATAGCCATAACGATACAGTAAGTCAGGACTTTTGGTTTTGTCTAAAATTCGCATCTTTGTTTATCTCACACAGTGAAATGTTTATCTGTATATAGACATGTAATTGTCATTAACTTTATGATAAACTCTTGGATATAGCTTCTCACTTCACACCCCGCACACGAAAACGTGACCAAGAAAAAAAGTGACATGTGAACGGATCCAACGTGTAAGCTTGTAGTATATAGCAAAATAAATGCCTTATAGACGCTCCTTTGCTCTTCAATTATTAGACACGTGTGCTCCAACTAACGTTCCTTACCCGCCACTGCTTTTAAGATAAAAATTTACAATATCTTTTGGAGCGGGTTTCGGATGACTGTCGGAAATCCAAACCAAGGTAATTACAGTGCCAATCACAAATGCTATAATTGAACACGTTTAACCACTCAGAAGCCAATTAGAGTAATTTGCGGTTAATTTATACTTTGGACAACAGAATCTATTGACAGTGTGTTATAGATTAAAATTGGAATATCTTCCCGTAGTTTTGGAAGCGAGTAAATTAGTGAATCGGAGTTCATTTGCTGACAATCTGAAGAGCTGGTATAGATGTTTAATCATTAATGTCACGTGGTTGTTTACAGTGATTAACACTGGAGCCTTCTTCAGGAAATCTAAGTAATCTTGTTATCAATTGAAGATCCTGATTTAGGAGATAAAGAGCAGCAAGTGCGCACACTGCCGTAGGCGTGCCAGCACCTTCTCTCCCTTCAGATCTTAACTACAGCCAATTACACCCATCGGAATGTGTTAGTGTTATTTTAGAATAAATGTGTTAGTCAAATAGAGGAGCCATTCGAGTGTTAACGACATCCCAGCGGAAAAGTCCATTTGGAGCTATGAGTTTCGAATGTGACTTAGGCTAAAACTGTTCCCTATCCTTTTGTTCTTTAACTCGGTTCGTGTGAAAACCACTAGGAACCGCTGGGACGACTTAACGCTTGTTGTGCGTAAAGCTATCAACTCAAAACTAGAGAGACAGAGTCAAGACAGGGCCGAGCCCAGAGTTAGAGTCGGAGTTGGAGTTGGTACTCAAACTCTTGTACTCGTACTGGCTAGGAGAGTGATACTTGTTCTTGTAAACGGAACATCATCGCAGAAGTTGATTAAAGTGAGCTTTACCTCTGAAGTCTGTTATAGCCCTTAACAAGTACGAGAAAACGCACGCCACCTGCTTGCTTGCATTAGCAGATTGCAATCGAGTTTTACTTTTTACTTTTTGATTCAGGGCACGAATACTGCAAAACTTGTTTGTACCAGACGCACTTAAAAGCCACTGGGAAATTCTACCCTATTACATATTATGTAAAACGGGGTAAAATGTATGTAAATAACCCAGTCTTTGCTAGCAAATTTACATTTACATGCCGCCTACCCATTTAAAAATTGTGTAAGTGGGTAGAGAGTATATATACAGATGTATTTACACATTATGTAAATCACGTGAAGATTATGTGTAAATTACGTGTAAAATGTAGGCTAACAATATTTACATACTCAACAAAAGGGTAGAATTTTCCAGTGAAGACGCAGAAGAATTAAATGCCGTCAGCACCGTTTCCCTACAGGACACATCAGTATTTTGAGTCGAAATAGACGTCATAATAATTCAAGTTCGGCTGCCCTGTTTCTTGACAGATCAAAGGCCTGTACTTTAAAAACGCCCATTGCTAATAGATTTTATGTTGACTTTGGACGAATATCACAATTCCTCTTTTATTATAAAAGATCAAACATTTGGTTTTTACAAATATAGTGAGACGATTCTTGACCAGCTTTCTCTCAAAACACAAGTTCCCATGCCCGTGGGGTGGGGAGAGGGGATATCTCTGTAGCAAAGGTAGCTGCGAGACAAATTTAATGGTATCTACAATACATTCAAATTGAAATTGGAAGTCGTTGATGGAATAAGAAAAAGAAAAAAAATGTTCTTTGAAAATTATTCATTGGTGAGATTTTCGCAGTGCAAATTTTAGAACTATTTGCTCAAAATTCTCAGCGAAAAGACATCAAAAAGCTTCAACTACTTCCTGCATAAACAAATGTGCTAACAGCAAAATAAGAAACAAAACAAAACAAGAATTATAAACCAGTAATTTGAAATTTCTGTGCACGCAGATATCGAACCTCTAAAACGTATAAAAGTTCCCTTTGTTTGCATAAAAACTAAATTTCTATCATTGTGATGTTTTCTGCTTTTCAGCATGTGTTATAAAATTTGTATAAGTTACGCATTCAGAGACTTCTAGTTGAATGCTCTAACGTTCTAAGTCAGTTTTAGGATTAACTGGAGTCCCATAAATGTCCTCTCGACTTCGGTTTCCTCCGACCCAGCTCCCCTCCTACCTCTTCAAAGTCATACCGATCAAGTGTTTAGACGCCGCTAGCAAACGATACCGCTGAAGGAGATTGCGGGCGCGTACATGCTCGTTGCGGATTTCTTCCGTGTGATTGGCGGGAAACCAGCCCTGCACCGCGTCACAAAGGCGCTCACCATGGTACCAACCTGATACAGAAAGTCGTGTTAAAAAGTAAAGCGACAGCAACAAGATAATAATTGGCTTTCTTCGCATGTTCTTAGTATATACTCTCCCTTAGCGATTTTATTTGCATACGTTTGTCAATCATTGTCTGACTTTGGCATCAACGTAAACATAAGCCACAACAGATGGCGTGACAGACGATCTGGCGCGACAGACCCATAACTAATTCAAACAAGAAACACTGACCATGAGGTAGTTTCCTGAGCACGTTGATTACGTCTCCTTTGTGAAGGGATAACTGATCGGGCTGTTGTGCTACGTACTTGTGAACAGCCTGGACCTGGGGGCAATCTGGCCAACAAAACAAACAAACAAACAAATCAATAAACAAACAAGAATAATAACGTGACCTCAACATCACAATTGCAAACGCAATTTTCATATCAGTCTTATTTGATCATGATTGTACTTAAAAACATCAAGAATGTCGCCAAATATTCTTATTTCATGTACGTAAAGACCCTGTGTCTTATTAAAACGTGAGCTTAGAAACAAAGCTCTCTTCACTTGAAATTATGAAAAAAATGGATAGATTTATCAGCCATGCATTTCGCAGGCGCCACCATCTTAGAACTTAAGACGTATGAAAACTGTGTCATAAGATCCAAGATGGCTGCGTCTCCCAAAATGGCTCATTCTTCTTTCCAAATTTTTCATGAATTGAAACATTGTTTTTTATAACAGACTATATTACTTGTCAAACGATTTAATGGTAATCTATTCTATAACAGTCGGAGTTTCCTTCAGTTTAGAGCGAGAGCTTGAGAAACATTCTTACTCACCCCAGGACTCGTACACCGTTTCACCGTCTGTAGCACCCAATGATGGCTTGAACGCCTCCATCCAGCGAGTTCTATCGGTTCTGAAACAAAAACATTACCAAATCACGGCTACATCTTCCTATCCAAATCAAACACCAAAAAGCCAGTGTTAATATAGTCCGCGTAGCTTGGCCCTACGGGGAAAGGAGAGGGGGGCGGGGGATTAACTTCCTCTCCTCATTCCCCGCCTCCGCCCGCGTTCACTCGTTCATTCCTCCTCCGCCCCTCTCCTCTCCCCCGGAGGGCCAAACTATGTAAGCCAAGTGCACATAACTGACATCAAGCGGCCGTACTTACTCGCTTTCACACACCTACACGAAGTCCTTCGTCTTTCCCTCAGAGTTCTCAAGCAGAATAAGCGAGAAGGCGTGTTCCAGTTTTGTACTTAAGTCCGACTCGCTGCCTTCACCCAACTGACTCATGTTACGTGTCGCGTGGTCCAGGGCCTGGAAACGATTATCACTATAGACGGAGAGAAAGTGGAGACGAATTAATATCACAAACGGCTGAGGATTTTTATAAAAAAGCGATAGAGAGAACTAAACAAAAGATTCAGGACAAAGAGAGAGATAAACGGCAACAACATAAGTATAAATGACGTCAACAGCAAGAGTTATGAAAACAACAAAGACTACAACAACAACAACAACAACAGAAAAAAACGACACAGCTACCAAAACAAACAGCTCAACATTGACAGACTTCTACAACAACAACAACAACAACAACAACAACAACAACAACAACAACAACAGCAAGAACCACAACAAAATCGAAGACAAGAACAGCTAAGCCAACAACAGCAACAGCAACATAAACAATTATATCGTTACGAATTTCATTTGCTTGTTTGTCAAAACTCTACAGACCTTTTCTTTTTGGTTAGGAGGACAAGATCATTGAAGAGGAACAGGTAGATAGGTTTGAACTTCATGTGTCTTCCTTTCTTCAGCGTAGCTCGGTTATCTTCCTGAGCAAGCGATAGTTCACCCATCCGAAGTAGATACCGCGAAGAAGTGGCAAGCGCGATAGGCTGAAAAAAAAAAAAACAAAAACAAAACAAAAACAAAAACAAAAACAAAAACAAAACAAAAAGAAGAAAGGAAAATCAACACGGTTTGTTCGCTGGACCCCTTTCACTTCCAGGAGTGATCAACTTGTTTCTTTCTTTTTTCTCACCAGAGATATATCACACAGTTTTAAGAACTTAGCTCTTGACAAATTGCTCAAATGAAACCTG